>OX578142.1:33204000-33869000 GCA_951213105.1 Amaurobius ferox
GTAAAAGTATTCAGCTTCTCAAAATGAAAAAAACTTAAATATCTCGAGAATGGGACCATACAGAGTAATGGTGTTTGCTGTATCCTTTCCATCGTCAAAAATTACTTATAAAACAAGCATTATTTTAATGCATTTAAACATATGTAGCTTCTTATTTTATAACTTGACAATTTTTGAAGGCCATTTCGCAAAGAAAGGCAGATTCTCTTTTACTGAATCCTACCAAAATCTAATCAGCCCTGAGATAACAAACAAATGATTTTGTCTACCAAATTTTGTGAAATTTGGTCAATTAGTTTCTCAGCTAGAGTGGATACATACTATTTATGCAGGCCATTTCGCGAAGAAGGAGCGTTATTTTTTCCCGAATTGTGCCAAATTCTAATCAACACCAGAATAACTTACAAATGACTTACCCATTTCATGAAATTTGGTCAATTAGCTTTTGAGTTAGAGTGCATACACACATTACGCAGATAGCCACAGAAACACACACACAGACGTCACGCAAAAAATAGTCTTTTCGTGTTCTAGGGTGCTTGAACCCTGCAACTTCGTCGAAAATTTGTGTTGCGATTTTCGACACAATTCCAATATTTTTCCTATCATGCATGCTAGGCAAATAAAAATGTTATGAAAATCACGATGTTACGGGAACCTTCCAAATTTCATTTCCAAACTGTCTTTTAACAAAACAAAGTGACCTAAAACTTGACATGTTTTATAAGCTAGGATACAAATTATATGATACATGAAATAATCAGTTTTAAAACATTCATTTTTTACCCTTTTGACAGCTTCATTTTTAAATATCTTACAGCATTTTTAATTGGGTGACTAATATGTTTGTAATTTTGAAAGCCACCCTGACTTTGAAAACCTTTATTAGACAGCGTAACAATTTTTGACAAGATAAATTGAATTTGTCAGAAACTCAGAAATAACTAAAATTAAAAAAAAATATTATGGCAGTAAAGTATTCAACTCAGATAAGAATTTTCAGTCTAATGTTTACTGACAATTTCAATTAATTGTGTGCCGTAAAAATTGTGAAATCATGCACAATTTTATTTTTCACGATTAAATTTGCATGTATGTATTTTTCACAATTGTCATGAATTCTTATTATTACATGAGATAGTATGAAATTGTATAGCATATTACATGTTTGGTTCCTAGGAAAGTACTTAGGCACTACGGTAGCTTTGTAAGGAAAGGTCCATAAGTGTACACGTTAGATCCTTCTATAGTAAAATGGCCATGCCCGATCAAATAAAAGGAATTGCAGGGCCCCTAACAGAGAATAAAAATCTTAAGATAACGAACTCGGCAACAAAACGAGATAGACGCAAAAGGCCAATTACACAATTGTAGAGTGAGTACTAATGAGTAGGAATCCTACATAATAAAAGAAGATGCCTGATTGTGTGTGTGAGTTTGTGGTTTGTAGTGGTAAATTTAAGGGTCGTACGGCCATGAAAGTTGGTGCACAGATACTTTCTAACCCGGCAAGGTGCACTTCGGCAGTATTTTTTTTTTATTCAAATTAACATTTTTAGTTATTTTATGTTTTAGCATTTTCACACAAATCTGTTAAGTTGACTTTTAAAATTTTCGATGCCGCGCGTATTTATTTTCTCCTTTGCAGTCGGTTGTAGGCGATCTGCGCATGCTCTTAAAGTTATATCCCAGAAAAAGAATTTCGCGGAGCTATTTTAAGACATGCTTCCTCTCCTGTATAGTTCTTTTCTTTCGGGGGGGGGGGGGGGGGTACTTTCTGCGTTTCTGTGGAATGTGTGTTCGCGCAGTATTAGAAGCATTGTTGTTTGTTTTTTTGCGTTTTCATGAGAGGTCAAAATGTGTTTCTGTGTTCGTAGGGGTAAGAATATAATTTTTAATTTCGGATAGGATCTTATCACGAGTGTTGCTTAGTTGTATACTGATTGTAAGCAATTTTTACTGCTATTTATATGAATAACATTTATTAAATTTGTTATTTGTTTTAGATTAATGAATTGAATTTATCCCTGCTTTATCTTCCGGACAACGTCGGTTGCATTTTCCAGTCGACAATAAACTTGTTACAATTTAAAATAACAACTACATTGTGGCAAATAAACGCTATTAAAATAAACAACACTTAAATGCACAATAATCTAACCATGTTCAAAAACACCCCCTCCATCAGCAACAATGCACATTTGAATGATCACCATACTTTTCTTAAGCTATATTGGTTAAAGTGAAAAGGTAACTTATCTACTGCTAAATGCACTATCAAGAAAAGTGCTACAGCTCACAATCACTATCTTCATACTTTCCTCTAACTCAAAGCGAGGAGAGTAAAACTTTCTGTTTTCTACAGCTGGAATTCTTCATCCTAAAACACGGGTAGGTAGAGACATTTGGAACAACTGGTAAGCTGTTATAGAATTACAAGACGTATAAAACTGTGCAGATAATTGTATTAAAATATATTTAGCTAGAACATAATTATTTCTATTACGCTTAAAGCACTACTTCTGTCACATGACGCTTATTTACCTTTTTAGGATGAAATATTACTCATATTCACACAAAAACTGTCTTTTCAAGCTTCTCACTCTTACAAACCTATTAATCAACATTGCATGACGCTAAGTAGCGTGCTGTATTTTCTGCAAATAGTTGAATTTTTGAAGACAATGATAAATGGAAGTTTTTGAACAGAACATGTAATTAAAACGTTTAATCCGTGTAATTGCATAATAATGCAGCTTTACTTAAATCGCAGTTCTTCCATTAGTCAGTTTTTAAACCGTCTGCTGTAAAGATTATGTAGCATTGTTTGTGTTAAAGTCTTATTTTAAGTAATGTTACATACTATTTTGTTATTTAGGAGTAAATTTAGCTAGGGTGGGAGGGAGGGAGGAAACTTTTAAACTATAGTTATGACCATGGAGTTAAAAGAATAATGCTTTTGTGGAAGAATTTCTAATGTTAACTGTGCCGAATTTCAGTTACATGCTAAGAAAAATTACGCAAATCAACTATACCCCACAGTCCATTACGGATGTCTAAACAGCGACTTAACTAACATTAATTTCCTAACGTCTTTCCAAATGCCCACCGGTGACATAAAAGACTGAATCTTTGCACACTTAGAGTATCGGCTATAGGACAGAGCCTAATACTCCCGAGTGAAAAATTGATTTTTAAAAATTCTGCTTTCGTTTAACAATCTATTTATATAAAAACTATTTGTTTAAATTAAATCAATAACATAAGCCAATCAACTGGTTTCAAACTGTAGCATCACTCCTAAGGTTAGTCAGACAGACACCACAATAACTTAGCCAAAAAGAAACCAAACATAGCTAAAGAAACCACAATAACAAACCACAATAACATAGCCAAAATAACATACAGATAGCCAAAAAAAATATAGCCAAAAAGACTTCAAACATAGACAATGAAACTACAATAGCATAAAACCACAATAAGTAAAAGAATAAAACTTCTTGGTCCCATTTCTAAACAAATTTACAAAAAATATGAAATTGAATCGATATATGCATAATAAAAGGGGTAAAATTGTATGGGACCGTACTACTTACCCGATATACCTTGTATTAGTAAAAGATTACGCGTACTAAAACATATGAGTTTTAGAAAGCATTTCCAAAATAAAACAAATGACTTAATGAATTAAAAATATCAATAATCCCGTAATTTTTAAACTGGAAGGCACTAATTGATTTCAATACATGCCAAAATGAAAGCTCTAAAATTGTATGGGAAGACACCTGTACTGCTTAAATTGTCGTAGATTAGAAGATATGTCCGTGTGTTAGAAGATTACCCGTATTGCAATATGAGTTTTAAAAATCTCTGCCAACGTAAAAAAGATGGCGTAATAAATTGAAAATATTAATAACCCCTGTAAAAGTTACCCGTACTACAATATATGAGTTTTTAAAATTTTTGTCAAATTAACACAAATGACGTAGTAAATTGAAAATGTCAATGTTCCCCGTAATCTTTAAACCAGAAGGCCGTAATTGATTCCAATATATGCAAATATATGTCAAAATATATGACAATATGCCTGTAATAAAACAATGGCAATAAATTGAAAATATCAATAATCCCTGAATTAATAATTCCCGAAAATAAATGTTTAAATATGAAGACCGTTATTAACATAATCTATTCAAAAATGCAATATCGATTAAATTTATTTTATATACATATATTTATTATTTAAATCGGAAAAGATTTAATAAAAACCGTCTGCTGCATAAACACATTGGATTTAAATCCGTTGCTAAGCGACATGATATAATTTTTTTTAAATAAATTGTTGGAAAAAATGTCGTCTACGTAATGCTTTCTCTATGGAAAGTTTAATTGTGCGTTTTAAATTAATATCTAGTCAACCCTTGGTCGTAGAAACGGAAAATATGAACTAAATTTTAAGTGGGACTATTCCAAGTGTACCCCGAAAATTTCACCCAGTTCGATGCAGCCGTTCTAACGTGATGATGAGACACACAAATAAATAGACATGTTTTCAATTTTATTATATAGGTATTCCAGATTTCAGAGCTATGGTTTTGCGTGAAAAATAAATTCAGCAATTCGTGCAAAACTCACTTTACAATCGCTTGATTTGTTTACATTCTGTATGCTATAGTTTAGCGTTAAAATTAGGCTTTGGTGTAGGAATAAAGAAAGTTTAGTGATAATTTAAAATCAAAAATATTTTAATGGCGTTGGCACAGAATTTAGATATACAAATAATACACAAAAGTAAAGCGGTTTTATGGCGAATACAGCATTAAATATAAATTTAAACAACGATCTTTAAACATGTACGATATACACAGCGGAAAGAAATAGAAACTATATTTTATTTTGCAATGAGTCATGTGATCTCTTTATATATCGGTTCATATATCCGAAATTAATTGGGTGATATTATCATTTTCATTCAAAACATCCCACAGACCATTTCAGCAACATACTAAAATGCCATTTCGATAAAGTGATTTTTACGGAAGTTATCGTGCGAACGGACAGACAGATAAAATGACCATAGTTCAAAAGTCATAAACACTTTTGAACTATATTGGAAAATGCTAAAAAAATGTGTTACGGAACAACAGCCGCATTAAAGGAAAAAATCTGTGATGTACAATATAGTGTATCAAAGCGCTGCTCACTTAAATGAAAATTTTGTTCTCATGTAACAGCGTTTATAACATTGCAAGAAGTTATGCTTTATAAATGCAAGTGTCTCTCTATATTAAAAAAAAATGTAGCCCCTGGTCCCCAACGGGCGTATTATGCCTGTGTAACAAGCGACATGAAATGAGTTACGGGGTTTGACGAACGTAGCAAACAAAAGACGGAGCCCCTCTAGTTAGTTAAAAAATGGAATATAATAGATCCAAATTTATGAGTAGATGTATGCTTTGTATGTTATTGTATTTTGTACTGTGGTAAGGTGTAAGATATTTAACAGCTAATTGACAACTTACAGCAAGTATCTTGCATTTTTTAAAAGTTAGGTTTTATTTAGTATCAACGAATTTCAAATTGCGTTGCGAGGCATAGTCAGGTTGTAAACCCAACGGGTCGGCTCCTCGCTCACGGTGATTGATTGATTGATTGATTGATTTGTGTAGTAGTTGCTTGTATGACTACTTCGTAACTGGTAGACTTTGTTTAGAGATGTTGTGAATGTTTGTCAAATTATGAACATTTCATAATTTACCCGCGACCTTCACCTTTTTCCGCGATAAAATTATTACCCTACTTATAACTTCTCGTTAAGTATTTTTCGTGTTTCGTATTACTCTACTGATTACGCATTTCATGAGATATACCAGCGACAATACAACTCATACTTTTAACCGTTTGCAATCTGCCTAATGGTTCTGCCCATTTAGAGGATCAAACACATGCAACCCAGAAGTCAACATTATCTCATAGAATCCTGAAATCAGCATTACCTTCCATGTTATTTTCATCTCTTAGAATATTAAGACAATCTATTTTAGAAGCTGTCTCCGTGTTATTCGTCATTTTCATTTTTTTTATCATTACGGAATGGCTCATCCATTCTTCTAAGTGCTAAAAGTATGGATTCGTGTACGGGTAAATAAATTGGCATAAATGTGATTACGGATATGACAGGATGACAGAAGACACTGAAACGTCTCAAAATACTAATTTATATTAACGAGGATGTAAAAATTTAATTTTATTTAATAGTTAGGTGTATAAATTAAAAACAAATATTTTAAATTATATCTTTAAAATTTTTTTTATGTGGGCAGCACATGACTTTTCTACACAAGGCAATGCCATTACTTTTTTACTGTGAAATCATGGTGTACAAAACCTACAGAACAATGACTTTTGCATTGAATTAAACACCATATAAATTGAAAGTGGCAATATCCTTCCGGCAATATACTAGTCCAAACGAATTACTTATATTCAAGTGCAAATTCCTCTTCAAAATGCAATTGACATTTTATTAATATCAGTTGCATGAAATAAATGGAGTCGAAATACAAAACTATTACAAAGAGTATCTTCTCTCGTGAATGGATCGATCTAGATGCACGATAATGATATTGCATAATATTGAATATGGGAGCCTATTGACAGTAATTACTACTTTTTTAATTTTCAGTAATTTTTTGATACACATTTCTTTTAAAACGTACGGCATTTTAGGAATGGTTCACACTGGCGTTCTAATGTTTTGTACTATTTTCTAATTAAAAAATACATATGAAGTGCTTATGGAATTTACAGTAGTTCAACGTTCTGATTTTTTAATGATCTACAAAAAAAAAGTCGAAAATCATGCAATATTGTGGAAACGATTCATGCTAGCGTTCTAAAGTTTGTATCATTAATTTTCTAATGAAAAATTACCTGTGAAATAATGATGTTGTATATCGTTATTGAAAGTGTTGATATTTTAATTTTGTTTTTCAAAAATCCACATTCCCCATCACAACACTTAATACACATAATTATATATGTAAAAACAGTAATAAATGGCTTTAAATATATTATATTTTTATGAAAATATATTTTTCTGTGAATTTTGATAGATTTACACTTTCTAAGGATCCTTCAAAAGGAATCAACTATATTTTGAATGATTTCTGGGGGCATGATATCTCTCTAACTATTTAAGAAAATCGAACGAAATTTAGTTAAATGGAGGCGTGCTAGAAGTTTCTTAATTTTTGAGATTCACAAACCAAGATCACAACGTTTTAAAATATTTTTCTCGAAATTTGATAAAACTTCATCAAAATATAATTATGCATGAAAATGTTACAAAACTGGTTATTTCATACACCCTTGTCTCGTTCGGCCGTCCAAACAGCTGCTCATGTCTTAGGACGAGTCAGACGGTCTGGGTCTTCCACCCTTGCCTCGCTATACAGCCGAGATATATTCCTGGAAAATTGTCCGTAAAGCGAACATATCGCGAATCAATTATTTTCATAAAGCCATGCAAATTCCATAGGATCCGTTTCAATTTCATAGAAAAATTTAGAAAATCACTAGATGTACGTTTGAAAATACATTTATTGTCTTTTGTTTTAATTTTTTTAAATAAAAATATTATTTACAATGGTTATTAATAAATAAAATCTATATAAATAAAACATAAAATCTACCTCTATATGCTTTTGTGTGTTTGAGTGCTTTGTGTGTGTGTGTTTGTTTCATCCTGACGCTAAGATGGTTGCAGAGAAATTAATGAAATTTTGTGGGTATCCTTGAAATAGCCCCATTAAAATTTAATCCATGTTTCGAGTTACTAGAACCAGGGGTTGTTGAGATATAAATGAAAAATTAACTTTCTATGGAAATGTTAAAGCCTCTAACTCAATGTTTCTTTAAACTAAAAGGTTGGACATCGTACCAGAGGTTCATGTGTAAATTTGGTGGGAGTATATTGCTCTTACCAGTTATTTGCGGAAATCGCTGGTTTAAAACATAAAGGTGAATGAAAACTCTATCTCTATGGTTTGTTTTCCACAGGCTTTTACTCAATAATGAAAAATATTACTGTATCAAAATAGTTAGTTACGTGGAAGATTCTTCATGTTGCATAGCAACGATCATCAGAGATCATCACAGAGATAATCATTTCAGAGATCATCCCATTCAGTATTGACAGACCTCCATCGATAAATTGTTCTGCCGCCCAAAATCCTATTAATTAATTATTTATTGATAATTGTCTTTACATTTCCTTACGCTAGTGTCTTTTGTTATACAACATGATCTGTAAAAGTTTCAATGAATTCGAATAAGTACTTTTCTTTTTATTCCCTCTTTTCATTTTATTGCTTAACATTTGGACTTGAGTGTATTTAAATGCCGCCACAGCAGAAGTTTGTAACATAGCTGTAATAATGAAATATGATTGATATTGACCCACATACTAAGAAAATATAAAATATTAAAAATATCTGAAAGTTACAATAAATTTCAGTAACAATATAGTAAAAATGATAACTTGATTATCATTTTGATTTTAACACGTTTAAACTTGCACTGAATCACATACTTGATTGTAAGGACATTAATAGTTATGCCATAAATTTTAGAATGCGGAATATAGAACAAACAGATTCAACTTAATACATAACATTACGACACAAATCATGTTGGCTATGATGAGTAAAATCCTGCGCAGTTTGATTTAGTTGAACATAGGGTTGATCCATTCTTCGTCCATGATGGATGTAGCATGGATGTGTGCTTTGTTCGTATTACGTCGTCTATGGATGTACGGAGGAAGTCAAATCTGGTTCATCCAGAGCCTGTAATTTATGGACATAAATTAGACGTGGAGATCACAATTGGTCCATCTCTCATCCATGGTGGATGTAATATGGACTAGATCGTCACTAATATGCATATTACATCATGGACAAAATCCATCATGGACGAAAAAGAGAAAAATGCAATTTGTAGACGTAATATATATATATAAGCTTTGAATGATCCAGATTGTGTTACTTATGGATATCTATTGAATGTATCTTTTTATGCGTGGGCGTGCTATGTATTAATGGGATGTAATCTGGATATGATCTGTATATATGTGCTGTATCGGGTGTAAATAATAACACTATTTTCTTTTTCATATACTATGTATTACACAGAAAGTTATTATAAATTTTCGTTCAAAAATGTATATTTCCATTAAAAGAAGATTCGAATTTTAGACACCAATACAATACTTTAAACTTGCATGCATCAGATTTCGTATTTTTAACCTTATATCTTTATTCTGCTCCCATTCAAAATAATGTCGAAAATATTTTAAAAATGAATTTGAAGATAAGCTAAGAAAATGTGAAAAGAAAATAAAGATATTACTCAGCATCCGTAATCAATAAGGTTAACGTCATCAATCATTCATTGATGTCATACTTCATCATTTATTGTTTACAGACAGAAGGATATTTCCATTAAAGGGCTTGTAACAATGCATTTAATAGGAAGTCTGCAAAAAGTGCTCAATTATGTATATTGTTTTATGAATCGCGAATTCAAAATGTCAGGAATATACAGATGCAAATTATTTAAAAAACGTATGTGATAACAAACAATATATTTTTACTTTCCAGGAAATACAAAATTTCATACAATACTAACTGCTATATATATATATATATATATATATATATATATATATATATATATATATATATATATATATATATATATATATATATATATTGTATATATATATGAGTCAAAAGGACGATATAAGAAAAATAGGAAAAATAGTCAACAGGGAGAATGACGTAATGGCCTAGAGGGATTGTGACCGTAGTTCCCGGTTATAGTTGACTATTACTCCTAAGGAAACACTCCCGGAGCCGATAGGTACCTGAGGCCATATTTCCATGAAACATCAAAGCAAAAGGTGTACTCAATCAGAATAAACAAGGATAAAGTGGATATATAAAGTAAAAGATCTACTTAAAAATGGTAAAAGTCGAAAAACTTAAAACCCTGTACATCAATGTCTTTAACGTGTCGTACAAGTTATAACCATATGATAAGGGAGAAAATCACAAGTTGTAAGTAAAAGCGTTGCCAATGTTTTATTAAATGATTCTGTTGCCAAAATCACATCGAAATGCATCGTTCACGTATATATAAGAGTCAAAAGGACGATATAAGAAAAATAGAAAAAATCGTCAACAGGGAGAAAAACGTAATGGCCTAAAGGGATTGTGACCCTAGTTCCCGGTTATAGTTGACTATTACTCCTAAGGAAACACTCCCGGAGCCGATAGGTACCTGAGGCCATATTTCCATGTAACATCAAAGCAAAAGGCGTACTCAATCAGAATAAACAAGGATAAAGTGGATATATAAAGTAAAAGATCTACTGGTAAAAGTCGAAAAACTTAAAACGCTATACGTCAATGTCTTTAACGTGTCGTACAAGTTATAACCATATGATAAGGGAGAAAATCTCAAGTTGTAAGTAAAAGCGTTGCCAATGTTTTATTAAATGACGCTGTTGTCAAAATCACATCGAAATGCATCGTTCACGTTGTTGTATTATAGTAATGTTTGATAAAGCCAATGGGATAGTTCTGTCTCATTGATTCCATGATAACGATTTTATCACTCTTGATGCGATCGCTTTTATAAGTCTGCATTCTATTATTACGTATGAAATGATTCACAACGACATTGCGGAATATGGCATAACTCAAATTCGATTTCCAGTTGATGATATAATTGATTTTAATTTCGAATTGCGTTCGTTTATCGTAAAGCCTTGTTTGTAATGGTTCGTTTGCAGTGAAGTTAATACAAATATCTAGGTAATTAATCTCGTTTTTTTTTAAGTTCGTTAGTCACGATTAATTCTAAATTTATTGGATAAAATCTGAAGTCGAAGTTGATGCTGTTTTTATATTGCCCAATGAGGATGTCATCGATAAATCTGAAATATGGCATTTCATTCAATACATGTGTTCCTTCTTCGTATTTATTAAGGTAAAGATCTGCTAACATTGAGGAGCATCCTCCCCCCCATTGGAATACCTTTCTTTTGTTGATAGTAATTTATACTATTATATAATAGATTCTCGTAAAGTACAATGTTCAAGCTAGCCTTAAATTTATGTAATGCGATATATTTATGCATATTGTAGTTATTATGTATTTCAACCATAATATCGTATAGGTCTTCCAGTTTAATACTGTTTTCAACAATATTAAACTGGAAGACCTATACGATATTATGGTTGAAATACATGAAATACACATGGTTGAAAAATTTAAGGCTATCTTGAACATTGTATTTTACGAGAATGTATTATATAATGGTATAAAATACTATCAACAAAAGAAAGGTATTCCAATGGGGGGAGGATGCTCCTCAATGTTAGCAGATCTTTACCTTAATAAATACGAAGAAGGAACACATGTATTGTGTGAAATGCCATATTTCAGATTTATCGATGACATCCTCATTGGGCAATATAAAAACAGCATCAACTTCGACTTCGGATTTTATCTAACAAATTTAGAATCAATCGTGACTAACGAAGTTAAAAAAAAACGAGATTAATTACCTAGATATTTGTATTAACTTCACTGCAAACGAACCATTACAAACAAGGCTTTACGATAAACGAGCGTAATTCGAAATTAAAATCAATTATATCATCAACTGGAAATCGAATTTGAGTTATGCCATATTTCGCAATGTCGTTGTGAATCATTTCATACGTAGTAATAGAATGCACACGTATAAAAGTGATCGTATCAAGAGTGATAAAATCTTTATCATGGAATGAATGAGACAGAACTATCCCATTGGCTTTATCAAACATTACTATAATACAACAACGTGAACGATGCATTTCGATGCGATTTTGGCAACAGCGTCATTTAATAAAAAATTAGAAACGCTTTTACTTACAACTTGTGATTTTCTTCCTTATCATATAGTTATAACTTGTACGACACGTTAAAGACATTGACGTATAGCGTTTTAAGTTTTTCGACTTTTACCATTTTTAAGTAGATCTTTTACTTTATATATCCACTTTATCCTTGTTTATTCTGATTGAGTACGCCTTTTGCTTTGATGTTACATGGAAATATGGCCTCAGGTACCTATCGGCTCCGGGAATGTTTCCTTAGGAGTAATAGTCAACTATAACCGGTAACTAGGGGTCACAATCACCCTAGGCCATTGCGTTTTTCCCTGTTGGCTATTTCTCCTATTTTTCTTATATCGTCCTTTTGACTCTTATATATATATATATATATATATATTAGATTAGCTTTGCATAAGGGTAGGACAACCCAATGATTAGATCACGGGGATTTCACCTGGGCAACTCGAGCTCGATTCCCGGCTTTGACCAAACTGTCCCCATGGTCACCCGGAGTACGGGAAAGTTAAATATGTGGGTCATTAAGTGTTCTTTTGAGAGGTTGGTGGTGGAGAAAGGTGGGTGATGTGCCTATGGATGCTGTCCACACTAGGTTTCAGTATAAATTGGTTGCCCAAACTGACACCTTACAGCTTCGGGTAGGTCGGACGGTCTAGGTCGAAGAAGAAAATTAACTTTGTTATCTCTAATATTAATTACAGCTATGTGCAACTGATGTCAAAATTATTTTAAAGTAAGCAGATTTTCTGTCAAGGCTAGTGCCGGACCTATAACACCAAATAATGTGCAATTCCGTATGATGATTTAAAATACTTTGCCACATATTGCCCCTTATTTTGATTATACTCGCATTACATTTATATTTGTTATACAATTTTGAAGTGAATATTAAGAGAAAAGACTAGACACAGCTGATGACAAAATCCCTTTTAAAACACGGATTGTATGAGTAGACTGAACGGTCTATGCTCCCGCATTATTAATTAATTTATTAGGGAATTACGAATATGAATTTATCAATTAACTATTTTGGGAAAGTACTTGTGGTGGTGAGTGAACGAAAGCGAGCAGTGGGCGGATTTCCTACTGGTTTATTATTCCTGCATAGAATGCGTCATGGAAAAAAAAGTGCGAAGCGAGCTTAACGAGCGCCCGCGAATTCCGGGATTTGGTGAGCATCAGCTAGGAGGGGTGAAGCCTCATAATAAAATATTTAATCCATATATTAAATTATTTTTAAAAATAGTTCATCAATTTGGAGTCATTTCCGTTAACTTAACTTCATTTTTACAATTTTAACAATATATTAGTCAATCTGAGGCGAGATATCGCCAAGTTGGCAATATGTCGACAATGAGTGGCAACGTTCACTAAATTGATAGCCAAGCATTACAAGCAAACGGAGAGAAAGGAATGTATTATATATAAATGACTGCTGGCTAATTGTTAGGCGTCACAATATAAAACTATTACCCAAAGTATCTTCTCTTGTGAATGGAACGAAATCTACGACGATGATGGGAACAAAGTTATCGCATAATATTACATATAAAAAGTGTGCATAATTTTACAATAGTTACTATATAAGTTTAATTTTATGTGATTTTTTTGATAAATTTCTTTGAAAAAAATAATACAATTACTTGCTAACGGTTCGTGTTCTATAATTTATGTCAATCATTTTCTAATGAAAATTACATAAGAAATCATTATTTACGTAACATTATTAAAAGTTCTGATTTTTGATAATTTTTCAACATTTCTTTTGAAAATTTGGGGTTTTTTCAAACATTCGATTGCATTTAAAATCTATAGGCTTCTAGTATTCACTGATTGTAAGTTTTATACCTAATTTCGTTCAATACGTTAACCGAAGTCTGGAAATGACACTTTGGGGCACTCCAAGGACTTCCGCTACAACGGGTTGTGTTTGGTCCGTCTTTAAGCGACCGATGGCCTCCCAAACTACCGATTCGGCTAAGTCATGTTGTTAAGACATGGTATTCAGTGCTACGAACATTCAACGCACGTCAATTGTTTCTAATCTCTTCCTACGTAAAGAATGCTGCAGATCGCTTTTCACTCCCTATCTAAAGCGCGTAATTTTCAATGTCACAGAAAAAATTTTCATATATTTCTAAGTTTGTAAACGTGATAATTTTCCTTTTTAATCTCTTGTATTTCATTTTTGTTAAAACACTAGTCTATTATATGGTTGTTTCATACCGAATTCCAATACACCCTAATTGTTTTGAGCAGTGTATAAAAGTTTCCATGCATGAAAATTTCTTATACCAGTACATTGTAGCCAGCAGCTACAATTTAATGCTTTCCTTAAATGCTTTACCTTTCTTTTATGCTTTCAGTCACAAGATGTCACCCCGGCTCACCAGTGGGACGGAACACAGCACGCCCAACAACACAATGTCCATGCCCGCAGATGGACTCGAAGCCACATCCAGGCAGTTGATCGAGCACGGGGAAACACTTGCCTTGACCGCTCAGCCACCGCGTTGGCATAAAAATGGATAATACTTTATTGAATATGTAATATATTACATTTTCTTTAAATGCTTACTGATAATTGAAAGGCAAACTTTTTTCTACTACTTTCTTAAAGAATAATGAAATGAAAACATAAATTACTCAGTTTATTATATATATAAAAAATAAATTATTGAATATACAAAATTGCTATAAGATCAAATAGTGTTAATAATAAGTTAAACAAAGCACTTTTAAAGACATATTTAAAAAAATACATTATATATAATATTGAAAATTTAAATAATACCCTCTTGTAATTGAATGGGTGAGTATTGTAATTGAATGGGTAAGCATCAGAGACAATTTGCCGGACGATGTGTTTGTTAAGCATATATTTAGTATTATTAAAACATTTCCCTTCAGATTTATGAATTCGCTATATATTTCCATATTTTTAATACTTTTATAAATTTTAGAGATTTTAGTGCAGAAAAAGTAAACTTATTGAAGTAGTACATTCTTTTTTCTGAGGAATATCACTTGTACCCTTCTGAATTTTATCTAGTCTTTTTTTTATAAAATAAAGGGCGCACACACATACACACACATTACCCCCCCCCCCCCCCCCCACTCTCCTTTTTCCTCCTTAGAACTAGAAAGCGCTGTGTTCAAAAACTTCTAGTAAAGCTACTTGCTTTATAAGAAAAAATTGGAAATATTATTATATTCTATTTACAAATTTATATAAAAAAAATTAATCGAACCACATCTCTAGGGCTGAGCTATAGATCCCTGAAAGTCTGGGTTTATCAAGTCTCGTATTATATACACTCGTATAATATATAAATATATTTGACATAAACATGTTTCTTGAAACACTTCAGAAACACTTGAGAGTGACTTTTTTAATCCGTTTAATTTTTTTCTTATTTATTTAATATTGACAAGAAACTTCACGTAATTTTCACACCAATAGGTTCGTAGTGAAACAAATGCTATTCGAATGCTATAGAATTTCTAGAAACATTTGTGTGTGCCGTCAGTTGCTAAGAGCAACTGATGCGATTGATTGAATGGTACGCTATTAAGGCATACCTTGCACGTACACTAGCTTACCCACTGTCGTTTACGCGAATATCTGCCATTCGTACAACTGCCCGTAATTGCTCATAATCATGGTAAAGCAAAATTCTGGAAATGTTAATGTGTCCGGTTCGAATCATTTTCATATTCCAATGTTAAATGTCTTTATAAATTTTGATTTCCTAGAAAATATTCAAAAGATTTCATCTCAGTGCGTTTCTCATATAAATATCCCTTTAAATTATTGCAAAGAGGATCATGTTCTTTACTTGTGCCAAGAGAACCAGACAAAGGGTAAAATAGCGTCGCTAACCTTCAGAAAATAAGCTAATCGGAAATTCTGAAGATCATATTCAATTGTTGGATATAAACATTATTTACAAAAGATCGACAAGATTTAATTACCCGAGCTTTATTCCAGGTCTGACTAAACTGTCCCCATGTTCTCGCAGAGTACGGGCACGTCAAATACACTCTAAGACAAAAAAAAAAAAAAAAAAAAAAGACGCTCCAAAAAAGAATTGTCCAAATGAGACAAAATTTGTTACGTGTAATGTAGATGTACAGAAAAATAAATGATTAGAATTTCAGAACAATTGGATGAATTAGAATGCACTGAAAGATCTACACAAAGTGAGGACGTCAATATGGCGTTGGTCTACCTCTGGTCTTGATACAAGCTATTGGCCGACGTGGCATTGATGCATAAAGCTGCCGGAAGGTGTTCTGAGGGATGTCGTTCGAAATGGCCTCCAATTGACGACCTAATTCGTCTACATTCTGGGATGGTAGCAGGCGATGCCCCATCTTATCCCAATTGTGCTCAATAGACGAGAGATCTGTGGATATGGCTGGCCAAGGAAGTGTGTCGTAAGCACGCAGACAATCAATAGAGAGGCGTGCCGTGTGTGACCTGGCATTATCTAGCTGAAAAGTGTCGCGAAAAGAATGGCAATACAACGGGTCGTAGAATATCGGCAACGTACCGTTGTGATGTGAGGGTGCCACGAAGGACTATCAAAGGGGTCCATCTATCAAACTAAATGGCAGCCCGGATCATAACTCCCTGTTGTCGGGCCGTGTGGTGTGTGACAGTAAGGGCAGGATCCTGACGTTATCAAGTCTGTCTCCAGACAAGTCTGAGCTGGTTGTCGGGACTCAGTTCGAAACGGAACATCACTGCAGACAATTCGTTCCCAATCCGAACAATTCCACGTTGATAGGGCCCTTCACCATTGCAATCGCTGACGGTGCATACTGATCAGTGGTAGGCGGCGTAATGGGTGACGAGAGTATAGATTCCGCTCACGTAGCCTTCTGTTAATGGTCCGGGTGGTCACTTCCGTGTTTGTCACACGTTGGATAGTTGATAACGACGAATCTCGTACTGTCACAGCTGCTCTGACAATCACTCGATCTTCCCGTTCTGTCGTCACTCCTGGCCATCCTCTGCCCACGCACCATTCCGACCAATCTGGACCCATTCCTGCCAACATCGTCTAATTGCTGCAGCGCTCCTACCCAAATGCCCAGAGATTCGTCGGTGTGCCCATCCAGTCTCAATCAGTCCGACCTCACGCCCTCTTTCAAACTCCTTCACATGCTCGTAGTGGCCGCGAATTCGCTGGCGAGTCATCGTTACAATCAAGGTACGTAAACGCAATCGAAATCCACTCCACGTCTTGTTCCTGAAAGCGAGGTTCACGCCTTATATACATAACCATGGTGCTCAGTTTCAATACGCTGCAGTTCCGACTATTCATTCATTGGCTGCGAATTTTTGATCGTTTTTATATTCGGTCGAATGTTGTTTGCATGTAAAGTTTCATTACTATCGGATTATTTTGGGGGTGCGTCTATTATTTTGTCTTTGAGTGTATGTGGGTCTGAAAGTCTTTCGGAGAGGCTAGTGGTAGGAAGTAGGGTTCAGTTCCTGTGGATGTCACCTCCACTGGATTCCGGTCTAAATTGGGTAGCACTGTTCCGCTGTCCAAACAGATACCTCACAATTTCGTGTAGGTCATGCAGTCTGGGTCTAAAAATGATATATACAAGATTTAATTGTAAAATGCCTGGCCGACAGGTCGCAGTAGTGTATTTGGACATGCCCACATTTGATCACACTCACTTTCCCATTTGGATGCGTTGAAATGGTCTCAATTTACAGTATATATGAAAGAGAGGAGTGTAAATTAAGAAGATAGTTTAGTTTCAAATCAGTATTCCAGTAAGTGCTAAAGTCATCAAAGAAAATTGCTAAAATGGAGATGAAATTAAGGAGTGGATTTCGTTTGAAAATACTTCCATCCTTCGTCTAGTCAAAATTTTCATTTTATTTAAATTATGGACCGGCGGGCTATAGGTGCTTTTTTGTCAAGACCATTTTCACAACCCGTAGTTAAACCCAACAATAATAACATTATTCTGTTGCCTCAAAGAGCATGAGATTGGATAAAATTAAAAGTAAAATATTGTTGCGTATTGTTTGTATGTACCGATAAATTTTTAATAGATTAATTTTTATAAAAAAATGGTTTCGCTTCTTCAACGCATGGAGTAGTCAGCTCTCTTATGCTCTTCACGATTCGAAGCATGGACTTCGTGGGGTAAGGTCGTTTGTCCGGTCCCTCCTGCTCTGTGCTCTTGGAATGGATGAGAAAGCGTTTTCACGTGTATCGACGTCGCTTGCTGCGTTCAAGAAGATTTTTGGCGCAGACAAGATGCTTGCTGACTGGAAAAGATTCAAAGAGCAATTTTTTGCTCTTCCTGATACAGTCCCCACACGTGGTGGATTGGATGTTAAAAAATTGGAAACGGTGAACTTCGACATAGACGAAATTCAGGTGATTGTGGATCAACCTCCTAAAGACATGACGAGGCATGAATGGGCCTATCTCAAAGCAAAGATTGCGCTTGCTGATGATTACACCGAAGAGTACGCCGATGAAGAGATTGAAGAAATGGAAACTTCAGGTGAGCCCCCCATTAGTTCTTCTCATGGGATTTCTGTTGTCTCTCCTGCACAACCCTTGTCTCCTGGTACTTCTTTGTCGACCCAGACTGTCAGTACTATTGAAATCCCTGCTGATGTCATGGAGTTAATGATGAACATTGAAAAATCTACTAGCAGCCCTACTGTTAACGTAGGAGCCAGCTCTAGTTCTGCTAAACACCCTCTCTCTGACCCGGATGAGGAAGGATTTACTAAAGTGTCGAAACGACACTCTGCTAAAATTGCAAAGGCTATCTCCTCTCCTCCCATTTCCACGGTCAAGCATGTGCTTGACCCTGAGGTTCCGGCGCCTGACGCCGCTGTTATTGAGGAAGTTCAAAAGAAAGAACGCCGCCCTCCTCCCTTTTCCATCGTACCCAGCCAAGGCTGGCATGATTATTTAAATCATTTGAAGACCATTGCCCCCTCCATAGCAAGTAGCTTAAGAGGAAATCTACTCAAAATTGACGTCAAAACCAGGGATGAGTACATCTCCATCCAGAAAAAGCTTACCATTGATAAAATTCAATTCAGGACATTTCTCTTGAACGAGGACACGCCTCTCAAAGTTGTCCTTAGGGGGCTTCCTGTGCCCACCAACCCTGACTTAATCAAAAAGAAACTGGAAGAAAATGGCTTCCAAATAAGTAGTGTTACGCAGCTCTACAAAGGCCCAAAATCCAACCAAATTCTTATGCCGCTCTTCTACATACAATTGAAAAAGAATGATGAAAACTTAAAGATCTATCACATCACTGATATGCTAGGAGTTGAGGTCAAGATTGAACGATACCGGGGGCGCAAAGGCGCTAGTACCCAATGTTTTTCGTGCCAAAAATGGCATCATACGGCAAATTGCTGTTATTTACCGCCCAAATGCGTAAAATGCGCGGGCGACCACAGATCTTTTGAATGTCCAAAGTGGCCAGATGTCAAATGCACGTGTGTAAACTGTGGTGGCGAGCACCCCGCCAGTTATCGTGGGTGTCCGAAATTTCCCAAGCCTAGAGCTCAGCCAAGAAGCTACGCTAGTCGTGTAATCAGCAATCCTAAGCAACAGGCTACTAAATTTCAACCTTTTCCTAAGCAACAAGCCGCTACTTATCAACTAGATGATAATGATTTTCCCAAGCTTCCGAGTAAAGCTCCTCCTAAAACTAAAGACAAAATTATAAACTTCAACCCTAACAAGCCTCCTGAAGAAGGAGATTGTATGAGAGATGACTGGATGGAGTTAATTGATATGATAGTCCGTTTTGAAAGAAACGGATACCAGAGAGACTTTCTCCAGCGTGCTCTGAATTCTGCTTTACCCAAACTGAGGGAAAGTAAAACTATTATTGACAGGATTGCTATATTTTATGATAGTATTTGCGAGGAGGCCAAAACCCCCTCGGGCTAAGCTCTCTGCTGCTGTACGCTGCTCACTGGCTCAAAGCATGAGTTCTCTGAACTCGTCCGTTTTCCAATTTTTTCCTTTACCTTCTCGGAGACTATGCTCCATCTTCTAAATTTCTGCGTCACGAGCACCCAGTTGGGTTTTCCCAATTCGGTCCTACGTGCACAGCCATGTTCCTTTGGGATCTCTAGCACATCAAAAGTCTTTTTTCTATGATTTACCAACCTTCTTTTATGACCGGAGATTAAAGCAAGCCCCTTGTGGCTTTTCTGGTCACTCCAATAACTGTGGTTCCTTTGAGCCTTTGATGGAGTAGTCAGTGAACGAGGTATCCAGAAAACTGCGCCAAATACAGAGGCGGTTAATAGAAAAAGTAAAGAAACATTTTCAGACTATCATAAATGAGAAGCAACGTGTTGCTCTTCATGGTGTAAAAACCTACTGTGAAGGGTTGCATAAAATGTCGCCAATGTTAATATGGAGCGATTGAACAGTTGTTTATAAAGATCTTTAAATATTATCTCCCCCCCCCCCCCCCGAAAAAGAATCTGATGCAGACAGCACATGATTTTCCTTATGTAATGCAATGAATTTACTTTTTTACAGTAAAAAAAATAATATAAAAGATCCACGTAACTTTGTTTTTAACGTTGAATTGTACATTTGACAATTTTCTGGATGACAACATGTAAAACTATTTCCAAGTATCTAATTAACTTATCTTTCGCGCCACTCTAAATAAACAATTATCAATATTGATAGCATCCTCAATAAGCGATATAGTCCATTTATTAAAATAATTTAATAATTAATTCATCAATTATGAATTAGTTTCATTAATTTAGCACCATTTTTGCAATTTTGACGACATTTTCGTCAAACTGGGGTGAAATATCACCAAGTTGATAATACATGGGTTATTCTTATAGTCTGATAATATAGTATAGACATGGATATTCGTATAGTTTACTCTTAGATATTAAACCTAGAATTTCTTCCATATTCCTTAGATATTCTTAGATATTCTTCCAAAATATTGAACTCTCATCAATTACTCTTCATTTCATTGATATAGTATCAGTTTAAACAATTTGGTGTCAATTTCGTCAATTTGGCAACATTTAAAAAGTCAGCAAGTTGGAGATGTTCTGACAAATTCGTCACCAAAATTTTGCGAAACGTTACGGTTGGAGAAATAGGTTATTTTTATAGTAGATACTTATATTCTTTCCAAAATATTTAATTTTCGTCAATTAGTCGTAGTTTTCATTGATTTATCGTCTTGTATCAATTTGGAGACATTTTCCTTAATTTGATAACATTTAAAAAATTCGCTAAGTTGGCGACATTCCACCAAATTCGTCGCCAAAATGTCTCCAAGCTTTATGGACAGAGAAATAAGTTATTCTTCTAGCAGATAAATGAATATTGCCGTAAAAATATAAAAGTATTACCTAAAGCATCTTTCTTCATGAATTTAACCAGCTAGATCCAACAGAATGATGTCACCAATTTTATCGCATGATATTACATATGAAAAGTGAACATATTTCACAATAGTTAATATTTTCTATTTTATGTGATTTTTTGAAAAATTTATTTGAAAAAATGCGCAATATCTCGAGAATGGCGCTCTAAAGTTTGTGTCTTTTTTTTTCTAATGACAAATTATATAAGAAATGACTGTTTGCGTAACTTTATTGAAGGCTTTTATTTTTTGATGATTTTTCAAAATTTCTCTCGAAAATTTGGGGGGATTCTGAACATTCGACTGCATTTAAAAGCAATTGGCTTCCAGTAGTTATAGATTGTAATTTTTGTACCAAATTTCGTTCGAATCGCTCCAGTTGTTCGTGAGATTTCGTCTCCACAGGCTCATTGACACACACACGCACACACGCACACACACACACACACAGAGTCATCCCCTAAAAATGTTCGATTCGTGTTCATGGATGCTTGAAACGTGCTCTCCTGTCGAAAATTCGAATTCGAATTTTCGCCCCCGTCACAATACTGTATACATTAAACTATGTATGTAAGGAAAGTAAAAATCAGCAAAAATTATACAATAAACCATATGAAATTTTTTGTTAGAATCTTATCATTTTTACTTGCTACACATTTTATTTTATGCTCATGTAATAAAAATATATTATATAAAGTAAAATTTATTTGAAAAGGAAAAAAATGTCACGAGTTCATGAACACAAAAATTATGCACCATGTCCTGTTGCAAGATGATCTAAAATTTGAATTTTAATATCCAAAGAGATTGTTTCCCTTTTCGTTTTTGTTATAGGTGAATTATATGACATTGTGTAAAGGCTGCCAAAAATTTTTCGGTTATAATTAATAAAACACAAGTTGATGTTAATTTTTATTAACACCACACATCAAAAGGTACTTTTCACTTATTTTCAACACCAAATTCAAAATGAAGATAAAAAGGGGAATTCCAAAATTCGGGAAATTCCCCACAAATAAAAATTGCGAATACAAAGGAGCACAATCATGAAAAATTCCGACCAATGGTGAAGTTGTGAGAAGTGTAATACGAATTTTTTTTTTCTTGGAATGGGGATCGATCGCGTTAAATTGAAACAACTCATGTAAAAAGAGAATGCATTTTTTTTAATTCGTGTAAAATCAAACTTGTATAAAGATAGTTCGTATGAAGACAGAATTGGGTGTATATTGAAGTTGATATTAGCTCTAACTGACTTTCCAATTAATATATGTAAAATTAAGATAGAGAAATTTACATTTCCCATAGCACAAATAACATTTATTTTGAACTTCAATGTGGTTTAGAATTAGATGCAGTATAAACATTTCTTTTGCTGTTTATTTATTTTGTAATATTTGTTGGTGCGTCGTGCATATGAGGGCGTAAGCTGGACTTGAAAATTTCGCTATTGTCCCCTTTTATACATCTCAGATTTTTTTTGTATGATATCAAATTTTTTTTAGGTTAATAAAGATGATTTCATATTTTTGAGCTTTATATGGAGGATATCATTGTCAGTTTGTTTTATTCTAGTGGCACGTTTATCAATAAGTAGGTACTAATCACTTGACTATATTATTCGTTAAGACGTATAAATATCACTAATACTCTTTACAAATAATAATATATTAATAATGTTGTAAGGTTGACTCTGAACACTGCCGTCCATTCATATTTATATATCTGACGATGTTTCACGTCATTTTGCGTCATTTTTGTTAAATTGGCAGTATTAAAAGTCGCCATGTTTGTCGCCAGAATTGCCGATTGAACAGATCCATTAAAATCATATATATTATACTATTCCTTAAAAATAGCAATTAATTTACGACCCTTAGGCAACTAAACTTAACTGTCGCGCGAATAGTGAAACTCGTTATATTTTGAATAAAAATATATTAAATTAACAATTTCCTCAAAACGGCAGGAGTTATCAAATAAATTAAATTTAATTAATAGTGTAGATAATCCGATTTGTTGAATTATTAAAAAATTGGCAAAATGTTTGTTGATTTGGCGTCGTTTTGTTAATTTTGCGACATTTTTCAAAAGTAACCAAGGTCGCTAAATTTGCCGGTAAGTGGTAAAGACAGACAAACGTTATTGAAGCATACTACTTAATATACCATCGTTTTATTAATTTGTTTGAATTCCAATCCATCCATATAATTTCAAATCAAAATTCTAATTACCTATGTTTTGATATCATACTTTGTCAATTTAGCATCCTTTTCGTTAATTTAATTCAGTTTTCATCAATTTGGTAGCATTTTCGTCGTGAATTGGGCGATAATTTTAAAATGTTGCCAATGTCGCAAAATTTTTCGCAGAGTAGGACATACAGACAGACTCTATTGAAATACATTTAATATATCATCCGTTTATTAATTAGTTTGAATTCCAATCCAGTTATAAAATTTAAAGTCAAACTTCTAATGTTTTTATTTTAAATTTTATCAATTTAGCGTCATTTCCGCTAATTTAGGGTCATTTTCTTTAATTTGGCCACATTTTCATATATTTGGCGACTTTTACTTTAATTTGGCGATATTTGAAAAGTTATCAATTCTTCGCCACAGTTCAATGATTGAATTATCCTTAATTAAGGATTTAAGTTAACGCAACTGAATATCTTCCAAACTCAATGTTTTTACTGCCCATTTTATAATATTATAAATAAAGTACAAATGTGGTACATCCAATATGGCGACGAGATAACTCAGATTTGAAAAGAAAATTCGATTTGCAATGTAATGGTTGCATTTTTGTGCCAAAAATGTAAGAGATTTTTAAGATTGTAGGCTTAAATTGAGGGAAAGCATTGGGCTTTGACCAAGAAATTCAAATTTTCTAGCGAACTGTTTTATTTTATTTGTGAACATTTCTGAGAATTTCGAGAGCTCGAGCTAAATCGTGAACGAATTTCATGCCGGTAAGACTGCAATTGTCAGTTCCTATTGAAGTTTGCAAATTGCGGGAAATTGAAAGTTTTCTTGCTGCCATTGCAGTTAATGGTTATTCCATGCTGATGAGCGCTTAATTTAAGAGAGTAACAGATCTATGGATACTGTTAACCTGCAATGGGAGCGTCTTACTTATATTTGGGAACGCCCCCTTCTGGCGGGTTCTTGTGAATATGATATTACACGATAGTCAATACTTTTTCAATTTTATGTAATATTTTTGATACATTTTTACCAAAAAGTGGAATATCTCGAAATCGGTTCATGCTAGTGTTCTAAAAATTGCTTCATGCATTTTCAAATGAAAACTTACATAAGATATGATCGTTTAAGCAACATTATTGATGGTTCTGATTTTTTAATGATTTTTTCAAAATTTCATTCGAAAAAGTTTGGGTCTTTTGACCATTCGATCCCGTTTAAAGTCAGTACGGTCCCAGTATCCAGTATTTAGCCATTGTAATATCTGTACCAAATTTCGTTCGAAACGCTCCATTCGTTCATGAGATATTGTATCCACAGATTCACGGTACACATACATACACACATTATAACATACACACTGTTACGACTAATAAAATGTTTCACCGTGCTTTGCCTCTATTACCTTTGCTCTATTCAAGGAGAAAACACTTTTACAGGCAGTCATTCCTATTACATGAATGTAGGATTGCCATATTTTGAATTTTGAAACTGGAGTGCTATATTTGGCGATTTAGGAGACTTTATGAGACTTCTCAAATGTTCCATAACTTTCTCGAAATAACGAATATTTTTGGAGATATGAGTCCCTACGGAGAATATAAAAGGAGTCATCGATAAAAGGAGTTCAGTGATATTGTAAGAGATTATCGATCTGTTCGCTGTATATTGTTTCTGTTTACGCTTATTAGTGCTTTTAAGTAAAACAATGAGTTATCCGGAAATTTGGACTTATTCTTCCACCTTGAGAGTACACCCGCTATTTCATAGAATACGTCATAACAAATTGACTTCAGAAATGGGATTTTTAGGAAACGTGATAAGCGGTAATGGCTCTTCCAACTAGAAAACGATGGAGGAGCTGTTAAGTCATATGATGGAATTATGAAAGCCGGACAAGCAGCTCTTAAGACATGAAAGTAATGAAAACTAGACAATTAGCTGTGAAGGAAGACATGAAAGTAATGAAAACCGGACAAGAAGCTATGAAGGAAGACATGAAAGCAATGTAAGCCGGGTAAGAGGGGATGCAGAAAAGATAGAAAAACTATTAAAGTCGGACAAGACGAGATGAAATAAACAATGAAATCTGGACAAGAAGCTATGAAAGCCGTACAAGACGAGATGAAAGACGGACAACAAACGATGAAAGAATATATCAAAGAAGTGTAAGCGGATATTAAAAAAGAAATGAAAATGAGACAAGTCGAGATAAGAGAAGAAATTAAATCTGTTCAAGCTGAAATGAATAAAGAAACCAAAGCTGCTCAAGCAGAAACGGAAACCTTTTTTTTTTTTCCCAAATGGCCAGGCACTTTGACCTTCGTCATTCGCCTTTATTACAGCGGCCAGAGCGTGAACCATTTAGCCGTCCATTGACGTTGCCCCAGGCGCACCAGAGGGGGGCCGATCACATTGAGCCCACAACACAAATATCCATGCCGCACGTGGGGCTCGAACCCACAACGTGGCGGTCGAACGATTGCTACGGAAACGCTTGCCTTGACCACTCGACAACCACGTTGGCCGAAATGGCAACCGAATAAGATTAGGTGATACAAAGTATTAAACCTGTCCAATAAGAGACGAAACAAGACATTGCATTCATACTATCATATATTACAACCATTCCGGCAAGGGTTCGGTAGCCCAGTGGTTAGCGCGCGGGAATTGCACTAGGTTGGCCCGGGTTCGATTCCCACCACTGCCAAAAACTGCCGCCGTGTTCACGCGGAGTACGATCACGTTAAATATGTGGGTCCGTAGGTCCTTCCGAGTGGTTGGTAGTAGGGAAAGGAGGGCACGATCCCTGTGAATGCCTCACCCACTGGGTTCCAGTCTAAATTGGGTGGCACTTCCCGGCCGTCCAAACTGTTACCTTACACCTTTCTGGTAGGTTGGACGGTCTGGGTCTCAACAACAACCATTCCGGCAGACATTATATCCGTACAAGCAGACGTTAATGCCGGAGAAGAAGAGATGAAAATGCTCGAAAAAATGTTATTGGCTATCGAGCTAACATTTTCAAACGTTTAATACGGATTTTTGCATGTTGTCATCATGCAAAGTAACATATCCGTGCAAAGTAATATATCCGTGTATAAAAGTGTATGACGGATAAAGCATATGGAAGAATTTCTGGGTGCAATTTGACATTATCGCTGAAGCGCACGAATGGGACGAAAACTCAAAAGTCTGCAACTCGCTGCTTCTTTCTGAAATGCTGCGGCTCACGTTTTACAGACTCTCACGTCAAAAGAACGCCTGGATTTCGTCGAATGCCCTAGAGCTCCGATATAGAGAGAATAATTTGAAAGAGACGAACAGAGTCCCTTCTAGGGCCCCGGCTGTTCAACCTATATATTAACGACATTCCTAAGGTATCTAACGTCGCTATTGGCCTCTATGCCGATGATACTGCACTGATAGCCCGACATCCAAAAACACATATCGTGCTCGAAAGGCTCCAAAATCAGCTAAATCTACTTAATTCTTGGTTTCTGAAGTGGAGAATTAAAATTAATACTTCCAAGTCGGCGGTACTCTCGATCCCAGCATTGCCCTCCCCCCCCCCCCCCCAATTTGATTCTGAATAATGAACCGATTCCCTGGACGAACTGCTATAAGTACCTTGGTGTACTTATAGACTCTAAATTAACTTGGACCCCTCACATTCTTGACATTGTCAAGAAAGTTAAGGGGGCAAGAGCCCAGCTTCACCCCTTTTTGGCTAGAAATAGCCGTCTGTCACTTGCAAATAAATTATTACTCTACAAAGCCTACATCAGGCCCATCATGACTTACGGTTCTGCTATTTGGGGCATTTACCGCATCTGACTTCAACATAAAGAGACTTCAAACTCAGCAAAACATTACCCTCAGAATGATTGTTAATGCTCCTCTTTATGTTAGGAATGACGTCATACATAGAGATCTCAAAATTAAAACTTTTTTGGCCCATGTTAAGAAATTAGCGCTACATTTTCATCTTGATCTCCCGAAGGTTGGAAACGCTATTCTACTCAATTTGTCAAACTACGATCCTCGGCTTCCTAAATGTAGGAAGCGACCTCGGGCCCTGCTCGGGCGCCGTGAAGACGTCCCGCTGAATCCAAAGCGTCGACGCATTGAATAGCTTCAATCAAAATCCAGTTTTCCATCCTTCGAACGTCTTTCCACTGAACATTTAACACCCTTGCATTTGGGATAATTTATCTGCATTCGATCATCTTCTCCCCCCCCCCCCCCCGCCCTTGTGGCATCTGGCATCCCTGCGTTTTTGTGCAAGGCCTGCGCCAAACTGAGCGCGCCTAAACGTTCAAAAACTCTCTCTTCTCTTATTTTTGGATTCTCCTTTAAAAATAAAATTTAAACTTAAATTTTCAGTAAAAATTATTTAAATTCTGTATTTTTTAAATTTCTTTCTTAAGACTCGGGTGATCTTAAATTCTCCGAGCAACCTATTGACTTTTGTAAACTTCCTTTCGTAAAATTCCTTTTGTTCGTTTTTTCTTCTCTTTTTAGATAGGGGATTAAAGTCTGGTTATCAAACCCAGATTAGGCACCCCTTTTAAACACCCACCTTGCACGAGACGAACAGAGTTCATCAATTCACGAGCAGAGTCAAATCTCGCCGCCAAAAGTCACGAGAGGGTCTATAGGAGCTGGCGTCAGATATTGAAAGGCTTTCACCGTTATCACTTGCAGATGTGTTGGTTCTTTTGCACTGTCGAAGGGGATCCAGCATATCCTCGAAACAGCTGTATGCGGCATTATTCTGTTATTTGTGCTCATAGACGTTGTTCAAGTTTAAATTATACTTTGCACAAAGTGTATGTTACTTAGTGAATAAAGTTAAACATAAAATAGGGAATTATTTTTTTTATTCATTAATAAAAAATACATCAATACATATAAATGGAAACAAATACCTACTGTATACTCAAGTTAAAAGTACATTAAACACAATCTGGATCATTAAACATAAACTTAAAAAAATGTTGTTTTAATTAACAGAAGAGATTATCGGATAATTTCGCTTGCTTGGTTTTTTAAATGAATTCACCTATCACTTCAAACCATCGAATTTAGATATACATCTGTGACATTCGGCAGTGTAGGAATGAAATTCTGTAACGTTTCTATTAATATAGCAACATCTGTAGCCGTTAATTTGGTGGATAATTCAGTAGAATCAACTGCCATTGTGCGCGATATTCTTCCGCACTAATGAATTGCAAAATACTCTATTTCTTTAAAAAGTCTTGAAAATCGCAAAATAATCATTATATACAGGTTTTCTCAAAAACAAATTATCGTTGTGTTTGATAGGCATTAGTACTACAGTAAATGAGACGAGTTCCAAAAAATATCGTTATGGACTAGTTTATCTGTATATGCAATATCGTGATAGCCAAATCTGACTGTATAAGGTTTTCTTTCCTCTGTATATATAACTTCATATATCAGTCTCATGTATAAAGCTTTAAAATTCCATTTTAAAAATGTTTCATTTTATTTTAGACAAAATTTAAAGCGCGTTAGATAAAGGTTAGAGTAGTTCGCAGATAAACAAGATAGATGACTTTTTTCTACGCACGGTAAGTTTCCTTTTCATGAATACGGTAATTTAATTCGTTTTTGGTATAAAAGATACCCCCAGAAAGTCTTTTTTGGCGTTTTCTACTTGCAGCATTCGATAGACGTGCCTTTTCACGTTAAGAAAATCTGATGTGGGGTAGCACACGAATTTTTCTTTACAATGCCATGTATTTATTTATTTCACAGTGAAAAATAATGAATAAGATCTACAGCACATTGTTTTTAATGTTGGATTGTACATTTTGCGCTTTTTCGGATGAAAACCGTAAAACTATTTTGAAGTACCCAATTTACTTATATTTCGTGTAATTCTAAATTTACAATTATCAATATTTGACAGAGTCCGCAGGAAGCAATTCAATCTATATATTAAAATATTTTATTAAATTAATAGCGTTATTTTCGTTGACTTAGAGTCATTTTTGCAATATTAACGATATTTTTGTTAATCTGAGGCGAAATATCGTCAAGTTGGCGATATTTCGCTCCCCCCTTTTCCCTCCATACACACATATCACCTAAAAAACCTCAAAAGTAACTGATTCGAGTTTACGTATGCTTGAAACGTGCTATTCCGTCGAGTTTGTTAAAGTTCTGAAAATCTAATGTGATCATTGAAAGGTTTGTTTTATTATGTATATCGTTATACGGGATTCCTAGGAGAGACCTTAAGTACTCCAATAATTTTGTAAGTAAAGGTCCGTAGATCACAATCCATTGCACTCAGTTAGATATATCTATAATAAAGTGATGGTGACCAATTTATGGTAACAAACTTCATAAGAAAGCGATAAAGATGAAAAAAGCCAATTACAAAGTTGTTGAACATTGTCGAATGAGTAGAAATCGACTATAAAAATATTACATAATTCATTTATTTGATATAATCGTTCTTGATGGATGTCAAAATAATTTAGAAATATATATAAATAAAATTGAAAATCTGTCTGTTGGAATATATGTGTGTTTGTTTACTTCGTCACCGAAGAACGGCTTATCGTTACGGGAGAACAACTACACTGAATTCCATGAAACTTTTGTATGTATGACTTTGACATAGTCCTACTTAAAATAAAAAGCCCTACTTAAATAGATAGTCTATGTTTCGAGTTTCTAAGCCCGAGAGTTGTCGGAATATAAACAAAAATCACACCTTTAAACCTTCCATAGGGATAACATTATGCAGACGATATTTTACTGTCAAATTATTTGAAGAAAATTATACTACGTTACTTAGCAAGGGAAATAAATCCAATGTGTTTATATGGCAGATGATTTTTATTAAATATTTTCCGATTTAAAGCCAAGACGTTACTTTACGGGGCACCTGTGCAACAGCACCTATCTCCATATCGAATTTCTGAAAAATCTCCTATTTTGTAAATTTCTTCAGTGAGTTGTTATATTTCATCATCCCTCTTGAATAGGATGTAGTTTTGGACCTTTCGATGTTGCTGGATGGTGACTTTGTCTTGGGATTGGCCGACTGCCTGGAAGAACTAAAAGGGGCGGGACGAAGGGAAAGCTGAGACTTAGTAGAAAATACTATTAGTCAAAAGTTAAAGTTTAGAAAGGCGATGAGAAAGCAGAAGAATAAATAAATTAAATTAAAAATTAAAATTAAGGGAAAAATTAAAGTGGATTGTAAGCGGGCTGGAATCATATTCAGCTAGTTAATAAGCAATCGTGCCATGTCAGTGGTTTTTAATCGAATAACGAATAGGTGCACTGTAGCGCCATCTATCGTCGTCAATTAGATCGAATTCAGCTTAAGTGACACTGGGTTGGGGAGACGAAAATCTCGGCTTTTTCCAGGTGCCCTTTAAAGGGTCGACCAGAAGATTACGTGGACGACGCTTTCTTAGATAACTGAGGGAAGTACTGTCATAAACTTGATCTTCCGGACTTTCGATTGCGTTTACCACCATTAGGCTTCCAGAATTCACTGATTGTACCTAAAATTTTTTTTACCAAATTCTGTTTAAAGCTGCATTCTTTCGTGAGATATTGTGTCCACTGACTCACGAACACACACACACACACACATACGCGAGAACGACACACACACACACACACGAGGGCGCGGTAGCCCATTGGTTAGCGCGCTGGAGTTGCACTCGGTAGGCCCGGGTTCGATTCCAGCCACTGCCAAAACTGCCGCCGTGTTCATGCGGAGTACGATCACGTTAAACATGTGGGTCCGAAAGTCCTTCCGTGAGGTTGGTGGTAGGGGAAGGAGGGTACGGTCCCCGTGGATGCCTCCTCCACTGGGTTCCGGTCTAAATTGGGTGGTACTTCCCGACCGTCCAAACAGTTACCTTACACCTTTCTGGTAGGTCGGACGGTCTGGGTTTCAACAACAACAACACACACACACACACACACACACACATAGATACCACCTCAGAAACATTTGAAACGCCCCCTAAACGGACTCAGGAATACTTGAAACGGATTCTAAATAGAATTCGAATTTTTGACCCTGTTACAATACTTTTCCTGTACATTATAAAATGTATATAGAGAAAGTAAAGGGTTTTATTTCATGTTAGATACCATTTAAACCGCATTAGATAAAAGTTAGAATAGCAGCTCAGCTAAACAAGATAGATGGCTTTTTCCAACGCATGTCAAGTTTCCAATTCATGAATATGGTAATTTAATTCGTTTTTGGTATAAAAGCTACACCCAGAAAATCCTTTTTGGCGTTTTCTGTTTATAGCATTCGATAAACATCCTATTTCACTTTAAGAATCTGAGATTTCCCTAAGAGTTTCAACATATCGAAAGACATTATTTTTCAAACGATTTTCTTCCTAAATGGGAAGACAAATTTATAGATCGATTTATAAAATTATTTAAGTTATTTGAATTAACACATGCAATTTGTTAAAGAAGGTTAACAAATTGCAATTTTAATATTTAACCAGATGTTGCTAAAATCGGCTGTGATCACCGAAAGATATTTAATTATGTAATTTCACTTTACATAATGTAATGTATAGGGAAAGTACTGTGTTGGGGTTGAATATTTGAATTTTAGTTTTTAATGGAAGAGTACGCTTCAAGAATCCCTGAACTGGAATCGAATGTCTTTGAGGTGATGTTTGTGTGTGTGTGAGCAATATTTCACGAACGAATGAAACGTTTTGAAATATCACAATCAAAATATATAGTAGTACAAAATAATAGTACAAATATCACAATCGGTGACTATTAGAAGACTTACAGAGTCCACTTCGATAACAACAGCTTGCAATTTTGTCCCAGTAGTTTAACGGTAGTACGTCGGCTGGCAAGTTCGGAGATCCAGGGTTAGATTCCCGGCTAGAGCAGTAAGGCTTTTTACAGACTATTTATTTTAAACGCAATCGAATGTTCAAAAGATCCCCCAGCGAGCCCTCGGGTCTGGGCCGCGAAAAAAAAAAAAAAAAAAAAAGATCCCCCACCCTCAATTTCCAAATAACAATTTAAAAAATCATTCAAAAATTAGAGACGGTAATAGTGTTACGTAATGGATCATTTCAAATGTAATTTGTCATTAGAAAACTGGTGACACAAACTTTAGAATGCTAGCACGAACCGTTCTCAAGATATTGTATGTCTTTCTAATAAATTTGTCAAAAATATTATATAAAAGGAAAAAAGTATTAACTATCCTGAAATATGTTTAGTTCTTATGCAATATTGTGAGACAAAATTTTTAACAACACTCTCGTGGATCTAGTTCATTCCATTCACGACAGAAGATATTTGTCTAATAGTTTTGTATTTTTACAATCAACAAATCGCTAAAAGTCATTTATATATATATATATATATATATATATATATATATATATATATATATATGTAATAAAAATATAATATGGATATCCAATGATAGAATAGAGAGAAGTTTAACTCTCTCTCTCTCTCACACACACACACACACATATATATATGTATAAGCTGTTTTCTCCGACTGTGTGTAACACTTGGCGATAAATTTGACGAACTTGGCGACTCATTAAGTGAAATTTCGAAAACTCGGCGATATGTCACTCCAGATTGAGGAAGATATCGTCAAAATTGCAAAAATGACTTTACATCAACAGCAATGCCGCCAAATTGATGAATCAGTCCATAAAATATTTTTATATATGGCCTATATTGCTTATCACAAAAGCTATCAATATTGATAATTGTCATGTTTTGCATTTTGACCCTAACAATTTTGACCAACAGTGATTATTATATAAGAATTATATATAAGAATATATATAAGATTATATGTAAGATTATATATAAGAATTATATATAAGATTTATATATAAGAAATGCTCTTCTCTCTGTTTGTGTGTAACACTTCGCGACAAGTTTGGCGAAATTGGCGACAAATTAAACGAACTTGGTGATATTTCGTCGTAGATTGACGAAATTATCGTTAAAATTGCAAATATGGCGCAAGTTAACGGAAATGACTTCAAATTGCTGAATTAGTTATTAAAATATCTTAGTATATGGACTATATTGTTTATTTTGCATGCTAGTATTATTGACAATTTTCACTTTAGAGTTGCGCCAATAATAAGTTAATTGGGTAATTTGAAATATTTTTACATGTTGCCATCCGGAAAAGGGCCTAATGTGCAATTGAACGTTAAAATCTTTGTGCAGTGGATATTATACACCATTTTTTCAATGTGAAAAAAGTCAATGCATTGCATTAGGGAAAGTCATGTGCTGCTCACATCAGATTTTTTTAATAAAATAACAGAATGTATTTTCTATATTAGATCAGGAAAGTTCCTACGCATCTCAATAACTTCGTTGAGAAAGGTTCATGAGTGTGCAACAGTAAATTATCCATTACTGATAAAATAAAGGTAAATGCAACACAATTAATGGACAAGTTAAAAAGTTAGAATAAGAACTCAGCAAGAAATATAGACGAATAAAAGCTGTAGAGCATTGTTCAATTGTTCAAATTTCAAAGTTGTAGAGCATTGTTTAATAAGTAGAAATTGATATCATATATGAATGAGACGTGTTTATGTAAGGCACTAAATATTTCTTCGATTTCGTCGATTGCTAGTGTATACAAGTGTGTGGAAGAGTCCCAGCCAAGTTCTGTCCAAAAATTTACACAAATGCTGAAAGCGCTGATGGATACCTTTAAAGCGAGATATCATGTGACTTATGCACCCCACCCTGTATTCCAGAAACTTGGAGTAGAATGTTGATCTTTATGTTTTCTGACAGGTAGATATAATGAAACAAGCAGTTATCGATTTGGTTTATTTTGCCCGAGATGATTTTCTGTATCAATGCGTCAAAGATAGTACATTTTGTTTTTATGAAATTTGCACTTTTGTACCTAAACTTTAAAACCGAATAAAGTTTGAAGTTTAATATTCGTCATGTTGAGAATTACGCTGCTACACTTAAGGGAAAACACAGAAATATTTAACTTATCAAAAATTTAAATAACCGGAATGACTATTCGATATCTTTCAAATATCGCACATATCAATTTTTTCAGTTTTTTTTCAAATGGGGTGACTTAAATCAAAATTCTTCAGAAAATCTATTTAGAATACAAAGTTCAAACTCGATATGCTGAGTATCCCTGTAACAAACTATAAAAAAAAATTATAAAGTTCAAAATTTTCAATTAATTTTGACTCAAAATGGATTTTTTCAATGTTCATATACCTTTTTCTCAAAAAAAATTTAATATTTTGATTCAAAGATTTTATATTAATTTTATAAACAGATACAGAGATTTTACCATATAATTATTTAAAAATAATTGTTGGTATTTTTTGGGTAGAAATGCAATTTTTCAGTAAAAATATTATAATTATTGAAATGAATATTAAGAAACTTCTGTATGCATTAATAGTTGATAAATGTATGTTCCAAATTTGATACATTTTCTGTAAATAGTTTCTGTGAAAAAGGTAGATAAAATTTTCATTTTTTAACATCAGTTTTAATAGCGGATTCTGAAAGACTCTAGCCCCTCATAAACTTATATCCAACTGCGTGTATGTTAGCTTGCGTGTAAGGATGTCCCTGCCTTGTTATTTCGACTGAAAAACACATTAGTTTATTATAACTCAAAGGAAAAGTACATTAGTTTATTACAATTCAAAGGAAAGTACATGTTCCTGTAATCGATACAAAATGTGAATATCTGATATATGGATCACATGATATTTACTATAAGCTCAAAATCATAATTTATTTTAAACATTCATTTAAGTTTTCTAAAAATAAAACATAAAATGGATAATTATTAGAAAATACATCATATTTGCAGTTTCTTTTTTTTTTTAGGCAAAAAATTTGCCCTACTATTATTTTCGCTAAAAACTTTTTTGAGGCATCTATATCGCAGGAACTGCTATTTGATGACTGATCTGAATTCGGGATCACAGTACGGAGCAGGTAGTTCGCTAGCGTTTAATAATTCTTGTTCTTTTTTATTTCCGGTTCAGAATCGATCATTTTACTTGAATCATTTATTTCTTAAAATTAGTTGTAGATAAAACTTAGATGACAATTAATATGAATCCCTACTTCCTTCATAATATAATGCTGATATGAGTCCAACATCAAATTTTGAAGAAGGTAAGGTGGATTTCAATTTTTGATTCCTTTTCCACTTTCGGTTTGTAAATTTTTCTTGAAACTATAATTCAGTAAAGATTACATTTTCATTAAAAAGTCATTTTAATATTACACTATACATGACGTTCAAATAAATTACAATTAGACCAGAGAACTTTCGGACGTCACAACATCCTTCATCAGTGGCAATGCAAAGAAAGGATGAAAAACATGAGCTTTTATATACTGAAAGAAAAATGTGTTTGATTATCCGATAAAAAATAAATATATAATACATTTATAACTGCAATTCAGAAATACTCAAGCCAAATATTTTAAAGTAGCATTAAAAGCAAGGATAAGATGAAATTAGACATCCAGAAATGCATACAAAGGTTTAACACGCAGGGGGTCGAGAATGAGACGCTAGGCAAAGCTGGGGGTTCGAACGGGATCGAAATTATAAATAGAGTTACAATAAATTTAAATGAACAGGGATTCAAAACTTAAAATATTACGGGGTTTATTGCAATTAATTAACAGAAAAGTTTTATCAAAAATAGGGGTAAATGTAGCATTAATAACCAATTAGGAAAGAGCTGTAGATTGTTTATTATTTTTAATATTGCGATCGTGTTTAGATAAAAGAATACCCACGATATGGTATTACAAATATAAAACTTATAATTACTTTCAGGATATATTATATATTAGAATTTGATATTTTTAGACATGTTTCCATACCTTTATAATTTATTTCCATACATTTTGATATAATTTCTCAAGATTGGCTATATATAGGGCTTAGGTGATGACTAATATGGATTTAGCATCAAATTTCAAAAGGAGTAAGGAGGACCACTCAGGATTTCCACTCTCGAATCTGAAGATGCCACTTTCGATTAAAATATTTACATTTTCTTTGCAACATCTATTTCTCAAGTTCGGCTATAGATAAAGTTTAGATAATGATTAATATGTATTTAACATTAAATTCCGGAGGAGTATGGTGGCTAACAAAAGGGATTAAGTTTTCAATGTCTGTACGAAATTAAAATCCAAAAAAGTATAAACATACTTTATATTTACTTTGAAAATAAAGTGTGCACAACTTACCACCATATGAAGGCTCCTTCACAAAACATTTTCTATATCATTTTGGTTACATGCCTCATTTTCAAATGGTTAGAACAAATGGCACCACGTGGTTAGAATTCTAAAGTATACTATTTTAAAAACGGTTTATGCTAGTGGAATGGGTGTTTTTATGCACTTTCTTATATCGAAAAGTGCATACACAATAGTAAATTGATACATTTAAGCATATTTATACTTTATACGAGTATCAATTTTTGACGATTTGTGAGGACTATTTTGAACAGGTAAATATAAAAACTTCGTTTTGGGGATAAAAGTTTTATTTATATTTTGGTAGGAGCAACTCCAATGGAGGCAAACCATAAGAAATATCCATTAAATAGAAATTTGGCCATTTTAAAATTTTCATTATCACTTGTTAAAAAATTCCCTTTACAAGGGGAGATACATATACACACACACACACACACACACACAGAGTGTTTCAAAACTATTGGAACAAACTTTAAGGGGTGATAGATTACACCGAAAGTTGCTTCAGTTAGGTGGTACTAGTATAATCTAAAAATATATCCGATATATAGTCTGTTGTTTTTAATGCGCCAAACTATAATCACGAACATATTTTTAATCAATCGAAGAAGATGTCGTTTTCCCAAAATGAAGGACATTTTATTTCAGATTTAGAGCGATGTATTTCTAGCCAATTTTATGGGAGTGTCATTGAAGAGTTTCAGAATTGAATCTGTTGTAGACAAAGCGAGAACAAGCAGGTCTTCCATTTTAACTCAGGATGAACTGTTTGCAATGGAGACTCTGTTAGTGAGATTCTTCAGTTAACTCGTCTGAAACTCTTTAAAGACATTCTCATAAGAATATCTAGAGATTTATTGTTCTGAAATAGATGTATTTCATTCTATATAATTACACATGTCCTCCTCATACACTTTATAATCAATTTAAAAATACTCTCTTTTATTGATAACATTTTAACGAGTTAGATACAGTTAAAATAGTAAACACCGTAAACATAAGACAGATAGCGGTTTTCCTCGCATACTATGTTTGCATTCATGAATATGGTAATTTAATTCTTTTTATAGTATGAAAGATAAATCCCAGAAAATATTTTTTGGCGTTTCCTGCTTGTATCATTTGATAAACATTCCATTTCACTTTAAGAATAAGATTTTAAGAAGCCTCAAGATTCTGAAAGATTTTATTTTCCGCCTTTGTTGTTCCTGAATGGAAAGATAAATTTATAGATCACCACAATTGAGAATAAGAGGGAATATAAATTCTCAAATCTAAAGCCTTCATTTTCTGAAGTATGGGTTTTATTTTGTCGAAAATGAAAGTCACTCTTTGAACCTAAAAAATTCATTTCTTTTCTATATTTATTATATAAATTATTAGGAATTAAAAAGGAAAAAGAATTATAAAAATTATCCAAATAGAATGCGTTATATAGTAATATTGGTGAAGCAATGGAGGAGGTGGATTTCAGATTAAAATCTTGTTATTTCATTGTACTAGATGGCCCTCCTGTGCATTTGCTGCTATGCTTTGAAAGCCTACTGTAAGTTGGTAATAATTTATTAAACATTTTTAGTTTTATTAACAATAAAAAAACTTTTATGTAAATTTTGTTGACAGTAATAGTAAGCTAAAATGTAATTTATTTAGATAAAACTACATATTGAAGAATCAGGTATGTTTATTGTGAAATTAGGTGTAAAATATTCATTGACGAGTTAAGCCTAAAATCATGGAAGCCTTCAGGAAGAATCTGGCTAGATCATGTGTCTTAAAAGATCTAGAGACACATGATAGTGGAATACCTTGGGAATTAATTGTGTTTTGCAGTAAAGGTTGTATGTAATGAGAGTTAAATTTTTTTTCAGACTTTCGATTTCAGCCTTTGTTTTTTGAGATGTCTCTACATTTCATTTTGTTTCATTTTTTAAAATGTTATAATATATACGTTGAGTATATTTTGTATTAATATTATGTTGCATAATTTTCCCAGATTTTTCACTGAAAGTCCAATACATTTATGTGAGACCAAATAAACTACAACATGACGTGAAACAAATCTAACAAGAGTTTAGACGAATAGCCTCACCAGGTTTGACATTATACTTGAACAATGTTTATGATCTATAAGCTCACCAATTTGGGATGAAATTAACAAGTTGGAGAGTCACAAAGTTCATAAGCTACGCTATGAGCCTGACCCAAAACATCTACGTCATAAGCCAAGCCAAGACGAAACATTTCGGGAAAGTCGAGTGTCGTACAGGACAGAGCACCAGGCGAGAAGCGCCTTTAATCTCCGGTTTCAATATGTGGTTCTTATCGTCAAACTGTGACCCTAATTGGAGGTTCGAGGTTTTTATTTACTACTTTTAATTATTTGTCTTAGCTCCTAGTAGTCCCCGCGCTGCTCTAAACATCGATAATCGGAATTAAAAATCCCACCTCAAATATCTGATATTAAGTAAAACTCGCGACTAATGTTCAAAACTCTAAGCTGCCAGAATTCTAGGTAACCCTCAGATCTACATTTCGGGAAAGTCGAGTGTCGTACAGAACAGAGCACCAGGAGCGAAGCGCCTTTAATCTCCAGTTTCAATATGTGGTCCTTATCGTCAAACTGTGACATTAATTCAGTGACCCTAATTGGAGGTTCGAGGTTTTTATTTACTACTTTTTTATTATTTGTCCTAGCTCCTAGTGTGGCAGTTTGTTGCACATTTAGAGTTTAAGCAGTTTGGGGGGTTGATGCAGATCTGAGGGTTACCTAGCACTTTTGCAGCTTAGAGTTTTGAACATTAGTCGCGAGTTTTATATGATATGTTTGAGGTTGGATATTTAATTCCGATTATCGATGTTTAGGACAGCGCGGGGTCTCTTATGCGATTTTGCCTTGCGATGATCATAGTCATGCAAATTGAATAACAGTTCATTTGGAACGGATGGCAAATTTTTGTAAAATTTAAGCGCTAGTTTTTAATTTGGGCTCTAACTGTTTTTATTTTGAAGTCATTCCTAATTACCGAGTTCCTTAAATACCTGGGAGCTTTCCTGATAATCCGTAGGATTTTGTTTTGTTTTGTCTCTAGGAGGTCTATCGTAGTTTTACAGGCATATCCCCATACGGGTGCAGCATACAGCATTCCCGGGCGGATGACCGATTTATAAATTAGCAGTTTGTTTTGATGACTGAGATTTCCGTTTCCTATCATTGGATATAAGGCTCCTGTAGTTATATACGCTTTTTTGATTAAGTTCGTTACGTGCTGTTTCCAGGTTAGGTGGGAATCTATCGTTACACCTAGGTATTTAGTAGATTTTTCCGCGCGTAAGGCATGATTGTTTATATACAGTGGCGGCGGCGGTTTGTTTTTCCTCATGAAATAGATCCAATGACATTTGTTAGGGTTTAATTTTATTCGCCATTTTTCCAGCCATGTTTGGAGTATGTCTAAGTGTTGTTGTAGCTGTCTGTGCATTACTGAGACATATGGGTGTTTTGCAAGTATCACACTGTCGTCTGCATAGAGTGCCAGCTCTGTGTTTGGAGTCCTGGGGATGTCGTTCAGGTATATGTTAAAGAGTGTCGGGCCCAGGATAGAACCTTGCGGTACACTACTTTTAATGAGCTTGGGTGTTGATAAGTTACTTCCTACTCTGACTTGAAAGTGTCTGTTATTTAAGTATGATATTAAAAGTTTGACAAGAACGTCAGGGATAGATTCTCATAAGAACTCAGGTTCAAATTCTCATAAGAATTCCAGTGGATTTTTTTTATAGAAGTTGCACTACAGTATTCACTACAAAAACATGAAAGAAAACTATTGCTATGTTTCGCGCTTGCGCAGTAAAAACTTAGTTCCTTCAAATGCTTATATCTCATCGTGTATTCCATGATTTAATTTTCAACTGAAGTATAATGTTTTCCTTGGACGTTGATAAATGTCCTAAAAGTTTCGTGAAACTTGATTGAAACCTATGGATATTGTAAGTAAAAAATATGTTACACATTTTTGTTTTAAAGAAACGTTTATATCTTCATGAATATACGTTTTCGTTTTACGGAAATGCTTATATACATTGAACAAAGATAGTTAACTATTTTGTGAACGTTACAAATTATTTCCAGCTTTTTATGATACAGGGTGATCAAATATATTTTTCTTCTTTTTCAATATCTTGATGGTCTCCTAAATGCACAAGTAACCAAAATTTTACTGGACAGTTTGCGTTCAAGTCTGTTCTTCACATCGCTAAAGTTACAGAACACTTCGGCAAGTATTTGTTTAAAAATTCGAAAACCATTCTAGAATCCAAAGTGTCCGGATATTTTTGATCATATAGTGTATTCTAAAATTTAATATTAAATATAATAGATAATACAGTTTTGTTTGAGCAATTTAATGTCTGTTTGTTGGATAAGTAAAATTAATTTTATGTTATTAATTAAAATGCTTTTCAGAAGAAACATCTGGCAACCCAGTAAATTAGCTACGGTGAGTTATAACTTCGGCAATGTACAGATATTTACGATTAGCTGCCACTCAATGAATAATTAAATTAACTAATTAACTTTTTATACGACACAGAAGCGATTATAGTTTTATCTTATGCGGAAGTATTTAATGTAATATCTTTTAACTGTTTGATTGAAGTACATATATACGAAATTTAGCAATACATTTATGCATTTTCAATGCCCAAAATTATTATTTCTTATTCAAAGAATGTGCTATTTATAGATAGATCCGTTATTTTCTGTATTGTAGTCGATTCTATAAGCTCGTAAGGACGTAACCTTCTAGGTCACTGGAGAGATTTTGGCGAGTATAAAAAGGCAAAAAGGAATTTGGCACTTTAAACAATTATATATATATATATATATATATATATATATATATATACATATTATATATATATATATATATTGATACACAGAATCTGATATATTTTGGGGACTGGAGATTTAAAAATATGCTCATTAAGTGAAGGTGTTCTTTATTTGGGAATGCCCGTTTAGAAGGTTGTTTTGGTAAAAGATCTTAAATGAACATTTCACAGTGTTTTCTTCATTAAAATTTAATAATTCAACAGAATAGGTCTGTGTGGATTTTATGGGACTCCTAAAACTAACGCCTCAATGACCCTTATTGAGATAAATAATGCTGTTAATTATAATCAATCGCTCGGAATTCATGATCACTATTTTATCCAGGATATATAGGCCTCATAAATCTGTAGGCCTAAAAATCCTTCCGAGAGGTTGTGGGCCACATAAGGACATACGGTCCCTGTGGTTGCCACTTTTACTGGATTCCAGTCTAAATTGGGTAGTTCTTACGGTTATCTCACATCTTCTTGTAGATCTGACGGTATGCTTCGATAGAAAGAGAGACATACTACATGGCTCGAGTACTTTGACTACTTTAGACTAAAATATCAATGAAATAAAAAGATTTTGAACCTACTATTTCTCTTGATCAATCATAAGATTGCAAGGATTGGTCATACTTGAATCGAACCACTCATCGTAGACAATTAAAGTATATCATAAGTAAGAGATTCACAAAGATATTCTAAGGGGCGCGGTAGCCCATTGGTTAGCGCGCTGGAGTTGCACTCGGTAGGCCCGGGTTCGATTCCAGCCACTGCCAAAACTGCCGCCGTGTTCATGCGGAGTACGATCACGTTAAACATGTGGGTCCGAAAGTCCTTCCGAGAGGTTGGTGGTAGGGGAAGGAGGGTACGGTCCCTGTGGATGCCTCCTCCACTGGGTTCCGGTCTAAATTGGGTGGCACTTCCCGACCGTCCAAACAGTTACCTTACACCTTTCTGGTAGGTCGGACGGTCTGGGTTTCAACAACATCAAAGATATTCTAGTATAGAACAAATTTTAATGTGCCTCAACAACTGCGAAACTGAACATCTGAAATATTGAACTCATGCAATGATTCGGAGATTTAATCCTTTAGATTCATGAAAAGTAAATCAAAACATTATAATCCAGCCAAGTTCCATGATTGATGGTAAAGATTCTCACATAACAGGGAATCCAAAAGTATGCTAATAGAACGTTTCATCCGATTTAGAAATGGTGAATATAATTTATGTCTTACGCTAATGAATAATCATCATAGTAGGCAAATAAACATCGAAATGGTTGAATTCGGATTATTAAAATAAATGGTCACACTTTTCTCGTATTGCTAACGGATACGTTTTATTGATTGATAAAATTTAAATGTGTAGGGGTGAAGTAGCAAGAATGGGATATGTTATGAATGTGACACTGGTCATAAATCTTTAGCTAAATGTTAGTTAAGCTTTAGATTTTGAAAATAGATTGAGTTTTATATAATTTGTCTTCAAACAAACCAGGAAAAGTAGCTGCTGTTGTGATCCTAAAAATTGCACTTTAGTGTTTTGAGCACCCAATAGTAAATGATTATGTAAATAATATATTAACATCTTAATGTTAAATATGTAACGTTTAAATGGTCGTATAAAATTCAAGTAGTCATAAAATAATGATCCTTTTACTCTTAACTTGGAAAATTGCTAGATTAAGTAGTTGTAATGGCGTGATATACTTTTGACTTTACATTTATATTCAAATTTATGGAAGTCTTGATTGGGGCACAAAGTAAAATAATGGACGAGGCAGCATCATTCATTTTTTGAGTGAGTTCAAAGTCAATTGCGTTTGCTAATATAATAATTTTAACTTTCGTATAGAAAGAAATTTATACACTGCGGTCAAAAACCTTTTCATATATTCAGCATATTAAAAGAATGTGTTTTCCACATTTGAACAAAATGCCAAAAATGTCATTAGCTACCTAACTTGCACTACTTTTAAACTATTTCTTTTCTTAAAGTTCAACTTAGGAAAAACAATACTAAACGGGAAAATAGCACATATGGTTATAAGTACACTTCAGGAGCTTTACATAGAAAAGAGAAACTTCACTTCAGAAGCTTTGGGTAGAAAATAAAAATATGGAGAATCACGAACTTTTCTTAAAGTCAACGAAATTAGAAAGAACAAAAATAAGAAGTGAAACAAATTCAGAGCCCAGTAAACAATTTACAAAACTTTCTTGAACAAAGCAGACATACGTCAGTTAGGTGAGAAAAATTGTTTCGCAAGCGTTATTGGCCAAAAGAACAGTATGCGCCATTACCAATCGCATGAACAAGCTGCTACATATTTATTATATTTATTGCAGTGAGTCTAGTGTTGATTTGAAATTTCAGGATTAAGATGAATCTGCAAATTGTTGTTGAGGTAGCTTAGAAGTTGAGAGTTATGATGTTCATTTAAAATAAGACTATCTTGTACCTGTAAATTTACTACCGAGGAAACTTGCGTATGCCACGTTGTCAGAATTATGTCGAAATCGAATGTGATAAAGTGTAAATGCAATTTTTACAGTAAAAAGATATAATCCATGCAATTTGTCTGTCGAACAAATAAAGGTATAACTAATGTATTGAAGTGGCATCATTTTAAAGAACCAAGTGAATGTTGTGACACTGTTCGTATAAGTATGCTGCTTTCCTAAATTTAAGCACGAGACAAGAAATCCGGCATGACTTAAAAAGTTCTGCTTTATTGACTTCAAATTTCACAAGAAGGTAGTCAATTGCGAAATACATTCATGAGTATCATAATATACAATTAAATAAATATTTTTAGGTATATTTTTTAACATTTAAGCGCTTATCAATTAATAAAATCAAAAAAGGTCCGTATGCTATTCAAACAAAGCGAATAAGCCTCAATATAGGACGTGATCTCCCGTGATTTTGACACAAGGTTTGCATTGACGTTTTATCCTTTCAATCAGGTGATACAGCGCAGCAGAAGGAAATAACTGCCGTTTCTATAGTAGTTTTCAGCTCTTGGAGAGTGGTAGTATTGGATAGACATGCAAGGCTAGCTCTTTCAGGGGCATTTAAAATGTTTTGGATGGGATTGTGGTTAGGAGAATACGCTGGACACTGTATAAGAGCAATAATATTGCTCTCAATGTACTTGTCCACTAGCTGTATTTGAACGAGCGGTGAAGAATCCATTACTATCCACTACGGTAACGTAGAAGGGTCCATGGACATGATCCTGGTACCTTTCTGCAGTTACAGTACCGCATGTGAACACATGCAGGTTGGTGCAATATCTCAAATTAAATCCAACTCATACCATAACACTAGCATCACAAAAACATGGTATTCAGCGATGTTACTTGGCTGGTTATGTGTCACTCGTTCTCTCCAGACACTTACATGTCTATTTTTTTGTAATGAGTTATAGTTGTGTTTCGATCCAAGTCGCATGAACATGACACCATTTTTGATAGTGCTTCTCTGGCCTTAGTTATCAAAAGCAATTAAAGCTCGCGGCATAGAGTTATTTGACTTGCAGCCTTCGCCTTGCAGTACTGGCGGATATCGACTTTCCTATTGATGTGGTAGCTATTGATCGGAGAGCTAGTTCTGTCGTTTGCAATTGCGTGCGACCAGTAATGCGATTTACTTGTCTTTAGCAGATGTTGAAATTTTGGAAGACCTGGAACGGGTCTACGGATAACTGTTCCACTTGTTTTTTATTTATATATTACACGGGCCGTATAGCTCATCCACAGGGTGTAGAGCAGGTGCAAGGGATGACCGGGAGAAACACAGAAGAACAGTACACATATACATACATAGACATACAAAGAAAATGCACGAGACATACAATACCAACGGAAAAATTATAAACAGATTATTGATAATAAATGAAATGATACAAAAAATAGAAACATAAATTTGAATGAAAGATTTGAAACAGTCGAGAGAGATGAAATATTAGAAAAGAAAAGCGAAAATAATATACAAACAAAAAGTTGAACAGTGCAAAAATGTAGCCCATGTTCCATTGGTTAGAAGATAATTAAAAGCACAGGCAAGTCATAAACCAGTAAATCAGTTAATACTATTACAAATAATTTTTCCAATATACTATTACAAATAATTTTTCCAATAAGAATTCAATTTTTAATTCTGTCCCACTTGTTTAGAATTGTTTCCGTAAACGAGAAATGACAGAATGCTCAGCAGAAAAGTAATTGGTGACTTCCTTAATAGACTGTTTTGCCTCAAGCCCCCAACAGAAATCTTCCAAATGTATTCTCTGTAGAAGGCCCAGGCCGCCCGACTCACCCGAGGACATGAGCAGCGAAGTGAGTGGCCGGTAATGTATTCTCTGTGTCATAACAAATATAATCTAATCCAAATCCAACCTAATGTTATCAATAAAAATTATTTGAGCATTGAAACTCTTAGGCGTAAACGAATCGTTTTTACCCCACGCCTAATTTCCATATGGTTTATGGAGCAAATAGCTGTTAGGCACATCATTTGATATTTGCATATCCCCTCGGCGACAAGAGTAAGTTTCACTCAATAAAATTCACGGATGCGTTCGCTATTTAAGAATCTGCATCGCGTGTTTAAATTTGGAAGGTAGTGAACGATTTTTATCATTTTCTGAAAATTTTGAAAAGTTAGAAGAAAAAACATTGTACCCATAAAGAAATTACTTTACGGGTACAATTTTTTTTTTATGCGAAACATGTTTTAAGCGTCTTTTATTGTCATAAATCGTCATTTTGTCTCATTCATGACTTTTATAGTCCCATCCATCATCCTTTTTGTAATGAATGGAGAAAATTATAAAAGTGTATATTTTTCAATTTTATCAGTATCGAGCTACGTATTATCAACACTAATTTTATTTTTTGGTAAATAAAATTAGAACTGGTTTCTTCCGCTGTTGACACAGATTACATAAATTTTTAATCACATTCTTTAATGCAATTCTAGAAACAAAGGAATACAGTATATCTATCCCGAATATACCGCTCAAGACGTTTCTGGCAGATATACTATTCATTTTAATTATCATTTTTCAAAGGTCTGACTGTCCTGCTCTCCCTAATTACAATTTGCTTATCGTCATCTAATGAAGGTTGAATGAATAATTTTAATAAAGGTTGAATTCTATATATATATATATATATATATATATATATATATATACTCATGCCTAAAAGTTAAGCATAGTTGCTGTTTATACGAAAATTTCAGGAAATCTACATCGGAATGGAGGAATACATAGTATGCGGATGTAATAGGGTTATGGAACAAGAAAACAATGCAAAATAAGGATAATAACGACTTTTATTATCCAAAGAAAAGGGTTGAAAGAAAAAAGGTCACAATACGAGTGTCAACTTCAGTGAAACAGAATGATTAAAACAATGTGATATTGAAGTTTAATACGATGTGTGGGAATCTCGGGTAGCCACGCATGCTGCACAACGATTCCCAATACTTTCGATGACGGTTTGGATGGGTTGTGTATTCAAAGAGTTCAAGCCTCACGGAGAGCTGTTTTCAATTCCGGAATGGAGTTTGGTGGGTAGCGGAGGGCTGCAAGATGTCTCTCGAGTATATCCCACACATGCTCTATTGGATTCAGATCAGGAGAGTTGGCAGGTCACTGCATATGCTGGATATTTTCAGTTGAAAGGAGTCGTCGACAAAGGCCGCACGGGTTATCATCCAGAAATATGAAATCAGGACCAACAACACCTCGAAGCAATCTAGCATTAGGCTCAAGGACTTTGTATCTGTATCTTTGACCGGTAACCGACCCTGTGTCAAAGATGTGGAGGTCTGTGCGGACGTCCATCATGACCCTTGCCCAGACCATGACACCCCTAAACGGCAAACGATGCCTGTCCGTGATGCTTCCCGGGTGAAAACGCATCCCACGTTCTCTTCAGATCATGGTACGACAAGAATCAGTTGGTAGGCTAAACCTGGACTCGTCACTGAACATGACATTGCCCCACTATTGATGTTCCAAACTCCACTGCCGATGTTCCAAATGCCGATGTTCCAAACTCCACTCTAAATGCGCGCGTTTCTGTGCAGACGTCAGGGGGATGCAAAATGCTGGTCGTCTGGCATAGAGACCAACGTGTCTGAGTCTCCTGTAAACAGTTTGTCTCGCAACAGTGACTTCTGTGGCGACTGTCATGGCTGAACGCAGTTGTCTGGCAGAACGGTTCCTCTAACGTCGCGCAGTTATCACCAAATATTGGTTTTGCCGAGAGGTTTTTACCCTTGGTCGACTTAGTACTGGTTGTCGGGTAACATCTCCAGTTGGAACATCTGCGACAGTTTGGAGATCACACACTGAGGCACATTCAGAATTTGAGACGCTTCGGTTTGGGATCGACAGGATTCCAGCAGTCCAATAATTCGTCCCTTCAAAAACATGTCCAGTTGGCATCTTTGTAACATCTTTAGTCCTTTTTGAATGTTAACAACGAGCCACACCACAGTGATTGCGAAATTATGCCTCAACTGGCTATGCTGCTCGAGGGCGTTTTATACTCGTTCCGACATGCGCCGGTGCTTTGCGCATGTCGACGTCTACTGAAGTGTTTTGCATATGTACAAGGATTTACCTAAGTCCCACGATTCTCCACAACTGACTGTGAACATATATATATATATATATATATATATATATATATAATATAAATAATATATACATACATACATACATACATACATACATACATACATACATACAGGGTGTCCCAAAAACATTGACCTCGGCTTTTATTCCTTAAATATTGATCTTAGACATATATAATAAATTACAAAGTTGCGTAAAAAAAGGTACAGAATTTCATGAAATCAATAAAAGTTTTCAGGGGATTGAATTTGAAGAAATACAAAATTTAAATTTTTATACGATTCCCGTACAAAAACATTTCCAATGAGTAAAATGCGCCCCATACACTAATAAAGTGGTGAACAACATTTCAGCATTTTATCCTAAAAAGTCCCAGAGATATGTTTAAACAAAGATGGTGAGGGATTAATCTCAAATTGAAATGTAAATGTTTACAGCAAGAGCGCAAATGACGCAACGCAACATGCATCATATGCGAATAATATCTGCCACTTATCTTTAATGGATGGAAAGCATTTCGAACAAGCTTTGTAATCTTTGTGTAAAGTTATTATTTCTACACAGTGTAGATACTTTTTGTACCAATAAATAGCAAAATTATTATTTATTTATTTAATCATTGTTTTCTTTCGTAATTCGTGTATGACCCCTGAAACGCAAACTGTCGACATGATTTTTCCCCTCTGAGAACTCATGTTGATGCATCGAAAAGTGGTTTAAATCAGCATTTTTGTTTTTTCATATTTCTGTGACTTTTTATGATAAAATGATGAAATTTTGTACATCACCTTATTAGTGTATGGGGCACATTTTACTCATTGGAAACGTTTTTGTTCGGGGGTCGTATAAACATTTAAATTTCGTATTTTTTAAAATTTAATACCCTTGAAAATTTCAATCAATTTCATAATATTCTGCAAGGAACACCAGCATTATGGAATAAGCAATTGTTTCCTATAACACCAAATCTGAAGAATAAAACATCATGGTCCCGTTTACAAACAAATTTACAAACACGTTTTGGCCATTACGCCGTGTTTGCTCTTGTTTGTACTTGGTAAACCTGGGATAAGATTTGCTCAAATTTGTCATTGTAAGAAACACTTCTGTAACACTTGCGCGTAAAAATTCCCTCAAACTTGTAAAAATGAATACACTAAGCAGGTCCACTCCCCCTAAGAAAATTTGCTGTCAACGATATATCGGCGTTTCTCAAATTTGCTATGAAAACTTGCATAGATTTGATTGAATGTAAAGTTTCTTGTTTTCATTGGACATCGGTGATGCGCGGATGACCAATTTAGATAGAGGAAGTGCTCTACGGCTATGCATGGGAAACAGGAACCGCCAGACATGAATTCCCTCTGACCGTTCACTTTGACTGGGTCGAATTTTGTGAAAAGTTATTAACTTTTACGGGAAATAACTCAATTTAAGGGGGATTATTTAAAAAAAAACAGTTTATTGCATTGAACTGAGCATCGGTAAGTTCACTGGCATGATATTTTAAACACGTGAAACATCTACAACATGCACTTTCTCACTGAAATAGAGTATTTTCTCACAAAAATAGTAGAAAAAACCAAAATTTGAGAGTAGTCTATTTTATTTTGTTCATAATTATTATTAGTCTTATTTTGTTCAATAATGTATGGAACTACATGTGAAAAATTGTTTTCTCATATCAAAATTGGACGAGTTATATTCAGCTTCGTGGTTGAGATTCAGCTTTCTAGATAACCAGGGAAGCGTGTCTTTGGAATCGTTCTGGGTAACTTTATTATTTTCCCATTTTGTCCACCCCCAAGAGGAAAAATTGTAAAAACTGTTCCGTTAGGCTCTGTCCCGTGATTGCATTCATAGGTGTGTAAAATTTTAGTCTTCTAAGTTACGGAACGGTTCTGGAAATTCTACAATTACTTTTTGAAAAGCCACATTTTCTCACTTTCCCTGGGGGGGAGGTTGAAAATTTGCATTAATTAGGTTCTGCTCCGTAGTCGATAGTATAATTGTGCAAAAATTCAGTATTTTAGGTAACTGGGGGAATTCTGGAGGGTCTGAAAAGATGCAAGCACGTTCGACAGTTATTATATAAATAATTAAAAAGCAGAAAATTTATTACAAGTTCCTGAAACTTTAATAGAAAAATGCTAGCCTCAGATATTTCAAAACTAAATATGCTTGGGCTCTTTAAAAATGTTAATTGGTAGGTTTTACTACCCATTAAACATGGATACTCTCGAATTTTATGTTAATTATAAGAAGTTAATTAAGCTTTTAATAACTCTCTTTAATTTATGGTGTCATTTATATGCTCGATAATTTGCGAGCTTAAGTTTGGTTTTGCTTCATTTCATTAAGATAATTGAAGTCTTAAATATATTTTGCGAGGTTAGTGTAGCTGAGGTTTTCAGATATTAATATCGATAAAATAAAATGGGACGTATTCTCAGTAATTTGTATGCGGTTTTTATACTATATTTCTGTGCTAGCAGTATATTTGTTCTTTGTACAGATTATATAATATAAAAAGACTTAATATTCAGAATTTATGGTATATTCTCAATAATTTGTATGAGGTTTTCATGTTATATTTCTATACTAAAAGTATATCCATATTTTGTATAGAATATATAATATAAATACACTTAATATTCATAATTTATGCTGAACTATTTTTATTCAAAGTCTTTGTTTTTTAATTTTATGGTAATTCTAACAAAAAGAATAGAGGTGAGTTCTCCCGTGCTGATATGATAAACAGACAGATAGAAAGTCAATTTACAATTTTATTTATACATATAATAGCAGAAAATACGTACAAAGTCCTGTATTGTTCAAAATGGCATTGATATTTAAAAGATTTTGTTAACATATTGAATTTATTTATCTTAAAAAAGAAGTATTAAAATCTCTTTTCAAGCAGCACAGAATTATCTCCATAGGCAGATCTGAAGAATGAACGTAAACAAACCGCTTGTAAACAAATTTGCAAAAATAATTAATTTGATCAGCATATTCGAAATGAAAGCCCTAAAAGAGTAATAGAAGAACCATTCTTTTTCTATTTCAACACTTGGATAAACACAATGAGTTTGAAAAATCTTTGCCAATATAAAAAAGATGAAGCATCAATAATTCCCATAATATTTCAATCAGAAGCCTGTAATGGATATAATCTAGTCAAAAAAAAAAGGAAAAGCGAAGAACATATGTACATATATATATATATATATATATATATATATATATACATATATATATATATATATATATATATATATATACATACATACATATATATATATATATATATATATATATATATATATATATATATATATATAAAAACATCTCTAGCATATCTGTTACAAATACTTAACTAAAGACCAAGACTAAGGATAAAAATATTAGGAAACTTATCACAATAATGGTATGGGGATGAGGAGATAATTAGTATGCATAAATCACAATTAAATAGGTATCTATATGAATAAAATTGAAAATCTGTCTGTCTGTCTGTCTGTCCCATCATCACGGGAGAACGGCTGAACTGAATTTGATGAAATTTAGTGGGTAGCCTAGAAATAGCCTCACTTAAAATTTAGTCCGTGTTTTGAGTTTCTACGAGCAGTGGTTCTCGAGATATTAGTAAAAAACGAAATTTTTGTTTGTCTCATCATCACGGAAAAACGGCTGAACCTAATTTAATGAAATTTTGTGGATAGCCTTGAAATAGCCCCCCATAAGTTTAGTCCAAGTTTTGAGTTTCTAAGACCAGGGGTTGTCGAGATATTAATCAAAATCGGAACTTTTTCCTATGAGCTATACTCTCCAACTCCGTGGTTTATTCAAACGGAAAGGATGAAAATCGTTTGTTTAAAACGGCGAAATGAAATAAAACTTTATTTCCGAGTTTGGTGCAGGATTTTTGCATTAATTAGTCACTATCGGAAAACACGAATTGTTTGAAACATGAATTTAAATGGAAAAATCTACCTCCGTGGTTATATTTCACAAGCTTTTACTCAACGATTAAAAGTATAAAGAAATTAAAATGGCTATTTAATTTCGCATTTTATGAGGAAGATTCTATCTTATATCATGTTGCTCGGCAACGGAATGAAATTAAGTGTGTTGTTAATATTTATTATTATTTTTCTATTTGAATAATAAATAAATGGATGTAAAAATATATTTTTAAATGAAAGGTTTGGTTGTTCTTTTAACATATATAAATTGCAAACATTATATAAATTGCGAACTGCGTACATCATTTTCTTTTATTGTAGCAAAGAGGTTTCCAGCTCATATATTGTGTTTAGCTAATAAACTCATATATTGTGTTTACCCAAAGAGTAGAACGGGTGTATGTATCTTATAATACAATTTTAGTGTTTTCATTTAGTATATACAAACGGGGTCAGAATATTTTATTCTTCAGATCTGCAAATTTAGAGCTACGAGTTTAGCGGAATATCTCAAAATAACTTGGTAACTTTTCTTAAACTTTACCAAATTAGCGGAAATGTTTCCAAATTTATAAAAATGACGCAAATCAATGATTTGTTTTTTTAGAATAGAGTACTGAAATGATGTTTCGATAGCATTTGTTGGACAGTCCACCCATCCTACTTAGTAACACATTTAACGGATTTTTTTAATATCACCAAATTGATAAAAATATTTGTGAGTCCATAAAAATATAGAATTGATAAAATCGCGCTTAATAAATGAAAATAATTGTGTTTTGTTAGGGGATAGTATTGTGATGATGTTTCGTCAATTTGTAGCAAAATGGGACTATCTGTTCTACTGTCCCACTTGGCGATAAATTTGGGGATTTTTTAAGTTATCGCTAAATTGACTAAAATGTCGCCAAATCTTCCATGGAGGTCGCATTATTCAGATGATATGATTTCCATCAATTTATTTGAAGAAAATGATATCATGTCGCTTAGCAACGGATCCAATGTGTTATGCGGCATACGATTTTATATTAAATCTTTTCCGATTTGAAAAATAAAGATATGTATATAAAATAAATTTCATTGACATTGCATTTTGACTGGATAATATCAATTACGGTCTTCAGGTTTAAACATTATTATTATTGATATTTTCGGGGACTTTTGATTCAGAGATTATTGATATTTTCAAGTTATTATGACATTGTTTTATTATGACGAAAATTGTTGAAACTCATATATAGTACGTTGTACGCAATCTTCTTCCAATGCATTATATCTTCTAATCTACGAGAATATAAGTAGTACAGGTATATTGGCATATATTTAGATATATAGTGGCATATATTGGAATCAATTACGACCTTCTGGTAAAAGATTACGGGGATTATTGATACTTTCAATTTATTACGTCATCTCCTTTATTCTGGCAAATATTTTTGAGACTCATATTGTAATACGAGTAATCTTCTACTAACACACTGGCATATTTTCTAATCTACGACAATATAAGTAGTAAGTGGTTGCATATAATGATTCGATTCCTTTTTTTTTGTAAATTTGCTTACAAAAGGGGTCAGGATGTTTTATTCTTCAGATCTGCCTGTGAAGATAATTCTTCATAGTGAGAACAGATATTCTTAAACTTTTCTTTATGAGCAATAAATTTAATATTTTAACAGAATTTGCACATGATTGCGAATTATAAGTTTCTTTATATTATATACTCCGTACGACGAACGGGTATGCTGCTAGTATATAAATAAATGTAAATATATAAAATGAAAAAGTTAACACGGCAAAAATGAGAAAATGCAATAATAATTAGCTCAAGATAAAAGATCAATACATGGAGAACAACCAGTTGAAACTACCTGAAAAAATGGCGGTTAGTTCGAAATTGCATTCTTGTCAGGACAGACATACAATTCGAATTAAAACCGATGGAATAACCAGTTTCTGACAATGGCGATAGTATTTGACTATGGATGCCATTGGAACTGTCTACTGTCTAGTGGAAGGAGAAATAATAAATACCAAATGAATCAAAAACCAGAAATATAAAAAATAGAGATATAAACTTACAGGTACAGCCACCACGTGTGAGTTGAAAAATTTGCAGAAGAACATATGACCGATCATTTTACATCTCTTCGTTAAAGCGAGTGGATAACGAAATGGATATACTATTGAACGTGTACGAAACATTTTTTGAATGAAGACTTTGAAAATAGTAATCAGTATAAGACTCAGGACTAGTGGACTGTAGTCTTTCAAAAATAGTAAATAGTATCAGACTCAGGCCTTGTGGAAAGTTAAGTGTTAAAAATGGGTGAAATTCGCAAAAAGGAATTATCCAATCAAGGATAAATAATGCAATTGTAAAATTACTGCGTGGTGTATTTGAAATTATTAAAAATATTATTTACAAATACTTCCGGATAGTGGTAATTTTGACATAAGCTTATTGTTTAAGATTATTGATGTGGAGATAGTGAAACTGAGGATCCGAAATTCAATGTCTTCGAAATAGCTGGTTTAAAGTGATGTTTCTAAACAATTGAAGAGAACTACAAGATCGAAATGATAGCAGCTTAATGATAGTGAAGTTATAAGAATCTTTTTTATCATATAGATTGGTGTAATAACATGATTATGGAGGATATGTAAATATAGGTTTAAATAATTTACAGATTGACTAACATTAGACTCATTAGGGATTAATTCCAGGTTAGAGGAGTAAAAATCAATATTAATTAGATTGTAATCACCAATGATAATATAAATAGAGGAGTAAAGTTAGAGTAAAAAAGAGTTAGAGGAGTAAAAATCAATATTAATTAGATAGTAATCATCAATGATAATACAAATTAAGACTTCAACATATCGATATATAATATATGAATTAGAGAAAAAATGACATTCATAATAATAAAGATATAAGTTAGCTAGACTACTACTACTACTACAGCTTGAGGTACACCAGATGTTTGTAAATATATGTTATCTCCTTGGATAATATAATTGTTGTATAACACAAAGTGCAATAGCATAGGAAAGTTTTTGACATTAAATGAAACATTATTGGAAGAGAGATAATAACTTTATATATATATATAACTTTATATATATATATATATCTTTATTATTTAAAGCAGGAAAAATTTAATAAGAATCGTCTGTCCTCTAAATACATTTGATTTAAATGCGTTTCTCAGCATCATGATATAAGTTCCTTCAAATAAATTTGCGGAAAAAATATCGTCTGCGTATTGCTATCTGTATGGAAGATTCGTTTAAAATTAATATCTTAACAATCCTCGATTTTAGAAACTCGAAACATGGACTAAATATTAAGTGGGGCTATTCCAAGGTTACCTACAAAGTTTCATGAAACACAGTGTAGCCATTCTTTCACAATGATGAGATAAACACACAAATGCACACACGTATAGCAGATACTCAATTTCAGTTTTAGTTATATAGATACTCGTATTAGCATTAAATAACAAATTTTCATATCTCATACTAGCTATTTCGTTTGCACTTAACTCGAAAGATATGGTTAGCTGCCCCATGAATACTAAAATCCACTATATTTTGAATCAGAAAGTTTCTCTAAAGAGGATTTATAATATACGTTTTCTTTCCAACATGCACCAAATATAAAAAATGCAGTTAGGATAATAAAGTATGGTGTATAAAGTTAATTAAAAACATCTATTTAGGTATACCTTGCCATCCGCTCGTGTACAGCATTTACGCCTGTATATGAACTCAGGCGAAACGGTGGGATATTATGTTGTGGATTTATTATGGTACTAAAAATGTGGTAATTATAATTTGGAATATATTATCACGGTATTAAAATGTAATAACTGATTATACGTTGGAAAATAACTTTAATTTCAAGATATTGTTATCAAACGTTAATCTTTCAATTGCGTTGTGTTTGTTATTGTCCGTCAAAACACTGTTTAAATTATTAGTTACATTGCTGAACCAGAAATAAGTCATTAATTTAAATCAATCTAAATATATTCATTAATTTAAATTAATCTAAAAATACTACTCATTGATTTAAATCAATCTAAATATAGTCATTAATTTAAATCAATCTAAAAATAGTCATTAATTTAAATCAACTTAAATATACATGAGCCAATTTGTTCAACTAAAAAAAAAATTTTAACTTCTCTTTTCCTAGAAATTGGCACTTTATGTTTCAATCAACATAACGCTGTTTACGGCAGTAACTTCTTATTATTCCTTTTCGGAATTAAGTCTTCATTTCCAAGAACTTATCGTATGTATTTATTATTAGACTGAATAGGGAAATTAGAACAAATATAATGACACCTAAATTCCCTAGCGTTCATGCACAATACTATAACTTCTGTATAGTTTTGTTTTCGCCATTTAATTATTTCTTTGTTTTTAAAAGCACTTATACATTAGCATATAAAAATCCCATAACCTGGAAACAATAGCATGGAATGCTTTGTATCCAGTCCTTATTGGAATAATATCGCTGCACTAATATGGGCTGGCTTCCACAATACACATATACAAGATCCTTGAAATATCTTTTTTTCTTAACACCATCTCAATATACAATTTGCAACAGCTTGCCAGAGAAAAATTAATTATGATGTCTTTTCATACTTATGAACACTTCGAAGAAATTGACATATGTCTTATCCAATCTCTTTCTTTCAAAGTATTTTCCAAATCCAACTGATGGTTCCCTTAAAAATAGTGCATTCCCAGTTCGGTAAAATATTTTTTTGCTCCACCATGACATGCGGTCGCATTTTAGTTTCATATTGTTCTCATCTCCTTGGGCTGGACCAATTGTATTTTTATTTTTTTCTTTATTTTGACTACTAGTACAGTCAGTAGGTATGGAAAAAGGGGCTTGCCTTGAAAAAGGTGGAGTAGAAGATTTTATTTTTTGTATTTGTATGTATCGCTGCCAACATGAAAAAACCAAGTTATCCAACATGGCCGACCTCGGGAGAAATTTAGGCAGCCAAAAAACTATGAAATTTTACGACTTTTTTTTATTTTTTCGAAATATCTCAGAAACGATCGACTTTTGCGATTCTTTCACAATATAAAATTTAAAGATAATTAAATTTCCTACAATTTTAACAATTACAACTTTTTTATAACACGAATAGTAAGTGCACTACAGATTTTTGAATGTTAACATTTTTTTCTCTATTTGATAAAACTCAAAATAAAAATCGGTTTTATTTTACTCTTAATTTCTATTTACTTATCCTCCAAATGAACAACACTTCTTTTGCTTATATTCTTGATGCGTAAAATATTGGATGCATGAAAAGGTGTCGGAGGATGGGGTGGGAGAGGGGAAACGTCGCCAGTTGGGGGTGGCCTTGAGGAATGGCGCCTGCTTCACAGCTGAAAGCGAGATAAGCCATATTACTCACAACCTGCACCAATAATGCCTGTCTAATGGGTATTGCTGCAAAATTTAGACAAGCCTTGTGTGTGCTCGAATGTAAGGGACCCACAGCAAAATTATGGGTTCAATATTTTCGTATGATAACACTCCTCAAACAGTTCACCGAGGCTGAGCGTACAGGCAACTAGAAGCTTCATCTTGACGCCATTCAAAAGCACTGCCATTTTTCCATGCAGCTGGCCATTTCTTATACGCCAAAAGTGCGCATCTCTACCTTCAAGACATGTTGAAACTAGAACAATTAATGGACCCAACTGAATTTCACGACTTCTCCACTAAAGGGAAGTTCACCATAAGACGCTCCAATAAGTACTGGTGTGGAATTTCGTCTGACCAGACCATTGAACAGACACTTATGAGGAATATGAAAGCCAGTGGAGGGGTCACACGTGGGAGAGGATTTTCAGACGGTGTTTTGGCAAAATGGACTTTGGCAATGATATTCATGCAAAATGTTTGTTGTTGTTGTTGATGTTGAGACCCAGACCGTCCGACCTACCAGAAAGGTGTAAGGTAACTGTATGGACGGTCGGGAAGTGCCACCCAATTTAGACCGGAACCCAGTGTTGTGAAGAAATTGAACAATTCTGTGATGTACATTATGAAACATCAGAACAGCATGTGGACATGCAAAGTTCTCGTATCGACAGAGACAGAAGTGACTCAATTAAACTGTCTTTCTCAACATCCCCATTTTTCAGACATTGATGCCATAATGTCATTAAGCAGTGGTATTGTTGGAGGAGCACATGTAAACTGTCATTTGGCTCAAGAGGTTGGCATGGAAAGGGTTATGAAAATGGTCGCTCATGGAAATTTAAAAAATGTAACCTTCAAGAGAAAAGACAAGGTTGTAACCCTTGCATCTGTTGTTAGCAGTATTAAAGCAAGAACCCTCAAAATAATTGCTATTGATCCGCTGACACTTTTCCAAAGATTGTGTCTTTCGAAACAGTCTGATGAAGACTTAAAAATGTTTTTACTTATGAACTTGCACCCTACCCTATATCACTTTTCTCCGAAGAAGACATACCGAAAGGTACAAAGTCCTCATTATACATGGCTTTCACCCCAGTCGATTCCAAAGAAATTGCAGGGAAGAAACAGTTTGCTGTTATAGATGGAGAATACCTCCTACACAAAGTTATTTGGCCTCAAAATGCTTCCTTTGCTACCATAACTAAGCATTATTCTTCATTTCTTTAGAGACATTATGGATCGCGAGTTGTGGTTGTATTTGATGGGTATCCTGCACGTACTGGCACCAAAAGATCTGAGCGATTGCGGCGTATGAGGATGGATGCACCGTTCCCCTGAAGTAATCTTTGAAGCGAATACGATCAACCAAGTCGCCCAAGAAAAATTTTTGGCAAATAATCAAAACAAGAGTCGTCTGATCGAACTTCTGAAAGCCAATTTTGAAGAGCCAATTTTGTGATATTGAAGTCAAGCATGCTCAAGTGGACGCTGACTTACTGATCGTCAACACTGCCATTTCGAAGGCAAAAGAACTTGAAAATGTGATCGTAGTTGAGGAGGATATCGATCTGCTAGTTCTGATGACAGGGTTAGGCCAGTCATTCAGCAACTTATTCTTTCTTAAGCCTAGGAGAGGGAATGCTGGCAATGTGTTATTTTCAACTATATCATTTAAGTTCGACCCAGGCAATATCCTGTTCAGCCATGCATTTAGTGGATGTGATTCCACATCATCCATCTTTAGTCAAGGCAAAATTAAATTGTGCAAGATTGTCAACAAATCGCCTGAAGTGAAGAAACTCAGTCCACTCAGCAGTCACGAAGACATAGCTGCAGTTGGAGAAGAAATTCTGAAAATCTTATACACAGGCGACATCCATTCCGACCAATCCTTGAACACTTTGCGATTTAATCTGTTTGCAAAATCAGTCTCCAACAGAAAAATAAATCTCGCACGACTACCACCTACGTGCGATGCTGTACGCTACCATTTCTACAGGTGCTACTACTAAGCTCAAAGCTGGTTAGGCAATGGCATCAACCCGGAGGAATGGGGTTGGGCGTGCAGCATGGAAGGTCTATTGCCTGTTGACAAAAAAAGAAATTCAGCATCTGAGAATCTTCTGAAGAGTGTGTCTTGCGCTTGCAAGAAAGAGTGTAGTGGACCCTGCTCTTGTCGCACAGCAGATTTGAAATTCTCCAGCAAGTGCAAGTACTGCAGTGGTATGGAGTGTGACGATGTCGTACAAATTTCATCTTTGGATGATACTGAAGAGGAAGAGGACTTACTCCACCAGCTCTTGGAACCACCGCAACATGTGGATGAACAACTTGAGGATGACAACTTCCTTCCACCTCCGACGGTTGCTGAACCCGAAGAAGAACACACATCTTCAAAACGTCTTCGAAGAAGATGTATGTTTTCAATTTTACTTATTAATTTCCTTTCTTTAATTGTTTCAAACCTGTATGAATCTTCTTGTAATTTGTATATAAATAATAAATTTCTGCAATTTGTGTTTTTGAAGATAATTATTTGTTTGTGTACTTCAAACAAGTTTGGCCATTTGTGGAGATTATTTAAATTTAATTTGGTGCATTGGTATTATTATCCATTATGTTAATGTATTATACCTAGAAAATTAGTTGAATTACAACACACACGTCTTGAATTTTTGCTTATTAATGCTTTATTATTATTTCGTTTATTATCACCCCCATATTTATTCATTCACATTCAAATATCACTTCTGTTTAGGGAGAACAACAGAATAAAATGTATTGTGAAGTATAATATATGTTGCAGTTGTACAATATGAACATGTGCTGTTATTGGGGTCTGATCGAGTCGTCCGCGAAATGTGAGGGAAAGAATTGTGACTGCGGGGTCAGGTGGGCAAGGGGTGTTAATGCGTTTTTTTACGAAGTTGAAAAAAATGTCAGATTTTAAGAAGCTGTAGTGCGCTTACTATTCGTGCTATAAAATAGTTGTAATAGTAAAAATTGTAGGAAATTTAATTATCTTTAAATTTTATTTTGAGAAAAAATAGCATAAGTCGATCGTTTCTGAGATATTTTAAAAAACCCAAAAAAAGTCATAAAATTTCGTGATTTTTTGGCCGTCAAAAGTTCTCCCGGGGTCGGCCATGTTGGATAACTTGGTTTTTTCATGTTGGCACCAATATATACAAATGCAAAAAAAAAATCTTCTACTCCACCTTTTGCAAGGTACAATGTATCTACTGACCGGACTATACCAGATTTGCGTCATTTTTCGACTACGTGACATTGATTTGATGATTTGTCGTAAATTTGTCTCATTAAAGTTGTCTAATATCAACGACACCGAGACTAGTGAATTTTTCTCCATTCGTTCACTTTTATTGCTTGGTATTTGCCACTGTCACTTTTATGGCATACACTTATTGTCTTTGTTTTTCAGCACCCTTTGTCTTATTTCATTTTGAGGCATGTCTTTGGGAAATATAGTTGTTTATTTCTGATGGTAAGGTGACATACAATTTAATAAGCAAAATACAAGTAGCAATAGGACACAACAAATGTAAGTGACTAATTGTATTATCATTGTAAGTGACTAATGTAAGTGACTATGTAAGTGACTATGTAAGTATCAATGTAAGTGACTAATTGTAATATCATTGTCCTAAAAGTTTTCTAGCTCGCCGCAAGGAAGTCTCGGAGTCAACACAAACTCAACATAGAGAGAGATTTGTTTATAGGTTCCATCAAATTGCAAAGTGGACAAAATGGATAGTCGTAAATACCAATTCAGTGGAGATTAAATATAGTTGTTATATATTTAAAATGCACATTTCTATATGGCTTTAATATTGCTCTCTATGTTTACAATATATTTCATTATACGAGAACACACGCCAAACTATTGTTCTAGTGACGAATACTTATTTTACAAACGCGGTTGCATTTCACCATGCTCATAGCTGGCAATTATGCCCATAGTATTCGTATGCCCATAGTTGGCAAGAGTATGTTATATGTGTAGTGACAAACCCCGATTTCTAGGGGTCCGTAGCTGATCTCTTAAGACAAATAACAGTAAAGTATATTCAGTCCCATGAAAGATTTCAGCAAAATATATTCAGTAGTTTGTTAAATAAAAATTAAAATAATAATTGCACCATATTATTGGAAGAGATCACGCCACTTCAAAGTAAAATATAGCATCTATCTTTTTTCCAAGTGTCGAAGTCCTGATTTTTAAAGTACTTTTTAATTTATATTTAGTGTTGCATCCGTCCTAAAACCACTTTATTTTTACTTAATTTCTGTGCATCTATATACTGCGCCAACACAATCACAATATTTTATAGTTTAAATGTTCATCAAACTTTGATTATTTCTACAACGAAGCCTGATTTTAATGGATGCAGAATGTAAACAAGCGATTGTAAGAGGAGTTGTATAAGAATTGTTGAATTGGTTTTTACTAAAAATTACTTAGCTCTGGAGTCTGGAATAAAAGTGTATGAATGAAATATTCACTTCTTCTACATAGAGAGCCAGACGATCCATATTTAGATGACGTCATTTGAATAGAGTTCATTTTTTTCGATGAAGATTTAAGTTTTCAAATAGAATAAATTGAGGTAGTACTGTGATATAATCGCTGAATGTACTGCATTTTAGAGAAGTTTAGATAAAATTGCATTTCAGTTAGAAAGTGTTTCATATATCAATGCCTTATGCATGATTGATCTTGCTTGTTTTATATATAAATGGCGAATTAAAGGTCGTAAAAATGCAAAAATATTACACAAATATCTTCTCTCTGTCACAAAAGGAAAATGTTTTAGTGCTGCAAATTCGATGTAATAAAGATAATTATGGATTTTATGTGTGGTTTTTATGCAATAGAACTTAAGTTAAAGTGTGCAGAGAAAGAAAGTTAGAGAAAAAACTGAATTTGAGTCTGCAGAGAAAGTAAGATTATTTACTGATGGATTCAGATTGTTTGCTGGTTTGCAATACCATTACATTTTCACGAAAAATTTTTCCTTGAAACATCTACTTCTGATGATATGTTACAGAGATCCCAAGAGACCGACTCATTTAGAGATGACTCATTTAGATTCAGCATCAAATTCCGGAAGAGAATTAGGAAGAATTATTAGGAGAATCCGGAAGAGATTCACTAAGGATTTCTTCTTCAGATTTTTTTATTTACATTTCTGGTTCAAAAATTTTCATTTTAGTTTAAACACCCATTTCCCAAGATTGGCTATAGATGTATCTTAAATAATAACTGATATATAATCAGCATTAAAATCTGGAGGAGGTGGGTGCATAATATGCTAAGAATATTTACTTCTGGTTAAATGTTTTACCCTGTAACATCTATTTCTCAAGATTGCCTATAGATAGAGCTTAAATAATGCCTGATATGATACCTAATTTGAGATCAGCATTAAAATCTGAGGGTGATGGGGGATTCAATAAGAATTTTCACTTCCGATTGCAAAATTTCCCTTGTAACAGTTTTATTCTTTAACGTTGGCTATAGATAGGGCTTAGATAATAGCTGATATGATTTAAATAATGATTGATTGAGTATCAAATTTTGGAGAGTTTGAGGGACTAAATACAGATTTTCACTTACGGTACTGGAGATGTCACTTTCGAGTTCGAAACTTATATTTCCTTAAAATATCTATTTCTTGGGATCTGCTATAGATATAACTTAGATGATGATTGATATGAATGCAGCATCAAATTACAGTTAAGAATGGATATTCACAGAAGATTTCCACTTCTAATTGAAAAAAAAATTCTTGAAACAAACATTTCTTAAGATTGGTTATTAGATGGAGTTTAAATAATAACTGGTATGAATTCAGCCTTACATTTCGGAGGAGACATACTAGATTTGCCTATATTTCCACTTTTAATATTTTTTCACTTTTGAGTCAAAAAATTTCTTTAAAATGTCATTCTTAGGATTGGCTATACATACCGCTTAGATGATGCATCAAATTCTGGAAGGTGTTCTGAGTTTTCTAAGGATTTCCACTTCCAGTCAAAAAAATTCTTGAAATGTCTACTTCTTAGGATTGTCGAGATAGAGCTTAGATAATAATTGATATGGATTCAGCATAGAATTCCAGAGGAATAGGAGGGTTCACCAAGGATTTCAAATTCCGGTTTTGGACATGCAACTCCTAGATATTTCCGAAAATTTGTAAGACTGTACAAATAAGAGAAATTAAAAATGTTGAATATTTCCTTCAAAAATGAAATGTAAGCACCATATGCAATCACATGAAGACTCCCTCATAAATTTCTTGTTAGTACATTGCAGTTTGCTATAATTATACAGAAAAAAATCTATTTAGATATTTTGAACGAACTAATACAGCAATATAATGGCAAAAGATCAGGGAATCCATCAAACAGAAAGCTTTCCCTTCTCCCAACATGTTTCACTAATGGATTACTTGAGAGAAGGTGCGTGTCGTATAACAAATCCAACTTTAGGGTTAGGTCCGATTTCTTAAGTTAATAAAACATTTCTGCACAGATTAATCTCGGTTAATAAGCATAAAGCAAACACTATGTTTGCTTAAATGCGACATAAATTTCCATTAAAATTATTTTTTTTACATTTAACAAAACATTTCAGCATGGATCCATCTTAAATAATAAACGTAAGACATTGAGCACAGGAGTTGCGTTTACGTAACAGTTTACGTTAGCGTATAGAATACTTGTTCAAAAATTTTGATGTGAACAACACATGATTTTCCCTATATAATGCAATGAAATTACTTCTTTCAAAATGAAAGAATGATATCCACGGCACAATATTCATAAAGTCAAATTGTACATTGGGCGCTTTTTTGGATTACAACATGTAAAAGCATTAAGTACCCAAACAAATAAGATGGTATCAAGTCTGATTTTAACCAAATAAGATTAAGGACATAACTTTAGACAGAAGGTCTTTTATTAAAACTTCTTATAAGACGTACAGAGTAAAAAAATGCCAGAGCGCTTTCGAGCGTTAATACGCTCTTCATCGCGGTTAAGTGGAAAGTAAATAGGATCGTTCATATATAGACCAGTAAAATAGCAAATTTGCATACATAAATAAAAAATTAGTAAACGAACAGACAATTATCAAAGAAATATACACAAAAAAATATAAAATATATTTCAAACGGATTCAAATTGCAATTATATCACGAGAAAAGTACAAATAAAAATATTATTTTATTACAGGAAAACTGCAAATTCGAAAGCACAGTCCAGCCCAATCTTTATGAGAATGACGTCAAAGATAACTATGAAGAAACTTGAATTGCATAGAGTCGAGAATGAGTCGCCAAGCATAACTTAAAATTTGAACGGGGTCAAAATTACAAATCGGCGCACGGTAGATATAAATAAAAAGGGATTCATAAAGGGGAATATTACGTAGGTTATTACAACGCATTAAAAGGAAAGTTTTTTCAAAAACGGGCAGAAAATTATCATTAACAACATATTAAGTAAGAGCCGTAGAAAGTTTACCACCTTTGACATCATGAGTGTGTTCTGCTAAACGGATGCCAACATTGCGTGTGGTACTGCCAGTATAAAATTTATAGTTACAATCGGGAGACAACAGAGGAACCACATATACCCCAGCATAGCTTTTAAAGTCATCAATATCTCCAAGTTTATCATAACGAATACGGTTAAATAAAGTGGTAATATTAGAGTGAGCAGGCTTGAAACCAAATTAATGACAGAACTAAATAAAAAATCAGAAGATCTTAGGATAGTAAGGAAAACTAGATTTATAAGCTAAACGATCTTTTATAGCAACAAGTTTAGTATCACTTTGAGTAAATTTACGGCGAACATGGGCGAAAATCTTATAAACTCAAAAGAATAAGCAGCCTCATGGTCAAGATTAAAAATAAAATTAATTTCATCAGTCAAAGTAGAGATTGAAGAACAAACATTAAATGAGCGATTAAAATAAGCGTTAAAAGAGGCTTTTTTAGAGGAAATAGGATGATAAGAATTAGCGGGGATACAGGAGTTAGTAAAAGACGGTTTACGGAAAACAGAAGTGTGAAAACCAGAAGCAAAACGGGCAACCAAAACATCAAGGAAAGGCTAAGTACAATTGGATTCACGAGCAATAATAAAATTTATCGAAGGACAAAAATCATTAACATTAGACAAAAGAAAAAAGAGATCAATAAAATTACTATCCCAAATAATAAAAACATCATCCACGTAATGGCACCAAAGAATGGGTTGGATCGTTAAAAAAGGCAAAACCTCATCCTCAAGCTCCTGCAAAACCGATTCTGGTGCCCCTATGGGTAGCCTATTATCTGGTATTTTGGCCGAGGCTGTTTTGCAGGAGCTCGAGAATTAGTATCAGTATTAGGTTAACTGAATATGTATTTTATATTAAAAATGAAAAATTACCCACAGATTTCTACCAAACTGTTCTCAATGATCATTTTATTTCTTTGTTAGACAAAACATCGATTTCAAAGCATTGCAATAAACCCTCAATCATTTTTCTTAATGAATCCTTGTTACTTTCCCAATATACATACGTAGTATAATGTGTAGGGAAACTAATATGAAGGGGTAGAAAATTCGAATTCGACTGAAGAGGAGTACGTTTCAAACGTCCCTGAACTCGAATCGATCGTTTTTGGGCTAATATATATATGTGTGTGTGTGTGTGTCCGTGAGTCTATGGAGATGATATTTCATGAACGAATGGGGCGTTTCTAACGAAATTTGATACAAAAATTACAATCAGTGAAAACTGGAAGCCTGTTGATTTTAAACATAATCGAATGTTCTGAACATCTTCAAATTTACGAATAAAATTTTGAAAAATCATTAAATAATCAAAACTTTATAAAATGGTACAATTGATATAATGTTTCGTTAGAAACTGAATGACAAATTTCAGAGTTAACAATAATAGAGTAAGCAATTCTTAGAATTTGAATATTAAACTTTTGAATCAAATTCAATTATAATATATTTATAAATGTCAACGATCTATTTTTGACTGGTGATTTCAGTTTTAAAAGAGTGTACTCTATATTTGTTGAAATGAAACATACAGGCCCATGAAAATTGTTTATTTACATTAGCCGAAGGATTTCAACATCGAAGCACTTTTGATGTTTTGAATTGCAACATTCATTTCAAGAAAATTGCAACATGCATTTCAAGAAAATTGCTTATGTGTTGTTTACTAAAGGATTTCAGCAGCGAAATATCTCAGATAAAAAACACTAGATGAGAGCACTTTAATTTTGTTAAAAAACTACATATTTGTCATCCAAATTATTTACGTACCATTTTGAAATATTTCAGTATCGAATTGACTCACATTCTATTTATAAGGTAAACACTGTTTCTTGAAACGCAATATATATATTTTTTTAATCAATATTTTTCACATTTGGAATTGCACGTGTTTTGAATGTGTGTTAAAGTTAATAGGAACAATCCGTATTAGACCAAATATTTAATACTAGCAGATATATTGGGTATATTTTACTCTTGACTGACAATGTGTAAAATGTTCTAGTACTATTGTAAATGGTAATGTTCTTCAAAAATTTATTAAAATATCTAATTTAATTCCCCTAAAAATATGAATAAAAGTCCATGTTCTTGCTATATAAAATTACCTGTATTGAAATATTTGAAAAATAAGACATTCTGATACCATTTATAAACTACTTTACAAAAATTTGGAAGTTCTTAAGCAAAAGCCTAAACGAAAACGTTTAACTGATAGTAAAAGTCACATATACCATTTTCATCCTGATGCAACAATTTGTTAAACACAATAGAAAAAATGTGATGTGGGCAGCATATGACTTTCCCTATATAATGCAAATAATTTACTTCTTTCACAGTGCAAAAATGATGTATAGTTTCTATGATACAAAGTTTTTAACGTTGAATTGTTCATTTGGCGATTTTTCAGAAGATAACATGCAAAATAATTCCAAAATGCCCAATTCACTGATACGTCGCTCAGCTATAAATTGACAATCATCAATATTGATAGCATCCGTAATAAGAAATATAGTCTATATAATTAATTAATAATATAATAATTAATTCATCAATTTGGTTTCATTTTCGTTAATTTAGAGATATTTTTACAATTTAATTATATTTTTGTTAAACTGCAGCGATATATCACCAAGTTGGCAATATTTTGCTAAATAAGACGCTAATGTCGCCAAACTAATCTCCAAGAGTTACATACAGACGATGAGAAGAGCTTTTCTTATATATAAATAGCTATTGGCAAGTTGTAGGTACTAAATACACAAAATAATTCCACAAATATCTTCTCTCTTGAATAGAACGAACTAGATCCAAGAGAATGATGTTAACAAATTTGTCAAATAATATTGCATGAAAGGTTAACCTATTTCAGGATAGTAATATTTTTTTTAATTTTATGTAACATTTTTAATAAATTTATTTGAGAATGTTGAATATCTCGAGAACGGTTCACGCTAGCGTTTTAAAGCATATGTCATTCGTTTTCAAATAAAAATTACACAGGAAATGATCATTTAAAAACATTATTAAATATTCTGATTTTTTCAAAATTTCATTCGAAAATTTGGGTTTTTTTTCGAGCATTCGATGGCATTTAAAATAAATAAGCTTCAAGTATTACCCGATTGTAATATTTGTGCCATCTTTATTTGTTCGTGAAATATCGTTTCCACAGTTTCACGGACATACACACATAAGGAGATATCCCCTCAAAAATCTATGTAAAATGTTACTACGAGTTCAAGGATGCTTTAAACATGTTCTTCTGTCAAAAATGCAATTTCTAATTTTCGACCCCGTCACAATGCTTTCCATGTACATTACTTTATATATATAGCGAAAGTAATATATCCATGAAAAATATTTGCTAAAATAAAACAGATGGCTTAAAAATTTAAGAAATATCAATTATCCTTAAAATCGTATATACCAAAATCGTAGTAGATATAATGCAATAACAATATAATATCGTTCATTTATAAAATTTCTTTTTATATCCATTTTTTTATTATTTATTTATAGGTTGAATGAAAATTGACTGCCGTGTATAAACACATTTGAATTAAATAAGTTACTAACCAACTTAATATCATTTTTCTTCAAATAAAGTTTCAGAAAGTTTTTGTCTGCACTTCGTTATTTCTATGTAAGCGTTTTAAATTAATATTTCGACAACTCTTAAAACTACAAACTCAAAACATTGACGTGTTTACACAGAGTTCTAGAGAATAACCATACCAAATATGAAAATAAATTAACTGGACTTTGGCTCAACTCGGCTATTTCAAACCACAATTCCTTTTTTTTTCCAAAATTTGCAAGAAAAAATTTGAAAAATGTGTCATTTCGGTTATCGGACTTTGCATGTATATCCCTCCTTTTTCAAATCTGTAATGGTGTCCTTATCCTTGTTCATACTGTTGTGTGCGTTTTTTGCTTTAACGTTTGTACGGAGATTGGCCTCAGGTATTTTTCGGCTCTGGGAGTGTTTCCTAAGGAGTGAAAGTCGACTTTAATCGAGAACTAGGGGTCACAATCCCCCTAGGCCTTTTCGAATTTCCCCGTTGACTTTTCTCCCTTTTTGATATTTCATTTGTAGATCTTTTCTCTTCTATATATATATATAATATGTATATACGTATATATATATATAAATATATAACATGTATATATACATATATATATGTATATATATATATATATATATATATATATACATATATATAATTTAAAAATTTCAAACAACTTGAAGATATTTATCAAACTTCATGAAGTAAAATATATCTTATTGTGAAGATGTGCTTATAGCTGCTAACACACTCCACAAAATTATATAAATTCAGAAGACAATAACTCTGAGAACCTTACATTCGAGAAGAAAAAAAAAGAAAAAGGTAAAGCATTCGGGCTAGGTGCAATAAAATGGCCAATGAGGGATTGTGACCTCATTTATGTCCCGGTTAGCAGCCGGCTGCGCTGTCGCGACACCACTCCCGAAAGCCTGCACGCATCCGTAGTTAACCTCATAGTGACCACGAATAATGAACATGAAAGATCCAAAAGTCAAAAGTACCAAAGTATAAAACATCAAGAGAAAAATCAAATCCCCGTCACTCGAAAATTCTTTAGTAAATCAAGACTACAATTCAAACATACCTTGCATATATGCATTTACGACACATATAAAACATTAAAAACATATAAATTATAAAAGCGCTATTATACATATAAAAACATATAAATTACTAGTACCAAATCTCTAAAGTTTTAACTATCACTATCACAACTTCAATCAATATTAAAAACATTCAAATCAATCACAACACGTACACTAACTATATCTACCCCTACAAAACCTCTTAAATGATCAGCTCATTCAAAGCCAATCTTCACCTCTCTACATTCGCGGTGAGTAGATACAGTTATGATATATTTCCCTATACGGTTTGCGTTGCCAATTTCATTATAGTGCATACAAATTTATTCAAGAATACCCATTATCTCGTTCAAATGAGATCTCTCTTGATATTTACATGCAGAGCATACTTGTCTTTTCAGGAAAAAGCGTGGGTATTCCTTCTCGATTGCCATCTCAATAAATGCCTTGTCTCGCTTTTTCCTTATATCCTCGTTTTTAATAATTCGTAGATGTCTCAACATGCGATGTCTAATAATATTTCTAAAAATTTGTTTATGTATATTGGAATCCCACTGTATCAAGTTGTTGATATTGAACCGAAGGTAGTACTCTTATCATAGATGTCGATCTCTAGTTTGTTGTCTTTATTGTAGGAAATGTTCAAATCTAAGAAGTTAATACTTCCATTATCTTCCAATTTCGTTTTTATCAATTCCATGTTTTCCGGGTATACGCTGATATCGAAGTTGTACTTAGGATCCGTTGTTGCAATTAACAAATCGTCCACATACCGGAGAAAGATAATTTCGTTATTCAGATGTGAAATACTTTCATATTTATATAAATTCAAGTCTGCCAATGATGATGAGCTACCTCCACCCATAGGGATCCCCAGTTTTTGTTGATAAAACTGAGTTCCGTTGTACATAATGTTTTCATATATAACCAAGCTTAGCATTGCCTTGAATTTACAGTGATCCATTAATGTCTGTATTTCAAATTCTTCAAATAGTTGCAATAAAAATTAGTATAGGACCTTTAAATTGACACAATTAAATACATCTTTACAACATATGAGTTAAATATAATTTATCTTGGTGTTCATGTAAAACCTTTACGACTTCTTGACTGTTGTTAACGATGCAGTTACCCATCTTTTTGATCTTTTTAATTATGGGCTGTAAAATGTGTAACAGCTTTCATTTGCCCTTGTTAGGTAAGTTCTAAAGCCTACTGTTACGGGTTGAAATTTTACTGGGGTCCTATGCAACTTTGGTATCATTACTATGTAAGAGTATCGAAATGTCACCATCCCTATACCTATTCGTTTATATAAAGCCTTGATCTTATTGTCAATAGCAATTTTCGGAAGGTTTAGTTTCAAGTACATATCGCCATTCCGATAATGTTTGTCGATGAGTTTGAATTATAAAATACGACATATAAATGCAAAATTGGGATTGACTTTGTCTAAATATGTTATGACATAACTCTTCTGCAGATCTTTACAGACATAACGACCAGCGCAGATGTGTCTGGAGACAGCCCGGACATCGTTCGGATCCTGCTCTTACTGTCACACACCGCACGGCCAGACAACAGGGAGTTATGGTCTGGGGGGCCATTTCCTTTGATAGCCAGAGGGGGAGGAGGATATGAGGCATGTGACTGCTATCTTAGCGGTTTAGGCTTTAAAAATGTGATTGGGAATGCAATTTCAATGAGAAAGTTTACATAGGGTTAAGTTTAGTGACCATATATGGTATGATCGAGGAAACGAGGAAGTGTCTGCAGACTTGTTAATATTAGTGGCGTGGGATAGAATTTAATTTAATGTAGTTGCAATATGTGCTGGACATGAGATAGGAATTTGGAATAATAAGATAACTGTGAAAGAAAAGGGCGCGTTATTGGGAAAGGCTTAAAATTCATATATCATATATGTATATATATATATATATATATATATATATATATATATATATATTATCAAATAATAATGATTTAACATGTTTACTAAATACTAGTTTTATACTTTTAATAATGTAATCTTTACTCGAATTTAAATATATGTTTTTCTACCGTACATAACGTTCAATACACAGATTACTTTATAGACAAAGCAGTGCAATAAGATTTATTTTCTGTCAGTAAAAAAAAATATGTAAATAATTTAATTAATCTTTTGTAGATCCGATAACACATTTTTATTTAAGTCTCTAACCTTTATAATCTAAACTAATTATAGCTTATAATTGGCGCATTGTGACTTCATAAGGATGTAATAAAAATGAAACGCACTTTTTATGTGGACGAAAACTAATGAGCTCTGAAATTTTGAACTCTTTTAGAAAGATATTTTTTTATAAAAGTTGCAATTTTCAAAATCAAAAATCTTTAATAACGTTCTGCTTATTTGACGATGCACTTTTAAATATATTTTGAGGAAACAGAAAAGTTTAATTTGAAAGAACAAATGATATCTTTCCATCATTTTAAGTTCTATATATTTTACTCTAGTGGGAATTTAATATTCAGTTAATATTGTTTTATTAAAAGTGTATATTCTGAATCAGTTTTCAGGTGTTTTTCACATATTTTTACATCACCTTTCAAAATATAATATAATAAACTATTTTTCTAAACCGATTAGTTGGCTGTGAGGATATAAAATTGTAAAATATAAAATTAATTATGTTCTGAATTTGTATTAATGAAATCTGATGTGGACATTTCTGAAAATATTCAATGGACATACTTCCATCACAACGAATTAATAGTGTATCACAACAAATTAATGCAGAGCATAATTATTTTGACATTGAAATAGCATTACGCAAATTGTAATTAACGATTTTAGCAAAACTTATGAGTCGAAAACAAAATGACTTATTCATACTTACATGCGAAAACCTCAACAAAATGCTGATTACAGGATTAACTGTTAATCCTGTGAAATAAATGAGTATTGGCTTTTTCTTTGGCGCCAAAATACAAACTAATACATAAAGTATCTTCTCTTGTAAATGGAACGATAACTAGATCCAACAGAATGATCTTAACATATGTTTTGCTAATATTACATGTAGAAAGGGAACATATGTAATAATAAAATAGTATGAAAGTACGTCAACTAATTAATAATTTAAATTCAAAGACAAACAAAAAATATGTTTAAAAGTATTTTATTAAAATCTCCTTTTTACGACGTACCAAATCACACGGCCATAACTCTTTCGGACACAATTGTGCCCTTCGTCAGTGGCGAAGTGAAAATAAGGTGCGAACATGTGCTTAAATATAGGCTATAACCGCCAGGACAAATTTACATATCAATCAATTTACGTTTTTACATTTTTAAGTACGAGGCATTTAAAATATAATTTAATTATAAAGCACAAATTACAATAAAAGGAAAAGGTTCACAAATTAAATGGTAACCAATAGGAATGCTGTAAAAAGAAACTATATAAAGTAACTACTAAATTTTCAGAAAATCACATAACGGTTTGAGACGTTGATCAAGTCTTCGGACGAGTCAGACGGTTTGAGTCTTCAACGTAGTGAGTCGAGAACGAGACGCCAAGCATAACTAAGGGTCTGAACGGGATCAAAATTACAAATCGATTCACGATAAAGATACATAGAAATGGATTCATAAAATAAAATATTACGGGGGTTATTGCAGCTAATCAAAAGAAAATTTTTGTCAAATATAGGTTAAAAATTATCGTTAATAATATACTGGGCTAGACCTGTGGACAGTTTAGTATTTTTAACATCGCGAGCATGTTCAACTAAACGAATACTGACAGTACGTATAGTACAACTAATGTAGAACATTAGCCCAGTGTTGAACGACAGCCCAGTATAGAACAACAGTTCAGTATGTAATTAAAGATAATTTTCAAGCTATGCTTGATAGAACTTTTCATTTGATTAGATGAAGTAACCCCCGTAATATTTTACTTTATGAATATCTTTTTATTTATCTTTATGGTAAGACATTCATTAATCACTTAATATTTTATATATTTTATTTAGAGAAATGTATTTTAAATGCTCCCAAATAGCGAAATATATATTCGAATTTTTAAATATTTTTTAATTGATATGAAAACTAATTTTTTTTATTTTCAAATGTTGAATTGAAATTTGAGTAAATAAGCTTTAGCTAAATTGTTTGTATAACTATAAATGAAGATAATAATTTGTTTAAATGTAAATATGCTAAATATTAATTATAAATCTGATTTGTATATATGCAAATTGTGCTAAATATTTGAAAAAATGTAAATTGAGCTGAATATTTATAATGCAAATTGAGCTAAATATTTGTATGAATATATGTTATGCAAAATATTTGAATAAACGTATATCTGTAAAAATGTACTTATTTGTATTTGTGTGTTTTACTATATTTACGAGTATAACTGTTATTTTCATAAAATCATTTTATATTTAAATAATAGTACATGTGTTCCTTGTTATCCAATGTTCCGAATGCACAATGGAAGAAAAGGAACAATGTACAATGTACATTAACAAAAGTAGAAAAATTTGGAAATCCCTCTGTATAATTTTAGATTTCAGAGTTTTGCCTAACTAGATACATATCACTGAATCTTCTTGCGGAGTGCGCGGTTTGGGGACAACTCTGACGTCATCGTTGCTCGTTTCTTCCAGCGAATACCGTGAGAGCAGCCAACCTGTTGTATCAATAAACCTTGCAATAGAGGCACATTTCCTAGATTTGGCACCCCATCTATCGATATGTATTGTAACTTAGTGTCATTGTATTTAACTTTATTGTAACGGATGATATTTTAAGTTAAAAAATATCTAAATCATGAATCTATGGAACAATAGTATGGCACCCCATCTATCTATATGTATTGTAACTTAGTGTCATTGTATTTAACTTTATTGTAACGGATGATATTTTAAGTTAAAAAATATCTAAATCATGAATCTATGGAACAATAGTATGGCACCCCATCTATCTATATGTATTGTAACTTAGTGTCATTGTATTTAACTTTATTGTAACGGATGATATTTTAAGTTAAAAAATATCTAAATCATGAATCTATGGAACAATAGTATGGCACCCCATCTATCTATATGTATTGTAACTTAGTGTCATTGTATTTAACTTTATTGTAACGGATGATATTTTAAGTTAAAAAATATCTAAATCATGAATCTATGGAACAATAGTATGGCACCCCATCTATCTATATGTATTGTAACTTAGTGTCATTGTATTTAACTTTATTGTAACGGATGATATTTTAAGTTAAAAAATATCTAAATCATGAATCTATGGAACAATAGTATGGCCATATATTTGCAGAGTCCACTTCGATGATAAGAGCTTGCAATTTCATCCCAGTAGCATAACGGTAGAGCGTCGGCTAGCCAGTTCGGAGATACAGGGCTCGATTCCCAGTTGGGTTAGCAAAGTTCTTTATAATGGTGCCCGGACAACTCAACCCTGTAGATTAGTGCAAAGATGTCGAAGGTTTGCAAGTTATTCTAGTACGGATTCAGTGGAGTCTCGAAGATTGAGCACAGATTTCAATTGAGAAGATAATGACAGCGAAAGATACTAATTTGGGTAAAGACAGTAGTAGCAGGAGGCTAACCTGAGGTAAAAATAGCAGGAAGTGATCAGCTAGATTATCAGTTACCTACCACTCGGACATTAGATGGTGGAGAATGAAATCTACAAGTGAAATATACATAATAATTGCCTAACATATTTGCATCTTTCCAAACCCTCCAGAAGCCTGAAGGACTGATTCTCTGCAAACTTATAGTATCAGCAACAGGACAGAGTCGGATTTTCGATTCCCCCTTGGGGAATGGTGATAATAATTTTTTTTTGAAAATATTTTTCAGTCCGTCCAGAAGCCGCCTGATGACCTAAAAACTGAATATTTGCACGCTTATTGTACCGATCATTGGACAGAACCCAACTTTACCGGTTTTTTTATTCCCGACTCTAGAGCGGAGATTATGTTCATTATTTTCGGACCGATTTTCCAATCTCTCTAGCAGTCCTCCTTCCCGGAAGAAGGTTAAATTCATGCAAATTTATAGCATCCTTAGCAGCATGCCGATATTGGCCCAGTAATGGGCCAATATTGAATATTTTTGGTTTATTGGGAATATTTTCAATATAACGCCAACATTGGAGATGCATTAGTCGCCAATATTGACTTGATATTGGCATTACAATATTATGCCAATATTGGCGTTACCTTGGAAATATTTCCAATATTTGGAATATATTGACAGCCAATACTAGCTAAATACTAGGTATATATTAACATGCCCATATTGGCTATAAGTGGAGTCGATATTCGTTTTAAGTAGACCCAATATTGTCAATATATCAGCATTTTCATATTGGCCCAATATAGGGTCTATAATGGTTGCCAATATCGACATGGACCTAGAGACTGAACATAAAGGAGCCGGATTTTCGATTCCAGCTTCGGGAAGCTCTCCTGATATTCTAGGAAACAAAATATTTGCACGTTTATAGTATCAAGCATCAGATTTCAATCTTCTACTCTAGAGCGGAGATTTGGGGATTTTTCAAAAAATATTTCTAGACTCCCTAGCAGCCCTTGGTGGATTGGAAGTCTGAATCTGTACATACATAATGTCGATCGCGGAACCGAACCTAATGGAGCAAAACTTTCAATTTCTCTCCTGCGGTGGATAAAATGGAGGAGGGGGTTAAAGTCTCTCAGAACTTCCCTTCCGAAACCGTCATTGACCAAATAGACTGAAATTTGACCACGTGGCGGAAAATAACGCGGCAGAACATAACATTTTTCAGCTCCCTTAATTTTCAATTAATAGTACTATTTTCGAGTATAAACACCGCAGATCGTTAAAATACTTACAAAAATCGTTATCGCAGATCGTTAAAATAATTAATTTAAATAATACTTATGAAGCTTATGAAATAATAGCTTATGAAATAATACTTATGGAGCTTAATTTTAAAGATTGTTAGTTTCCTTGTCTTTAACAGGCTTAAATATTAGTATATTTCAAGTTTCTGTATTATCAAAGTTTTAAGATTTTAAATTTTTTTTATAACAAACGATGCACTATCATTTATCATGCTGCAGAATGAATTAAAAATACTAAACGAATTTTGATGTCAGCAATTCATCATTTATCTCCGTTCAAAATATTGAAAGAGATCATTAAAATACGACGATTAATCTCGTTGTTCTTATGCAGATGACAGACGAAGCAAGTGTAGTTTTGTAGATTGCCTTTGGTAAAAGCAAAGATGCAAAATTAATTTCAATAGAAAACATCAAATAAACAAAGCATTTTAATCAAAATGTTTTTCACTGTTCGTTTGATGAGTGAGCATATATCTGTAATTATATGTTATTAAATTTTATTTAATTTTATTTCAAGCATAAGCTAAACTTAAAAAAAAGTTTACTTATTTCAATGAGTTTGATATATAAAATGTAAGTGCTTTGTGATACAAATTTATTTGAAAGAGTATGATTATATTTTTATGTAATGCAAATGACCTTGACCATGTTTGGAGTAAGAAAGTACATATTAAAAATTTCTCTGTACATTTCACAACAGATAAAACTTTTCCCTTAATTAATTTTAGGAAAATGACGCCGGGTTCTAAACAACGGGAAAACTAAACGGGGAAATCTAAACAAGACATTTTAATCCTGAAAAAGTATTAATATTAAGTATTAAATTGTGCTGCTACGTACGACAGATAATTTTGTTTAATGTGCACCAAACTTAATATTCTCGATAAAATATATTTATAATAATATATTAAATATGATAACTTATCTTACGTCATAAAGTACGACGTATGTGCGTCTGTCTGCTTGTGCAGTCTGTAACGGGCAATTTAAGGGTAAATTAGGTCTAACTATAAGCTTACGAAAAATCTTTGGTGAACATATGGGATTTTTTTCTGGTTTGAGGTTAAACTAATCAGCTGGAAGTTATAAAATAGGAGAAAATGATTGTGTATAAAGTGTTGTTGTTGAGACCCAGACCGTCCGACCTACCAGAAAGGTGTAAGGTAACTGTATGGACGGCCGGGAAGTGCCACCCAATTTAGACCGGAACCCAGTGGGGGAGGCATCAACAGGGACCGTACCCTCCTTCCCCTACCACCAACCTCTCGGAAGGACTTACGGACCCACATGTTTAACGTGATCGTACTTCGCATGAACACGGCGGCATTTGTGGTAGCGTGCAAATCTAGCGCGCAAACCACGGGGATACCGCACCCGAGATGGCCAACAGCACGCGGTGTTCCGAGGTGGTCACTCACCAAGTACTAACCACGCCCGATGCTGCTTGACTTCGGTGATCTAACGAGAACCGGTGTTTTCAGCACGGTACGGCCGTTGGCTGTGTGTATAAAGTGTGTAGTTATTGTACAAAGGTATTTTAAAATAATGTATTTCGTACTTTATTAAAAGCGAATAACTTTACATTCTAACATATTAAATGAAAATTATAGTACTGTATTGTATACTAACCGTACCCATCCCGGATGCTTTTCGAAAAAGCTCTGAGATGAGTTCAGTAGGCCATAGAACGCAGTTGACTGCATCTCATGTAGCGTCCGTCCTCTTGGCCCATGTGTTTCCAATGTCGTCAAGCTCCCACCTTAACTCACACGAAAGAAATACGTTTATGCGAACTATATTCAAAAATGAGGTTGAAAGTGACATCACGACGAAAGTGAAGTCAGTTGAAAGTGACATCACGTGAAGTTGACGTTTACATCAACCTGCACCTGCACGTCACGCGCTTGCAAATTTCCTGAAATGAAGTTGAAAATGTAACAAAAGCACACGCGCAAGCACGCGCGCACACATGCGCAACCACATACGCACACGCGCACACACATACACACAAGCGCACACACATACACACACGCGCACACACATACACACCCGAGTGAAACTTATATCTTCATACTTAAAAGAAAGAGCCATGAAATCGATTTAGGTGAAATTACATTTTAAATAAAATAAAGAAGTAGTATCTATACGCTCGTCTGGGCACACATATTCTTTTTTACACTAAAAACATGATTTTATAGCTTATTTTATCTTTTTTTTATAAAAAAAAAGGTCTCGATCCATTTTAATATTGAAAACATGATTTTTAAAGCTACAAAAGGTGTATATATACCTTTTTTACATTTAAACCAAATTTTAACAGTGAATAACTGAACATTTTAGTTAAAAAGCTAGACATATAAAATAAATGCGTGAAAAAAGAGGACCTCCACATGAATGGAAGTCCTCTAAATATATTAAAGATGCATACCTTTTTTTTTAATTAAAAAGCTAGACTATTTAAAGTATGATTTAAAAATAAATGCGTGACCAAATGAATTGAAGTCCTCTAAATATATTAAAGCATTTTCTATTAGTTAAAAGCTAGACTATTAAAAGTATGATTTAAAATAAATGCGTGCTAAATGAATGGATATTAAAAATGTATACCTTTTAGTTAAAAAGCTAGACATATTAAAAGTGAATTATATAAAATAAATGCGTGAATGCCCTGTTTTTAAAGGGTGGGGTTGAGACCCCCCCATTTATTTAACTAAACATAAAATGAAAATAATTATAAAAATATATTAAAAAATGATAATTATAGTGGGGGGTGACGCCCCCCCACTGAAAAATGATTAAACTCTCTCTAATTCATATTCATGTTTATCATCAATCATACCCGAATACTTAAATATATATCTTCCTTTATTATAAGTCGTAAATCAATGTATATTATTATCTTTGAATAATTTTTGTGTAAATTTTCCTGTATGTTCAGTACCTTCATCTGTCAAAATAAATTTTGGCTTTCTTTCTTTAAAAACTTGTTTAAAAACTTGTTTACTTGTACGACCTCTTCAGATGTTTTTCTTTTTATAGGGAAAGCCCAAGCATATTTATTAAAAGCATCTATAACTGTTATCAAATAATTAGTTCCATCGTTATATTTGCTATAATTTTTTATAAATAACAAATCAGCGTCAAATTGATTATTACTGTTTGGAACATAAACTCTCCTTCTTTTAAATTTACGAATGACAGGTTTTTATCTAGTATATACATCTTGTTCATGTAAAAACTCTTCAACATTAGGTAATCCTGTTTTTCTTTTCAATTCTTGAATAACACAATAACCTGTTTCTGGATTATAATATGTCTCTTTTAAATTCCTAAAAAAGTATTCTTTTTACTTCCACAAATTGTACAAATACCTTTACCAACTGATTTATTATTTTTAGTTTCATAATAATTTTTAGTTTCGGTTTTCTTTTTACACTTGACACAATATATAGAAGGAAAAATTCCTAATCCAAAAGTTTTTTTAGCTTTAATAATAGGTTTAATAATTCCTCTATCTAATCTTTCTCGAAATGTTGGATCTTGTATAGCATTTAAATCATATATTAATTCTTGATCAGCAACATGTCTCTGTTTTGTATCTTTTGTTTTACTATAAGAAATATCATGTTTTTTACATGCTTTATCAACTTTGTTTATTCCAGGATCACCTCTTCTTAATCTTTTTTCTAATTTTGTAAATGGACCACAATATTGATATCCTGGTAAATGCATTTCTGGAGGATTTATTTTATCTTTTATTTTATCTTGTAACCATCCAACAATATCACCACCTTTCATTTATTTAGGATGAATAAATTTATATCCATTCAATTGCATTTGTTTTACATATTTTTCAACTGGATTAAATTTTAAACTTTTTATGAAGTCCTTTTCTCGCATATAAATTTCTTCTTCTGTCATATCCTTAGCTTTAAATGAATTAATGAGTTCTTTATAAAAATTATAACAATGTCTATATTCTTCTTTCCTTTTTGCTATTTTTAATGCTAGATCAATAGCTTCTACTATTCCAGCCGATAAACTTAAAAAAGCAAGCGGTAGAAAGGCTATTGCTGATAAACTCGTTCCACTTAGAATAACCTTACTTACTGATAATGAAATACTTATCTTTTGATACAAATTTCTACTCTTTCTGTAAACATACAATCTTTTTTCTAAATATTCTTCCATATCATTTATATAGGATCAAATTTTTTTCTGTATCTCATATTTGGATTAACTAAATCTAACATTAAAAAATCGTATTGTTTTTGAACACTTTTATTATATATTTGTTTGAATTCTTCAGTACTTAATTCACCATCTATCTCTCTTATAATCTGTTGCATTTCTTTTGGTTGTAGATTGAAAAATATAAAGTAATTACAGTTCTTTCTTATATTGATAGGTGTTGAATAATATGACTGTGATAAATAAATAATAGATGCGTTTTTCTTTCTACCTCTGATAAATAATTCCTGTATGGTTTTTTGATCTTTCTCAGTCACACAATCATCGAAAATAACTAAATTCTTTAATGTAGGATTTAAATCATCTACTGTAATAAAATCATCTGAAGAAAAGAATACTTCTTTTTTGTATTTATCATATAATTCTAATAATGTTTTCTTATTCTTCTTACATTTCAAAATATCTTCTCTTTCTATATCTTCAAACAATGTATATATTTCTTGTAATTTAGAATATTTAGGTTCGTATAAATCTTTTGCACATATATATAATGCATCAAAATTTAAAAAATCATAAATCATATTTAACAGTAAATTTGTTTTACCTGAACCTGAAGGCCCTGTTATAAGCAATCTAAATGGATGTTTAGGTAACAAAGGATGTTGATTAGGATCAGGTAACTCATCTGGTTCCGTGTAATCTTTAATTTTTATCATTTATATAACAGTAAAATTTACTGTAGTAAAAAATAAAATTAGTTGCAGTAAAAAATTAATATTATATAAATGAACAAATTAGAAAAAGAACGAAAACAAAAGCTTATAAAGCAAATAAAATATTCAATTAAATTAGTGAAATTAGAAAAAGAAATAAGAAAGAATAGTGAAGATCAACTAAAAGAAAAATTAGGTATTCAAAAAACCTTAGAGGAATTTCATAAACAAGCCACTCAAGAAATTGAAAAATATGAAAAATCAAATAAAGAGGTTGTAAAAAGTATTCAAAATGTTGTAGAAAATATCTCATTTCCATCTATAGAAGAGCCTATTGAAGCTGGGAAAGAATTAGTATCTATTACTTATGATATCGATCAAAATTTAAATTTAAAATATTTAAAAGAGGAAAAATTATACAGACCTTCAGTATTTTTAAACGATCAAAAAAAATTAGTGGAGATGTATGCAAAAGCTAAACATCTAAAAGAAGGATTATCAAAGAAAAGAGGCAACTTAAAAAGTACAATTTCTAGGGTTAAAAAATTTTCAGAGGAGGAATTTAATCAGAAAAAGAACGAAATAGAAGAAATTAAAAATAAAGAAAATATGTTGCAAAATTATATTAATAGATTAAATCTGATTCGAAGTAGTAAAGATATAAAGGTTGGTAAAGGATTGGATGTATTATCAAATTTAACAGAAAAAATATGTAATGGAAGTAAATCAAAGAAATTGTATAATCAAGTAGTTTTATTGTTAGATGTGTTATCAAAAAATGGAGAAATGACTTATAATGATGTACAACGATATCATAAACAATTTCTCTGTTAATGAATGATAAAAAATGAAGTTTACTTGAGTGAAGGTCAGAAAAATAAACTTAAATCAGTACAGCTTAATACAGCTTTTAGTAATAAAGAAGAACTAACATTACAAATAGATAAATCTAAAACTCCTAATCATGAGATGTATTTAACTAAAACTCAAATTAATCATATTAATGATGGAAAAAGAATTACTATCAGTAAAATGCAATTAGATAAAAATGGAGGATTTTTACCATTTCTAGCAGCACTTATACCCTCTTTAATAACCGCTGCTAAATTTGCAGTTCCAGCATTAGCAACAGGTGCTTTATCTGGATTAGCTAGTTCAGCTGTACAAAAAAAAATGAAAGGATCTGGGGAAAAAAAACGTGGAAAGGGGATATATCAACCATGGGAATTAGTAACAAAATGATTGAAGAAAATATGAAAAATGAAAAAGGATTTAGAGGTGTATTTACCTCTGATTTATTACCTGAAACTATAGGAAAATTTGAAAATGGAATCATTAATTTAGATGTATCAACAGGTCCTGGAACTCATTGGGTTTGTTATTATAATGATCCTAAATATAAATATGTGGAATATTTTGATCCGTTTGGTGAATATGACAATATGAAGAAAGACTATATTCCTAAAAATATTAAATCATTTCTTATTACATCGAATAAAAAACCAAAAATAGGTCATAATGATAGTTTTTTACAGAAACTTACATCTGTGAAATGTGGTTTATTTTGTATGAAATATATAAGAGAAAGGAATAAAGGTATATCACCTAAAATGTTCTCAAATCATTTCCTACACAAAAACCTAGTGACTATAAAGAAAATTTTGTTCTGTATAAATGATAATATTAAAATCTGAAGGTCATGAGAAATCAGAGGAATTTACTGTAAATTTTATTACACCTCTTATATTAAAAAAATTAGCTTTACAGTCATTTTCTATGGAAGTTTCATGGTTTAATATAAGTAAGAATTATGGAAATAACATATTTAGAATATATAAATTAGGCACAGATATAACAATTGTTATCTCAAATGGAAATTATACTATAAGAGGTTAAAATGAGTATATGATAAAAATATTTGGTGAGGATCCACCTGTGAAATTTGGTATTATTGAAGCAAGGCAAAGAATATCTATTAAACTGAAAAAAGGTTGGGTAATTGATTTTACAAAAAGTAACTTTCATAAAATTATAGGCTTTTTAAAACCGACATATGGAAGTTATGATGAAGAAACAGAGGTTGAAGGTGAACATATATCTGATATATCCAATGGGAATGATAATATTTATATTCACTGTGATGTTGTAAAATGATCTTTAATAAATCAATCTAATTCAGAAGTCATTTATTCTTTCGTTAATAAAAATACTCCTGATAGTATAATTTCAAAAGAATTTAATAATTGGATATATTTTCCTGTTAAAACGGATCCTGTTGAAAGAACAAAAATGAGGATTACTAATCAAAAAGGTGAATTAATTGATGTAAATAAAGGAGCTGTAGAATTTAATTTTATATCTATTTCTGAGGATAACTACGTTAAAAAAATATATCAATTGTTAGGTCAGGTTTTTCTTCATAAATAAATGAATAAACATAGATTATATTGAAAAAGTAAAAAAATACAAATATTTTTAAAGGTGAAAACTGAACCTATTATTAAAGCACAGAATAAATTAAATGAAATATTTTCAATGAAAAAGAAAGGTGGCGTTTTAAAAATTCTTCCTAAATAAATGCAAAAGATTTATGATTTGAGTGATACTCATTATTATTACAATGTTCATATTAAAAGTTATGAATTAAGAGAAATTCATCTAAAAGAACATAGTTCAGATGAGAATGCCACCTATGTTTTTCATAGTAATGATACTAAAGCAAAAAATTTATATTCTAGAGGATATCTTGAACAAAAATTAAAAATTACAAAACATGATAAAACATCCATTGCAAACGAAAATGTTTGTCTGGTAAATGGTGGAGGTTTTATCAGAACTTTGAAAGTACATATAGGAGATTGAATCAAATACGAAATTGAATCAAATACACAGTCAAATTTTTCAATCATGAATCATGCTTTAAGATTAACTCATTATACTCCTGATTATGTAACATCACAAACTCAAGATGAATTTTTTTTATCTAGATACAGCTGATTCAGCTGACCGAAAAGAGTTAAAATATGAGGGTACTTTACAAGATACTACTAAAACAATTGATTTTTTTAATAATTTGAAAATGAATAAAGATTATAACGAAGGATTCGCAAAGAGATGGGAGCTAACGAAAGATAGCAACGTCATTAAAATATGGACACCTTTAAAAGATATAATCGATTTCTTTCGAGAATATGAAAAGGTAATTTCTGGTTTTGAAGTGAAAATAGAAATTCAAAGAAATGAAAACAAGAATATGATATATACTGATGTTGAAAATGTTAATTATAAGGTAGTAGTTGAAGGTTTAACCTTGCATTTACCTTATATAGAATTTAAAAATTCTGCAGAAAGCTTGTTTATGGAATCATTTTTAACTGATAAAGATATAGAGGTAAATTGGGATCGATATAGATTTAAGATGGTAGGTCCTTATAAAAGTAATAGTGGATCGGTCACAGCAACAACAGTCTCTGATGAAGTTTTAGGTGTCTATGTTATTCCTCAGTATGTTGAAAGAGATGATAATTATGAAAAAAATAATATGATATTTGATAATATAGATATGACTGAATGCTGGTTGATGATTAATAATAAACAAATTCCTCTTATGTGTTACAAAACGAATTTTACCAATAAAGATTATAATAGAGTGTATGAAGCTCGTTTACATGCAGGATTAAATGATATTAATACAGAAACAAGATGTTTGATAAATAAGAAGAATTTTGGAGATATGTATACTATTTTTTATTTTGACTTATCAAATCATGAAAACTATACCGATTTAAATAATTTAGATATTGAATTTAATTGGGAGAGATTAATGAATACTCAAAAGGAATATAAGTTTTATTTTATTTTTAAAGAAAGAAAGAGATGTTTTATAAATTTAAAAAATAAAACTATAACAATGGTTAAAATCATAAAATTAATGCTATAATAAATGAGGGCTTATTATCCACCTTATGATGATCAAATGAAAGAAGGGCCTATTGGACCTCCTGGTATAGGTTTTAAATTAATGGATGATGGAAATTATGATATGGAAAATAAAATTTTAAAAAATTGTGAAAATCCTATAGATGATTTAGATTTAACCACTAAAAGTTTCGTTTTGAATAAAATAGAGAATAATCATTTTGAATTGAGAGATCTCATAGAAACTAAATATGATGAGGGTTTTTTATCCTTTACTGAAGAATCAGGCAAGAGAATAAAAGAATTAAATGAAGCAACTTTACATTCTTTAGAAGGAAAACCTTACGATGCAAAAGGAAAAAGAATAGGAAATGTAGCAGATCCTAAAGATGATAAAAATGCTGTGAATAAAAGATATTTTGAAATAATACGTTAATATTACAGAATGATAAATTTGATGCAAAAAGTAAAAGAATAGGTAATGTAGCAGGCCCAGAATATGATAAAGATGCTGTCAATAAAATATATTTAGATAATAGAGATATCTGGATTACCGTAGAAGATGATTTTCTTATTTTTACAGATGGAGAATTTGCAAAAGTAAATTTCAATATGATGAGTTCTAAATTACTGGATCAAGAGATGCGATTAACTACAGATATGTATATGAAAATTTCCATATATATAGCTATATATGATACAGTAGAAAGTAAATATATATATGATAAAAGTCCACTGATATCACTAGAAATCAATGGTAAGGAAATTCTAAATGCTAATACAGATACAGTAACCTGTTTTGCTTATGGTAAACGTGATGATATCATCACATTATGGATAAAATCCGATGGTAAATCAAACACTTTAAAACCTTATATGCATATTGAAAAAATCCCTTTCTAAAATACGTTCACCAATAAATGGATATCGATTGGAATGCATTTTCCAGAAATAATTTATCTGAAGATGTAATTAGAAATCTTAAAGATCATGTAAATTGGGATTTAATTTTTCAACATTCATCACTGTCTGATTCTTTTATTGAAGAATTTGCTCAACCTGATGATTGGCCTAAAATTTCTAGATATCAAAAATTATCAGAAGATTTTATAGAAAAATGTAAAGATAAAGTAGATTGGGAAAACATTTCTCATTATCAAACTTTAAGTAACGAATTTATCATAAAATTGTCTGATCATTTAGATTTATATAAAGTATCAATGTTTCAAAATCTTTCAGAAGATACCATAAGAGTATTAAAAGATGATATAAATTGGTTGTATATAACTAGATATCAAACATTTAGTGAAAATTTTATAGAAGAATTTATGCATAAATTAGATTTTTGTTATTTGATTAAATACAAATTTGATCTATTACCTGATCACTTTTTTAATGTTTATTGGAAAAAAATACAAGCTATACAGATGAGTGAATTAAATAAAAAGTTTGGTCATCATGAAATAGAACCTTACAGAGAAAAAATTATTGAAGAGATTTGTGAAGTTAAAAAAGTCTTGAGAGAATGTGTTTATCTTTTGAGACAATTAACTAACAAAAGATGAAAAATAAATATTTAATAATAATATTTCTAAATAAATGAATGTTATATATAATAATGGTATAAAAAAACATTTATCTCTTTCTTAAATATAGAGAATCCTGCTGAAGTGAAATCTATTTTTTTATTTAATTATCTTGATGGTATAGAATATTTAATGTCAGGTATAGAAAATTTAACTAATTTAAAAGAATTATATTGTGAGGGAAATAAATTAACGTCATTTGAAGGAATAGAAAATTTAATAAATTTAGAAATATTATCTTGTGGAGAAAATAAATTAACGTCACTTGAAGGAATAAAAAATTTAATGAATTTAGAAATATTGTCTTGTGGAGGAAATAAATTAACGTCACTTGAAGGTATAAAAAATTTAATAAATTTAGAAAAATTATATTGTGGAGACAATAAATTAACTTCATTTGAAGGAATAAAAAATTTAATAAATTTAGAAGAATTATATTGGGAAGGAAATAAAATAACTTCACTTGAAGATATAAAAAATGTAATAAATTTAAAAAAACTATATTGTGGAGAAAATAAATTAACTTCACTTGAAGGAATAGAAAATTTAACAAATTTAGGAGTATTATATTGTGGAGAAAATAAATTAACCTCACTTGAAGGAATAGAAAATTTAATAAATTTAGAAGAATTATATTGTATGACGTGTAGATTAACTTCACTTGAAGGAATAGAAAATTTAACTAATTTAGGAGAATTATATTGTGGAGAAAATAAATTATCTTCACTTGAAGGAATAGAAAATTTAATAAATTTAAAAGAATTAGATTGAAGAAAAAATAAATTAACTTCACTTGAAGGAATAGAAAATTTAATAAATATAGTATTATTAGATTGTAGAGAAAATAATATTACATCTCTAAATGAATTAATATTTTTGCCTAGAATAATTGAAGTATGGTATGATGTAGATAAAATAAATTTACCCCGATTTTAAGAAGACGATTATTTCATAATAATGTATATAATGACTCTCAAAATATACGTAATACATATATTCAAAAATCTTTGAGAGAGACTATCATAAAATTATTAAATACAGATATTATATATGATTCAGATGAATGCATTAAAGAATTAGATATAAAAATTAAAAGACACTTACTAGAGGTAGAATTCCATAATATTAAATTTAGAGAGATATTACTTGTTGTGTTTATTAGAATTTTAAAAAATGAGAATAAAAATGAAATAATAAAAGTGTTAAAAGATGAACTAAAAGAGGGTGATGATGAATGTTTTGTAGGGAAAGTAACTAGAATAATTAATGTACTAAATGGATTTGATCCTGATGTTTTTATTACTATTTCTGATAATGAACAAAAAATATTATAGCTGAAAAAATATTTAGAGAGTCAAAGTCTGATGAAGAATACAGAGAAAAACTTATAAAAGAAATGGAAGAAAGAGGTTTTACAGATTATAAAGAATGGGTGGATTTATATTTATAAAAAATTTTTACTAATAAATGGAAGAGTTCAATAGACTTAGAGGTTATCCCAAAACGTTTAAAGAAAATTATTTATATCCTGGGAAATATGATCTGATATCATTGAAAAAAATTAAAACTAAATATGGAGATTCAGTAATCGTAAATTTAAATGTGGAAAATGAAGAAAAAGAGCACCTTGCAAAAAGACATGGGAAAACTTTCTGATGAATCAATAAATAAAATCAATAAAGGAAGATATATATTTAAGTATTCGGGTATGATTAGTGATAAACATGAATATGAATTAGAGAGAGTTTAATCATTTTTCAGTGGGGGGCGTCACCCCCCACTATAATTATCATTTTTTAATATATTTTTATAATTATTTTCATTTTATGTTTAGTTAAATAAATGGGGGGGGGTCTCAACCCCACCCTTTAAAAACAGGGCATTCACGCATTTATTTTACATAATTCACTTTTAATATGTCTAGCTTTTTAACTAAAAGGTATACATTTTTAATATCCATTCATTTGGCACGCATTTATTTTAAATCATACTTTTAATAGTCTAGCTTTTTAACTAATAAAAAAGGCTTTAATATATTTAGAGGACTTCCATTCATTTGGTCACGCATTTATTTTTAAATCATACTTTAAATAGTCTAGCTTTTTAACTAAAAAAAAAGGTATACATCTTTAATATATTTGGAGGACTTCCATTCATTTGGAGGTCCTCTTTTTTCACGCATTTATTTTATATGTCTAGCTTTTTAACTAAAAAAGATCAGTTATTCACTGTTAAAATTTGGTTTAAATGTAAAAAAGGTATATATACACCTTTTTTAGCTATAAAAATCATGTTTTTAATATTAAAATGGATCGAGACCTTTTTTTTTTTATAAAAAAATGATAAAATAAGCTATAAAATCATGTTTTTAGTGTAAAAAAGAATATGTGTGCCCAGACGAGCGTATAGATACTACTTAAAGAGCCATGAAATCGATTTAGGTGAAATTATATTTTAAAAAAAAAATGAGATTGCATGCATGAATTTGATACTGGCAAAATATGTTATCAAATTCCAGTTTCGGCAATGTCGGAATTTTAAAGTCAGTTATATCTTAAAACCACAAAATCACCTTTTGAAAAAATTATTCAAAATTTACAAGTTTATTTTATGAATCATTCATCTTTCTTTACGACGTTATTAAGATTTTAACTCTGGGTTAATTTTCGCCCGATATGGAGGAACTGGTGTAAAACTGCAAAAATTACTCAATGTTCTAATCCAAAACTACATCTATATAATAAAAGGCAATGTCTGTCTGTCTGTCTGTCTCTGTGTGTGTGTGTGTGTTATACACTATATAGGTTCAGGGACCGCGCGTCGGAGAGCTACGAAATTTGGCAATCGGAGACCCGGGGGAGGGATGGAAAGGTGACACGTCAAAACCGATTTTTAAAATTCGAATTACATTTTTTTTATTATTTAATGTTTTATGCGATTTCGACCGTTTTTTCCCATTTTTCCTATTTTTCTCCACCATCTAGACGTAATAGAAAAAAACAAATCACACCACCGGAAAGAGCAGACAATTGCGAGTAAAAATTATAACAATTACGAGTAAAAATTATATATTAATTTCAAATCTCAATTTCAATTTTTAATATTTTTAAAACAAAAGCCATTTTCGGCTCAAAAAAACGAACTTTTGTTTTTAAATCCTCGCGTCCGGAAAAGTAGCGAGATTTTAATAATTTGCATTTTTAGAAAACGCAAAGATCTGGCTTTCTTACAAGCCCAATTTGGTCAAGAAATAAGTAAAAATGGCCGCAGGATCGGAATTTTAAAGAAGTAATGATTTTAAATTTCTTGGATAATTCTCGGAAGATCCGATTTTCTTCCGCCGGGGACGCCACGTGTTTCCATGGAGACGAGTTAGAAAATTACGTGATATTTTAACTCATGGAATTAAGAGCTTAGCATATGGTCATTTTAAATTGATATTTTAATTTATGTATATTTTAAATGGATATTTTAATTTTATGGATATTTTAAATGATGGAATGATGGAATGATGATATTTTAAATGATATTATGTTATATTTTAAATGATGGCATTAAGAGCTTAGCATATGGTCAAATTAAAATTTAAATTTACTATGGTCATTATAAAGGTTAAATTAGCGCGCGGGAATTGCACTCGGTAGGCCCGGGTTCGATTCCTGCCACTGCCAAAACTGCCGCCGTGTTCACGCGGAGTACGATCACGTTAAACATGTGGGTCCGTAAGTACTTCCGAGTGGCTGGTGGTAGGGGAAGGTGGGTACGGTCCCTGTGGATGCCTCCCCCACTGGATTCTGGTCTAAATTGGGTGATTAAAAAGAAAGCTATGAAGAATGTAGCGGTGGGCGTGGTAGCCCAGTGGTTAGCGCGCGAGAATTGTACTCGGTAGGCCCAGGTTCGATTCCCGCCACTGTGTTCAGGCAGAGTACGATCACGTTAAACATGTGGGTCCGTAAGTCCTTCCGAGAAGTTGGTGGTAGAGGAAGGAGGGTACGGCCCCTGTGGATGCCTCCCCCACTGGGTTCCGGTCTAAATTGGGTGAATAAAAAGAAAGCTATGAAGAATGTAGCGGAGGGCGTGGTAGCCCAGTGGTTAGCGCGCGGAAATTGTACTCGGTTGGTCCAGGTTCGATTCCCGCCACTGCCAAAACTGCAGCCGTGTTCACGCGGAATACGAGCGCGTTAAACATGTGGGTCCGTAAGTCCTTCCGAGAGGTTGGTGGTAGGGGAAGGAGGGTAGGTCCCTGTAGATGCCTCCCCCACTGGGTTCCGGTTTAAATTGGGTGGCACTTCCTGGCCGTCAAAATAGTTACCTTACACCTTTCTGGTAGGTTGCGCCAGCGCGTTTATTACGGTCAGAATTTTCAAGGGTAGCGAGCAGGCTGGTCGCCGAAGGCGGCTAGCCAATAATAAGAAAGATTAATCATGCATAAAATATTGATTATGAAACACTTTCTAACTGAAATGCAATTTTATTTACATTTTCATCTGCTTCAAAATTAATCTTAAAGCTTTATGGAAGAAGACAATACTATTTACACAAAATGAACTTTATTCAAATGGCGTCATTGAGAGTATAATTTGCAAAGTGTTTATTTTGCTTTTACAGTTAATATTCTATCACAATTACAATATTTCATTATTGAAGAAAATACATCTTTTGCTTTTCCCAAGTTAAATTAGTTCTTTTAAATTGTTGTAACTATGACAACTCATTTCATTTTATAAATCGTCTGCCTCTCTATATAGAACAAGAAAGATCAATCATGCTTAAAGCATTATTATGAAACACTTTCCAATTTCAATGCAATTTTATTTAAACAAGTCTAAAGTGCAATACATTCCTCGGTAATATTTTGAAACTTATCACAATACTGCATTAATTTATTATATTTGAAAACTTAAACCTTCATCGAAAAAAATGAACTTCATTCAAATGACGGCATTGAAATATAAATTGCCTGGTTTAAACATCTCTAAAATGTTATACATTCCTCGGTAATAGTTTTAGAATTATCATAATACTACGATAATTTATTATATTTGAAAACTTCATCAGAAACAACTGAAATTAATTCAAATGATGTCATAGAAAATTAACACGCCTGGATCTCTCTATAAAAACAGGATTTCATTCATAACTTTCTCCCATTCATTTCATTCATCACAATGCTATAATAATTTATTTTATTTAAACATTTTGTTTAAGACCATGGAGCTACAAAAAATTAAACTCTATGCTTGAAACTTCATCGAAAAAAATCGTCCTTCTCTTTATGAAATCAATTAATATTTCATTCATATCAGCCATGCAGACTCCATGGACTAAATTATTTTGTGTTAAAAAAATACAGGAATTCTAATACAACTCATTCTATATATTTTGCTGTTTAGATTTTCCATAGGTGAAAAATAGGCTCAGTTGTAGAAATAATCAAATTTAGATGAGCATTTAAACTCAAATATATTGTCATTGCGTTGTTTCAGTATGTAGATGCACAGAATTTAAGCAAAACTAAAGTAGTTTTAGGACGGATACAACACTCAATATGAATTAAAAAGAACTTAAAAAAATCACGATTTTGAAACAAGATGGATGCCATGTATCATTTTGAAGTGGATCATGTGATCGTTTCATATCATGGTCACGTGATCGTTTCATATAAGAGGTGTAATTAATATTTTAATTTTTATTTAAAAAACTACTGAATATATTTCGCTGAATTTTTTTTTATATATTTTATGGAACAATTTAAATATTACTGAAAATTTTCGAAGCAATTTGTGAATTTTAAATCCGCTTAAAAAATGTCTGAAAAATTAGGTCCCATAGGGCTCAATGTATTTCATTTTTTCAACCCGTTTGCAATCCAAAACTAATTGGGTGATATTATTCATTTATATTCCCATAGGTTCTACAGACCGTCTGATCAACATACTGAAATTTCATTTTGATTAAGTCATTTTTACGGCAGTTATCGTGTTAACGGCAGACAGATAGACAGACAGACAGACAGACAGACAGAATGAACAAAGTCATAAACACTTTTCAACTTTGTTGTAAAGTGTTAATAAATGAATATATCAATTATATGACTTATATTCCAGACTCCTCAATAATTTTCCGTGAAAAAAAATTCAGTCATTTTTATACAACTCATCTGAGAATCGCTTGATTTGTTTACATTTTGTATAATATAGATTAGCGTTAAAATAGTCTTCATTATGGGAATAAAGAAAGATTAGGGATCATTTAAAATAAAAAATATTATCTACTGAGAACCACGCAGCGGAAAAAAAATGGATGCCATATTTTATTTTGCAATGAGTCACGGGGATCTCTTCATATAATATGGGTGTCATTATTATTTCTATTTCTATTTAAAGAACTACCCAATATATTTTGCTGAATTTTTTTACGTATTTTATGTGATAATTTGAATATTTCCTAAAATTTTCGAAGCAATTTGTGAATTTTAACTCCGCTTAAAAATGCGTGAAAAATTAAGTCCCATAGGGTTCAATACATTTTATTTTTCAACACGGTTTAAATCGGAAACTAATTGGGTGATATTATTCATTTCCATTTCTAAACGTACCACAGACAGTCATAACAAAATACTAAAATGCATTTTGGAAGCTATCGTGCGGATCGACAGTCATAGAATGACCAAAGTCATAAACACTATTCAACTCTGTTGGAAAGTGTTAAAAACTACATCGAATAAACAAAAATCAGTTCAAGATGCCGTCTTTATATTTATCTGGAAATCTGTCTGGAATGCCGTAACTGTATGTTGCTGGCATTCTCCACTTCGGAGCATTCACTCAGAAAGACAGTAATATTTTGCCTTTTACTATTTAAAAATCTGATGTGGGCAGCACATGACATTCCTTATATAATGCAATGGATTTACTACTTTTACAGTAAAAAAAAATAGGTTATTCTTATAGTAGATATTTATATTCTTTACAAGATATTGAATTTTCAGTCAATTTAGTCGTCATTTTCACTGATTTAGCTCCATTGTGTCCATTTGACAAGTTTTTCGTTAATTTAGCAACATTTAAAAAGTCGCCAAGTTGGCGACATTCCACCAAATCCGTCGTAAAAATCTCGCCAAGCGTTATGGACAGAAACATATGTTGTTCTATAGCAGATAAATGACTATTAGTATTCAAATACAAAAGTATTATTTAAAGTATCTTTTTTCATGAATGGAATGAGCAAGATCCACGAGAATGATGTCACCAAATTTATCGCATGATAATACATATGAAAAGTGAACATGTTTCTCAATAGGACATTTTTTTATTTTATATGATTTTTGATATTTTTTTTGAAAAATGTGCAATATCTCGAAAACGGTTCTTGCTAGCGTTATAAAATTTATGTCAATCAGTTTTCAAATAAAAAATTACATAAAAATGTCTATTTGCGTAACTTTAGTAGAGGTTTTGATTTTTTGATGATTTTTTCAAAATTTCATTCGAAAATTTAGGGGAGTTCTGAACATTCGATTGCGTATAAAAACAGCAGGCTTCCAGTATTCATGGATTGTGATTTTTGTACCAAATTTTGTTCGATTCGGTCCATTTGTTCGTCAGCTATCGTCTCCATAGTCACTGACACACACACACAGACATCACCTCAAAAATGTTCGATTCGTGATCAGGGATGCTTGAAACTTGCTCTGCTGTCGAAAACTCGAATTCGAACTTTCGACCCCGTCACAATACTTTCCTTATACATTATTTTATATAAGGAAAGTAAAAAAGGAGTGCCAAACAATTTTAAGTAAAATGTAATTAATTTTGAAATTTTTCTATGCTTTATATAAACACAAATAGTTATATTGATAAATATACCTAAGAAAAAATTCTTTTTAACATGCTTATCTATATAAGTAAAATGTGTGTTTGTCTCATTATCACGGGAGAATTACTGTACTCAATTTTGTGAGTTGTTTGGAATAGCACCATTTAAAATTTAGTCCATGTTTTGAGCTACTAGAACCAGAGGTTGTTGAAATGTTAACAAGAAAGATCAATCATGAATAAATCATTGATTATGAAATACTTTCCAACTTCAATGCAATTTTATTTAAACATCTCTAAAATGCGATACATTCGTCGGTAATATTTTTAAAATTATCACAATACTACATTAATTTATTATATTTGAAATCTTGAAACTTCATCGAAAAAAATGAACTTTATTCATATGACGGCATAGAAATATAAATTGCCTGGTTTAAACATCTTTAAAATGCAATACATTCCTCGATAATATTTTTAAAATTATCATAATACTGTTATAATTTTTTATATTTGAAAACTTCATCGAAGATAAATGAACTTTATTCAAATGACGTCATCGAAATATAAATCGCCTAGCTCTCTATATAAAAGCAGCATTTCATTCATAAACTGTTTTCCATTCCTTTCATTCATCACAATACTACAATAATTTATTTTATTTAAAACTTAAAACCATGGAGGTACAAGTAATTTAACTCTATACTTAAAATTTCATTGAAAAAGTCATCTGCATCTCTATGTAAAATCAATGAATGTTTCATTCATATCAGCTATATTGCAGACTCCATGAGCTAAATAATTTGGCGTTAAAGAAATGCATCAATTCTTATATAATTAATTCTACATTTTTTGGTGCTTACATTCTCCATAACTGAAAATTAGGCTTCGTTGTAGAAATAATCATAAATGATGATCATTTAAACTCAAATATATTGTAATTGCGTTGTTTCAGAACGTAGATGCACAGAATTTAAGCAAAAATAAAGCGGTTTTAGGACGGATACAACACTAAATATAAATTAAAAGGAACTTTAAAAATCACGATTTTTACACAAGCTGGATACCATATTTTATTTTGAAGTGGGTCACGTGATCTCTTCATATAACAGTCGCGTGATCTCTTCATATAAAGGGTGTAATTATTATTTCAATTTTTATTTAAAAAACTATAGAATATATTTTGCTGAAAATTGTTTTATATATTTTATGGGATAATTTGAATATTTTCAAAACTTTGGAAGCAATTTGTTAATTTTAAATTTGCTTAAAAAATGTTTGAAAAATCAGGTCCCATAGGGATCAATGTATTTCATTTTTTTCAACCCAGGTTCAATCCAAAACTAATTTGGTGATATTATTCATTTATATCCTCATAGGTCCCACAGACCGTCTCGTCTGAACAACATACTAAAATTCCATTTTAAATTTCATTATGATAAAGTCATATTTACGGCAGTCACCGTGCTAATGGACATACAGATAGACAGACAGACAGAATGCACTAAGTCATAAACACTTTTCAACAATCATGTAAAGAAATGTATCATGCTGATAAGCAATGGAATTAAATCCAATGTGTTTATACAGCAGACGAAAAATCTTTTCAGATTTAAATAGATAAAAAATGTATATGAAAATGAATGTTATCGGCATTGATTTATTTTTTAACTGGATTATACATATCAACTAGCAGCATATCCATTCTTCGTATAGAGTATATAATATAAAGAAACTTATAATTACAATCATGTGCAAATTCTGTTAAAATATTAAATTTATTGTTCCTAAAGAGAAGTTTAAGACTATCTGTTCTCACTATGTAAAATTATCTTCATCTGCAGATCTGAAGATTAAAACATCCTGTTCAATTTTGTAAGCAAATTTAAAAAGAAAAAAAAAAGGATTTGAATCAATATATGCAATCCCGTACTACTTATATTGCCGCAGATTAGAAAATATGTCAGTGTGTTAGTAGAAGATTAGCCGTATTACAATATGAGTCTCAAAAATCTTTGCCAAAATAAAATAGATGACTTAATAAATTGAAAATATCAATAATCCGCGTACCCTTTATACCAGAAGGTCGTAATTGATTGCAATATATGTCAATATATATCAAAAAATATGCCAATATACCTGCACTACTTATATTCTCGTAGATTAGAATATATACCCGTGTATTTGTAGAAAATTACTCGTACAACATAAAATATAGGAGTTTAAACAATTTTTGTCATAATAAAACAATTGATTAATAGCTTGAAAATATCAATTATCCCTGAATCAATAATTCCCGAAAATATCAATAATAATAACGTCTAAACCTGAAGACCGTAATTGATATTATCCAGTCAAAAATGCTATAAGAAAAAAATCAAATCTTTCTTTTCTAAAATATATTTTTATATCCATTTATTTATTATTCAAATCGAAAAAATAATAAGTAAAATTAACAGACAGATTTAATTTAATTACGTTTCTGAGCAACATGATAAAAGATAGAACCTTTCTCATAAACTGCGAAATGAAATAACCATTTTGATTTCTTTATACTTTTCATTGTTCAGTAAAAGCTTGTGAAAATAAACCATGCAGGTAGATTTCCCATTTAAGTCATGTTTCAAGCAATTCATGTTTTCAGAAAGTGACTAATTGGCGCAAAAAATCTTCCATCAAACTCAGAGACAAGTTTGAATTCACTTTCAAACGATTTTCAAGCTTTTCGTTTGGATAAACCATGGAGTTAGAGAGTAGAACTCCTAGGAAAAAGTTTCGTTTTTCATTAATAGTTCGACAACACCTGGTCATAGATACTGGAATCTTGGGCTAAATGTATGGGGGGCTATTTCAAGGCTATCCGCAAAATTTCATGAAATTCGGTTCAGCAGTTCTTCCATGATGATGAGACAAACAAACATTTCGTTTTTCAACACTTTACAACAAAGTTGAAAAGTGTTTATGACTTTGTTCATTCTATCTGTCTCTCTGTCTGTCTGTCTGTCTGTCCGTTAGCACGATAACTGCCGTAAAAATGACTTACTCAAAATGAAATTTTAGTATGTTGTTCAGACGGTATGTAGAACCTATGGGGATATAAATGAATAATATCACCCAATTAGTTTTGGATTGAACCCGGATCGAAAAAATGAAATACATTGAGCCCTATGGAACCTAATTTTTCAAACATTTTTTTAAGCGGATTTAAAATTCACAAATTGCTTCGAAAATTTTAGATAATATTCAAATTGTTCCATAAAATATATAAAAAAAAATTCAGCGAAATATATTCAGTAGTTTTTTAAATAAAAATTAAAATAATAATGACACCTCTTATATGAACGATCACGTGACCATGATATGAAACGATCACATGACCCACTTCAAAATGATATATGGCATCCATCTTGTTTCAAAATCGTGATTTTTTTTTCTTTTTAATTCATATTGAGTGTTATATCCGTCCTAAAACTACTTTATTTTTGCTTAAATTCTGTGCATCTACATACTGAAACAACGCAATGACAATATATTTGAGTTTAAATGCTCATTTAAATTTGATTATTTCTACAACTAAGCCTATTTTTCACCTATGTAAAATGTAAACAGCAAAATATATAGAATGAGTTGTATTAGAATTCCTGTATTTTTTTAACACAAAATAATTTAGTCCATGGAGTCTGCATGGCTGATATGAATGAAATATTAATTGATTTCATAAAGAGAAGGACGATTTTTTTCGATGAAATTTCAAGCATAGAGTTTAATTTTCTGCAGCTCCATGGTCTTAAACAAAATGTTTAAATAAAATAAATTATTATAGTATTGTGATGAATGAAACGAATGGGAGAAAGTTATGAATGAAATCCTGTTTTTATAGAGAGATCCAGGCGTGTTAATTTTTCTATGACGTCATTTGAATTAATTTCAGTTGTTTTGGATGTAGTTTTCAAATATAATAAATTATCGTAGTATTATGATAATGCTAAAACTATTACCGAGGAATGTATAACATTTTAGAGATGTTTAAACCAGGCAATTTATATTTCAATGCCGTCATTTGAATGAAGTTTATTTTTTTCGATGAAGGTTTAAGTTTTCAAATATAATAATTTAATGCAGTATTGTGATAAGTTTCAAAATATTACCGAGGAATGTATTGCACTTTAGACTTGTTTAAATAAAATTGCATTGAAATTGGAAAGTGTTTCATAATAATGCTTTAAGCATGATTGATCTTTCTTGTTTACTAACATCTCGAAAACCACTGATCGTAGAAACTCCAAATATGAACTAAATTTTAAGTGAGACTATTTCCAGGCTACCCACAAAATTTCATCAAATTCGATTCAGCCGTTCTCCCGTGATGCCGGGACAAGCAGACAAACAGACAGACATACAGACAGACAGACATATTTTCAATGTTATTTATATAGATTACAGCTTTTAGATTTAAAGATTGCGAGAATTATTCATACTTTCTATTTCTCACGTCTTCTGTTTTATTTTGGCAAAGATTGTCCAAGCTTATATATTGTGTTTAGCCATTTGTTAAAGCAGAATGAAAATGGTACCGGCATATATCTTCTAATACAAATTTAGCGCTTTCATTTTGGCATATATATTGATCCAATTTTATATTTTTTGTAAAATCGTTTACAAACGAGACCAAGATGTTTTATTCGCCATATCTGCCTGTGAAGGTAATTTTGTAAAGCAAAAATGGATATTGTTATAATTATTTTTAGGCGAATTGAATTAGATATTTAAGAAAAAAATGTTTTGAATAACTAGGTTATTTAGAATTTGCACTGAATTCTGAATTTTATGTCTCTTTATATATTACGTACGAAGAACGGGTATATTACTAGTTAGATATAAAACCTATTTAAGATAGTACCAAAATGTTTATAACCTTGAAGCTGAAAATTTTTGTAAAATTAAGGGTATACTTCAACCTTTTACAGCTAACCTTATTTCACATTAAAATCTCACTTAAAATGCAGTTTAATTATCAGAAACATGTTGCTTTTTTGACAGGTACATAATTAAATAGGGATTACTCTGCTCAATTTATTCTATTTATTCAGAAAGTTTGACTGATATATGTACATTTAAATTGGAATTATTTCCCTTTTAAGTTTGTCTTAAAGATTTACATGTATTTAATATACATGCAAACTAAGCTTGTAGATGTACATATACAAGTAGAGCGTCAGTGCAGATGCACAGATATAGATACACAATAGATCTGGATAATTGGGCATTTGTAATAACAGAAAACTAACTCACCATGCAAAAATAATTCTGTAAATTAAATTTTTGTAGAAACTGTGTATTTTAAGTGATGTGTGCAAAAACACATTGTAAATATATTATTTCTTTATCATATACACAGTATAATGAATAGGGAAAGTATTGTGACGGGGACGAAAATTCAAATTCGGGTTTTTGACGGTAGAGCACGTTTCAAGCATGCCTGAACTCAAAGCGATCGTTTCTGAGGTCAGGTGTGTGTGTGTGTGGAGACGATATCTCACGAACAAGTGGAACGTTTCGGGCGAAATATGGTAAAAAGATCACAATCAGTGGATGCTGGTATCTTATTGATTTTAAACGGAATCGAATGTTAGGAAGACCCCTAAATTTTCGAATAAAATTTTGAAAAAATCACCAAAAATTCGAATCTTTAATAATGTTGCGTAAATAATTGTTTGTTATGTGACTTTTTATTAGAAAACGATGATTAGCAAAAACTATACAACTGCAGCAGGAAATCTTTTTAAAATACGAATTGCACTTTTGTCAAATAAATTTATCCTAAAAGGATCACATAAATTAAAAAAAAGTATTAACTATTATAAAATATCTTTTCATATCTAATATTATACGATAAACGTGTTAGCATCTTTCTTGGGGATTTAGTTCGTTCCATTCACAAAAGAAGATACTTTGTGTAATCGTTTTGTATTTTGATGCCTAACAATTCGCTAACAGTCATTTATATATAAGAAATTCTCCTCTCTCCATTTGTCTGTACCGTTTAACAATAAATTTGGCGAACTTAGAAACTCATTTAGCAAAATATTGCCAACTTGGCGATATTTCGCCCAATATTGGCGAAAATATCCTTAAGGTGCCCGCCTACCTTTAAAATGCAATTTTCGGTCAAAAATCCGATTTTCTATTTTTGGCTTAATATTAAAGCATGATTTTTTAGCTTTCTAAATCAATTTGAATTTTGTTTCTATCTTGCTTAAAACTTCAGTTACAGGCATTTTAATATTAGTCAGTTTCAAATTTTTGAAACCGAAAGTAGCATTTCGCTACCGGAAGTTAACTTAAATGTTTGTTTACATTAATATTTTATTTAATATAAGCAACAAAATTTGTTACTACATATAAGATGAATTTAAAAAGGAAAATACAAAACTTTGAAATATTTAAAATGTGTTGAATATATGTGGCAACACGAAGTTTTACTCAGATATCTGACATCAAAGTTAGGATACTGTGTTTGTTTATATTTCCGTAGCGTGTTCGCAGTTTTTCTGTTACGAGTGCTCATAAACTTTAAAATTCTTATTTGAAGTCCTTTTTTCTTGAAATGGTAAAATGTGTATCTAGAAAAAGAAAACGTCAGTTTCATGGTAATCAATTTACGAAAAACGATCTAAATAACAGTGTTGAAAATGACGCAGTAAATACTGCGAGTTCTTCAAAGCTGAAAACATCTACTGCTTCAGATGTTGAATTGGCGAATCAGTCAGTAAGTGGAAACAGAATTATTGATTTAGAGATTCTGTTTAGTGTTTTTTTCTGCGATTTCCTATCCAAAATGTTTTAATTTAGGATTGGATTTAAATGATAAATCCAGATATGGATTGTGTTCTCATTTTGTTCTAAAATGTAAAAACTGTAACTTTTTCAAAGGTTTTGCTTCATCTAACAAAATTAATAATGAACCTGAAGTAAACAAAAGATTTGTATATGGAATGAGGCAAATTGGTAAAGATTTCTCAGCCGCTTATAAACTTTGCAGTGCAATGAATTTGCCAAAGCTTGCGAAAGCCACATAAGAAACACATGAAGTAAAAATTTTGAAAGTTGTAGCAGATGTAGCTGAACATTCTATGGCAAAAGCAGCTGGGGAAGTTGTTTCAATAACAAAAAGTGATAAATGTGGTGTTTCTGTGGATGGAACATAGCAGCTAGAGGACCATCTTTGAATGGCTGCGTTGCTGCTATTCAGTCGATACTTCAAAACGTATTAGATCTGGAAGTCATGTCATCATATTGTCGTACTAAAGAGATACAACAATTGCTAAAGAACACGGAGTTGGAGTCGCTAAAAGCTGATCATGTGTGTCAGTGTAATATTGAAGGTTCGGTAGGAAAGATGAAAACTGTGGGGGCATCGAGGATTTTTCAGAGGTCTGTAGATCAACGAAAATTAAAGTACACGAAATATTATGGTGACGAAGACTCCAAAGGTTTTTATGTGTGCAAAATACTTATGGTGATAATAATGTCACAAAATTTGAGTGCATTGGGCATATCCAAAAACCTGTAGGTTCACGTTTACGAAAACTGAAAACAAAAACTAAAGGTCTCTCAGGCAAAGGTAAATTACCAGATGTGTTTATAGACAGGCTCCAAAACTACTATAGAATTTCTTTTCGTGCCAATGTAGGTAATTTACAAAGCATGCAGCAAAATATGATAGCTGCTTTGTTTCATTGTGCGTCAAATTCCAAAATAAAAAAACTATGCATGGGCAATGCCCTATTGGAAAATACAGCTGGTGTTATTATCAGCGAGCACTAGAGCAAGGTAAAACATATGTAAAAGAAAAATATCCTGGTTTTCCTAATGACATTCTGAATATTATAAAGCCAGTTTATTTAGAACTCTGTTAGAATTGTTATAGAAATGTCTATATGGCAAAATTAAAAATGCCAATGAGTGTTTTAACGGTGTAATATGGCAGAGAGTTCCAAAAGGTGTTTTCGTTTATCTGCAAACGGTGAAATTGGGGGCGTATGATGCAGTGGTACAATTCAATGAATGTTATCAAGGTTGCTTAAAAGTTTTAACTGATCTGACCATTAAAAATCCAGGCTATTTCACCTTGACAGGTTATCGACAGCTGGATAACGTTCGAATTGGTAATTCAAAAAAATAATACGATCCCTGTTGCATATAAACGTAGGAAAATTTTAAAAGCCATCAGGAAAAAACGGATAACTGATGTAAATAACAAAGATGGTGAACTTTATAAATCAGGAGCTTTTTAAAATTAAATTTTTCATTTAATTGGTAAAATCTGGTATTTAATTATATTTTCTGCTTTTTCTCAAAATGAGATTTGTAACATTTCCCTTTATCGCAAAACAGCATAACTCAAAAAATTAAAATTGTAATGTTATGAAACTTTGCTAAAATACTCTAAAGGAGTTGATTTAGGAAATGAACCTCTACTATGATTATAGTTAAATTATTTTTCATTTTTTCGTTGATACAAGTTATGAATTGTCATATATTTTCATGATTTTTCTGTGTGCAAAAACATTAACTTCTATAATTTTTTAAATAACATAGTTAGAAGAGTGGTTCCCTTGAGAAGGTTTCAGTCATCAAAATAAAATGTACAGAATAAAAATATCTTCATTTAAATTTGAGTTTTGATGTTTTGCAAAAGTGCCATTTTATAGCAATTTTTATGCATGTTTTGAGCCTAAAAATCAAAATATTTAAAAATATACATATTTTTACATGTTATTCACAGTTTTTAGCTATATAATATAATGCACATAAGTAGACAATTTTTAAAATATTAAAAAAATCTCTTTTGAAGGTAGACAGGCATCTTAAAATTGCAAAAATGAGGCTAAATTAACGGAAATGACGCCAAATTATTGAATTAATTATTACAATATTTTAATGTATGAACTATATTGCTTATTGCGGATGCAATCAATATTGATAATTGTCAATTTAAAGTTGCCCGAAATATAAGTCACTTTGGCACTTTGAAACAGTTTTATGTGTTGTCATCCGGAAAAGCGCCAAATGGACAAATCAACAATAAAAACAGTCTGACGTAGATCCTTTACATCGTTATTTCACTGTGAAAGAAGTAAATGCATTGCCTTATGTAGGGAAAGTCATGAGCTGGCCACATCAGATTTTTTTTTACCTTGGCTCTATAGATAAAACTCATCTATTGTTTTCTGTTTCATCGATGAAACACGTTTCTATGCTTCTCAAGTTCAGAATTCTATTTAAATGCATTAAGTTAATAGAATTGCATTCTTCCCCTCCCCCTGGCTCTGCATTTCATCGCTTTATCGAAGTATTCAAATGCCTCTGAATTGATGGTCCTTCATCTAAATACGATGCTAACTTTCTCATCATCACCCTCTATTTCAGCAGCTTCCAGCCCTTCAACATCTTCAACGATTTCTTCTTCCATTAAAAGTTGATATCCTCAATATTCTGCGTCACTGTTCAGCCATTCTTGTACAATATCAGGATCACACTAAGAGCATCTTGGAATTTGATGACTGTTAAAAATATTCCTCACTTCCAATTCTAATGTGTTGGCTGAAAAGCATTCGTTCTGAATGTAATATTGGAGACATGCCTTCGTTCAAGATCTTCAGGAAGGACACACACACACATACATGAAAAAAAAACAAGATCCGTATAATCGGAGTCCGAATAATCGAAGCTCTACTGTATAATTTTTTGAAACTATGTGTGTAAAAGTTATTTAAGCATAATGACTGCTTAATATTTTATATAATGTAATTTAATTTATTTTGCATTTGTGTAGGAATGAACAGTGATATTTCTCTGTTTTTAAAAATATTAGTTATTAAAAGAGGGGAAATGATCAAGGGCTATTTCGCATTTGCAGTCAATTCATATACATAGAATTATATAAATCTGGTACAAGCAATAAAATTAACTCGAATATGGCTCAACTCGATTTTCTCATACCAAAATCTATTTTTAAAACTTGTGACTTTTCTCTTGCAAATTTTGCAAGACAAAATTTGAAAAATCCGTATCGTCAATCCCAATAATCACAATTATAACATGTTATCCTTCATTTTAAAGGCTTGGAAACGTTTTTCGATATTTCCATATTGATACCAAGTTTGACAATGTAACCCCCTTGTGGGGAGAGGGGGGGGACTGACCCCTTTCTCGAACACAAAAATTGTATCGTGTCTATTTTTCACTATAATGATTAAAAGTGTTAAGCTTCGTGATCATTCAGCTATAAATTGATACATAGAACATAATCATGTCAAATTCTGTCTTGTGCTGTCATGTTAATAAAATTTCTAATAAATTTCAAAGTTTTCTGATTGAAAAAAAATCCTATCTAGTTCTAGATTTTTCAATAACAAATCCGGATATAAAGGTTTGTGAAAATCTAGTAATATTCATCGTTACTCTTTCTACGGCAGCTTTGTCTACACAAAAAATCGACAACGGACAGATACACAGACAGACGGCCATCACTCTAAAAATATTCAAAACGTAATCAGAAGGTCCAAAAACATATATTGACATCGAAATATCGAAATTGAAATTTTTTGTGAAAACAGTACTTTCTCTATACTATAATTTATAGTATGAGAAAATAAATATAGCTTTAAAATCAATTATTTATCGACAGAAATGGCGTGTTTTACGTTACATAGCATATCGAATAAAATATCGATGATAAATTACGATAAAACTATTCTGCTGCAGTTTTATAATTATTTTTGATTATCGAAGAGAAAATGTTCGAAAATTGGAAGGTACCCCTCTAGTTTGAGCTCCCCGATAATTAATAGGGCACTGACATTTACTGATTGGAAAAATTGTATCAAATTTTATTTAATTTCCTCAATTTGTTCCAGAGATATTTTGTTAGCACATAAAAATAAGTTTTGCATTGTGTATAGTTTGTTTTACAGCGTTGGTTTTGACTTATGTGCGGAACAAAATTAAATCATAACGTCATCTCTGTCACGTGAACGGAATGATTTACGTCACTGTAATGACGCACGCCCGGACTCGGCTGTGAAATGATGGATTCTTATTTGTATCTTTCACAGGTTTATTTTACCCGTAAGAAAATTTTCACGAAGAAGATGAAATTTAGAGCGACATATAATATTCATAGCGCTTGAAGTAAAGTTCCTTGTTCTCAATGCTTTGCCACATTCACACAGATGATTAATATGGTGTATCATGAGCGTATAGTTCATGGGGAAAAGTCTAAACAGGCAGTTGAAAGAAAAACTTCTGCTATCTGTCTTATAAAGGGGATTAAAAGAAAAACTTCGGATGTCCTTACCACGAATAAAAAGAAAATAGTGACTCCAAACAAGTTTTAAACAATTCTGTTGTAAAGAACCTTACTGCCCCAACCGGCAATCGAACACTCGATCTCTGAACTGGGCAACCGATGCTCTACGTTTGAGCTACTGGGGCTAAATAGCAAGCTCTTATCGTCGAAGTGGATTCTGTATTCTCCACCCTCTAATATCAGATTGGCGGGCTACTGAGAATCTGATTGACTATCTCCTATTTTTACCTCAAGTTAGCCTCCTGATACTACTATTTTTACCCAGGTTAGTATCCTGCGTGGATTTTATTCTCTCAATTTGAAATCGGCGCTCAATCTTCCAGAGTTGTGGGAACCCTTATCAGTTGTACTAGGGTCACTTTCAGACTTCCGACATCTTTGCACTAACCTACAGGGCTGATTTGTTCGGGCGCCATTGTAAAGACCTTACTGTCCCAACCGGGAATCGAACCCTGGATCTCCGAATTGGCCAGCCGACGCTCTACCGTTGAGCTACTGGGACGAAATTGCAAGCTCTTATCGAAGTGGACTCTGCACTGTGACTGTTTATAAAATTATTGGTAATGGTGAGAAATATTTCTACTTTTTGGTACTCACCTTTTTGTTACAACAGTAGAAAAGTACTCACCTACAAAAGTACTCACCTTTCTGGATGTAGTACATAGAATCGAGATAAAACAAGTGTGGCCACAAGAAATTGTCTTGAAATGCAATGTTATACACAGTAAAACATTTGCAAACATATTACGGATGTTTCAGGATAATCAGCTATCCGCAAAAGGGAGTTATGTTCTTGACAGTTTTGGGTAATATATATATATAAATACAAAAACAACGCTTCGGCAGACGATAATTAGCAGAACATTTCAGAAATGAAACTGGAATTTTCATGAACGCCTATAATTTTAGCTTTTCATATTAGTTTACTGAAATTATCAACAAAACCCTCACAATAAAAATCGTCACATGTGTGACAGAGATGTTGTAGTCATGTGACACCTGGATCCCAATGTAACATCATATTTGTGACTTATATGCGATGTTACGTATTAGTAACTTTGTAACTTCATTGGGACTATATTCTGTGCGACGTTTCCACAATTTAATTAACTCGTAACAATGTGACGACATTACAATGGCAATTACAATGTGACGTCACAAACAAATTAATATGCGACGTCACAAACAACCATAAAAATGACCAAAATGATTTCACTGTGACCTCAATATGACATTGCCGAGACGTACTGCGAAGTCCTATGACATCCCAAAGTCACAGTGTGACGTAAATCTTACGTTACTGTGAAAAAAAATGCTGTTAGGGAATAGCTGAAAAAAAATGAGCAAAGGTTGCAAAATGTTTTACAGTGTATGGTAAATGAATCTCTGTTAATGTTTCCGATCTGAAAGAGAACAGGAATACTTTTCAACATATTGCAGAAGTTCTTGCATGAAAAACATCACTAAAGGAGATTTATATTGTAGTATTGATGGTGCTTTTGGAAAAGTGTTAACATCGTTCGTAGTCTATGAAAACCGTGGTGGTTGGGTTTTAGAGACGATTGAGGAATTAATGATCGATGTTTTGGAATATGAGCATCTTCGCTGCTTCGAGCTATATCCCGCTACCTAAAGAACTAGCTGTCAAAAAAGCTTTTATGTGCAGAATAGAGATAAGACATGTTTTATGTGGTCCATACTAGCAGTCCTTTATCAAGGTCATGATCATGCGGATCATGTCGGTAAATATATCGAACATGAATGTAAGCTGAATCTGGATGAAATTGAGTTTCTTACTCTTCTACATTATGTTAATTATTTGAAAGAAATAACAATGTGAGCCTGAATGTTTTTGAGTAAAAGGGAAAATTTTTTTTTGCCCTATGCATCATATAATAGATTCGAGAAATATCTAAATGTATTATTTATCAGTAATAATGAGCAATGTCATTATTGTTACATGAAAAGTATGAACAAACTTTCATAAAATCTAACAAAATATAAAGATAAGCATTATTTTTTTAACCACTACGCTTACATTTGGAGCCAAAGTAAGTAAGGCAACTTTTACCAAGTTAGTAGATGAAATATGGCCATTATCTTTGACTCCATCCAGCATAAAAGCCGGATTTAAGTCCATGGGCATTTATCCAAACTATCGTACAAAATACCCAGAGGACAGATTTTGCAGAAGAATGCTAGAATCATATAGGCTGCAAAATTCTTCATCAAGGGGAGTTGTCGATTCTTTAAGAACAAATTCTTCCAACATAGAATTGTTTAATGTGGGCCTACTTGATTGTCAGCCATCTGTGCCACAAACTTCAAGTGCTCTGACACCAACCTCAAATGCATCAGAGGGCAATTGTTCAAACATTCAATTTCTTAACATATCCGAATCTCATCAAATATCTTTTCCGCAAGTTCTATGCACCTCGACACCACCAACCTCGAGTATATCAGGCATTACTGAGTATCGGCTATCTGAGCCATCATCATTATTACAAGCTTCCTCTCCCAGTACGTCATCACAGTCACTTGAAGAATTTCTGAGCAGACGGCTAAATCAAATTCCTAAAGTATCACACTCGGAAGTAAGATGGAGGATTGATACTAATTCAGCAGTGATAACTAGCCAAACATTTTTGGACTTAGTAGAGTTAAGAAAAAAAGAGGTTGAGAATAAGGCTAATGCAAGAGAAAATCGGCGAAGTGCAGCAAAAGAGAAATTGTTAAGCACAAGTAAAAATACGAAAAAAAAAGAAAAGCCAATAATGATAGTGACAACAACATTAGTGACCCAGATGACCCACAAACCAATGAGCAGGCAGAAATGTCTAAGAAAACAAATGTACTAGCTGTTAGTGACTTTCCAAAAAGACAACGCTAGAGCATCTTAAAAACCATGCATGTAAAAGTTTAAGAGCAAGTATGCGATCTACTATGACAAGGACCTTATTACATAGGAAAAATTACAAGGAGAATGTTGAAATGAAGTTCCTCGAAAAAGGTGCTGGAAACTTTCGATGGCCAAAACGGGATCAAGTAGAAAAAATAGGAATACAATATATTTTTTATGGTCCTGTTGTATTACAAGATGCAAATCCCTTTATTGTGGACAGTAATGCCATACATGATGCTTTTAAGTGTTACAAAAATTTCTGCCAAGAAATTTGGATGTAGCCTAGGCTAGTAGTCCTAGGTAATCGTTAAACCAATATGCCTACAAGGAATAAAAAAAAATCTGATGTGGGCAGCACATGACTTTCCCTGCAGACTTATATTAATGTTCTCTATATTTTAATTAAATTTATTTCACTTTTAATTCAATTTCCGTTCTCATTCGGTAACCGGGCTTATTTTCAAAGGTGGCGTAGGGAAAGTACGAAAAACTAAAATATCTCGAGAACGGCTAGTCCTAGTGTAATGGGGTTGGTCTTATTCTTTTCGTCGTTAAACATTACGTATTAAACGGGCATTTAATGGATATATCTGAGTATACCTAGTTCTTTAGTTTAGATTTTGAAGATTTTTGCGGGCCGTTTTGCAAAAAAAGGCAGGTTATTTTTTTCCGAATCGTACCAAAATCTAATCAGCACCAGAGTGACCTATACGTGACTCATCTACCGAATTTTGTGAAATTCGGTCCATTAGTTTTTCAGCTAGAGTGGATACAAGCTTTTGCGGGCCATTTCGCAAAAGAAGGCGGGTTCTTTTATTCCGAATCGTATCCAAAACTAATCAGCACCAGCCCCGCCCACAAGTGACTTATCTACCAAATTTTGTGAAATTCGGTCCATTAGTTTTTTAGTTACAGTGGATACAAAATCTGCACAGACAGACAGACAGACACACAGACACACAGACAGACAGACAGACAGACAGACACACAGACACACGCACAGACGTCACGCTAAAAATGGTTTTTTCGTATTCTAGAGGTCTCGAAACGTGTAGATCCGTCGAAAACTCGAGTTGTGATTTTCGGCATGATTCCAATACTTTCCCTATACATTACCATGTATTGCAGGGAAAGTAATAGCAAATTAATTCTGTTTATTTCTTCTTGATAATATAATAACATAAAATTAAAGTTAGGTTTGTATTAATTTTGATAATTGGTAGTCTAAATTAATTATTTTAACCCATTACGACAAAAGTATGTTGTGATCGATAATTGCCCCGGGTGTGATTCGATAATTACTCCGTTGCCGGGGTAATAACCAATCACTGATTTTTTTAATTAAAGAAAATGTATATAAAATTTGATAAAAGTTTGTAAATTATCAAATAGACACATGCTTAGGCTTTCTCTATATCAAATTTGGTTATATTATCTGTGACAGTTTTTGAGATATTTAGATGTTATTGTGTTTTGATCGGGAATTACTCCGGTCCACTCTATAAATTGTTGATTCATAATTAGTATGCTCAAACCATTTATCAAAATAGACATTTATCAAAACATTTATCAAATTTATTAAAATTCGGAAGTTGGATTATCGCTTCATCATAATATTTTCGATTTATGTATTATATGTTTTGTAAAAAGGAAACACAGAAGCCTCAAATTAAGCTATATTTATACATAACGATGCTTCAGTACGTGTTAAGTTTAATTTCGTTATCACACTATCTGAATGAGCTTTTCCAAATTGCATGTAAGGTGTCGTTAAAAGGTCTTATGAATTTCAATGAGTAATTTCTAGCAAAAGCCGATTTCTAGTGACGAGAATAAGTTGTGAACTGCATTAATGAGAAACAGAAAAAAATATCGATCGACACGTGTAAATACTACGCGCTTAAATAGCTTAGTGTTGATATTGGTTGTGTAGACTTAAATAAAATTAGTTACAATAAATTTTGTATTTAATGTATGTTTCAGGTTTTTCCTGATTTTCGTGTTGTAAGAAACGTTTAAAATATGACTATTTCGAGTTATTATTTTTCTTTTATAGTGTGATATACAGTATGTTTAACTAAGCGTGTGAAAAGAAATATAAGATCAATGGTTGGTCGCAGAATTTAAGTGAAATATGAAAAATAATCAGCAAAGAGAAAAATTTACCTATGATAATCGCACCTCCGGGAACACAATTTTATGAAAGTGTATAATGTAATTTTTTATACGACCCTCTAATAAAAAAAATCTGATGTGGGCAGCACATGACTTTCCCGATACATAATACGATAACTTGGACAATTAGATATATAGCTAGTACCATCGTTCTTTTATTAAACGATGATAATCGTGAAGATTACTAAATTTTGTATGAAATATAATAATTTCCCCAGAGCGACAAGAATTATCAAATAAATTGTACTTCATTTTCTAAGATATTGAATATTCATCAAATTGGTGTCTTTTTCGTTAATTTAATGCCATTTCTGCCTATTTGGTAGCATTTTCGCCAATCTGGCGACATTTTTAAAAAGGAAATTTCGTCAAATTTCGGCAAATATATTGGCAAGCATTACAAATAGACAGACAAACAAATAAAGGGCTTTTGAACACCTTGTTGGGTCTCAAAATACAAAACTATTATAAAAAGTATCTTATCTCCTAAATGAAATGATCCTAACAATTTTGTCGCATTCTATTGCATATGCAAACCTAACATATTTCACCATAGTTAATAACTTTTTAATTTTATGTAATTCTTCCTTTAAATTTGATTGAGAAACGTGCAATATCTCGAGGATCGTTTATGTTAGCATTCTAAAAATTTTCAATTGATTTCTAATGAAATATTACATAAAAAATGATCATTTACATAACATTATTGAAGGCTCTGATTTTTTTATAATTTTTTCAAAATTCCATTTGAAACTTGGAGGTCGGTCAAGTATTTGATTGCTTCTAAAATCAATAGATTTTCAGTATTTACTGATTATAATAATGCTAGAACGCAGCATTCTTTCATGAGATATCGCATCCCCCCACATACACACATACACACATCACCTGAACATTTTCGATTAGCGCTTAAGGATGTTTGAAACTCAATTCCATCTCACATTATATTATTCTGTAAAATATACTGTGTATATAGAGGGAAAAATTTGGTTAGTTATGTTAAATATGTTCATTTTCCGTTTATAATATTATGCCAAAAAATTATTAATATCGTCACAATAAATACTGCTGCTACTAGTGAAAATAAAACTTTCAATACTTTTTCAAAGTAAGCGGGCATACTAATTTTCATATGCCTGCTCTCTTTAAGGAAGTATTGGAGGTTTTATTAATATCATTTTCGTGGATCAAACTGGTTTTATTAAAAAGAGAATGCATTTATTGTATCAGTTTTATATGTTGACGCCAATTTTCATGTGTTTCAATGGATATTAATCAAATGTCAATGGAATTTTTCGCGTCTGAATAAGTTGTTTGAGTCAATAACGTCGGTAAAAGCGCTACATTTTAATTAACACGACATTCATTCAATGCCAATAACATTATGGAATGGCTGTTTCTATTTGCTTAAACATTTGCAGACTTTGCGACGATGAATACATGGTTGCCGTAATAACAGATTCTTTTTAACTTTCCTTATATACATAGTATGATGTATAAAGAAAGTATTTTGACGAGGTCGAAAATTCGAATTCAGGTTTTCAACGGAAGAGCGTGTTTCGAGCATCACTGAACTCAAATTGAACATATTTGAGGTGATGTCTGTGTGTGCCCGTGAGTCTGCAGATGTAATATCTCCCAAACGAATAGAGCGTTTCAAACTAAATTCAGTACAGATATTACTATCCGTGGATACTAAAACATTATTGAATTTAAACTCAATCCAATATACGAAGAGCCCCACATTTTTTAATGAAATTTTGAAAAAATCATTATAAAATCAAAATCTTTAATAAAGTTATATAAATGATCATTTTTATGTAATTTTCATTAGAAAATAAATGACACAACTTTAGAACGCTAGCATGAACCACTCACGATATATTGCACATTTTTCAAATTAATTTATAAAAAAATCATATAAAATTAAAAAATATATTAAATATTGTAAAATATGTTCACTTTCCATATGTAATAATATTCAGTAAATTTGCTAATATCATTGTCGCGAATCTAGTTCGTTCCATTCACGAGGGAAGATGCTTTGTGTAATTGTTTTGTATTTTGAAGCTCAACAAGTCGCCAATGGCCATTTATATATAAGAAATCCTCTTCTCTAACACTTATACTTTGTCGAACTTGGCGACTAATTTAGCGAAATATCATTTCTTCAAATATGAACAGAAATACCTTTAAACAAAATCATTTAAGCCTCATGTTTGCAATCTGAAATATCTTCAGATTGCAAACATGACGCTAAACTGATGACGTAATTAATAAAATATCTTAATAAATGGATTATATTGCTTATTGCGGATGCTATAATTGATAATTGTCTATCTAGAATTGCGTGAATCATATGGTAATTGGGTACTTCGAAATAGTTTTACATGCCTTTATATTGTTTTACATGTCTTTACATGTCAATCTCTCATTTAAAAACTTTTCTTTTCATTTAAAAATCATGCACTTTCTCAAGAACGGCTCATGTTAGATTTTGAAAATTTTTGTCATTCGATTTTTAATGAAAAATTACGCCTAAAATGATTATTTATTTACATTTTTGAAGCTCTTGGTTTTTTAATGATTCTTCTTTTCAAATATTCATTCGAAAACTGAGAGGTCTTCTGAGATCTCTATTGCGTTTAAAATTAATACGATTTCAGTATTCACTGATTGTAATAATCGTATCAGATTACGTTTGAAACTTTCCATTCATTTACGACATATCGCATCCACAGACACACACATTAACATAAACACATGCGTACACACACGCACATGACTTCAAACATTTCAAGTTCAGAGATGCTACAAATGTGGGCTTCCGTCAAAAAATCGAATTCGAATTTCTGAATCTGGCGCAATACTTTTACTGTACATTATACTGTGTATGTAGGGAAGTAAAAATGATGGATTCGGGGTGAAGGAATTATTTTTACTTTCCTTGAAATTGTTGATTCCGGGTGAAGGAATTATTTTTACTTTCCTTGAAATTGTTGATTCCGGGTAAAGGAATTATGTTTACTTTCCTTGAAATAGTTGATTCCGGGTGAAGGAATTATTTTTACTTTCCTTGAAATTGTTGATTTAGGAAAACTAAAAATGGTGGATTGCATTCAGGGATGAGCAGATTGTGAGCAGATACATCAGAATCCAAGATTTGCATTTTCGACACATTCTAATACCTTTGCATACACTATTTATTGTAGGGAAAGTAAAAATCTGATGTGAGCAGCATATGACATTCCCTACAGATTCAAATTTGTTTTGTAAGTTTTTATTTCACTATGCATTAAATTGAGTATAATTGCAGAAAATAACATAACATGGACACTTTTCTGATATATCCAATTTGCCTTTTTATTTCATCTTCGTTTCATTTGGCAACTCAATTGACTTTAAATTCTTCAGCTCTTCAAAATTCCCCAAAAAAAAAACTAAAATATCTCGACAACGGTTCATTCTACAGTGATGGGATTAGTCTCATTCAGTTAGTTGTCAAAATGTATCTGAAAAATGAATACCTAATTACTATATTTCAAACATTTTAGTCATTTATTTCAGATTTTCACTATCTTTGCGAGCCTATTTGGATTTTCCGAATCATATCAAAATCTAATCAGCATCAAGATAACCATCAGCGGACTTGATTACAAAGTTTTAAGAAATTTCATTAAATAATTCTTTAACTACAGTCAAAATCGTCATTATTTCCTCAAAATTAAAAAATTAAATATTTCAATGGTTCATTTTAGAGTAGGGGGTGGATCTTATTCTCTTTATTGTAAAAAATTACGTATAAAACAAACATTTAATTGATACATTTGCGCATATGTAGTACTTTATTTTAGGTTGGATTTAGAATTAATTTTGTGCAACTTGGTCAATTAGTTTGTCAACTAAAGTGAATACATACGATTTTTGAGGGCTATTTTATAAAAACAGGCAGGTTTCATTTTCCTGAAACGTACCAAAATCTAATTAGCACCAGAATAACACACAAATGACTTATCTATAACATTTTATGAAATTCGGTCCATTAGTTTCTGAAGTGGATATATACATTACACAGACATACACACATAGACACACACATAGACACACATACACAGATGCCATTCTAAAAATAGTTTTTTCGTGTTCTAGAGGTCCCGAGAAGTATAGATCCGTCAAAATTTCGAGTTGCGCTTTTCGACATGATTTCAGTACTTTCCCTATGCAATACCATGTATTGCAGGGAAATTAAAAATTGCTTCTCCAAATTTTTTATGTTTTTCATGTTCGAATATACATACTTCATGTTCGTACTTCATGTTCGTATATAACGTATTTCATGTTCGTATATAATATACTTCATGTTCGTATATAATATACTTCATGTTCGTATATAATATACTTCATGTTCGTATATAATATACTTCTGTTCGTATATAATATACTTCATGTTCGTATATAATATACTTCATGTTCGTATATAATATACTTCATGTTAGTATATAATATACTTCATGTTCGTATATAACCATGGAAAATATTTGCAATTAAGCGTGAAAATCTTTTTTTTTTTCATGTTTCTTCCCCATACAAAACCATCTTTCTATAAATAAATCGGTTGGCGAGATGGTTAGTTATTTTATTCACCTTTCCTATCTAAACTATTTTTCTTTTTAGCTTCTTCTTCCTCTATTTCTCGGGAAATCGACCCTCCAATGACATTTACTCGGCAAGTTTCTTTCCCATATTGAAGCCGTTCGGATTTCTTAGATTATGAGAAAGTTTCCTCCAGCTTTGCTAACTTTCTCCCTATTCACATGACGAAAGTATCTGCTGCCATTGTGATTGTTTATTTAAAGAATAGTATATAAGGGTGTCGAAGACAGGGAAACTAACACTCTTAAAAATTAAGCTGCAACTTTTCTATTTTGGCTAATAATGTATGGTACTGAGCGTCTAGATTAGTTGTCTCAATTGAAAATTGAGCCATTTAGGTTCTGCGGTTAAGTTTTAGACATTTATGCCCAAAGTGGGGGCTAGGGGAGGGGGGGGGCAGAGTCTGAAACACTTTACCCTTCTCCTCATTTGTCCGCTTCGATCGAAAGGTAAAAAATATGGCTATGTAAATTTAGGTTCAGTGGTCGATACTATAAGTGTGCAAAAATCAGCCTTGCAAGCCACTTGAGGGTTCCGTCAGGTTCTAGAAAGTGTTTTCGAAACCTCTACTTTCTCCATCGTCAAGTGGGGGGGGGGGGGGTATAAAATTTAGCTCCTTTAGGTTCTGCACCATAGTCGATTCTATAAGTGTGCACAGATTTAGTACTTTAGGCCGAGAAAGGGGATTCTAGAGTGTCTAGAGACTTTTAGAAACTCCCATCCTCTCCCTCCGTCCCATACATAATATACTCCACACATGGAGTATCCGGCTTCATAAACTAAATATATTGCTTCGTAAATCAAATATCCGGCTCCGGTTGGTTCTCTACCGTAGTCGATACTATAAGTGTGCAAAGATTCAGCGTTCTAGGTACGGACGGGGGCTTCTATATGCCAATAAAGATAAAAATATGTTAAAGACTTTAGACAAATTATATAGCGGTAATATATTTTCTAGTAACGGGAAAATAAGTTTTTAAACGAAAAATCGACGTTAAATTCTGATTTTTATTGCTTTTCCTACATTCAGAGTATACTATTTAAGAAAAATATTGTGACGGGGTCGAAATTTTCGAGGTGATGTTGGTACGTATGTGTGTATGTGTGTGTGTGTTCGTGAGTTTGTGGATGCGATATTTGGAACGAAATTTGGTATAAATTTTGCAATCAATGAATACTGGAATCCTGCTGATTTATAGCGCAATTAAATGTTTAGAACCCTCCCCCCCCCCACCCCCAATATTCAAATACAATTTTGAAAACTCATTAAAAATCAGAACCTTTAATAATGATACATAGATAATCATTTTTATGTAATTTTTCATTAGAAAACAAATGACACAGTATTTCACGTTTATCAAATGAATTTATAAAATAATCATATAAAATTAAAAAAATATATAAACTGTTGCAAAATATGTTCACTTTTCAAATGTAATATAATGCGATACATGTGTTAATATTATTCTCGTCGATATAGTTCGTTTCAATCACGAGAGAAGTATTTAAGTAATAGTTTTATATTTTGACGCGAAACAATGTCACTTATATATAAGAAATGCTTTTCGCTCCGTTTTTCTATAGCGCTCACCGATAAATCTGTCGAACTTGGTGACTGATGTGGTAAAATCTCGCCAACTTGGCAATATTTCGCCCCAGATGGAAGAAAATATCGTCAAAATTGCAAAAACATACGAAAATGACTCCAAATTGATGAATTAATTGATGAAATATTTTAATATATGGACTATATTGCTTATTCGGGATGCTATCAATGTCGATAATTGTCAATTCAGAGTTGTGTGAAATATAAGTTAACTGAGTATTTCGAAATAGTTTTATATATTTTCATCCGGAAAAGTGCACAATGTACAATGCAACGTTAAAAACGTGCTCAGGGTCTGATATATATACACTGGCTTCCAAAAGTTAAGCACGAAAGGTGAAATAAACAGGAATGGAAAAGTAAAGCTTTGATTAACTCAAAATTTTACATGATGGTAGCAAATATGTTTATTTCATTAAAGAAAATAAGAATTATGTACAGAGATGAAAAAAATATTTACTTTTCGTAAGTTATATGATGACGTCACATTTGGGTCATTAACAAAATGATGTTTAAAAGCAAACAAACCAAACAAAGCTTACATTAATATGGCATGTGATCACTCCGGACCTTACTTCACACAACGATTTTCCATGCTTTCAATGAGGTGATCAACCATCGCAGATGCGAGTAATGGCTATTCCTCCATTAGGGCAGTTTCCAACTCTCTGAGACTGGCTGGAGGAGGTAAACGTGCAGAGACAGCACGCCCGAGGGCATCCCAAAGGTTTTCAATTGGATTAAGGTCGGGGGAATACGTCGGCCACTCCATACGAGAAATGTCCTCACTTTCCAAGTAATCATTCAACGATATTAGATCGATAGGGACGGGCATTATCGTTCATAAGGAGGAAATCAGGAGCACCTGCTACAGCGTAGAGTCTCACAATGGTGTCTACGACTTCATCGAGATACCGCGCAGCCGTCACAGAACCGTCTTTAAAGATGTGCAGTTCTGTGCGATATCCCATTGAAATTCCAGCCTACACCATAACGCTGCCACCTCTGAATGCGTGGTAGGTCAGACGGTCTGGATCTCAACAACAACAACCTCTGAATGCGTGATGTTCTATGATATTCTTGGCCTGATTGCGTGTGCCTCGTTCTCTCCAGACCCTTACTAGCTTATCTAATTCCAAGGCATATCTGGACTCGTCCGTTAACAGGACTTTGCACCAGTCTGAGACAGTCCAATTGATATGTTGACGACACCACTTTAATCTTGTCCCTCTAGTCTGGACGGTTAGTGGAACACAAAAACGCGGTACTCGGGCGTACAGTCCCTTCACGTTGGAGCCTTCGGCGCACAGTACTTACAGATATTGTTGTACCAAGTACCGTTGCAACCATGGATGTAACAGTTGTGGAGGTAGCTCGTCGATTTCGCTTGCCTACTATAGCAATAAACTGATCATAAGAGGGGATGGTAACCCTTGGACGACCGGGCACAGGTCACCGGACAAATGTTTGACTCGTTTGGAATTGTTTTCATAATCGAGGAATTACCGAATCATCAACGCCGAAGAAAATAGCGATATCTGTGATTGAATGTTCTGCTTCAATCCGTCTGACAGCACGCCAGCGCTCACTATCTGTCATTTATCTTCTTTCAGCCATAGAAAAACGAATATCATCAAAAATAATCCTACAAAAGTTACAAACACTTCGTATCAGTATTTATATGCACCTCTTCAAACCTTTCAGAATGCTGGCGTCTTCAACGACTGCCTAATTAGCATATATTTGGACAGTCATTCGTGATTGGCTGTAACATACGATATTTGCATACTGCCATCTACATCCACAGCGATTTTCAGCCACTCAAATTCAAATATGCTTTTGAAAAATGAAAATTTGCATTGCGTGTTTAAGTTTTGGAAGTCAGAGTATTTTTAACTAGAAGTAAATTCATTGCATTACATAGGGGAAATCATGTGCTGCCCACATCAGATTATTTACTATACTGGTTTTTAATTTACTTATTTTCAAAGTATATGGAAAAGGAATGTATTGTGTTATTCATTAATTTATGTAATTCATTTATTGTAACTCATTTGTATTTTTAGATTTTGTCAAATTTTAGTTGGGAAAGATCAATATATCGATAAAATGACATGTCAATGTTCTATAAATGATGCCAATCGCTTTAAAATAACAAATCTTACATAATAAAATAATATATCTGTCTGTGTGTTGTTGTTGTTGAGATCCAGACCGTCCGACCTACCGTCTGTCTGTGTGTGTAATTGTATCATCTGCATTGAAATATCGGAGCTTTCGATAACGGCGAAATTAATTATAGTCATAATTTAAGTACTCGGATGATTGTTTTTAATTCGAATTATTCTATAAGTTGTATATAATTTTCTGCTGAAATTCGCTGTTTTTTATTCGGTTATTGAGAAGACGATGCGTCTCGAATGCAGCACTTTCTTTCGCGAACTTTGTTTAGAGTTTCAGTCTAGAATTTAAATGCTATTTTATTTCAAATGTTCTAATTTTCTAGATTTTTAAGGTACATTTTCAAATTTTGCAATATAGAATTATTTTAATATTATAAGTGAGTTATAAAATTTGACTTAAATCGGAAGTAATTAAAATAGGGTAAAAATATCATTTTCTTTCGGCTTGAAAATCAAATTATTATTTCTTTTTTTGATCAGTTCCGACCTGCAATCACAGAGAATGATGGGACACAAACTGAAAGATAAAATACGAAAATCTAACTTATAAACTAAACTATCTTAAAATGTAAATTAAACTATCTTGAAACGTAAACTAAACTATCTGAGAATGTAAACTAAACTATCTAGGGTAAGACAGTCTAGTGGTTAGTGCGCGGGTATTACACCCGGATGACCTAAGTTCGATTCCCGCCTCTGCCTAAACTGTTCCCGTGTTCACGCGAAATATGGACTCGTTAAATATGTAGATCCGTAAGTCCTTACGAAAGGTTGTGGTAGGGGAAGGATGATACTGTCCCTGTGGATGCCACCCCACTGGGCTTCGGTTTAAATTGGGTGGAACTTCTTGGCCGTCCAAATATATACCGTACACTTTCGGGTAGATCGAACGGTCTGGGTCGAAGAAGAAGAAGAAACTAAACTATCTATAAACGTAAACTAAACTATCTTAAAATGTAAACTACACTATTTTAAAACATAAACTAAAGTAGAAAACGAACCTATATAACTTTCATAACTAATCTTGGTAATCCAATTAAACTCAATAATTGAGTCTGTAGGAAATGTCATATGTTGACCACATCATGTTTTTATTTCCGTACTTATTTCTAATCGGAATATTTGGTTAATTTTCTTCTAAGAATTCTCATTCGATGCAAACAAACATCCAAACAAACAATTACTGAGCCTTATATGTATAGATAAGGAAATATCTTCACCTAAACCTGGCGAAACGAAAATAAGTTCACATTTCTTTCCTTACATCACGTACCTTACATTTATTGATTCGTCACGACGAGGTACATTATTTTATTCACCCTTCCCCAGCTAAATTCGTTTTCTTGTTAGGTTCATCCCATATTTCACGAAGAAATTGAACCTCCAACTTTATTTGTTCAATATGTTTCTTTCACATAATAATATCTTGTTGAATCTGTTGCAGTTCACACAGGTTTTCTCCTAAAGCTCTACTTATTTTCACTGTTTTCAAGAATGTTACTTCCTTAGTTGGGAATATTAGGAACATTAATGTGAATATTCTCTTTACTTTCCCTACAATATATGGTAGAGGTATTGGAATCGTGACAAAAATCGCAATATCGAGTTTTTGACGAATTGAACCGTTTCGAGCACTTTAGAAACCGAAAAGACTATTTTTAGCGTGATGTCTGTGCAATGTAGGTTTCATGCCATCTGAAGACTAATTGACCAAATATCATGAAATTTGTTAGATATGTCAGGTGTGGGTTACCATAGTGCTGATTAGATTTCGGTACGATTTGTAAAATAACCTGCCTTTTTTGTGAAATGCCCCGCAAAATCGTAGGTTTCTACTCTAGGTAAAAGACTGGTTGACCAAATTTCCCAAAATTTGGTAGATAAGTCACTTGTGTGTTATTCTAGTGTTTATTAGAATTTGTTATCCATTCCATTTGGAAAAAAAACCTGCCGTTTTTGTAAAATGGCCAAGGTTGTCAAAATCTAACGTATTCCCAAATGTGTCAATGAAATAAATGCTTGTTCCACACGCAATTCTTGACAACGTAATGAATGTGACCAACTCTATAGCTGTAGGACTAACCGTTCTTGATATATGTCAGGTTTTTCGCAATCGTTTTTAGGCAAAATGCGTGCGTCCAAATGTCGAATGAAAACAAAACTTGAATTAAAACTGCGAATACTGTGTCATTTCAAATAATTATCCATGTTATTTTGTGAATTTAAACTCAATTCAATGAATTAAGAAAGAAAGAGAAAATAAATTTATGTCTGTAGGGATAGACATGTTCTGAGTACATTCGATTTTTTGCGTTCTGATACTGTAATATAGCAAATGCAGTGTTTTTTCAAAAGTTATTAATTTCAAAATTTCGACACATTACCTGTTTGAAAACATATATTAATATATTAGTTTTTCTACAAAACATGTTCGTAGGAAAGCTTTTTAGCACTCTAACAATTTTATAAGGTGAGGTCCACGAGTAAATATGTTAGTTCTATCTGCAATAAATTAACCAGACCCGATTGAATAAAAGTTATTTCAACGCCTATAGTGGAGAATTTAGAAAGTTAGAAAAACGAACTCGGAAACAAAGCAAGATGAAACTATTAAATATAACAAGAAAGATTAATTATGCATAAAGCATTGAATATGTAACACTTTCCAATTGAAATGCAATTTTATTTAAACATCTCTAAAATGCGATACATTCAGCGCTGATATATTTTAAATAATCGCAGCACTACAATAATTTATTATATTTGAAAACTTAAAACTTCATCGAAAAAAATGAACTTTATTCAAGTGACGTCATCGAAATATAAATCGTCTGGCTCTCTATGTAAAAGTAATAAATATTTCATTCATATCACTTTTATTCATATAATATGGGTAAAATTATTGTCTTAATTTTTATTTTAAAAACTACTGAATATTTCCTAAAATTTTCGAATCAATTTGTGAATTTTAACTTCACTTAAAAATACTTGAAAAATTAGGTCCCATAGGGTCCAATGTATTTAATTTATTCAACCCAGGTTCAATCCAGAACAAATTGGGTGATATTACCCATTTACATTCCTATATGTACCACAGACCGCCTCAACAACATTCTAAAATTTCATTTTGATAAAATCATATGTACGGCAGTTATAGTGCGAACGGACAGACAGGCAAACAGACAGACAGAATGAACAGTCATAAACACTTTTTAATTATGATACTTTTTATTTATACTTTTATACATAAACACTTTTTATTTATAGAAAGGTAGAGCATTATTGTATAATTAAGAGGAATCAACAATAAAACTGTTAAAAAAGGCATTTATTTGACACAATATGGTGATTGGAGTGTCCCATTCTTATAAATGCTAAAGTAAACAATTTTCAACAAACAAGAATATAATATTTAATCTGTTCAAAATCCCCCTTTCCTATCTGCAACAATGCATATTTGAATTCGAGAAAGAATATTATCACGTACTTTTTTATGTATTGCAGGTGCCACCGAGTGACAGCCTTGGATTATACGATCTTTGGACATGTATTTATTGCCTTTCCGTATTGGTGAGTTCCCTATGCGGATTTTTGCTAATTATATAAACTTCTACAACTTTGTAATTGATATTAATCTTCTATTTCTGGTTTTAGCTGTTCATTGTACTAACTTTTTAAATTTTGCGCTAGAGGCGTGGCTATCATTTTCACTCGTTCGGGATGGTCACTATACTAGACACACACACATACACAACCACATTACGTTAAAAATAGATTTTTCGTATTCCAGAGTGCTCGAAACGTGTAGATCCGTTGAAAACTCGAGATGCAATTTTCGACACGGTGCTAATATTTTTTTTATATATATTACAATGTAGGGAAAGTAAAAAGCCGTTTTACAAACTGCACAAATTCCGATATCGTGTGGCACAAATTATGTGCACTACCTAAAAGAAATCCCTACAAGTTTCTAATAAATATCTTGTAAAATTGTGATAAAAATATAGTTACGAACGTATCCTCTGGAATCGAGGGTGTACACGCAGGATACAAGAATGAGTCCAAGTTTCTGGATAACTTACATTTATTCACAAGCACAAAGTAAACCGGAGCAATATACAATCACACAGAACTTAAATGCTCCACTAATTTAACAAAATAAGCGTTATTATTCTCAAAATAATGGCGAAAATAGTTTCACAAAGCAGCAGCTACTATTCTCAAGACATTAACAAAAGTCACAGTTCACTGCAGCTCGTATCTTGTCAACTGCTCTCCCGCTGAGTGATGACTCCTTTATATAGGCTCTCTTTACTTATAGAATTATCTAACATCTAGGAGACTATTATTTATTTCGTGATCTTTCTCGAACATACCGGGAGTCGCTAAATGTCGCCAAATTGAGAATAGATCACCAAATATTCCAACCCTCCACCTAAGTTCCAAAAGAAAACACTCCAATGGAGTCGTTTCGTCTACGAAAGAGACGAATGATAAGACGAGAGACGCCAGTGAGGGAATATTGCACAATCGCAATAATATCTTATAGCTTTTGAGAATGTTTCCTAAAGAGTAGAAGCTTGCAAAACTTCCTTGTATAAAGCAGACATATGTCAGTAAGGTTACAATTATTTTGAAGACGGTTTAAGCCCCTTCTTCAGGCAAAATGAACAGGTAGAACAGTATGCGCCCTTAGCCACTGCCAAGAACTAACTCAGAGAAATCTCACTTCGAAACTGTTGTCGTCAACTTACATATATCTGCTTTATTCAAAGAATTTTTGCAAGCATTTATTTTACAAGCAGCAGTTTGATTTATTGTATTTTTTAAAGAAACCTATATTTAATATGGGGTCCAATGAAGGTACATGAACTTTTGCATGATTATTTTGAAATAACTAAAACATTATTAGTTTGTGATCGAGATCAATTTAAATGAAATATCTGTAAATGTCTTTCTATTTTCCTACAATGTCGAAATTTGTTAATCTGTAGCGTAAGTCATGTGTTAGAGATATCAGATTTTTGGTTGCAAAAATTTTGCCATATAATTGTTTTTACTAAACATTTTTGAAGCATATATTTCTCAGGAACATCTATACATAAAGATTAGATGATGGCATGCAAGTTTAGTATCACATTTTCCAGGACCTACCATAAGTATTAGATGATGACATATAACTTTAGCATCACATTTCACAGGAGATAGGATGGTTGACTAAGAATGTCCACTTTCGGTTCTTGTTCCATTTCCGATTTAAATATTTTAATTTTTTTTCTCAAGATTGTCTATAGATAGAGCTTAGATGATAGCTGGTATGATTTAGCTTCAAAATCTGGAGGAGGTAGGAGTGGTTTATTAAGGATTTCCACTTCCAATTCTTTTTTTACTTCCGGTTAAAAAAGTATTTAGACATTTATTTCTCAAGATTGGCAAAATGGCGTCGGTTATGAGTGCCAGGGGTTTATTTTCAAATTTTAAAGAGGTTAAACTAAAGGGTTTACTAAGCCTTTATTTTTACTTTCCCTGCAATACATGGTAATGTACAGGGAAAGTATTGGAATCATGTCGAAAATCGCAACTCGAGTGGATCGCAACTCGATGGATCTACACGTTTCAAGACCTCTAGAATACGAAAAATCCATTTTTTAGCGTGACGTCTGTGTGTGCGTCCGTGTGTCTGTCTGTCTGTCTGTCTGTCTATCTGTGCAGATTTTGTATCCACTCTAACTAAAAAACTAATAGACCGAACTTCACAAAATTTGGTAGGTAAGTCACTTGTAGGCGAGTCTGGTGCTGATTAGTTTTGGGTACGATACGGGATAAAAGAACCCGCCTTTTTTTGCGAAATGGCCCGCAAAAGTTTGTATCCACTCTAGCTGAAAAACTAATGTACTGAATTTCACAAAATTCGGTAGATGAGTCCGTTATAGGTCACCCTGGTGCTGATTAGATTTTGGTATGATTCGGAAAAAAATAACCTGCCTTTTTTTGCAAAATTGCTACAAAAATTGTCAAAATCTAAACTAAAAAGCTACGTATACTCAAATATATCCATTAAATGCTTGTTTAATACGTAATTTTTAACGAAGAAAAGAATAAGACCAACCCCATTACACTAGGACTAGCCGTTCTCGAGATATATTAGTTTATTTCGCATTTTCTCCACGCTGCCTTTGAAAATAAGTCCAGTTATCAAATGAGAACGAAAATTGAATTAAAAGTTAATTAAATTTAATTAAAATAAAGAGAACGTGGATATAAGTCTGCAGAGAAAGTCATGTGCTGCCCACATCAGATTTTTTTGGTTCTATATCCACTTCCGATTAAAAAAATAGATTTTTCTTGTAATATCTATGTCCAAGGATCGACTACAGATAGAGATGACTGATATGGATTCAGCATCAAATTCCAGAGTGAGGTAGATGATATATTAGTGCAAAAAATTAATAGTGAAAATCGTAGATTAAGTACATTGTGTTAAGTTTGTTTTCATTGTGCTGAAATAAAGTAATTTTTTTTGTTGTCCTACCAGGATAACTATTTTGGATTTAAACTCTTCCTAAGTTGATTTTGCATTATCTATAAAATCAAAACAATATTATCATTTTTACCATTTCTACATATTAGCTGATTTTCCTATTTAAGTTTGTTTTTCATCTAGATAGAATAATACGGTGTATGTGATGATTTTGTTGTGAGACAAAAGAAATAGTCCAAAGATATCATAAATTTGAGCAGGAAAATACCAAGAAGAATCATGTCGAAAACCCAGACCGTCCGACTCGTGTTAGGACTTGAGCAACTGTGTAAAAGAACAGGCAAGACGCAATGCACCTGAAGTGACGTTATATTGAACCTTTGTTTATGACTAATAAATGAAATAGGAACTCCTACGCATTCTTCTGCGGAGACCAACTCTCGCGGTGGACCCAACACCAACCCAGAACCGCATGTGCGGATGAAGGGGAAGGCATCCCCAATCGGCTTCGGGGTCTTCGCGAGGAAAGTGTTTCTCCGAAGCCGAATTCAAGAAAAGAGCCCAACTAAAAGAATGCAAGAAAATATGTTGCAGTGGCAAAATACTTTTCATGAGCTTAGTTACTTAAACAAACTCAGGAACAAAAGGTCCGGGTGATTTTTCGAAGATGTTCAAATAGTACCAGATCAAAAGTCAAGCCAAGTCCATGCGGCTGCGGTGTTGATGAGTGTGTCATGCTGTACAAAGTTATATGCGAATCTTTGAAGTTATATGGAAGTTATATGCAAGTTATATGCAAAGTTATATGCAAAATTATATCGAGTATTTTATACAGAAATTGATTTGGTCTGCAAATGACAAACACTACGTTGGTCTTTCTCTCTCGTTCTAAAGTCTCACATGGTTTGAGAAATATTAAGAATATTGTTGTAATTCATAACATGCATGTCCTTTTTAATATTAAGGTGAATCTGCTAATAACTAAAATGAAAACGAATTTAAATATTACTAAAGACTCTTTCATGATTATTCGAATTTCATTTACAGTAATGGCAAGTAGTATCTTTCACTGGAAGAAATTAAGAGGATTATTTATTCACAACGCAGCTCTTTAAGGAGCATTTGGAAAATAATTGATGATCACGTATTACTCACTAATTAATAAATAATTATATTTACGTCACATTTTGGTGCTAGTGATTATTTTCTTTCACCACATTTGTAGAATCACAGACCTTATTTTTCCAATTGTGTTTATTTAAAAGTTTGTAACTTCGCTGCGAACTGGATAGAATTATGGAGCGTCTCATCAAATTTATTAAATTACTAGCAGCATACCCGTTCTTCGTACGGAATATATAATATAAAGAAACTTATAATTCGCAATCATGTGCAAATTCCGTTAAAATATTAAATTTATTGCTCCTAAAGAGAAGTTTAAGAATATCTGTTCTCACTATGCAAAATTATATTCACGGGCAGATCTGAAGAATAAAACATCCTGGCCCCTTTTGTAAGCAAATTTACAAAAAAAAAGGAATTGAATCAATATATGTAACCTCGTACTACTTATATTGTCGCAGATTAGAAAATATGCCAGTGTGTTAGGAGAAGATTACCCGTATTACAATATGAGTCTCAAAAATATTTGCCAAAATAAAAGAGATGACGTAATAAATTGAAAATATCACTAATCCCCGTAATCTTTATACCAGAAGGTCGTAATTGATTCCAATATATGCCAATATATATCAAAATATATGCCAATATAACTGTACTACTTATATTCTCGTAGATATGAAGATATATCCGTGCATTTGTAGATTACTCGTACAACGTACTGTATATGAGTTTCATCAATTTTCGTCATAAATAAACAATGGCATAATAACTTGACAATATGAATAATCCCTGAATCAACAGTCCCCGAAAATATCAATGATAATAATGTTTAAACCTGAAGACCGTAATTGATATTATCCAGTCAAAAATGCAAAGTCAATGAAATTTATCTTATATACATATCTTTATTATTCAAATCAGAAAAGATTTAATAAAAATCGTATAGCACATAACGCATTGGATTCGTTGCTAAGCGACATGATATCATTTGCTTAAAATAAATTAATGGAAATAATATCGTCTGAATAATGCTATCTCCATGGAAGGTTTGGCGACATTTTTGTCAATTTAGCGATAACTTAAAAAATCGCCAAATTTATCGCCAAGTGGGACTGTAGAACTGATAATCCCATTTTGCGATAAATTGACGGAACATCATCACTATCCCCTAATATTATCCCCTAACAAAACATAATTAATTTCATTTATTAAGCGCAATTTTATCAATTCCATGATATTTTTATGGATTTACAAATATTGTTATCAATTTGGTGATATGAACTGACCGACAAATGCTACCGAAACACCATTTCAATACTCTATTAAAAAAAACAAATCATTGATTTGCGTCATTTTTATAAATTTGGAAACATTTCCGCTAATTTGGTAAAGTTTAAGAAAAGTTACCAAGTTATTTAGAGATATTCCGCTAAACTCGTAGCTCTAAATTTGCAGATCTGAAAAATAAAATATCCTGATCCCGTTTGTATATACTAAATGAAAACACTAAAATTGTATTATAAGTTACTGCCGTTCTACTCTTTTTCTGCTTCAACAATCGGCTAAATGAATTTATTGGGTAAACACAATATATGAGTTTATTAGCTAAACACAATATATGAGCTGGAAACCTCTTTGCTAAAATAAATGAAAGTGATGTACGCAGTCCGCAATTTATATAATTAAAAGAACAACCAAACCTTTCAATTAAAAAATATATTTTTACATCCATTTATTTATTATTCAAATAGAAAAAATAATAATAAATATTAACAACACATTTAATTTCATTCCGTTGCCGAGCAACATGATATAAGATAGAATCTTCCTCATAAAATGCGAAATTAAATAGCCATTTTGATTTCTTTATACTTTTCATCGTTGAGTAATAGCTTGTGAAAGATAACCATGGAGGTAGATTTTTCCATTTAAATTCATGTTTCAAGCAATTCGTGTTTTCCGATAGTGACTATTTAATGCAAAAATCCTGCACCAAACTCGGAAATAAAGTTTTATTTCATTTTGACGTTTTAAACAAACGATTTTGATCCTTTCTGTTTGAATAAACCACGGAGTTGGAGAGTATAACTCATAGGAAAAAGTTCCGTTTTTCATTAATATCTCGACAACCCCTGGTCTTAGAAACTCGAAACTGGGACTAAATTCATGGGGGGCTATTTCAAGGCTATCCACAAAATTTCGTTAAATTCGATTCAGCCGTTTTTCTGTGATGATGAGACAAACGAAAATTTCGTTTTTTACTAATATCTCGAGAACCACTGGTCGTAGAAACTCCAAACATGGACTAAATTTTAAGTGGGGCTATTTCTAGACTACCCACCAAATTTCATCAAATTCGGTTTAGCCGTTCTCCCGTGATGATGGGACAAACAGACAGACAGACAGATTTTTAATTTTGTTTATATAGATTATCTATCTCATACCAATTTGAAAGTATGTATTTTAACATGAGCATGTTCAGGAGTGGGGAATGCTAATTAGGTAGAGCAATGACCTCGAGATTCGTATGTTGGAAGTTCAAATCATTTCCTGTATTTTACTTCTTGATGACGTTCCAAAGATGTTGCAAACTTTGATTTATGAATAAAAATAGTGTGCTGAAATGGATATGGGCGCACTCATTTTCGCTTCTTTTTACGCAAAATATACTTCTTTAAGGGCATGAGGATGTGATGTTTTCTTGAGCACGGCTAGACTAAGTTAGTTGTCATATTCGAGATACAGTCAATACTCTAGATTCAGTAGACTTAAGAGTCAGTTAGACTTGAGACTCAGTTAGCAGTCAAACTTGAGACTTAGTCAGTAGTCAGGGTTGAGACTGGAGTCAGACTGAAAATATGGTCAACAGCCAGACTTGAGATTCAGTAAGCAGTCAGAATAGAGGCTCAATCAGCGGTCAAACCTGAGGTTCAGACAGCAGTCAGACTTTAGGTTCAGTCAGAAGACGTGAGATTCTGTCAACAGTCACAGTTAATAGACAGATTCGGCTTGCTCATTCGCTAACCAGACTCGAGAAATAGTCAGACTCGAGAAACAGTCAGTACTTGAGACTCAGCCAGTATATTCGACAGTCAGTCAGTCTGGAGATTCAGGCAGAAACCAGATTTAGTCTATCGATAGTTTAGATAGATCAGTTACTAATCAAACGCCAGAATTAAAATTCTGGAAAATTCAAGTCCCTCTAAGTCTAAGGGTAAGTCTTCATAGTCTAGAAAAATATATCAAAATTGCTAAAAATACCTATGCAAATAGCATCTTGGGTATTTTATCTTAACTCACTTTCGCAGCTGTAACCGTAAAGAAATACTTTCAGCTTTATATAGAGAACACAACTCACGCTTTCTTTCTCATATATTGTATCATTCCACCTAAATTGCATTGATCGCTGGGGATGTTCGTTATCTTGTTCACCTTTCCCCACCTAAATTATTTTTCCTTATTTCTTGTTACCTTGCTTGTGCCATCATTTGCGGGTAAATAGACCATCCAACTTCATTCATTGAATATCGTTTCTTGTATTGAAGTCTTTCGAAATTAGATTTTCTGCCGCTACACATAATTGCATTTTAATAGAATATTATTATTTTTAAAAATATTATTTTTGGAAGAATATTATTTTTCCATTATTTTGGAGTTTTCGAAAACATATTTGCTTATTGGTGATAAATATTTTCACTATACTATTGTTTTTACTAAAAATTTTTCATTAAAATAACTATTTTTCAGGGTCTTCTATAGATAAAGATTAGATGATGACTGATACAGATTCAGCATTCAACTTTGGAGTAGATAGATGCAAGCAAAGAATATTTCACCTCCGGTTCAATTAATTATCATTTCTGGTTAAAAAAATTTTCATTTTAATTAAAACATCTATTTTTAGAGATTGGCTAGTGATAGAGCTTAAATAATAACTGATATGAATAAAGCATTAAATTCTGGATCAGATAGAGTGGTTTACTAAGTATTCCCCGGGCGCGGTAGCCCATTGGTTAGCGCGCTGGAGTTGCACTCGGTAGGCCCGGGTTCGATTCCAGCCACTGCCAAAACTGCCGCCGTGTTCATGCGGAGTACGATCACGTTAAACATGTGGGTCCGAAAGTCCTTCCGAGAGGTTGGTGGTAGGGGAAGGAGGGTACGGTCCCTGTGGATGCCTCCCCCACTGGGTTCCGGTCTAAATTGGGTGGCACTTCCCGACCGTCCAAACAGTTACCTTACACCTTTCTGGTAGGTCGGACGGTCTGGGTTTCAACAACAACAACTAAGTATTCCCCCCTGCGTGCTCTTTTTTCCCTTACTGTTTAAAAGTTTTCCTTGAACATTTATTTCTCAAGATTGGCTATAGATAGAACGATGAAGATGACTGATACGCATTCAGCATCAAATTACAAAATAAGTAGGGGTTTCACTAGCGATTTTTATTTCCGGTTCTGATGGTGTAACTTCCGTTTCCCCCCCCCCCCAAGAATTCGTATGACTATACGAAAAACGTTTGCAAAAGAAAAAAATGCATAAAAATCCTGATAAAAATGAAGTGTGCACACTACTTACCTCCATATGAAGGTTTCTTTCATACCTTTCCTGTATAATCTATAATTGGCTTGCAATTTGTATTGGTGACCTCATGCATTTTCATTTTCTAAGCTTTATTTCTTGAACTTACAACAAATGATACCTATGCACTCATAAGTATATTACTTGTAAGTATAATAAATAATTGTAGGCAAGATAGTATTTGTAAGAAACTAAATTGTTTGTACATATTGTTTCAGAGCGCTCGAACTTGTTTAAATTCAATAGAGTCCTAGTATTCATGGATCATAGTAATCGTACCAAATTTCATTCGAAACGCTCCATTCGTTCGTGAGATATCACATTGACATACATACACACATACCTCACATAAAAATACAAAAATCACATAAAACATTCGGATACAGACATGCTTGAAACGTACTCTTCCGTCAAAAACTCGAATTTGAATTTTCGACTCCGATACAATATTCTCCGTATATATTATACTGTAGGGAAAGTAATAATCCTTGAACTCAGCTAGATTGATAAATCACATTCACAGTTTGATAACTTGTGAATACAGAACATGAGATTATTCGTCAGTAGCAGGAGTATCACTTGATATAACTTATAAGAAATCAACATCAGAGAATAACCAAAAACTGCATAAGAAGACACTTGTGTATTTCTTGCAAGACACTTGTGTATTTCTTTAAGTGTCTGTGACAACTGACAAAACCAGCTGATCTTGTCAGTCATCTCAAAGCTGCAGATTAAGTTAATCTTCATCCTCCAAGACTTAATCTCTCTAACATGTTTATCAGATTTAAAACATATTGAGGAGGCAGATAAATATTTTTTGCGTTTCATGTATCCCCGTTATATGTATAAGGAAAGAGTCGAAAATTCGAATTCGAGTTTTCAGCGGAAGAGCACGTTTCAAGCATCTCTGAACTCGAATAAAACATTTTTAAAGTGATGTCTGTGTATGTGTATTCATGTTAGTGTGCATGTATGTTAGTGTTAGTGTATGTGAGTCTGTGCATGCGATGTCTCACGATTGAATGGATGGTTTCAAATGTAATTTGGTACGATTATTACAATCAGTGAATCTTGGAAATCTACTGATTTTAAATGCAATCGGATTTTAAGAAGAACCTCAATTTTTGAATGAATTTTTGGAAAACAAATTAAAAATCAATACCTTCAATAATGATAAATAAATAATAATTTTAGATATAATTTTTGATTATAAAGCGAATGACATAAATTGTTGAACTCTACAATGGACGGTTCTGGAGATACTGCAAGATTTTTAAATGAATGTTTGAAAAACCTTAAAAAAATTAGTATCATCAATACTGCTAAATAAATAATTTTTTCATACTCAATATATTTCATTAGAAAACGCATGACACAGACTTTAAAACGCTAGCATGAACCATTATTGCGATATTGCAAGGTTTTCAAATAAATTTTTCACAGAAATTACATCAAATTGAAGAAATATTAATTACCATCCAATATATTCACTTTCTAACAAGATCATGTAACATTTCAGCCACGAAGGAAAGTATCTTTTTTAATAGTTTTATATCTTAACTCCGAAGAAATCGCCAATAATCATTTATTTCGCGGGATATTATTTTACTGCCAGTTGTATATATATATATATATATATATATATATAAATTAAAAGACTAATTTGAAATATATTATAATCAATTTTGTTGTTTTTAAAGCATTTGCTTATAGGGTTATGAAACGTGTGTGTAATAATTAAAAGCCTGACAGACGAAAACATCCACGACCAATTTGTTACAGAGGATGAGTGGATTCAGACTAGCGTCTCCGTACAGATTTGGCTTGCTATGGGAGGATATTTTACCCTTAATCTGGTACTCCGACTTTTCCAATAATGATGAGAGATTGCCAGACTTGGCATTTAATCGCATTTTCATTGGTTTGATCGTGGATTAAAATTAGTTTCCCCAAGATTGGAGATTAGCATGCCGTCTAAAGGAGGCATTTTTTGTCTTTTTCAACAAAAAGTAACTTTAACATATGTTATTCAGGTTTATATGCTTTTATTAAAAATTTCCAATAAATGAATTATTCCTTAAAATTTCACATTTCAAGTATGCTAATTTATATTCAATTTCTTTATTATTTTTATCTTGATGGGTACGATGTTTCTGATATGTAGATTTATGTGTTTTTAACAGCAGATATGAAATAAAAATCGTAAACAATTGGCTCTCGAATTCTAATGGAACTATCCGTTTTGATCATCCCTGATTACGAATCAACGATGTTTTCCCATTTGTGTACCCACAGTACATTTTTCTAACAAATTCAGCGATTCCAATGAAAATTCATAGAATTATTTCAATCCGTAAGGAGTCGACTGATTTTCGAAAAATTCCCAATTTTCAATCTCAAATTTTACATGTCCACAGGTAACACGGCTATCGATATCATTAACCGATGTTCATTAAATTTGGTATGCTTATTTTAATCAGTAACAAAAAATTCAAGAGTTTCAGCAAAATCTAGTAAATAAAATATAATCTCTAATTTGTACTATTTCTCCCCATATTGAATTTGCTAATTTGTTGGATCCATAAGATTATTTTTATTATTGCATCAGCATGGCGAATAATTAACCGTTCATTGGAAATGAAAGTTTAACTATAGACGTTAACACTATCCTACGACGGGGTATATAAAGTTATGTAGAATATATTCTCACATCTGCTCGCAGCAATTGTGCTCATAAATTACCAAACACAATTAAACCACACACATCTCTCAATCAGTAGTATTAATGTCTTTCTGATCCTCAACAAAATGAAATTATTATACGGTTCCCTTAAAAAAACGTAATTACTATACTATTTCCTTAACAAAAGGTAATTACTATATGATACCCCTTAACAAAATGTAATTATTATATGATCTCTCTTAACAAAAACTAATTACTACATGATTTCTCTTAACAAAATGTAATTTTTATACGATTTTATAAAAAAAAGTAAATACTATACGATCCCTTTTTAAACTTAAGTACCATATGATCCCCTAAATTATGCGTAATTACTATACGATCTATCTTTACGAAATGTAATTTCTATAACATTTTTACTTCAATAAAATATTACAAAACATTGTTTTCCCGAAACTTTTTGAATTCAAGATTTTGGCAGGAAAGTACGTTTTAAAATCCCTTGAATGCGTCTCGAACATTTTCGGAAATATTTCTGTCTGTATGTGTCTGGTGTATGCGAGGTTTGGATACAATACCTCAAAAACACATGTACGTATTGCTATGATATTTTATGTGTAGATACATTATGCAAAAGCTAGAATTAAGAATGTTTTTATTTTTTTTTTATTTTATGTGATTAGAACATGAGATATTCGAAATTAAAGATTTTTATTGCATCCTTTCATACACAGCAGTAATGATAATTTTCAAAATTAGTATACTCAATTCTTAGAAAAAACTGTGTATATTATGTTGTGAAATTAAATGGTTTTAAATTGCTATGTCAAGTCATCCTAATTCTCAAAGTACATAAGAGTGGCTGATCTGTTGGCCTTGGAAGAAAAAAAGAATTACTATTTTTCAGTTGTTGGATCGAATATTGTGTGAATTTAGTTGATGAAGTAGCTCATATAGCTTTCGAAACTGGCTGTTTTCCTTCAATATTTGTTTTATTTCTCTTAACCATGCAGCCTTTTATTCATTGGTATTTTTAAAGTAGCTTGATCGAATTTTGCTTAAATGTAATTGATGAAGTAGCTCATGCAGCTTTCGAAACCATTTACTTTATTGTTATATTCTTCTTAATTTCGTAGCTTTTTATTCATTGTTTTAAAAGTAATTTAATAAAAAGTTACTGACATTTAATTGATGAAGTAGTTCATGTAGTTTTCTAAAATCGGCTGTTTGCCTTTTCTTTATTTTCATTATTTTCTCAATTTCTTTAGCCTTGTTCTTCTGGTAATTTTCACAGAAACATAAAAAAATATTTTTCTTTTAGTTTCTTTTGATGAAGTTATTTCATTTTGCTCTCAAAATAGCTTATTTTCTTCATTTTTTATTATATACTACATGATTTCATAATCTTATTGCAGTATTTTTTAGAATAATTTTGTGCTCCTCTTTAAAATTTATAAGCTGGTTAATGGTTTGTTTATGTTGTTTCAGAAAACGGTTTCTGTTTGTTATGAACTAGAAATTCATTCAGTAACTGCCGAAAATTTAAATGAATTAACTTTCTTTAAATGATTAAAGGCGTGCTGTTTTCTTTACCGTAGTTCCTTTCGCTGACCGTCTCTAGAAAGCTTCGGAGTTCAAAATCATAACTATCGCAGCCATGGCTGTCTGTGTTGTTGCGCATTGTCGACAGCCATAGAAAAATAAATCTTGGCGAGATTTTAAGCAAACCTACCTATTACATTTGAATGCCAAGGCATGCAGCATATTTTCCCATAGCCAGCCAAAGCTGTCTGGAGACGCTAGTGTGAGTCGTAAAGTCATCTTCAGTCAAGTAGATTCCTATGTGTTGTTGTTGAGACCCAGACCGTCCGACCTACCAGAAAGGTGTAAGGTAACTGTATGGACTTCCGGGAAGTGCCACCCAATTTAGACCGGAACCCAGTGGGGGAGGAGATTCCTATGTGTAACAAAGTTGTGTGTTAAATTGCAAGCTCTTAAGAAAGTGGACGTTCACATATTTATGTCTATTCCATTTTTAGATGCGATGAAATGAAAATCATATAACCTAAAGCAAACTTATTATGATGTACTTTAAAAATAAAAAAAATACATATGAAGGAATTGTTCTCGGGATTAGAATTAAACAAGAAAGATCAATCATGCTTAAAGCATTGATTATGAAACACTTTCCAACTTCAATACAATTTTATTTAAACATCTCTAAAATGCAATACATTCCTAAGAAAATATTTTAAAACTTATCACAATACTACATTAATTTATTATATTTGAAAACTTAAACATTCATCGAAAAAAATGAACTTCATTGAAATGACGGCATTGAAATATAAATTGCCTGGTTTGAACATCTCTAAAATGCGATACATTCCTCGGTAATATTTTTAAAACTATCATAATACTACAATAGATTATTATATTTGAAAACTTCATCGGAAACAACTGAAATTCATTCAAATGACATCATAGAAAAAATAACACACCTGACTCTCTCTATAAAAGCAGCATTTCGTTTATAAATTATTTCCCATTCATTTCATTCATCACAGTACTAAAATAATTTATTTTATTTAAAAACTTAAGACCATGGAGATGCAAGTAATTAAACTCTATGCTTAAAAATTCGTCGAAAACAATCGTCCTTCTCCTTTTAATTTAATGAATATTTCATTCATATCAGTTATGCAGATTCCATGGCTAAATACTTTTGTTAAAAAATACAGTAATTCTTATACAACTCATCTTACATATTTTGCTGTTTACATTTTAAATAAGTGAAAAATAGGCTTCGTTGTAGAAATAATCCAATTTGGATGATCATTTAAACTCAAATATATTGTAATTGCGTTGTTTCAGTATGTAGATCCACAGAATTTAAGCAAAAATAAAGCGGTTTTAGGACGGGGGGGGGGGATAACAACACCTTTTAGAAACTAAAAGCAGAGTCCATCTGAAGTGAAAAAATACAGCGTATCCATATTCCACTCCAGATGCACCAAGAACTTATTTTTTCCCTTCTTTGCCTGGAGCGGATGTTCTGTTTCTTTGTTTTGAAAAAAGAAGTCTAGTTTTCGCCTCAGAAAGCGGTCGATATACTTAATTTGTTCTATGCAGTTTTTATCGAAGTTATTCCACATTCATTATTAATAATGATATGCTAGTTACGCCAGGTAACTATTTTACCGTGCTGAGTATTTAAATACTGAATATTTTATCGAAAATCAATTTTAAGAAAAAATAAAATCACTTCATTATCTGCCTCGCCTAAGAGTAATCCCGGGTTTATGGTAATCAAAATGTCATTGAATTTTTTGATTGTTGAAAATTTATTTTAGAGGTAATCTATTAAAGTGTCATTTTAATTAGAACCACATATTTTCATAATACTTTAATGCACAAACAAAAAGCGGAGAAAAGATTTGGAATACTTATCTAATTTTGTCCGTTAAGTGGATTTATATAAAAGTTTCTAAAGTAAAATATTGTGCAGTAAAATGAAATAGCAATTTAGAAGCTTAAATTTTACATGTTTATGCAATATTTTCCCCCTTGATTACCTTATTTTTACTTTCCCTACAATATTCTTATTATTATTACTTTCCCTACAATATTATTATTATTATTATTTTCCCTACAATACATAGTAATATGTAGTGAATGTATTGGAATTGTGCCGAAAATGGGAATTTGAGTTTTCTACGGATCTACACGTTTTGAGCTGTCGTCGAAAACACGAAAAATATATTTTAAATGCGACTTCTGTGTGTATATCTGTCCGTGTACGTGCCTGTATGTGTGTGTGTGGCTATCCAATGTATGTATCCACTAGCGAAGAAACTGCAGCTCACATTCTATGTGAATTTGAGGCCTACTCTGCTCACAGATTCGAACACATTGGTCGTCATGTGATTGAACCCTGGGAGCTGAACGACATTCCTGTCAAGTGCCTGCTTATTTTTGCATCGGTCTCTTTTCTTAGGGATCTTCGTTTTCTTTTTGGGGTAGTACAATAGACCTCTGGTCGATGTGCTGGGCTCTTTTGGAGCCACCCACCTTTATTTCATTCATTCATGTATCCACTATAGCTAAAAACCTATTCGACGAATTTTTTGCAAAATTTAGTTGGCAAGTTATTTGTGTGTTAATTTGGTGCTGATTACATTTGGGTGTGATTCGGAATAAAAGAACCTGCCTTATTTTGAAAAATAGCCCGAAAAATCGCCAATACCTGACACAAAAGACTAAGTATGCTCAAGTGTCCATTAAATGTTTTTATAAGTAATTCTTGATGACAAAAATAATAAGACCAACCCCATTACTTTTAATGCTAATCGTTCCCGATATATTTCAGTTTTATACACATTTTTGCAACTTCGCCTTTGAAAATACATCTGGTCGCAAAATAAAAAGAAAATGTAAGTAAAACTGCAAATTCAACTTAATTTAAAATATTATTCGTGTTTTTTTTGTACAATTAAATCAATTTATTCTTCTATATAATAGAAGGCAATGTCCGTCTATGTGTTTTATACACCATAGGCTCAGCGACAACGCGTCGCAGAGCTACGAAATTTGTCAATCGGAGACCCGGGGGGTGGGAAGGTGGCACGTGAAAACCGATTTTTAAAATCTGAATTATTTTTTTTTGTTATTTAATGTTTTATAAGATTTCGACCGTTTTTTCCCTTTTTTTTTCTCCACCATCCAGAAGTCGTAGAAAAAACAAATCACACGACCGGAAAGAGCAGACAATTGCAAGTAAAAATATATCAATTTCAAATCTCAGGGATAAATTCTAATATATTTTAAAGATTTTAAAATAAAAAACACGTTCGGCTGAAAAAAAAAATGAACTTTCGTTTTAAAATCCTCGCCTTGGGAAAAGTACTGACAATTTCGCTTAATAATTTACATTTTTAGAAAGCTCAGAGATCAGGCTTTCTTACAAGCCCAATCTGGTCAAGAAATAAGAAAAAGTAGCCGCACGATCCGGATTTTAAGGCAGTAATGATTTTCAATTTCTCGGCCAAACAGCGAAAGGAGGGATCGAATTTTCACCCACAAGCGCGCAGACGCACTGTGTTTCTGTGATGGAGGGGAGGTGAGTGAGGGTAAGGCTCCTCTATATACGAGCTGACTCATCAAGCATATTGAAGCCCACCGAGGTCGAAAGCGTAATCCATTAGCATTAACTCTATTCGTATTTTCACTTTAGGAAGTACTACTGAAAAAATTTTTGGTAAATGTTTTGCACCAAACTGCTCTAAACATACTAGAAAAAGGTTTAGGTAATTTCGCTTTCTCAGAAATGAAGAGGGAATAAAAAAATGGCTTATAAATAGTCGAGAGAATCATTGGATACCCGGTACAGGAGCATACTTGTGAAAGCTAAATTTTACAATATTGTAATTGAAACTTCTATTTTTATATAAAGTATTTATTTTAAACACTCATTTTATAATTTCGGTAACTGTAGTATGTAGTATTATTGACTTTTATTTGTTATAGTCTTATCTTAGTAAACGTGGTTTGTAGTCTTAAATGTGTTATTCTCTCTTCCCAACTTAAAAGTATAATTGCTTCAAATTATATATATATATTAAAGATTTATTCATGTTACACCAATATTTTTCAAGTTTTATACACTTTATTGCATTTCTAGAGTATAATGAATAATAAAATTGTTGAATCCTACTGTTAACAAACTGTCGCCAAATGGAAATCTTATCATATTATAATAATTATGTAAACATAAGCTAAAATGGTAACTAAATCGAAATGTATTTATTATAAAAGATAATGAATGATTAAATAGGATTTTTTTACTAAAAACTGATAGAAATTATATCTGAATGACTCGAATTTACTTTGGAATGACACTGATATTTTCATCGCCAAGACGATGATTGGGGCCACTCATTTGATGTAATGGCGCTATGTTTAGAGGATTTCCTCAATATTGTCTTTTAAAGTACTTTAATTATTTTGTACTAGGCATAAAGAATATATCATTTACAATACAAATTTATATAATTTATTATTATTATTAAGATTTTAAATGCTTTATTAATCTGATCCATACATCCGCATGTTTATAACAAAATTGCCGCTCTTTAAAATTTTAGTACCTTTAAAATTAAATACACATTTTTGTTTTAAAGTGCTGATCCCCCCCCGGCAATTCGCACACTACTATGTATCATCATAAATATATATTTCAAAAACAACTTTTTATTATTTAGAACAGGTATTTCAAATAATTCAAGGTCTTTCCGAGCTCATAATAAGACCATATTTTATTCTATATAATGTTAGAACTGCAACAGATGTAAAATAAAAATATACATCAAAGTATTTCATAAATTTTAATAAGACCGGATTTTTGCAAAAAATAATAATAATAATAAACAATGTCCATCTATTCGTTAATCTGCTTATAGAGTGAGAATCATATTTTTGATTCTTGTTAATAAGTGTCGACATTACAAATGTTACTCCAATCTAATTTATATTTATAAAAATATAACTCAGTTGTAAATTTGTTAACATTATCCAATATCTGTAAAAATTAATATTTGGAGCACGTGTTAAACCGCGAAATATGGTAACCTATGTATTTGAATAAACCTTACTGGGCTTCAATATGCTTGATAAGTCAGCCTGTAGTATAGGAGTTCTAAGTGAGGGTCTGACGTCACGGTTCTGACGAGGTTCTGACGTCACGGTTCTGACGAGGCTCTGACGTCACGGTTCTGACGAGGTTGCATCAGATACGCATAGTGAAATTGACAGAGACCCTACCCTTAAAAGGGAGCTTAATAGACTCACGTGTAAAGTCAGTGAAAAAATTGTCGCAGAAAAGCAGCAACAGTATAAAGAATTAATCGAATCCCTTAGCCAGGAAGACGTATCGCTCTGGCAATTCGCTAAAAGACTCAGAAAACCTCAAATTAAACTCCCGCCACTAATAGATGGCGCTAATATTGCGTACTCAGACGAAGAAAAGGCAGAGGCGCTTGCTAGGCATTACGAAAAGCAATTTGAACCAAACCACGATCTAATGTGTCAGGACACCCTAAGAATGGTTAGGCAAACTCTAAACAATTTCAGGAACTCCCCGGTCACGGCTGAGATTAACCCAGCCACCCCGCAAGAAATAGTAGAGATTATCAAAAACCGTAAAAGCCCAGGGCACGACAAAATCAGGAATATCGCGGCAAAAAACCTACCCTTAAATATAATATTTTACTTGACCATCTTAATAAATAAAATACTAGAACTAAATTATTTCCCCAAAGAATGGAAGGAAGCGATAATTATAGCGATCCATAAACCTGGTGAGGATGCCTCAATTCCAGCCAACTACAGACCAATCAGTTTGTTGCCGACACTTAGTAAAATTACTGAGAAAATAATTCTTAAGAGACTGAACACGCACCTTAGTGAGAATGACATTATCATTCCGGAGCAGTTTGGATTTCGGCCAAAACACTCCACCACTCATCAATTGCTGAGAGTGGTAGAGTACATTTCTTCTGGTTTTAATAATAAGACACCCACAGCTGCGATTTTTCTTGACATCCAAAAAGCCTTTGATAAAGTGTGGCACTGTGGATTAGCTTACAAATTGATCACTCTAAAAGTCCCTGACGCACTTGTCAAACTTTTAATTTCATACCTAAATAACAGACACTTTCAAGTCAGAGTAAAAAATAACTTATCTACACCCAAGCTCATTAAAAGTAGTGTACCGCAAGGATCCATCCTGGGCCCGACACTCTTTAACATATATCTAAATGACATTCCAAGGACCCCAGACACGGAGCTGGCACTCTATGCAGACGACAGCGCGATACTTGCAAAACACCCTTACGTCTCAGTAATGCACAGACAGCTACAACAACACTTAGACATACTCAGGGCCCTCGCTAAGACTTATCATTGGGGGGGGGGGAGAGCCGATAAAATTGCCAAGTCAAGTAATGATTTTTACCAACTTAAGTAAAGTCTAGGGAGGTTTTTTTTTTTTTTTCACCGATAACACATTTTATATCGATATTTCATTCATCGATATATCAGTATGGTTAATGTATCCATAATGTCTCTCAATACTCAAATATCTTAAAGGTTTTTTTTTGCATGATTCTGTATCATGAAATTGCCAAAAAAGAGAAAAAATTACTGTAACCTTAATTTGATCCTCAGATTTGACAGATAATCAGAAAAACTATTTGATCAAATTAGGGCCTTATCAACCAATTTTGGCATCTTTTCCAAGTGATGGTAAAGACAGATTCAATCCCCATTGGTATAAAGAATTTCAGTACTTAGAATACAGTACAATTAAAGATTGTGCATACTGCTTTGTGTGCTTTCTGTTTCCTCATGGAGTAGGTCAAGAGAAGAGTGAAGATGCATGGTCGAAGATTGGAGTGAGAAATTGGGGGCAAATGAGAAGCAAAAGCTGGGAAAGTTACAAACTCACTTTTCATCTATTGCATAAAGATCAGCACTCCACAACTATTGTAACTTTTTAATAAAGGAGCGGCACATTGATGTACTTCTTGATCAAACCAAGAGATTAGCTCTGATAGAAAATGAAAGAGTACAGTTTCAAAACAGAGAAGTAGTGACAATCTTGCTCGACACATGCAGGATCCTAGGACGTCAAGGGATAGCATTTCAAGGATCAGGATCAAATGATGGTAATTTTGTACAAATAATATCGCTGATCTCAAGATATAACCACATCTTGAAAACGTGGTTTGATGAAAGAGAATTATGGCGGTACCACGTGAGTTACATGAGTCCTGAGTTACAAAATGAGCTCGTTGCTGAAGAAATAGAAAAAAAAATTGTTAAGGAGATTAAGAGCTGTGATTTTTTCTCAGTGATGGCTGATACCACACCTGACAGTTCACAAAAGGATATGCTTTCGATTGTTGTCCGTACTGTCGATGAAAACTGCAAACCAAGAGAACGCTTGCTAGACGTTTCTGAATGTGCTGAAAAACAGGTATTGGAATGACAAAGTAAATTTATGAGACTTTAAGAAAGAAAGAAATTGACACACCCTCATTGGCTTTTCAGTCGTATGATTTTGCAAGTTCAATGTCAGGACAGTTTAATGGAGCACAAAAGAAACTCTCAGAAATCATAGGGCATAATATACCATACATTCCATGCCAAGATCACAGACGTAGAACACAGCTGCAGTATCAGCATTATTATTAGAGACTTATTCGACGCACTTGAAGCATTGTATGTTTTCTTCAATTCAAGTACTAACCGTTTCCGACAGTTGAGGAATAAGATCAAAGAAGTGAAGTATGCCCTTCTTTTGAGAAATATGTCTAGTACTAGGTGGACAGCCAGAGCAGAGACTAGAAAAGCTGTAAACACATCATTTGCACCTATCCTATCTGTATCAGAAGAAATTTCCACACAACAGGAATTAGATTGTCCTACAAAAGCAAAAGCGCATGGGTTATGCAAAAAGATGAAATCATTTGATTTCATTGTTATCTTGTTTTTTATGAAAAACATTATGTATAAAATGAAGAATTTGACAGAAACTTTGAAAAGCCCTGATCTGAATTTGATTGATTGTATTACAGTTGAACAGTCGAAAACACCGTAATAATTTTGGAGAAGATTAATAGTAACACCACAGAAATGGACAACTTGATCACAAGTGCGGAAACATGTGTTGGAAACATTAAAGTTGATCCTGTACATGACTTTCAACTGCACCATAGAAGACGAATGAGGCCGAGAAGGATTGAAGAGTATGCTGAAAATGAAGTAAACATAGACCTAAAACAATGCTATAGAAAAGAGTTCAAGGCTGTCCTTGATACACTATGAAGAGACTTTAAAGACAACGTGGTTGCTATGAAGACAACTATTTCTCCACTATATTCAATTTTCAACTTTCCCTTGAACAAGGATAATCTGACAATCGAAGCAATTGAAGAGGCTGTTACGATGTTCCCTCCAGCTACTAGGTCTCATATGCAGGCTCTACAAAGTGAGTTAGAAGTCTTTGTTAACATATGCAAGGAGGAACATACATATACTATCAATGGAAACATTGAAGAACGTAATGGTTCAATGCAAAAATGCTTTAAAGCTGGCTTTCAAAATGTGCCAATTGACTTTAACAGCCGGTTATGGAGTCAGCACAAATGAAAGAGCCTTCATTTAGCTAAATATTGTGAAATATTCCTTGAGAACAACAATGACAGCTTCATGCTTTTGAAGTGCGAAGCAGACTTTGGAAACGAAATCAACTTGGAAGATGCTGTAGAAAGGTGGTCTTGCCTGAAGCAAAGACGAATACGTGTCTATGTAAAATAAGTTAAACACAATAAAGCCTTTTTTTTATCCATATTCCATTTATATGGATCTTTGGAGTGTATATCATGATAAAATATCATCCATCATTTTATCTAAAATGTACCAAGTCTGCCAACTTGGATCTTGATTTTGCCAACTGTACAGGGATTTCTCAACATTCGGGGGGGAGACTCCCCCCCTGTCCCCCCCCTTAGCGAGGGCCCTGGACATACTCCAAACATGGCTGGAAAAATGGCGAATAAAATTAAATCCCAATAAATGTCATTGGATTTATTTCTCAAGAAAACGTAAACCTCCGCCTCCTCTGTACATAAACAACCATGCCCTAAAAGCGGAAAAATCTACTAAATACCTAGGTGTAACGATAGACTCCCACCTAACTTGGAAACTGCACGTAACGAACATAATCAAAAAAGCGTATATAACCATAGGAGCCTTATACCCAATGATAGGAAACGGAAATCTAAGTTATCAAAATAAACTCCTAATTTATAAATCGGTCATCTGCCCGGGAATGCTGTATGCAGCACCCGTATGCGGATATGCCTGTAAAACTACCATAGACTTATTAGAGACAAGACAAAACAAAACCCTAAGGATTATAAGGAAAGCCCCTAGATACTTAAGAAACTCGGTAATTAGGAAAGACTTCAAAATAAAAGCTGTTAGAGCCCAAATCAAAAAGCTAGCGCTTAAATTCTACAAAAATCTGCCATCTGTCCCAAATGAACTATTATTTAATCTGCATGACTATGATCATCGCAAGGCTAAATCTCGTAAGAGACCCCGCTCGGTACTTAACTTTGATATTCGGTACTAGGAACGTTCCACCTTAATCAGTTGATATTAAAGAAAACTCGCGATCTTTGGTTTTCTACAAAATGTTTAAAATCCTAAACTGCTAAAATGCTAGGTTACCCTCAGATCTGCATCAACCCCCCCAAACTGCTTAAACTCTTAATGTGCAACAAACTGCAACACTAGGAGCTAGGACAAATAATAAAAACAGTAAATCAAAAACCTCGAACCTCCAACTATGGACCAATGAAATAATGTCACAGTATGAAGATAAGAACCACACCTAGAGATTGGAGATTAAAGGCGCTTCGAGCCTGGTGCTCTGTTCTGGACGAAACTCTATGAAGTGAAATTGAATGGAACATTCGATATTTGTGCCTGCTAAATAATGAATGTACGTCATTAAACTGAAACAAACCATCCATTTTATTTGAATAAATTATCCATCCATTTTATTGGAATAAAGTATTATTTTCGAAATAAATTACTTTTCATTTTAAATTTCAATTTGCTTGAAATGCATTTATTATTTTTTTAAAAACGTCATTTTTTTCTTACAACTCAACCCAAACCTTTCACTTTGTTGTGTTAGCAGTTTCGTTGGAGCTGTTTATCCGTATCAAGATTAGAATTTATTTTACTTCATTATTGTTCTTTTAAGAACATAATCTTCTGTTTCTCTTTTTATAACATTATATATTAAGTGTATTCTGTGGCGTCAGTTTTGTGAAACCACAGACAAGATGCAATTCGAAATTAAATACATTTATTGAACTAGACATTAACAGGCCAATGATCGACATAGTGACAATAGTACATTCAAACATCTCGCAATAACACAGAATTACACTCGGTAGGGTGACAATTAAGAACACCCCTGGAGGAAGAGGAACAGAGAGCATACACATACATTTCCTGACATATTAGAAACACAACTATCCTTCACAGTATATTTAAATCAAATGATATTTTAGAATAACAATTTCATAGTCAAGGCAACATCAGTACTTCAAATCTCAGATCGAATTGGTAATAATATTCCATCACATCAGAAGGAAAAATGAATATACAAAAGTTTACATCCTCTCTTGAAACACAACAATTAGCACTTAGGGAACTCGGATTTAATTTCGGGATCTCTACACGGCACAGTTCTTGCACAAACCCAGGACAAATGAATACACAACACCACTCTGATGAAACAGAAAAATCTTGGCTGAACACAAGGAAAACTTTCTACTCGCCAGGACTGTCGAGGAATAGAGATTTTCGGCAACGAAGAATAACTGGATTTCATCACACCACCGGAAACATTCGATTTTACTCAGGAACTGGTGGAATCCAGACTACGAGAAAACTATTCCACACAACTCGACGACATCCACACGAAGAGGGGTCAGACAAAAACAATCGCTATAGATAGCCAACATAGCTTTAATTGCATTTCGAAGCCGCCTCGAGAAAAGAATCCTCTATTCCATCAAAACAAAACTCCATTTCTTCACAAGTTCGGAAGTGCATTTTTGCAAGAACAACGATCGTGTCTTCTCCTGGGCCATATCCGCCCCAAAAGACTATTTCTTTGTTACTACATTATAAATTCATAATTGTATATTAACAAATCACAATCAAATCATTTCATTTCCACATTCGTGATTCAACGCGAATCCCAACACAACTACATCGTTCCAACGCTCCTTCCACACTGCCGCCCAATCCCTTTTCAAACTCCGCGTTCCCAACTAGCGACTGAGAAGCGAAAATACAAAATTATTTTATTAATATTTTTCTGGAACATAAACAATTTCGCAATTTAAAGGTTCACTTCCCTTAAAAGTCAATGGAATTGAAAACATGTCGAAAATACATTTATATGGCAAAATTAACACTTTCAATCACACAGAAATAAAACTATACTTTAATATAAAGACAAATACGACACAGGTGTGAAAGCTTTATCACAATTTACACGTTTATAGTGTATTTTATTTTTATTGTTTTAAAATTGGTCCGATTTAAACAGCGGCTATATATTGTTCTGATTTAACAGGCTTTCGACTTCTATTCTAGAATTGTATTTAGATTTTTGTGTAATTTGTAAACATTCTATTCAGTTTAGAGTTTATTTTAACAGTGGACTATTGGTATTATAGGTGTTTATAATTTTATTTCGTGTTTTTATTAAAAACAAAAAAGCTTTTAATATATACAAACTTAAATAATGAATGTTTTTGTTTCTGTAATACATTATTTTTCATCATAAAATTTAATTATTAGTGTTAACGTCATTAAACTAAAACAAACCATCCATTTTATTGGAATAAATTGTTCATCCATTTTATTGGAATAAAAAATTATTTTCGAAATAAATTACTTTTCATTTTAAATTTCAATTTGCTTGAAATGCATTTATTAATTTTTTAAAAACGTCATTTTTTCATTCAACTCAACCCAAACCTTTCACTTTGTTGTGTTAGCAGTTGGATTTTGATTGCAGAGGTGATCAGGTGGTGGAAAAATTAATCTGTCATCAAGATTGCTTAACTGTCTAACAAGGCTAACATATAAAAGAGTTGAACAATTTAAAATTGCAATTAAAGACCATCAGATTTATACTTTTAAGCAAATTAAAATGGGATTATCCACCTATGATGATAAACGTCATATTTTAAATTACAGAATTAAGAGCTTAGCATGTGGTCATTATAAAATTTAAATGATTGAATTATGGGGGATTGAATTGTGGCGATGTATTGTATACATCAGGTGGTGGTTGGGACCACAATTAAAAAACTTTAACACTGATGAAATAAAAAAATAAATAAAAAGGAAGTTATGGAGATGGTCGCGGTGCATTTATGCATCGGGTGGTGATGGGGATAATTTACAAAAACAAAACAAAAAAAAAAACTTTTTTTTTGCTGAGCAGCATCGTTAAAGCAACATCGTAATTTCTTAAATACTAAATTCACATTCAACATCATCAGTCTCAAAAATACTTTCATGTCATTTGCGATGCAATACTAAAAATGCAGATAAACGGATACAATTTCATTTATGTAAAACAAAAAATAGAGAAGCATACCTCTATACAAAACATAGGAGCAGTTAACTGATCCCGGCTGTGAGTACACATCAAAGGGCTTTCCTAGGGTTACAGGTACAGAAATCCTCAGAATCTCACAGTTTATAAACATTAGAATAAATTCACTTTACAAATCAATTTTCAAGACCCCTCCCTTAGAACATTATTTTTCATCTTAAAATTCCATTATTAGTTTTAACGTCATTAAACTAAAACAAACTTTGTCAACTCCACGGGGTTATGGCGCCAGCGAGTTTGTCACGGTCAGAATTTTCAAGGGTAGCGAACAGGCTGGTCGCCGAAGGTGACTAGTACATAATAAAGGAAAATGTCTCTCTCTCTCTCTGTGTGCAGTCTGTAGCGGAAAATCTAAGCTTCGTACGGACATGAAATTTGGTGCACAGATACTACCAAGACCTGAATAGGTGCACCTCGGCGCTATTTTTTTTTTTAAATTTTGAATTACTTTTATAGTTATTTTATGTTTTAGCTCGATTTACAACGAATTTGGGCGATGTTCATATAAATCGATTGCTTAGCACCCTAAACATTATCACAGAGTTTTCATCTTGAAATCATCGGAAAGAAAGAAGAAAATTATTTCCAACATTATTTGAATCAAATGCGTGAGACAATCTCTTCATATTTATTATTATTATTTTAAATATATCGACGTTTGCATTGTTTACGTTATCTGATATATATCATCGTATCTGAAAAACTAAGATTAGCGCATTCAAAGTCCCGCCAAATACTATATCAACATTCTAACTAAAAAAATTTTCGATTTCATAAGTATGTAATTTTAATTTTTGTAATTTTTTAAGTGATCGCATTCAGACCTTCAATGAAGTTCTACCGCGTTTCATGGAGATACGACGCCTCCCTTTCTCTTGATCAGACCTATTTTAAAGGTTGAAGGGTGAGCAGTTTGCTTACATTCTCCTTTAACGGAAACTTTCGTAGGTATCCAGTATCAAATTCATTGCTGGATGTTTTGAATCTAATATTTATTTTCTCCTCCGGAGAGCGTGTTTCGAGATTTGGAGTATGGTGTTATCTGTATCCGTATTATTTAAGTAGTGGGCACTTATTTATCAGCTACGAGCTATAAATATTTTATGTTTCTGCATTGCGGAGAGCGTGTTTCGGGATTTGAAGAATGGTGCTATCTGTATCTGTATTATTTAAGTAGCGGACACTTATTTATTGGAAATGAAAAATTACGTTGTTTGCGGTGGTCAATAAATAAATTGGTTTAATTGCGCCGAGATTGTTGAAATAAAGAAAATATCGTTGATTTAAATTGTGTCCGTAAACGTAGAGTCTCTGCAAGTGACGGCTTTTGGTTTTATGGTTGGGGGGGGGGGGTATCAGGCCAGTTGGGCTGATGTACACGGATTGCATGCATTTTTTACACTGTTAATCATACGAATAAAATGTATTTATTTTGTTATTTTATATAACCACCCTGCTGCTAACTGTTATTTTATATATTCCCGTGTAACGCCGGACACATTTTCTAGTCAATTACAAAAGTAAGAAAGTTACAAGAAATTTTAGTTTATAAGGAAAGTCGTGTCTGTCCATGTCAGATTTTTTTTATTCATTTTCATAAAAAAAAATCTGATGTGGGCAACACATGACTTTCCTTATATAATGAAATGAATTTATTACTTTTACAGTAAAATAAATAGGTTTTTCTTCTAGTAGATACTAATATCCTTTCCAAGATATTGACTTTTCGACAATTAGTCGTCATTTTCATTGATTTAGCGTCATTTTTATCCATTTGGCGAGATTTTCGTTATTTGGCAACATTTCAAAAAGTCGCCAAGTTGGCGACATTCCGCCAATTTTGTCGCCAAAATCTCGCCAAGCGTTATGGACAAAGAAATAAGTTATATATATATATATATATATATATATATATATATATATATATATATATATATATATATATATAACTTATTAGATATTGAATTTTCGACATATATTATATAACTATTATTATATATTTATATATTATATAACTTATTAGATATTGAATTTTCCTCAATTAGTCGTCATTTTCATTGATTTAGCGTCATTTTTATCCATTTGGCGAGATTTTCGTTAATTTGACAACATTTCAAAAAGTCGCCAAGTTGGCGACATTCCGCCAATTTCGTCGCCAAAATCTCGCCAAGCGTTATGAACGAAGAAATAAGTTATTCTTACAGCAGATAAATTGGCGTTCAAATGCAAAAGTATTACTCTATATCTATATTAAGTATCTTTTTTCATGAATGGAACGAGCTAGATCCACGAGAATGATGTCACCCAATTTATCGCATGATATTATATATGAAAAGTGAATATGTTTTTCAATAGGAAATATTTTTTTTCTATTTTATTTGACTTTTTGATAATTTTTTTGAAAAATGTGCGATATCTCGAGAACGGTTCATGTTAGCGTTCTAAAATTTATGTCAATCGTTTTCTAATGAAAAATTACATAAGGAATGTCTATTTACGTAACTTTATTATTGGTTTTGATTTTTTGACGATTTTTTCAAAATTTCATTCGAAAATTTAGGGGGGTTCTGAACATTCGATTGCGTATAAAAACAATAGGCTTCCAGTGTTTACAGATTGTGATTTTTGTACCAAATTTGGTTCGAATCGGTCCATTCGTTCGTCAGTTATCGTCTCCACAGACCCACTGACACACACACACACACACACACACACACACACACACACACACACATACTTTCACACACACACACACACACACACACAGACATCACTTCAAAAATGTTTGATTCGTGATCAGGGATGCTTGAAACGTGCTCTCCCGTCGAAAACTCGAATTCGAATTTTCGACCCCGTCACAATACTTTCCTTATACATTATGTATATAAGGAAAGTAATGAATGAATCAGGGAGACCGAGTTATGGATATGTGATTTTCTTTATAATTTTACTGTTCAAAAGTTTGGTTCGTTTAAATAATAATGATCCTTGTATATATATTTTTAATTTAACTGATTTTACACAAGGGTAAAGTAATCAGCAGATACACTTCTTTATAGTGCGAATATGTAATCTAATCCCGAATTCGGGATTAGGATAGGGCAAATTTCGAGAATGGCTGGCTCCAAAATAATTTATGGCACCTGCTTGAAACCACAATTAACCCTTGGATGGGAAATGTTTCAGCTCCTCTCTGTCTTCCAGCAAGTTCGAGGGATTTCCTGTCAAGTCATTCGAATGAGATTGTTTACTTTTGTCTGGTTTGAAAACTCGGTTTAGTATGGGAATAAAGGTAACTGCTTGGTATTTCTCTACCAATTTTATATCTTTCTTATGATAACAATATCCCTCAAGTGTATAATGTTGTACTGAAAAAAAATCCCTAGCTCTGTCTGAGGTGGCTGCAAGATTTTTACTTTCCTTATATACATAATGTTTAAGGAAAGTATTGTGACGGGGTCGAAAATGCGAATTCGAGTTTTCGACGGGAGAGCACGTTTCAAGAATCCCTGATCATGAATCAAACATTTTTGAAGTGATGGCTGTGTGTGTCATTGAGTCTGTGGAGACGATAACTGACGAACGAATGGACCGATTCGAACGAAATTTGGTACAAAAATCACAATCCGTAAACACTGAAAGCCTATTGTTTTTATACGGAATCGAATGTTCAGAACCCTCCTAAATTTTCGAGTCATCATCATCATCATGGTACTACAGCCCTTGTAGGGCCTTGACCTCCTTTAAGATTTTTGACCATTCCTTTCTATTGGCCGCTTTCCTCTTCTTTTCCGCCGTCGTTTCCAAAGATCAGTCCGGTTTTTCTTTCTTAAAGGTTTTGTAACAAGATTTTTTTCCGGGGTGGAGTTGTTCACAGACTAATAAAAACAGACTTTTCACTCGACGGCAGAGCCCTCAACCGCCAACCAAAATATCAAGGTTTGGCACGCTTGGCGATGGTCTGTGACGGTTTTCGCCAAGACGTTCTGCTAATATAACCCTATTTGGCACTGAACATAACACTTGGAACTTGGAAGAACGTTGTTCTATCATCGCATGTTTACACGTGGTAAACATAATTTCAGTGCTATTCTGGACTTTATAATCACTTATTTTATTTTTTATGGATTACTAAAAGAAAAGGAATTACGTTTACAATGTATGCAATTTATTTTTATTTAAATAAAAAATTATTTGTTATCCATCCCATATTTCATCCTATGCACGTGTTCATCATAAGATATTGGTGCAGTATTATTACTGCCGACTAGATTAAATTCTAAGAAGCAGTGGCATTATTAGTTCATTATATAGTATTCTGTGGAGTTGTTAGCCCCACACCCAACCCCCAACCTGGAGGACCAGTCGTCACCCCTGCTTTTGGAGGTGACGAACCAGTCCCCTGATACAATCCCCAGGGGCAGGATACCTGGCTATCCCCCCAGGCACTGGGGCGCCATTTTTCGCCTTCTACGGAACACAGGGGGGGTGGTAGGGTTATTCTAGAACCCGTCCCTACACGAGTGTGTTGTTGTTGTTGAAACCCAGACCGTCCGACCTACCAGAAAGGTGTAAGGTAACTGTTTGGACGGTCGGGAAGTGCCACCCAATTTAGACCGGAACCCAGTGGGGGAGGCATCCACAGGGACCGTACCCTCCTTCCCCTACCACCAACCTCTCGGAAGGACTTTCGGACCCACATGTTTAACGTGATCGTACTCCGCATGAGCACGGCGGCAGTTTTGGCAGTGGCTGGAATCGAACCCGGGCCTACCGAGTGCAACTCCAGCGCGCTAACCAATGGGCTACCGCGCCCCCTACACGAGTGTGTGTGTTAGTGAGTCTGTGGAGATGATATCTCACGAACGAGTGGAGCGAAATTTGGTACAAAAATCACAATCCGTGAATACTGGAAGCCTATTGTTTTTAAACGCAATCGAATGTTCAAAACTCCCCTAAATTTTCGAGTGAAATTTAGAAAAAATCGTCAAAAAATCAAAACTGCTAATAAAGTTACGCAAATAGACATTTCTTATATAATTTTTCATTAGAAAACGTTTGACATAAATTTTAGAACGCTAACATGAACCGTTCTCGATATACTGCACATTTTTAAAAAAAATTAACAAAAAGTCATATAAAATAAAAAAAAATATTTCCTATTGAGAAACATGTTCACTTTTTATATGTAATACCATGCGATAAATTTGGTGACATCATTCTTGTGGATCTAGTTCGTTCCACACATGAAGAAAGATACTTTGAGTAATGCTTTTGTATTTGAACGCCAATAGTCATTTATCTGCTGTAAGAATAACTTATTTCTTCATCCATAACGCTTGGCGAGATTTTGGCGACGAATTTGGTGGAATGTCGCCAAGTTGGCGACTTTTTTAAATGTTGCTAAATTAACGAAAAATGGATAAAAATTACTCTAAATCAATGAAAATTACAACTCATTGACGAAAATTTAATATCTTGGAAAGAATATAAATAGCTACTATATAAATAATCTATTTTTTTACTGTAAAAGTAGCAAATTTATTGCATTATATAAGGAAAGTCATGTGCTGCCCACATCAGATTTTTTTTCTCCTGAAGGTATTTTGTTTCCGAAAACCATCTGATACTTTTAATTAACTATATGCTGTACTAACGAAGATTTTAATGCTTAGTAGAATACCTTTTATTCCATTTTATCCGTGATGAAGATTTTCATCGGTATATAAAATAATTTTCTTTTCAAATATAGAAGAAATATAAGTGTCTTAACATCTATTAAAAGGTTCTTCAGAATGACATTTTTTAATTGAATTATTAAATGTTTTGTGGACTAATTTATGGGACCAAGACGTGATAAACTTTCAAAAAATAATTTTTTCATTTTGTAATTCCAAAATAATAACGAGTACTGCCGATTACAAACATATGTCATTTATGCACCTTTCATCTTATGAAAAGTAAACAGTTTAGCTTAAAGACGTTAATAACAAATATCCATTCCATAAGAAAATGTTTTCTAAAGATGTATGTTTTTCCTGCTTTGGTACACTTTATGTGACTTCTATAGTATCCACATTTATGAAATTTTGCACGGGTATAATATTTATGATTGTGCAACTAGTGAACTTAAACTGTTCTACTTATTTTTAAGAACAGTTTAGAGAATGGAGCTTATTGGTATTTTTAATAATTTCTACATTCGTACACAATTTTTAAAAATACCAAGCAGTTAAAGTGTAAAATTTATTTTACTTACATTAAATGCACAATCATACATTTTATGCTCCTGCAAATTTTAATACATGTAGATGCTACAGAATTTACATAAAGTGTACCAAAATAATTTTTTAGCTATTTTATGTTTTAGCACGATTAAGCACGATTTCGATCGATATTCACACAAAACTTTTTAACGACTGAAAATATTATCACAAAGTTTCTATCTTGACACTATCAAAATACCAAAATATTCTCTTTGAAACAAGCTTTAAACGGAATCCATACGATTAATAGACGCATAATCGTGAATTTTTTAAAGAAATATATACTTTTCTCCTGTTGAAAATGTCTCCGATTGTTAAATTACTATATAAAAAATTGATTGACTATTCGATTTTTATAATTTAATAGTAGCTCCTTTAAATAGTACAGACTGCTTCAAAGCGAAAAAATTCTGAAGCCATCCGTTCATTAATTATAATTTTATAAGATATATATTTATCGCTTTTTTAACATCGGAATGAATCTTGCTCAAAAAGTTGTCATTCTGTAAGGCTGCCCTGTACCGCTAGCCATCTATTAACAAATATATTTAAAAATCATTTTAGAGCAAAATTTTATTTTTTTAGAGCAGCATTTCTCAAAGTGTGCTCCGCGGAAACTCACAGTATTCCAAGGGTTCCGCGACATGTTAATTTCTTGTAAATTTTCTTAAAAATAGAAATAAACGCGTAAAATTTTGAATGCACAATTTGGATTACAATGGCATTTTTCTCATTTTGAGGTTTCGCCATCAAATTGAAATTCAAAAGAGGCCTACGATAAAGAAAAATGAAAACATTGTTTCAGAGCAAGCAAACGGTCGACATTTGTATCAAATGCAATAAAAATTTGTTTGAGAACAAATTTTTAATCGTTTAGAGCAAAAAAATGTCTGTATTTGTATATTTCAACGCAGATAAAGCATTTTAAAATTTCAAATACTAAAACCTAAATGAAAGCAGTTTAAAACTTAAATAATTAATTACACAAACTGCAAATTACCATTACAGAAAGTAATACTAATATGAAACCCTGATGACATGATATAAATCATATTTAATCATGCTATCGGTGATTTATTTTTAATTTCAGGTAGCAATTGTGAAATTTATATAGTTGCCTATTTGGTAGAAACACAAGAATCACAAAATTAACAATTTTTAAACTACGATCACTGCTCATATATAAAATTGACTTAAGAAATATATACAACATACACAAATAAATACAATACATGCAAATATATACGCGAAATATATACCATTTATGACTGTACCTTTAAAAAATACTATATTATCAAAAGTGTTTCATGTTTTACATTTAAAGTAACACCATAATATAGAAAATTGGTACAGATGCAAATGAATCCAATGGACTTATTTTTTTAAGATACCCATATTTCAATATACCTTTATATGAATTTCTGTTTGACTAAATCCTTACAACCCTAATAACAAATTCGTTTGTAATTAGTTACCTAATATTAGCCATAAGACTTATCTCTAACAAATGGAAAAGACAAATATTTATATCAAATATTGACTCTTTCTCCGCCAACCATTCCAGTATTAATTAATATTCAAAGCAGTTTCTTCAAAGAGGAAAACTTCGGCGCCGTGTTTGCCCAAATTAAGTTGTAGATTCAGAAAAAGCAATTGGTACTAAGGATTACAGAAGCTAAAACACATTCTAAGAAACTGTATATAAAGTGCCATATTATATTAATTACTAACTGCAATACTTTGAAATTACAAAGAAATTGGAAATTTTCGCAAAAAATATAATGTGGGTTGCGTATGACATCTACTTTATAATGCAATCACTTTACTTCTTTCATACCAAAATATTGTTATACAAGATCCATGACACAATGTTTTTGGCACTGATTTGTATGTATATTAACATTGGGCGTTTTTCTGGATGACAAACTGTGAATCCATTTAGAAGTACCGAATGAAGAGGCTGTGTACACATTTTTACAGAGGCTCTTTACACATTTTTATAACGATTTTCTTGCAAAACATAACAAAATTAAAATTAATTCAAAAAGTATTTCTGGCAATAGCTCATTTTATAATACCTAAATAATCGTTTGCTGTAGTTAAATTTTGCCTATTTTCAAAATGAGTAAATACAGTTTGGATTGAATGATGCGTTTTTGCTCTTTTCGAAGAGAAGCATTTATTCATATTCTGAAGTTAAAAACACTGTGAAAACCATTGAATTTGCATGTTAAATGCAAAGTAAGCAATATTATTAATAATAAAGAGAAAAAGCGTCAAGCATTGCTTTTAACCTGAAAAAGAACAACGAATGAATACCCAAAGAAAGTAAGTACATTTATGTCAATTTCAATAATAAAATCTCTTATCTCAAAAGAAAATTCACCGAATTAAAGAATAATTGCAGTGTCTTTTAAAGTGACGGTAGATAAGATAATCGATAAAAATTTAAATCTTAAAAAACTGCGTAATATTCACTTCTTTCTGTCTAGACATTTGAATGAGCGCAGAATATGCTGTAGAATTCTCCATAACAATGATTTAACCGGTGATATATTGAAATATATATGGTGACAATTGATGAAACATGTAACTATTTAAATGACTGTAACAAAAAAGATCGATTTACTATCGCAAAAGAGGAGAAAAAGACCTGTAAACATGATTCTAAGAATAAAAAGAAAGTTTCAGTAAAGGATTCGTGAATATTTCTGGCTTTTTGTAAAACGGTAAATTAAAGTTAAGAAAAGTAAGAACACTGTCAAAATTAATTCAACATATTACCAAGATAAAGTTTTAACTCCTTTATTTAATGAAGAAATACCATCCCTTTATCTACAGAGTCTTAATGAAGTAGAACTTCATCAGGATAAAGCCACTAGTCACAGATCAAAATCTACCGCTCAATTTTCGGAACAAGTTATAAATGATACAGGTATTAAAGCTTTACCTTTTGCCCAAATTCCTTCATGTCCCGTGATGTATCACCAATGGATTATTAGGTTTTTGGAAGTGGATTATTAGGTTTAGAAAACTTTATCTCATACATAATAACTCATAACTTTAAGAAACGCTCACATATCTTAGAAATCAAGATGTAGAATTATAGTCTAGAGAAAGGGCCATCAGATAGAATATTTAAGAAACAAATGTTGCTACTTCAAACTATAATTATATTGCTTTAAATTTGTTCTAGAAATGTGTAACTAGCCTCTGTATTTTAGGCAAATCCAAGTCCATAATTAAAAAAATTGGAAGCGTTCACTAAGCAAAATAGATAACAATTTAATCATCCTACATAAAATCGCTAAATGGACTCATAAATAAATAAACCATACCACATTGTGTTTGAAAGTGCTCAAAATATGTTTATATTCGGCCCTGTCAGCGACTTAGTCAAAAAAGAATGATTAATTCGTACTCGGATACAAAATGTACATAAAATGCTATTGATATTAAATTATTATTCCGTCAAGTATTGGAATCGAAACACAAACTATTGCAAAAATATCTTCTCTCGTGAATGAAGAACTATATCCACGAGAAAGATGCTAATAGATTTATCGCATAATATTGTATATGGTGTGAACATATTGGGATATTTATAACTTTCAAATTTTAAAAAATTTTTTGAGGATTTTATTTGAAAACATACACTACATAGAGTACGATTCAAGCTAGTGTTACAAAGTTTGCGCCATTGGTTTTCTAGCAAAAATTACGCATAAAATAATTATGTATTTAACATTATTAAATATCCTGAATTTTTATTAATTTTTCAAAAATTCGTTCAAAAATTTGAAGGTTTTCGTACGTTCGATCGCATTTAAAATCAATAAGATTCCAGAATCATTGATTGTAATAATCTGGCCAATTCTTTGGACGCTCCATTCGTTCGTGAGATATCATTTCCACAGACTAAGGACACACACACGCACAGAGGCGTTACCTCAAAAACGTTCGATTCGTGTTCAGGGACACTTAAAAAGTGTCTTGCTATAGAAAAATCGACAAAATATTTATCTTATAAATTATCCTATTCATGTAGGGAAAGTAATAATAAAGGTTTGGTCTAAAACATTGCATCTGAAATCACTTTGTATTACAGCGATTCCACAGTAGCGTGTGGGACATTTGTACTCGTATTTTGCAGTTCGGATTATTTATTTAGAAATAAAACAAATTATATTTTGTATATTTCATATTAATTGGTGGCAAGCGCATTTGCCAGAATGTTTTACAACATTTTTTTTCTTAAAATATGTATTTATTAGAATATATTATAGACAAAACTTAGATGGTAACTCATATGGATCTAGCATTAAATCCCGGTGGGGATAGATGCGGTCACTAAAAATATCCACATTCGATTCCTTTACCACTTTCGGTTCAAGAAATTTCCCTGAAACATCTATTTCTCTGAAAAGGCTACAGACAGAGTTTCGATGATAACTGTTATGCATATTGCTAAAAATCTCCATTTTTATTTTAAGAATTTTTTTCTTGAAATATCTATTCCCGAGTATCGGCTGTAGATATTGTTCAGATAATGGCTGACATGGATTCAGTACAAAATTACGGATGGGGTAGGGTGGAAGAATTTCTAATTTATGGTGATGGTATTCCCCTTTTCTCCGAACATTTGTCGGATTTTAATGAAAGAGTGTGAAAAAATATAAAATGCTTAGCAGTTCCTTCAAAAGTAAAGTGTACACATCGTTTGTTACCCCCCCCCCTAACATATGAACTCTCCTCTTCTTTATTCTTATTATGTTTTCTAAGTTTTGAAAAAATTGCATTTTTTAAAATTAACTGCAAATTAGTTTTTAAATTATCAAAACATGTGAATAGATGACACTTTTAAATATGTGATGCTTCAGAAGAAAACAATTTTTTTTATAAACAATGATACTTGATAAATATAATTTATTTTGGTGGCAATGAAATTTGCATATACGTTTCTAGGCATTTTATAAGTATCTATTTTTCAGGATCTACTATAGCTAGAGCTTAGAGGATGACTGATATGAATTCAACATCGAATTTTACATATAATTGACAGCGCCAGTTGAAACCTGAAATACTTTCCTCGTCATCCAGAGCCACCCAAAGCCATCCCAAGTCCTGATTGGCTAGAGATATAATACACCAAATTTTTGTATGTGATTCGTGTCTAAAAGATGACTCGACCTAATTGGATGAAGACTTACTGACGCAACTTTTGTGTATGAACCTCATCTTTTGATTCATATAACCTCAATTGGCTACCGAAACTAGAAAAATAATTCCGGAGTTTCGATTATCCCCTACTGCTTTATCCGATGATAAATTAACATTTTAACACTCAAAAGTAATAGAAATTAAGGTAATTATATAATTTAATTTTTCCAAATTTTAAACGTTGAAAAGTTAAAATCAAATTTATGAATATTTTACATAAAATGCATACTTTATGTACCGTAAGTTATCTTTTTTATAAGAAACGTGTTCAAGTTATTGCATCAAAATTTCGGTAGGAACATTTCCGTGCCTTTATAGGATTTTACAGATTTGTGTTTATTATTATTCTAGACAGCACATTTTCGGAAATAAATGAATTGCTTGCGCGTGATCCAAACACAGTTGATGAATTAAATTGTACCTATAAGACTTTTTTGGTATAAAAGATTTTAAGTACATTTACAATTACAACATAGTTGAAAAGTTTTTATTACTTTGTTCATTCTGTCTGTCTGTCTGTCTGACCGTTCGCACGATAACTCCCGTAAAAAAGGGTTTATCAAAATGAAATTTTAGTAAGTTGTTCAGACGGTCTGTGGGACCTCTGGGAATATGAATGAATAATATCACTCAATTAGTTTTGGATTGAACCCGGGTTGAAAAAATGAAATACATTGAACCATATGGGACCTAATTTTTCAAACATTTTTTAATCGAATTTAAACTTTACAAATTGCTTCGAAAGTTTTAAGAAATATTCAAATTATCCCATAAAAAATATAAAAGAAATTTTAGCAAAATATATTCGGTAGTTTTTTAAATAAAAATTAAAATAATAATGACACCCATATGATATGAAGAGATCACGTGACCCACTTCAAAATAAAATATGGAATCCATCTTGTGTCAAAATCGTGATTTTTAAAGATCTTTTTAATTTATATTTAGTGGTGTATCCATCCTAAAACAGCTCTATTTTTACTTAATTTCTGTGCATCCGTATTCTGAAATAGCGCGATTACAATATATTTGAGTTTAAACGATCAATGCCATCCCTTTTGCATCAAAATCTTGATTTTTGAAGTTCTTTTTAATTTATATTTATATCCGTCCTAAAACCGACTTTTTTTGCTTAATTTCTATGCAGATAGATTTTGAAACAACGCAATTACAAGATATTTGAGTTTAAATGATCATCAAACTTTGATTATTTCTACAACGAAGCCTAATTTTCACTTATGGAGAATGTAAAAACATAAAGATGTAGGGTGGGTTGTATAAGAACTGCTGAATATCTTAAATGCAAAATTATTTGGCTCTGGAGTCTGCAATATAGCTGATGTGAATGAAATATTTATTGATTTTACAAAGACGCAGAAGACTTTTTAGCAGACTGAATGAAGTTTTACGCATAGAGTTAATGAATTGATGAAGTTTTAAGCATAGAGTTAAATTACATTTACCTCCATGGTTTTAAGTTTTTAAGTAAAATAAATTATTGTAGTATTGTGATGAATGAAAGGAATGGAAAAAAGTGTATGAATGAAATATATACTGCTTTAGGTGATTTGCCAGGTGATTTATATTTCAATGACGTCATTTTAATGAAGATCATTTTTATCGATGAAACTTAAAGTTTTCAAATACAATAAATTAATGTAGTACTGTGATAATTTAAAAAATATTACCGCTGATTATATCGCATTTTAGAGACGTTTAAATAAAATTTTATTGCTGTTGGAAAGTGTTTCATAATCAATGCTTTATGCATGATTAATCTTTCTTGTTGAATTTTAAATTCGCTTAAAAAATGTTTAAAAAATTGGGTCCCATAGGGTTTAGTGTATTTCATTTATTCAACCCGGGTTCAATCCAAAACTAATTGGGTGATACTATTCATTTACATTCTCATATGCCCCACAGACCGTCTGAACAACATACTAAAATTTCATTTTGATAAAGTCATTTTTACTGCAGTTATCGTGCGAACGGACAGACAGCCAGACAGACAGACAGAATGAACAAAGTCATAAACACTTTCCAACTATGTGGAAAAGTGTTAAAAACGGTTTTCTTTATTATCTGTGTATCTAAATTCCGTGCAAATGCAATTTCAGTAGTTTTGATTTTAAATGATAATTAAACTTTCTTTATTCCTGCAACGAAGCCCAATTTTAACTCTAAACTGTAGTATACAGGATGAAAACAAATGAAACGATTGTAAGGCAAGTTGTATAAGAATTGCTGATTTTTCGTCAGACAAAATTATATTGCTCTATAGTCTGGAATATAAGTGATATGAATGAAATATTCATTGATTTTATATAGAGAAGTAGACTATTTATAAAATTAAATGGTTTGTCATAGGTACAACCATGGATTTAGTGTGGTTACAACAATTTCGAAGAACCAATTTAACATGAGATAAGCAAGCGATGTGGTTTCTATAATAATGAAATATTATAATTGCGATGTAATATTAACTACAAAAGCATCGTAAACACTTCGCAAATTATACTTTCGATGACGTCATTTGAATAAAATTCATTTTGTGTAACTAGTATTGACCTGTTCGATGAAGTTTTAAGATTACTTTTGTTGATGGCAATTTTTGTAGCTTAAAATGTAAATAAAATTGCATTTCAGTTGGAAAATGTTTCATAATCAATGCTTTATGCATGATTGATCTTTCTTGCTTATATTGTATAATGGTCACTAATTTATAATATATAACACCTTGTTATGCCGGGTCAAGAAAATCCCGTATGCGACTTTCATCTGGGGAAGAAGAACTCTTATGTAAATTTTCGTAGCACCGAATGTACAGCTTTATCAGTTTGCAGCTCCAACGTTTGAGACGATGAAGGAATTTAGAAATAGGGAGAAAGCCGATATGCATTTCATTTATGGAGCTGCAAATGGGAATGACAGAGAAGCACAACACTGGGCTGGGAAGAATACCAGAATTTTGGCCGCTGCTGCAGAAGTGCGCTACAGGCCTAGTCTGTTTGGCAGAGTTCGCCAATCCCTTCATCGCCGCTGTGAGACATGCATTCCGTTGGCATTCGCTCCTTTCAGCCGTTGCTGTAATTATTGTTTACTAAATGTCATTTTATAACTTCTAAGTCATTCTAGTGTGTTCTATTCATCTAATCGGTTTCAACATCAAGCGTCTACTGACGCCTTTAGGTTTCATTTACGACCCGGTAAACTATAACGAAAAATGCGTAGTTTGGTGTACACTACCACCTCGTAAAGTTTGGACCATCTTTTTTCAATCACCCTGCATAAAGAACATTTGTAAATGCTCGTTCTACAAGAAATCTATTTTTTTCCCAATAAAGCCCTTTTTAAGAGCACCACTCACTTTTACCGCCCGTTATAAGGGTAGGTCTCGTTTTGGGAGAAGACATTCAATAGACTATTTAAAAAGTTTTAAAACTGGTGAAACTAAGGTAATATAAATATTTCATATATTTGTAAGCTGTTAAAAGCCCTTTATATAAAGGAGGAATATAGAAGTTCGTCCTATAAGACCTGCTCTCTTTTTTTTTTCAATAAAGCACATTGTAAATTATCACCCACTTTTACACCGCCAATATAAGGGTATTTCCCACGTTCGGGAAATATTCAATAGACTATTTAAAAAGGATTTTTGACCTACCTGAAAGGACACTCAAATAATCATTAAACCCTCTTGATACTGCAACATTAATAATTAAATCCTCATGAAACTGCAACATTAATTAATGAATCCTCTTGAAACTGCAACATTAATTAATAATCATAATGTTTTTAATCTAATGTCAAGTTTTAACATTAAAATAAATGATCAGTATTCGACAAATGTATTCACCGGAATTCTAAATTGAATGCCAAGTTTCACAAATGAATATCGTATCAATAATAGAATCAAAAATCGGCAAGTTTAGACCATAAATAAACTCCCGATAATATTAAACAATCTTATACACTATATAGCCTATTTTAGAATTTTAAACAATCGATTAAATTACATAACATTATCAAAATTGAGCAATAGATGCCTGCACCAGTCACGATCTACCTACGAAAAGTAATACGATGTAAAAAGTGATAAAAATGCGTCTATCATTAATATGAATTCGTTTCAAAGATTATTTGAAAGAGACGTTTTCGATCTTTCCGGTGATGTTAAGATGGAAAGTCTAAACTAATATTTTCGGTCTCTAATAATTTTGAAATGTGTTGAGACACGAAAACTGTATATATATTGGAAAAAATCAAGAATCCATTTAATGGAATCGTATGAATTCAATTAAAATTTCAAGACAGAATTTTTCGGTCATTCCACTGATGATAAGATGGAAAGTGTATCATTGTATTTTTGATCCCAACAATTTTACATTGTTACTCTACAGACGATTTCCTTGAAATGACTGCGTTAATTTTTATATTTTAAATGATCGTATCGAAATAATCTTCGAAGTGTGTATTTTTTAAATTCTATATTTCTTTGTTCATACCTTAAAGCTCGTGTTAAAATGTTTAAGTGATTTTTTAAAGTCCAATTTACTGTGCTCAAGTAATGCCATGTTTTCAAATAGGACATGCCGGAGGTTGAAGTGGTATCGCCAAAAGTCTCAGGAACAATTTTTTTTTAAATCATGAAGATTGTAAGTCAATGTCTGAACATTTAATGCTACCTTGAAATTTTACCTTTAGAAACTGATATACACATGGTAGCACCGGCAATACTGATGAAGCGACTGATGTTTGGAAATAATGGTGGATCGTATACGGCAACTTTTATAGAATTAAAATAACTAAAAACTAATTCGAATTTTTCTATATAGAAGAATCTATTCGAATCCATTCGAATCTAGTCGAGGCGTATCATCCCGGGATTTGTAGTGCTTGAACATAATTTCGTGTCCGTACGATTAGTACGATTTTTCGCTACAGACAAACAGACAGACATCTTCCTTTATCATTTTAGAAGATATCATTTTTAATTTTAATCATTGTTACGAGTTATCCATGTCATATTGTTCAAAATGCGAGAAACGCAATTATAAATTCATTGAAATAAATCACTATTAAAATATTCACATTTGGAAATCGTGGGTTTTCAAATGGGAGGGAGTTTCATAACCTGTTATATAACATTATGTACGCTACCATATGAGCCTCAAATCTAATATATAATATTCCTGTTTACGAGGCACATTTGGCGAGATTCAATGCAGCCATTATCTAGAAATAGTACTCGAAATAAGGGATACATTGTGTTGAGAAAATTGACATTAACGATTACTGTGTGTAAGCCATTTAACGGATTATGGTTGCATTGCATTTGATTACGACTATTTGATTAGAATTTGTTTCAAATATTGTTAAGATATCCATCTGTGGAAATAATCATACTAATATAATTTAAATATCATACTTTTATATTTTAAATGGTATGGGGCACTACTGAGAGAAAATATCATTTAAACTAAATCTTAAACTCTTCAGATGAAGAGGGGTGGAAAAAGATTTCCCTCATCTGTCCACTTGCGATGCACTTGGGCTTATATTATCTATATGGCACATCTACCGATCCATATAAAGAACTAGCAGTTTATCCGTTCTTCGTACGGAATATGCACTCTATAACAACAACAAAAAATCGACGAACCAAGAAGGAGGTGTCCGAATGTAATGAAATTTCGTATGAACGACATTTTGAGTCTTTAGTGACGAGTCCCGTTTCTAACTGTGTCCTGACGACAACCGCAGACGTCCAGAGCAGCGTAAGGATCCTGCCCTTAATATCGCATGTCACACATGCCCACAACAGGGCGTTATGGTCTGGGGTGCCATCTCCTTTGATAACCGGACCCCTTTGGTAGCCATTTCTGGCACACTGACAGCACAGGTACGTAGCCAGCATTCTACGACCGGGTGCGTTATCGTTCCTTTTGCTACACCCAGGACTTACTTTCAACAAGATAATGCCCTGCCGCACACGGCACGTGTTGCTATGAATTGTCTTCAAGCTTGCCCAACACTTCCTTGGCCAGCTAGGTCTCCCGATCGCCCTCTCATGGAGCACATTCGGGACGTCATGGGAAGACGATTGCAACCATCCCGGAATGTTGACGATTTAGCCCGGCAGTTAGAGACAATTTGGCAAGACATTCCGCAGGACACCATCCGTGAACTTATCAGTCTGTGCCACGTTGGGTAACATCTTGCATTCAGGCCAGAGGTGGACCAACGCCTTATTGACTTTCTCCCTTTGTATACGGTCAAACTCTAAATCATTAAATTGTTCTGAAATTTTAATCGTTTCTTTTTCTATGTATGTTTTTCACATCCACCAATTTTTATCACAATCGGACAACTTCTTCTTGGTGCGTCGATTTTTTTGTTATAGAGTTTATATATAATACATAAATATGAATTTTAGGTTTCGTTATATGATTATAAAGAAACTTAAAATTCACAATTTTGTGCAAATTCCTCTAGTATTATAAATGACTAAAACTTTTACTTAAATCTTTCAATTAAAATATTTTATATAATTACACTAAAAATAAATCTATGAATCTCTGTTCTCGCTCTACGAAATTATCTTCACATGTAGATCTGAAGAATAAAACATCCTTGTCCCATTTGTAAACAAATTTACAAAAAATATTATATTGGATCAATAAATGGCAAAATGACGTCCCTATGAAACTGGATCACTATATGATGCCAAAATGAAAGGGCTGAAATGGGTATCAGAAGAGATATACCTGTATCATTTTTATTTTGCTTCAACACAATATATGGGTTAACAAGAAAGATCAATCATGCTTAAAGCATTGATTATGAAACACTTTCCAACTTCAATGCAATTTTATTTAAACATCTCTAAAATGCAATGCAATATTTTAAAACTTATCACAATACTACATTAATTTATTATATTTGAAAACTTAAACCTTCATCGAAAAAAAATGAACTTCATTCAAATGACGGCATTGAAATATAAATTGCCTGGTTTAAACATCTCTAAAATGCGATACATTCCTCGGTAATATTTTTAAAATTATCATAATACTACAATAGATTATTATATTTGAAAACTTCATCGAAAACAACTGAAATTCATTCAAATGACATCATAGAAAAAATAACACACCTGACTCTCTCTATAAAAGCAGTATTTCATTCATAAATTATTTCCCATTCAATTCATTCATCACAGTACTAAAATAATTTATTTTATTTAAAAACTTAAGACCATGGAGATGCAAGTAATTAAACTCTATGCTTAAAACTTCGTCGAAAAAAATCGTCCTTCTCTTTTTAATTTAATGAATATTTCATTCATATCAGCTATGCAGATTCCATGGCTAAATAATTTTGCTTTAAAAAATACAGTAATTCTTATACAACTCATCCTACATATTTTGCTGTTTACATTTTACATAAGTGAAAAATGGGCTTCGTTGTAGAAATAATCCAATTTGGATGATCATTTAAGCTCAAATATATTGTAATTGCGTTGTTTCAGTATGTAGATCCACAGAATTTAAGCAAAAATAAAGCTGTTTTAGGACGGGTACAACACTCAATATGAATTGAAAAGAACTTTAAAAATCACGATTTTGAGATGGATGCCATATTTCATTTTTAAGTGGGTCACGTGATCTTTTCATATCATGGTCACGTAATTGCTTCATATTAGAAGTGTAATTATTATTTTAATTTTTATTTAAAAAACTACTAAATATATTTTGCTGAAATTTTTTTTATGTATTTTATGGAATAATTTGAATATTACCTAAAATTTTCGAAGCAATTTGTGAATTTTCAATTCGCTTAAAAAATGTTTGAAAAATTAGGTCCCATAGGGTTCAATGTATTTCATTTTTTCAACCCGGGTTCAATCCAAAACTAATTGGGTGATATTATTCATTTATATTCCCATAGGTCCTACAGACCGTCTGAACAACATACTAAAATTTAATTTTGATTAAGCCATTTTTACGGCAGTTATCCTATGTTATGTTTGTTATTCCTATGTTATATTTTATTCTTTGACATTGATTTTGAGATCGAACTTAGCTTTTCATACATTGAATTTCTTAATTTTTGATCCGTCAATTAATTGAATTTGTATTGGAAGAATTTGAATCTTGTATTTTTCAGCATTGTTTAATTGGTTGCATTATTCTTAGGTAATATTTAATAATTCCGAGGTAAAATATTGTTTTCCATGATGTATTGTTGGATGTTAATTTGAATCATTATTTATTGGAATAGTCAATGTATATATGTACATTTTTTCCACTATCTATCCTAGTTTTGCTTATTAATGAGCACTTATTTAATCCAGTTTTATTGTGTCTAGACATTAGTTCTTATTATTTTCAAGTTGATTTAGATGATCCATTAATTTGAAAAAATAATGGTAACTTTCATATGTTGTATTGTGTTTCTATTTTTGTATTTGAATTAAGTTATATACTTTTCTTATTTTGAATGCATGTTCCTTTATTTTGGGTAAATAAAGGTTACTATCTTACCCTATTATATGATGTCTAATTATCAATATTTAGCGACTGGCAACTGGATGTTCTCTAACATTCAAGCTCGGTATTCGAGAACTTGTTGGGGTTTTCCTAGATCGTATCCCGCTACCAACAATATCCATTTTCTTCAATGACTATTCCATCCTCATTTAGCACATCCAACCACCATTCCTTGTTCTCTTCATATAACTATCAATCTTACAACCGTGCATCGCTAAATACGATTCTTAAATTTAAAATTTGTAATTCAAATAGATGTAAAACTAATCGTAACCAAATGAATTGTAGCAATAATCTTGCCTTCTGTAAAACATATAATTGCATCTACCAAATTGTATGTAAAAGATGTAATATGTCATATATAGGCCAAACCAGCAATCCTCTGCACCTCCGAATTAACGTAGACAGGAATCATAGAAAAATGTTTTCAAATAATGCAACTACCTTTAATGAATCAAAATTCGAATGCGAACATTTTTCTAGTCATGGGTTCGATAACATTGAAATTAGTATTCCATGTATTCAAAAAAATTATTATGACAAATTGTTCCTTGAAAATGAATTCATGTGTGCACACATTTTTCCATATGGACTCAATTAATAATTTAATCATCATAACATTGTTAAAAAATCCTTTAATTATCCAATGAAGACCATAATATTCATAATTTCTTTAACATTTTTAAAAATAAATAAAATAAACAAAAAGAGCAAGTAAATATAATAAAAAATTGCTCTCATTATCTGAACTAAAAAATGCAATCCTACAGCAGCATGCAAATTTCAAAATTACTTTTGATTGGCAACAATGTAAGAACTGGATTTTCACAATTAAAAAACAGCAATTAAATTTGGTTTATAACCTTTTCATAACCATTGCATTTCATAACATTCATTTTAAACATTTATTCTAAGATTTGCTCATTATCAGAAGTAAAAATTTTAATGTTTATTTATACGTCACGAACTTAAATTTAAATGACGAATCAAAACAATGAACTAAAATAAACGAATATAGTACCTTGAATTTCACTAATTCTGTCTTAAATAATTTGAAGATAAATAATTTTTTAAAATCGGTAAAATTGCATATAAGCATAATAAACCACTAGGATGTTGTATTTTCAATTATAATCAAATAGCCAAATCAATAGATATAAATCAAAATTATGAATGGGATAAAGAGTCATACTGCCACTGTCATTTAGATAAATCCAAAAACTACGTAGATAAACACCATGGGCATGTTATAACGGGAAATCTAAATATTATTAATTATGATGCACTAAGATCACTGATGTTACGAGGTACTAAATACCGTATACCTACTAAATTTAAACATAAATTAATTTGCAAAGATTTAATTCGTGACTTAAATAAATTTATATATAACATCAGCTATAAATATCAAATCCCTGTAAAAGACTTCAAACCCTGGAGTGTCTTAATAGCGCAATATTTAAATCACTATATATATAATCAGAAAATTAAAAAATCATATAAACTTAATTAAAAATGATATTAAAGAAATTTAAAATGATTTTGTCATTACTTATGTCGATAAGGCTAGTAGTAACTACTCAATCATATGTAAATATTACTATATAAATACCCTCCAGTCACTCTTGTTTAATAATCAAGTCTATAATTTACATAATACTAACTTTAAAATTTTATCTAATAGAATTTCAGCTAAATATAAGCAAATCCATCTAAAAAATAGTTGTAAAACATTCCTTATCTAGTTTCGGTACTCAAGTTTCATAAATCCTCTGTTGCTTTTTGAACTATTACTAGTGGGCATAATTCTTACATTACTAATGAATTACATTACTAATGAATTATTATTAAAATTATTAAATGAAGTATCCTTTGTCAGATGAGATTTCAAATAATTGTCATACTGTGAAAAACAGTTTTGAATTAGTTAAGAAATTAAAAACTTTTACTAATATTCATAGTATTTATACTTTTGATTTCAAAGATTTGTTTAATAATATTGATATAGATGGTATTGGCATAGAACTATTTTAGGAATTTTTGAAAAATATAATATCAATCTAAAATATTCAAATTTCCTTTTAAAAAAATTACTTAATTTCACTCTCTACGAGAATTATATCCAACATGGTGGTACTTTTTTTAAGCAACATTTTATTATCCGACAAGTGGTGTGTGCCTTATCATTGTTAGCTAATCTGTATTTATTTTTCTATGAAAGGAGCATTAATCCAAGCTTGCATAATATGCACATGTTTAGATATCTAGATGATATATTATGTGTATCCCTTAATCATATCACTCTAGTATTTAACTTTTATCCTAATAATTTACAATTAAATGCAAGTAATAATGACTCTAATGTTGCAAACTTTTTAGATTTAAATTTAGAATTAAAAAAGTCTAATATGGATATAAACTTGTATGATAAAAAACAAGATTTTAAATTTAATACATCAAAAATTTAACATTTTGACTTTTCTTCGCATATATCAGTTTTTAGAAATATTATAACAAACCAGCTTCTTAGAATCAAAATTTGTGATGAAAATTATAAATTAGCACATTTTATGGAATTATTAAATACAGCGACAAATAATGCATATCCTTACAAATTCGTTATTAAAATTATCAACTCAGTGTATCAACTTCCAGTTGATAACATCTAAGACAATCTTCTGAATTATAGGGGATAACAAAAAAAAATTATTTATTAATTATATAAATAATTAAAAATGAAAAATAATAAACTAAACTAAACAAATTAAAAAAATCAAAAACATCTGAAAATAAGATACATTAATATTAATATTTTCAATTTTATTTTCGTTAAAAAATGATAACTTTAGCCAGTTTGAAATTACGATTTGAACATCCTTATAATGGTGTGTATAGTGGCATTCTCGTTTATCCATTTCTTCTATGAATCTCTTGTTTAGTAAGAATTTTCATCTTTGTTTCATGTTCATATTCTATTTTGCTTATACGAGTAATAGTCCTGTCTCCTGCTCTGACTCACTGGACGGGTTTGGGAGTGTCGCTGTGAACGTTCTTACTGCATCCTAGGTTGTATTTCGTCATGTTCATTCCGGTGCTTCTAGATATTTAATATACTGTTGAGGTTGGTCGCATATACACGTGGTGAAAGAAGGAGGGTTCCTGGCACATGGTAATACAAATTTTCCTAATGCCTCTCATCTTCATTTTTTCATCTTTTGTTGCCTGTAGTCTGAGTTTGGACATTTACAGTAATGTACTACTGTCCAATCTGAAACAGGAATTTGTTTGGGTTAATTGGAATTAAATACTCAGACCTGCAGATGAATTTAATTCTTTTTAATCTTCGAATTTGGACCAGTGCTGATCTTTTCTATTATCGGCATTATGGCAGTGGTTTTGCTTCTATGGCGATGTTAATATTTCACGATTACTTGAATTAATTATTTTTATTATTACTTCTTTCTTATATACTATATATATATATATATATATATATATATATATGTATTTATATATATATATATATATATATATATATATATATATATATATATATATATATATATATATATATATATATATGTATACAGGGTGTCCCAACAAGATTGAAATGTGCTTTAATTCTTTACCTGTTGGAGATAAGTGGGTGATGTAAATTGCAAAAATATTAAAAGAAAAATAGGGAATAAGACTGCATTCATGAAATAGTCCTCCAAATGATTTTCAAAACATTACACTTTTCAAATTTTTATACGACGACCTTAGACGAATTTGGTCAATCAGAAATTTTTATTTTTGTAAAAACCGCATATCTGTATATTTAAAATTGAGCGAGTTATATTTAATTGAAAATTGAAGCTTTGTGAATGGGGATCATATATCAAATAAGAAATGTAAATTTGTGACATATCACAAAAAATATAGAACTGGATGATAATACATACGATACCCAAACGCGTAGTGAGTACCACTGCTTTATATGATCTCTGTCTGTGTAATGCTTTATTTAGATGCCATTTGTGATAAAAAATTTTGACACATATTAACGTATTTTTGATCTATACAATTTCCATCATTAATTTGTTTATGATCCCTATTTTCACTGATGAAACAGCATTTCAGATGGTACAGAAAAGTGGCATAGGTCAGATTTTTTCTTTTACCATAATTCAGTTGATTTTAAAGATAGAGATATGCGGGGATTTTTAATGATCTTGTTGCATTAAAAATAAAACTTTTCTGATTGACCAAATTTGTCTAATGGGGTCGTATAAAAATTTAAAAAGTGCAACGTTTTGAAAATTAATGGGAGGACTATTTCATTAACGTAATCTTATTTCCTACATTACTTTCAACTTCTTTGCAATTTACATTGTCCATTTATCTCCAACAGGTAAAGAATTAAAGCGCGTTTCAATCTTTTTGTGACACCCCTGTATATATCTATTATATATATACTATATATATTATATATGTATATATATACATACATACATATATATATATATATACATACATATATATATATATATATATATATATATATATATATATATATATATATATATATATATATATAATATACAGAAGTAGAAGTTAGTTTAAGACTGTTTACATGAAAAACTCATATGTAAAAAATACTAACATGGCGCTATGCTGCTCTTGTACATATTTACAAATATAGTTTCTAAATAGAAAACCAAAGACTCTGAAAAGCAGGAAATGAATGTAAACAACGAAAAGTATCACAAATTGGTCGGGGAGAGTTGTGACCCCCACTCTCCGGTTAAGCAATGCTTTAAGCCATGGCAATACTCCCGGAAGCCGATGTATTTTCAAAGAATGACCTTATTACCATCAACATCCGAACACCAAAAACCTTTAGCAAAAAGGCATGAAAAAATCAAACCAAGTCACTCAATGTACTATCTGATGAACGTACATATTTAAAACTTGTCACTACAAAATCCAAACCTCTTACCAAAGCAATCTGATTTTTACAGTGTATCCAATACAATCTGATCCAGTGTATCCAATACAGATTGTATTGGATACATTGTACAAATCAGACTGTTTTAGTAAGAGTTTTGGATTTTATAGTGACAGGTTTTATATATGTACGTTCATAAGATAGTACCTTAAGTGACTTGGTTTGATTTTTTCCTGTCTTTTAGCTAAAGGTTTTTAATGTTCGGATGTTGATGGTAATAAGGCCTTTCTTTGAAATTGTATCAGGTTCCGGGGGTGTTGCCATGGCTTAAAGCATTGCTTAACCGGAGAGTGGGGGTCACAACTCATCCCGGCCAATTTGTGATACTTTTCGTAGTTTATATTCATTTTCTGCTTTTCAGTGTCTTTGGTTTATATTATATATACATATATATATATATATATATATATATATATATATATATATATATATATATAGTTAAGTATAGTTGCTGTTTATGTGAAAATTTCAGGAAATCTACATCGGAATGGAAGAAAACGCGGTATGCAGGTGTAATAGGGTTCTAGAAGAAGAAAACAATGCAAAACAAGGATAAAAATGACTTTTATTATCCAAAGAAAAGGGTTGAAAGATTAAGGGTGACAATACAAGTGTCAAATTCAGTGAAACAGAATGATTAAAACAATGTGATGCTGCAGTTTAATATGGTGAGTTGGAACCTTGGCTAGTCACGCATGTTGCACAACGATTTCCCATACTTTCGATGAGGGTTTATAGGAGTTGTGCGCTCAAAGAGTTTCAAGCCTCACCGAGAGCAGTTTTCAAACTTGAAACGGAGCTTGGTGAGTAGCAGACAGTTACAAGATATCTCCTGAGCATATTCCACACATGCTCTATTGGATTCAGATCAGGAGATTTGGCAGGTCACTGCATGTGCTGGATATCTTCAGTTTGAAGGAAATCGTAGACCAAGGCCGCATGGCGAGGATACGCGTTATTGTAATCCATGAATATGAAATCAGGACCAACAACACCTCGAAACAAATGAATGGTAGGCCCAAGGACTTCGTCTCTGTATCTTTGACCGGTAACCGACCCCGTTGTTGTTGTTGAGACCCAGACCGTCCGACCTACCAGAAAGGTGTAAGGTAACTGTTTGGACGGCCGGGAAGTGCCACCCAATTTAGACCGGAACCCAGTGGGGGAGGCATCCACAGGGACCGTACCCTCCTTCCCCTACCACCAACCTCTCGGAAGGACTTACGGACCCACATGTTTAACGTGATCGTACTCCGCATGAACACGGCGGCATTTGTGGTAGCGTGCAAATCTAGCGCGCAAACCACGGGGATACCGCACCCGAGATGGCCAACAGCACGCGGTGTTCCGAGGTGGTCACCCACCAAGTACTAACCGCGCCCGATGCTGCTTGACTTCGGTGATCTAACGAGAACCGGTGTTTTCAGCACGGTACGGCCGTTGGCCTGGTAACCGACCCCGTGTCAAAGCTGTGGAGGTCTGTGCAGTCGTCTATCATGATGCCTGTCCAGACCATCACTCCCCCAAACGGAAACGACGTTTTTCAGTGATGTTTCCAGGATGAAACGCGTTCCACGTTCTCTTCAGTTCATGGTATGACGAGAATCAGTTTGCAGACTAAATATGGGCTCGTCACTGAACATGACCATTGCCCCACTATTGCTCACTCCACTGCCGATGTTCCAATCTCCACTGTAAATGCGTGCGTTTCTGTGCAGAAGTCAGGGGGATGCAAACTGCTGATCGTCTGGCATAGAGACCAACGTGTCTGAGTCTCCTGTAAACAGTTTGTCTCGAAACAGTGACTCCTGCTGCGGCTCTGAGGGCTGAGCCCAGTTGTCTGGCAGAACGGTTCCTCTGCTATCGCGCAGTTATCAACAAATATCGGTCTTGCCGAGTGGTTGTTATCCTTGGCCGACGTAGTACTGGTCGTCGGATAACATCTCCAGTGGTTTGAAACTTCTGCCACCCTCTGGAGATCACGCACTGAGGCATATTCATAATTCGAGATGCATCGGTTTGGGATCGACCGGATTACAGCATTCGAATAATTCGTCCCTTTAAAAACATGTCCAGGGACATCTTTGTGACATATTTCGTCCTTTCAAACACTTTACAACATAGTTGAAAAGTGTTTATGACTTCGTTCCATCTGTCTGTCTGTCAGTTAGCATGATAGCTGCCGTAAAAATGAATTTATCAAACTGAAATTTTATTATGTTGTTCAGACGGTCTGTGGGACCTATGAGACTATAAATGAATAATATCACCCAATTAGTTTAGGACTGAACCCGGGTTGAAAAAATGAAATACATTACGAAGAAATACAATATTGTCAAATAAAATACAATATTTCATACAACATTGTGAAATGAAATACAATATTTCATTCGCAATGTATTTCATTTCACAAATTCACAAATTGCTTCTAAAGTTTTAGGAAATATTCAATGTATTCCGTAAAAAATAAAACAAAAATTTCAGCAAAATATATTCGGTAGTTTTTTAAATACAAATAAAAATAATAATTACACCCTTTATATGAGGAGATCACGTGACCATTATATGAAGAGCTTGCATGGCCCACTTCAAAATAAAATATGGCATCCATCTTGTGTAAAAATCGTGATTTTTAAAGTTCCTTTTAATTCGAGTGTTGTATTCGTCCTAAAACCATTTTATTTTTGCTTAAATTCTGTGCATCTACATACTGAAACAGCGCAATGACAATATATTTGAGTTTAAATGATTATCAAATTTTGATTATTTCTACAACGAAGCTTAACTTTCGCTTATGGAGAATGTAAACACATAAGAATGCAGGATGAGTTGTAAAAGAATTGCTGAATTTCTTTAACGCAAAATTATTTGGCTCTTTGAGTCTGAAGTATAGCTGTTATGAATGAAATATTCATTGATTTTACATAGAGAACAGGCGATTTTATAGCAAGCCTTTCCAATGAAGTTTTAAGCATAGAGTAAAATTACGTTTACCTCCATGGTTTTAAGTTTTTAAATAAAATAAATTATTACAGTATTGTGATGAATGAAAGGAATGGAATAAAAGTGTGTGAATGAAATATTTACAGCTTTTACATAGAGAGCCAGATGATTTATATTTAAATCACGTCATTTGAATAAAGTTCATTTTTTCGATGACGTTTTAAGTTTCCAAATATAATAAATTATTGTATTATTGTGATAACTTTAAAAATATTACCGCTAAATATTTCGCATTTTAGAGATATTTAAAACAGCGACTTATATTTTAATGACGTCATTTGAATAAAGTTCAATTTTTTTCGATGAAATTTTAAGTTTTCAAAAATAATAAATTAATGTAGTATTGCGATAATTTTAAAAATATTACCGCTGAATGTATCGCATTTTAGAGATGTCTAAATAAAATTGCATTGCAGTTGGAAAGTGTTTCATAATCAATGCTTTATGCATGATTGATATTTCTTGCTGATTGTTAACATCGCTCCGTACCACAGCAATTGCGAAATTCTGCCTCAACTGGCCATGCTTCTCGAGACCATTTCCTACTCGTTCCGACAAGCGCCGCCTTTGCGCATGTCGAAGTCAAGTAATTTACTTTTTGGTTCTAATTTGGTGCTGCCATCTATTGTTAATTCTTGCCTTTATTACTTTTTACGATTTGGGGGGGGGGGAATTGTTCATTTGCGTTTAGTATTATGTATTGATGAGTTATTCAAGCTCTTTTAACTGTACTTTTCAGTACAATCTTTATTTTATTACTTATATGGAATGGATTTTAAGTGAATCCAAGTTTTACACTTTTGTATTATTTAATACTTAGTGTTTTTTTTATATAATCTAGTTTAAAACTAATGTATCTACAACATTATGTTTTCTAATATTGTGTAATTTCCTCCTGTTATTCATTAGGTTTTACATCGACTTAGTTGTTTATACTTATACATAAACAATTATTTTATTTTATTTCTATTATTATTCTCTCTATGTTATACTGTCATACTAATAATTTTACTTATACTATTATGAATTACACTACTTATATGTTTTAGTGACTGGCAAATATATTTATACTTATTATTATATAATTTGATAGGTATTGCCCGGTATTTTCAATTTATGTTGGGAATTGTTTAGACCGATATCAAATTACCAACATTGTGCTATGGATAGCTTTGAATATAATAATTACCCCACTAAAAATTATAATTTCCATAAATGTAAGAATAAAAATTGCAAAACCTGCTCATCTGCTTCTAAAACTCAAATTACAAACCATGATAGCCATCTTCCTTTCTGTAAAGTTTTTAATTGCATCTATCGATTATCTTGTAAAATTTACAATCTATCATATATCGGACAAACTAGTAATCCCATTCATCTACGTATGAATGTTCATAGAGATCACGTCAAAAATATATACTCAATAATAGTTTTCTTCCTACTTCCAACAAAATTGAATATAAATATTTTGCTAAACACGGTTTTGAAAATATCACAATACATATTTTGGATATAAAAATAAATACAACAGCTAGCATTCATTTTGAAAACTACTATATTAAATCAAATTGTACTCTTTTTCCATATGGATTAAATCAAATATATCTTAGTGGTAATATTGTAAAAAATAATTTTGTAGATAATAAATACTCTATTTTAATCACCTTTTTTTGAAACCCCTTTTAAATAATAGTAAATCAGTCAAATACAAAAGATTTAAACGGGGCAAGGGAAAGTCCTTACTAAATAATCATAAAGCTGAGATAATTTGTTTACATAATTAATTTAATAAAACTTTTCAATGGAAATTAATAAAATCCTGTGTTTTTGCTGTAAAGAAAAACATTTAAATAAAGTTTATGCAATTTTCTTAAAATTAAATCTTGCTAATGAACATTTTAATCATATTTTCTATGATTTGCTTATTATAAGATCAAATTACTTAAATTTAAAGTTTAATCAATATCATCTTAATAATATGCCAAATAATTCATATTGTGTAATCTCTTTCAAGCATCCCATTTATAATTATATAAATTTTGGTCATCCATTTAGCAAGTTCAAGCATTTAATGCCTATTGGAGATTTGAGTGTATCAAAGACTTTTAAATACAACAAGCCTATTGGTAGATCAATATTTAATTATAATGAAATTTCACAATCTCTCTCTGTAGATCATAATTCTAAGTCAATTTTAGGTAATGAATGTAATTGTAATGTAGATGATTTTGCTAAATTTCAAAATCCAGACCTGGGGCATATAATTACAGGAGACTTAAGTAGAGTTAAAGACAATTCATTAAGAACCATTATGTCTTTTGGCACTAAATTTAGGTTACCCTCTTGTAATAATTTTTTTAAAGTTTTAAAATCAATAAACCTTGATCTTCATAAATATATATATATATATATATATATATATATATAAATTAGCTACTAAATATGCTATGCCTTTAGAGGAATGTGTGGAAATTTACTTTATTAGAATCTATTCCAAATGCTATTAGTAGTATTAAATTGCCTAGATCCATATATAATATTGATAACATTAAACACTCCATTAATGTTTTACAAAGATCTTTTGTTATCACCTATGTTGATAAAGCCTCTAATAATTATGGCATTATCTGTAAAACATTTTATATACAATTTCTGTTAGATTATTTAAAAAATAATAGTCTTTTTAAACTTGATTTACATTCCATTAATAGTATCAAATTAAAAATTATCAATATGTATAGTGATTTAAATATTAAATATAAATTTCTTAAATTTCCATATATAGTGCTTATTCTAAAATTTCACAAAAATCCTATTAAATTTAGAACAGTACTAGTGGTCATAATACTTATTCTACTACTGTGAGTAAATTACTACTAAATTCTTTAAATCAGATAAATGATCGTTTACGTCAGTCTAGTTATAATTACCTTATTCTAAATAATAGTAAAGAATTAAAGAATAGATTAACATCACTTAAAAAACTAATAGGATTTCAAACTTTTGATTTTAAAGATCTTTTTAATAATATCAAGATCTCAGACCTGTATGATGTAATGTTAGCTCTATACAATGCTTATATTACTAATCTTTCAACTCAAACCAGTTTTATAAATTTTCCTAAACTTCTTCATTTTGTTATTTTCAATAACTATATTATTCAAGGAAATAAATTATACTTACAAGTAAGTCTCAGGAGTTCTACAGGGTGGCTGCAGTAGCAGTATGTTAGCTAATTTATATCTTCATCATTATGAACAGTCTTTTATATCAATAGATTATACATTATACAGATATGTTGATGATCTGATTTGCTTAGTATATTCTGAAAATTGTGTCATAGATATAGATTTCTATCCTGACAATTTGGAATTAATTCCTAATGAAGCTACTATTATTAAAAATATTAATTTTTTGGATTTATATCTTATTATTGAAGCTTCTAATAGAATTGTTACTAATTTATATGATAAAAAGACTATTTTGATTTTAACAATAATAAAATATTACCATTTAATTTCTGCAACTCGATTCTATTGTTTAGAAATATTATACTTAATCAGCTTTTTAGAATTTATAGATTATCTGATATAAAATTTCATGCTTTACATATTAATAATCAAAAAATTACCAGCAATTTATATAAATATCCCTCTTATTTTGTAAATGGTATAGTTAAAAAATTTAGAGTAGCTGGATTTTTATGAATTCTTTTCATAGTTTTTTTATATTAGCCAGATATCTCCATACTCTTGTTTTAATAATATTTTATTTTTACATCCTGTTACACATTAGCCTTTCTATTATTAGCTCCTTCTGATTGTATATTATTACTTATACTTGCCTTTTCGCTTTACTGTTATTTATTCCTTACGAATGGCAACAGTAGATCATATTTTTTTCCTTTGAGAATGGCAACACTTCTCTCTACATTCTGGGTTCCCGGTTTCGACAGGTTCGAGCATTTGTTGAGTTATTTTCCAGTTATTCTTTTTCTTTTTATATTTCTTCTTTATGTATGTTGTCCAAGTAGAAATATTTTATAGATATAATCTATCTATTTCTTCAGAAACATACATTTTTTTGTTTGCTTCTACAAGAGACTTGAACTCGAGAAAGAGTTTTGAAGAAGTGAACAAATGCATGATTTAGGCCTAGACCTTGTCCACGTGTATAGCATTGTTGCTTGTATTTCATATGTTTTTCTTTTATCGATTCCATACCATTGATTTTTGATAATTTTCTTTAACTTGATGATTCGAAATTGTTTCTTTTTTCCATTTGCATATTTGAAAAGTATCCTTTATTTAAGTATGCTACAGTATTTATAAAATTTATATATATATATATATATATAATCTTTTATTATGCAAGACAACAACTTAAGTCAACATTAATGACATAAACATAAAATATCTATTTAAAAATATAGTATGAATTTAGAAACATTAAATTCCTAATATGAGCTGCATTTCATATCAGCCCACAGAGTTTAAGCATTCGCATATTAATTTGAGTATTTGTCAGAAAACTTCAGGTTATAACAATATTTATAATATGATATTTTCATTTCTACAGTCGAATGCACCCCACAAATATCTTCTTGCACATTTGAAACAGACAGAGGAAATGGACAGATATATTATTTAAACTCATATTTCAAATTCATGAAGGGTGAATTTATTCAACTGAGTAACTATTTTAGGTATAAAAGTGATTTTAGTGATAGATATAGTTGTTTTAATAAATGAATATTTTTAAATGGACGTTATGATGCATTAAGTGTTTTTAATAAGTGTACGTTGAATTATTTACAATTGACCAATTTTTTTTTCAGATGGCCATGCACTCTGACCTTCGTCATTCGCCTTTATTACGTCGGCCAGATTGTGAATCATTTACCCGTCCTTAGACGTTGCCCCAGGCGCACCAGAGGGGGGCGGATCACACTACGCCCACAACACAAACATCCATGCCTTACTTGGGGCTCGAACCCACAACGCGGCGGTCGAGCGATTGCTACGGAAAATCTTGCCTTGACCACTCGACAACCACGTCGGCAATTGATCAAATGTTACCTTATAGTGCTTTTCACAGTGTAAGTATGCATTTTTGTGTAATTTATAATTAAAACACGTTCTTTATGATTAAAACGAGTTTTTAATACATGATGACGTTAAAAAGTTTTATATATAGTGTGTTTGAAAAGGAAGGTGACGAATTTTTTTACCATACTAGATAATAAACGCGGTGTTACCCGGGATTTGGGATGCAAACCCCTGATTAAAATTACACTGGAACATAGAATAGATTCTTGGAAACTGAAAAACGCTTCTGCGATATGCAAACTTGAACGGAAAGGAAATAACTTGATGCGCATGCGTAGTGCGTCCTAAATGCACGTTCAATCTGGGTATATGGCCTTCATTATCAAGATAAAGGGTATTGTCTTTAAAACTAAGCTCTAGCATAATTAGGAATAGAGATATGATAAAATTAGTGAAATTTCTAAAATTTGGGGGGGGGAATTCAAAAATCGTAACATTACATTACTTTTGGAACACCTGGCAACGAGAAAACAAAACAAAGTAGCACTTTAATGTCGCAAATGAGCACACTGTAAAACTGCGTCTATATAATCATAATTTATCTACCTGATTCTAAGTACAAATTACATTACCAATTTCAAAAACGCCTGTTAGTAACAAAAGTCTTTATTGATTCAATAAATACGTCAGAACTTCCCATAGCAACGGGTATGTCCCAATTTATTATTTCACGAAGCATATAAAAGCATGGGGATTTGCAGTCAATGGACAATTCCGGCCTCTTTTGTAATATTTTTATTCTATTCGAAATGTTTCAAAGTGGATAAGAGTATAAAAAATTTTATTCTCCCAGCTGTATTTCACGTTTTATAAGCAGTCAAAGTTCTCCTTTCTGACTGTCGCTGGAAAACGACCAATCTTAGCGCCTACGGAATGTGGCATCAGAAGGCTCGTGCGTGACTCGCGTCTTCGAGAATCTGTATAGCTGCACTGTCGAGAAATAGCTGCACTTAAAATTTAGTCCGTGTTTCGAGTTTCTACGACCAGTGGTTCTCGAGATATTAGTAAAAAACGAAATTTTCGTTTGTCTCATCATCACGGAAAAACGGCAAAACCGAATTTAATGAAATTTTGTGAATAGCCTTGAAATAGCCCCCCATAAATTTTGTCCCAGTTTCGAGTTTCTAAGACCAGGGGTTGTCGAGATATTAATGAAAAACGGAACTCTTTCCTAGGAGTTCTACTCTCCAACTCCGTGGTTTATCCAAACGGAAAGGATGAAAATCGTTTGTTTAAAACGTCGAAATGAAATAAAACTTTATTTCCGAGTTTGGTGCAGGATTTTTGCATTAATTAGTCACTATCGGAAAACATGAATTGTTTGAAACATGAATTTAAATGGGAAAAATCTACCTCCATGGTTTAACTTTCACAATTTTTACTCAACGATGAAAAGTATAAAGAAATCAAAATGGCTATTTAATTTCGCATTTTATGAGGAAGATTCTATCTTATATCATGTTGCTCGGCAACGGAATGAAATTAAATGTGCTATTAATATTTATTATTATATTTTCTATTTGAATAATAAATAAATGGATGTAAATATATATATTTTAAATGAACGGTTTGATTGTTCTTTTAATTATATAAATTGCGGACTGTGTACATCACTTTCATTTATTTTAGCAAAGAGGTTTCAAGCTCATATATTGTGTTTAGCTAATAAACTCATATATTCTATTTACCCAATAAATTCATTTAGCCGATTCTTGAAGCAGAAAAAGAGTAGAACGGGTGTATCTTATAATACAATTTTAGTGTTTTCATTTAGTATGTACAAACGGGATCGGGATATATTATTCTTAAAATCTGCAAATTCAGAGCTACGAATTTAGCGGGATATCTCTAAATAACTTGGTAACTTTTCTTAAACTTTACCAAATTAGCAGAAATGTCTCCAAATTTATAAAAATGACGCAAATCAATAATTTTTTTTTTAGAATAGAGTACTGAAATGATGTTTCGATAACATTTGTCGGTCAGTCTATCCATCCTACTTAGTAACACATTTAACGAATTCTTTTAATATCACCAAATTGATAAAAATATTTGTCAATCCACAAAAATATCATGGAATTGAGAAAATCACGATTAATAAATAAAATTAATTGTGTTTTGTTAGGAGATAGTATTGTGATGATGTTTCGTCAATTTGTCGCAAAATGGAACTATCAGTTCTACAGTCCCATTTGGCGATAAATTTGGCGATTTTTTATGTTATCGCTAAATTGACGAAAATATCGCCAAACCTTCCACGGAGATCGCATTATTCAGACGATATGATTTCCATCAATTTATTTGAAGCAAATGATATCATGTCGCTTAGCAACGGATCCAATTTGTTATGCGACATACCATTTTTATTAAACCTTTTCAGATTTAAATAATAAAAATATGTATATAAAATAAATTTCATTGACATTGCATTTTTGACTGGATAATATCAATTACGGCCTTCAGGTTTAAACATCGTTATTATTGATATTTTCGGGGACTGTTGATTCAGGGATTATTGATATTTTCAAATTATTATGCCATTGTTTTATTATGACGAAAATTGTTGAAACTCATATATAGTACGTTGTACGAGTAATCTTCTGCAAATGCACGGGTATATCTTCTAATCTACGAGAATATAAGTAGTACAGGTATATTGACAAATATTTTGATATTTATTGGCATATATTGGTATCAATTACGACCTTCTGGTATTAAGATTACGGGGATTTTTGATACTTTCAATTTATTACATCATCTCTTTTATTTTGGCAAATATTTTTGAGACTCATATTGCAATACGAATAAGCTTCTACTAACACACTGGCATATTTTCTAATCTGTGACAATATAAGTAGTACGGGGTTGCATATATTGATTCAATTCTTTTTTTTTTAGTAAATTTGCTTACAAAAGGGGCCAGGATGTTTTATTCTTCAGATCTGCCCGTGAAGATAATTTTGCATAGTGAGAACAGATATTCTTAAACTTCTATTTATGAGCAATAAATTTAATATTTTAACAGAATTTGCACATGGTTGCGAATTATAAGTTTTTTTATATTATATACTCCGTACGAAGAACGGGTATGCTGTTAGTTGGTAAATAAGTTTGGATACATTCAGAAAGTTTCGATAATTATAATTGTTTCTTCCGTCCAAACTGCGAAGTAGTATCGCTCCAATGTGCCCGACTACTGGTTTTACATCATCAGATAAAATCTATATATATAAAATGGAAAATCTGTCTGTGTGTCTGTCTGTCTATCTGTCTGTCTGTCTGTCTGTTTGTCCCATCATCACGGGAGAACGGCTGAACCGAATTTGATGAAATCTTGTGGATAGCTTGGAAATAGCCCCACTTAAAATTTAATCCAGGTTTTGAGTTTCTACGACCAGTGGTTCTCGAGATATTAGTAAAAAACGAAACTTTCGTTTGTCTCATCATCACAGAAGAACAGCAGAACCGAATTTAATGAAATTTTGTGAATAGCCTTAAAATAGCCCCCCATAAACTTAGTCTAAGTTTCGAGTATTTAAGACCAGGAGTTGTCGAGATATTAATGAAAAACGGAACATTTTCCTAGGAGTTCAACTCTCTAACTTCGTGGTTTATCCAAGCGGAAAGGATGAAAATCGTTTGTTTGAAACGTGAAAGAGATTTAAAACATTATTTCTGAGTTTGGTGCAGAATTTTTGCACTAATTAGTCACTATCTGGAAGCATGAATTGTTTGAAACATGAATTCAAATGGAAAATCTATCACCTTGGTTTATTTTTCACAAGCTTTTATGCAACGATGAAAAGTATTAAGAATTCAAAATGGTTAATTAATTTTAATATTTTATGAAGATATCTTATGTTGCTCGGCAACCCAGTTAATTTAAATGTGTTTGTTAATGTTTTTATTATTATTTTTTCGATTTGAATAATAAATAAATGGATAAATGGATATAAAAGTATATCTTATGAATGAACGCTTTGATTGATCTTTTTATTATATTAATTGCGCACTACGTACATCACTTTCATTTAATTTGGCAAAAAGTTTTCAAGCTCATTAATTGTGTTTACCCAATAAATTCATTTAGCCGATTGTTGAAAGAGAAAGAGAGTAGAAAGGGTATATCTTCTAATCCAATTTTATTAATTTCATTTAGTTTTTCACAAACGGGATCAGGATGTTTTATTCTTCATATCTGCAAATTCAGAGCTACGAATTAAATTCACAGAATATCGCTAACTTGGCAACTCGTCCTCAACGTTGCCAAATTGACGGAAATATCGCCAAATTGATAAAAACGACGCAAATCAATGAAATTAAATTTGTTTTTTTAGAAGAGAGTACTGAAACGATGTTTAGGTAGCATTTGTCGGCCAGTCCATCCATCCTACTTAGTAACACACTTGGCGAATTTTTAAAATGTCACCAAATTGATAAAAAAGTTTGTAAATCCATAAAAATATCACGAAATTGATAAAAATGTTTGTAAATCCATAAAAATATCACGAAATTGATAAAATTGAATAATAAATTAAATTAATTGTGTTTTGTTAGGGGATAGTATTGTTATGATGTTTCGTCAAATTGTCGCAAAAAGGGACAGTTCTGCAGTCCCACTTGTTGATAAATTTGGCGATTTTTTAAAATGTCGCTGAATTGACGAAAGTGTCGCCAAAGGTTCTATAGAGATAGCATTATTAGACGATATGTTTTCCACCAATTTATTTGAAGCAAATGATATCATATCGCTTAGCAACGGATTTAAAACCAATGTGTTTATGCGGCAGACGATTTTTAATAAATCTTTTCCGATTTGAATAATGAAGATATGTATCTATATAAATAAAAATGAAAATCTGTCTGTCTGTCTGTCTGTCTGTCTGTCTGTCTATCTGTCTGTCTGTTTGTCCCATCATCACGGGAGAACGGCTGAACCAAATTTGATGAAATTTTGTGGGTAGCCTAGAAATAGCCCCACTTAAAATTTAGTCTGTGTTTTGAGTTTTTATGACCAGTGGTTCTCGAGATATTAGTAAAAAACGAAATTTTCGTTTGTCTCATCATCACGGAAAAACGGCTGAACCGAATTTAATGAAATTTTGTGGATAGCCTTGAAAGAGCCCCCCCATAAATTTTGTCCAAGTTTCGAGTTTCTAAGACCAGGGGTTGTCGAGATATTAATGAAAAACGGAACTTTTTCTCAGGAGATCTACTCTCCAACTCCGTGGTTTATCCAAACGAAAAGGATGAAAATCGTTTGTTTAAAACGCCAAAATGAAATAAAACTTTATTTCCGAGTTTAGTACAGGATTTTTGCATTAATTAGTCACTATAGGAAAGCATGAATTGTTTGAAACATGAATTTAAATGGAAAAATCTACCTCCATGGTTCATCTTTCACAAATTTTTATTCAACGATGAAAAGTATAAAGAAATCAAAATGGCTATTTAATTTCACATTTTATGAGGAAGATTCTATCTTATATCATGTTGTTCGGCAATGGAATGAAATTAAATGTGTTGGTAATATTTATTATAATTTTTTCTATTTATATAATAAATAAATGGATGTAAAAATATATTTTATAAATGAACGCTTTGATTGTTATTTTAATTATATATATTGCGGACTGCGTACATCACTTTCATTTATTTAAGCAAAGAGGTTTCAAGCTCATATATTGTGTTTAGCTAATAAACTCATATATTGTGTTTACCCAATAAATTCATTTAGCCGATTGTTGAAGCAGAAAAAGAGTAGAACGGGTGTATGTATCTTCTAATACAATTTTAGTGATTTCATTTAGTATATACAAAAGGGATCAGGATATTTTATTCTTCAGATCCGCAAATTCAGAGCTACGAATTTGCTTAAACTTTATCAAAATTTATTAAACTTTATCAAATTAGTGGAAATGTCTCCAAATTGATAAAAATGGCCCAAATCAATCAATGAAATTAAATTTGTGTTTTTAGAATAGAGTACTGAAATGATGTTTCTGTAGCATTTGTCGGTCAGTTCATCCATCCTACTTAGTAACACATTGAAGGAATTTTTTTAATATCACCAAATTGGTAAAACTATTTTTAAATCCATAAAAATATCATGAAATTGATAAAATCGCGCTTACTAAATGAAATTAATTGTGTTTTGTTAGGGGATAGTATTGTGATGATGTTTCGTCAATTTTTCGCAAAATGGGACTATCAGTTCTACAGTCCCACTTGGCGATAAATTTGGCGATTTTTTAAATTATCGCTAAATTGACGAAAATGTCGCCAAACCTTCCATGGAGATTGCATTATTCAGATGATATGATTTCTATCAATTTATTTGAAGCAAATGATATCATGTCGCTTAGCAACGGATTCAATATGTTATGCGGCATACGATTTTTATTAAATCTTTTCCGATTTGAATAATAAAAATATGTATATAAAATAAATTTCATTGACATTGCATTTTTGACTGGATCAATTACGGTCTTCAGATTTAACCATCATTATTATTGGTATTTTCGGGGACTGTTGATTCAGGGATTATTGATATTTTCAAATTATTATGGAATTGTTTTATTATGACGAAAATTGTTGAAACTCATATATAGTACGTTGTACGAGTAATCTTCTACAAATGCATGGGTATATCTTCTAATCTACGAGAATATAAGTAGTACAGGTATATGGGCATATATTTTGATATATATTGGCATATATTGGAATCAATTACGACCTTCTGGTATTAAGATTACGGGGATTTTTGATACTTTCAATTTATTACGTCATTTTTTTATTTTGGCAAATATTTTTGAGACTCATATTGCAATACGGGTAAGCTTCTACTAACACACTGGTATATTTTCTAAACTGCGACAATATAAGTAGTACGGGGTTGCATATATTTGTTTCAATTCCTTTTTTTATATAAATTTACTTACAAAAGGGGCCAGGATATTTTATTCTTCAGATCTGCCCGTGAATATAATTTTGCATAGTGAGAACAGATATTCTTAAATTTGTCTTTATGAGCAATAAATTTAATATTTTAACAGAATTTGCACATGATTGCGAATTATAAGTTTTTTTATATTATATACTCCGTGCGAAGAACGGGTATGCTGCTAGTATAAAATAAATTTCATTGGCATTTCATTTTTGACTAGATAATATTAATTACGACCTTTAGGTTTAAAAATTATTATTATAGATATTTTCCCGGATTATTGATTCAGAGATTATCGATATTTTTAAGTTATTACGCCATTGTTTTATTGCGGCAAAAATTGCTGACACTCGCATATTCTACGCTGTACGAGTAATCTTCTAGGAATGCACGGGTATATTTGTAACCTACGAGAATATAAGTAGTACAGGTATATTGGCATATATTTTGACATATATTGGCATATATATTGGAATCAAGTACGGCTTTCTGGCATGAAGATTAAGGGAATTATTGATATTTTCAATTTATTACGTCGTCTGTTGTATTTTGGTAAAGATATTTGAGACTCATATTATAATACGGTAATCTTCTACTAATAATCGGACATATCTTCTAATCTACGACATTATATATCGTAGATATAGACATTATATGTCGTAGATATATGTCTACGACATTATATGTTAGAGATTTAAATATTGCGGGTTTATTGATAGTTTCAATTTATACATGTAATCTACTAATACAGGTTATATCTTCTAATATGCGCGTATATAATTAGTACGGGTTCCATACAATTTTAAGGCTTTTATTTTGCATATATGATTCAATTCCATATTTTTTTGTAAATTTGCTTACATAAGTAGTCCAGGATGTTTCATTCTTCAGATCTGCCCGTGAAGATAATTTTTTATAGCGAGAACAGAGATTCTTAAACTTCTTTTTATGAGCATTATATTAAATATTTTATCAGAATATTTTGACTAAAAATGTCATTTAGCATACTATAAGTATTTGCACATGATTGTGAATTTTAAGTTTCTTTATATTATATACTCCGTATGAAGAACGGGTATGCTGCTAGTATTTATATATGTGCCAAAAAGTGATGTTCTTAAAAAATTGTGTGAAGAGCAGGAAGTCAGATGGCAAACAAAATTCACCACTGTCAGTAAAGTGTTTGTTACCTATGTTATGATAATAAATCAGTGACTGTTTAATCTAATTTTCAAAGCCTTTTTAAGAGAAGTTATTTCTTTATGATTTAATAAATTTTGGAAATCCTCCACTACTGGTTCGGCACTCTATTTTTAGGTTTGTTATTACGGATGACTTTAAAGCCAGATTCAAAGTGGATTATTGACTTTGTACCCGGTTTATTTTGCGATGTTCGCAGTTAATTTAGAGAATATAAAAATTCCCGTGCATAAAAATTTTATATACCAGTATATTGCAGTGAGCAGTTGTAATTTAGTATTTTCATTAAGTACATGTGTTTTGAAAAGTTTTAAAATAGATTTTATCAAAAAAATAAATCACAAAGTTGAAACATTACACAAAAAGTATAGAAATTAAAGGGAAAGTAATTTGAAATTGCTCCATCTATTCAGAATCATAAATGATTTACTGTTTATAATAGGTTTTAAAATATAATATTATAAGAAACAAATTAAAACTGCTTTTAATTTAAAAATACATTATTAGATATTATATTTAGAATCCTCACAAATCATATAAATATAATAAATATATATGCATAAAAATATATATACATATAAACATAAATACATAAATATTATTTTTAATTCCCAGAAAAGATACACTGCTCAATTTAAACTTTCGGTTTAAATTTATTGTATAACAAACTTAACTATAAAAGGCTATTTGCACTCAAAAAATTAAGGAGCGCATTACACACATACACAAAAAAAAATCAGAGGTGGGTCGTCCAGTCCTGTGGAACCGAAATAGTTTTGCGTAAATAATGTTTTGTGAAATAAAATTTCAGTAAGATTCAATTTGTTCGATTTTTTTAGACTCATTTGTTTCGTTTACAGACTTTCAAAGTACTGCAAATTACTTTCTAGCTGTTTATAGCTAGCTAGAACTTTTAGTTTTTGTACCGATTTCATCTGGATACTCCGACTCTAGATATGCAATTTTCTCAAAATATGAAATTTTTATTAACTTGATTTGCGGTATATATATATATATATATATATATTAAACTTAACAATATATCTGACGAGATTTTAAATTCGATTAATTTATAATCTTGTATGGCAGGACATAATTACGTACTTGAAACTGTATATTTCCATGTATTATGTTCAAACCTCACCAATCATTAAACATCTTTAAAATCTCCAAGTTTATTTAACCTTCTAAATTTTTTAAATAAAATAAAATATCTCGTTCTTGTGCACTCATATTTCACCAAGGAATACGTAAAGACACTGAGCTACAACAATCGTGATATTTTAAATATTGCAGCTTTTCCAGCTATTGGAAAATCCAGGTTAAAATCTCAGCTATCGATATTATAACCACTCGATCCCGAACCCAATTATACACACTTGCAAGACTTTAAAAAAGCTACAAATTTTTTCTTATTGTTCACTTCTAGTTTTTGAGATATAAGCATTAAAAACTTGTAAAACGAAAATTTTTCAATCTTCAAATTGACAAGATGATTACTCGAAAACTAAGTCAGTAAGGTTCAATAAATTAGCTTTTTTTTTCAAAAATTAGATTCAGAAATTAAATTTACTAATACATATTTTTGTCGCTTACTATTTATATCTATCTTTTGAAGTTTGAGTGAAAGTAAGAAAAATTAAAAAATCACTCTCTCAAATAGATACCTTAAGAGTTTTCTAAGAAAGTTTCAAAGTATTAAAATTATTTCATATATTCATAATCTGGACCAACGAAAATATAAAAAAATATATACATTTTTATCTATCAGGTTCGGAGAAATTGGAGTCCAAAGTGTTTGCATTTTTCGTAATGCTCCAATATCCACCACAGATACTCTAAACGTAGATGTAATTCACATAATAATAATAATAATAATATTAATAATAATAATAAACCTTCAAGAAAAGCGTATCAAATTTACACCTCGAGTTTCAGCTGTCACAAAATATTTATTATTTCCAAAATAGAGCGCCATCACAGTAAAATCGATTTTAGGCAAATTGTCTGACTCCCCTTCCAAAACTAGGATCAAAATCAGGATTCATGTTTTCAATGAAATAAAATAATCAGCAAATGATCTAAATTCAAACAGACAAAGTACAAATGTAAAATTTCAATTATACACAAAATTAAAGCATTGCGATAGAATTATCCATCTCGGGTCAAACGGGGAATATGACGTCACAGCCAATTACGGGGCGTTTAGCGTTTGCTCAGATTTTGCTTTTTATCTTTTTTTTAATATTTGAATAAATATTTGTTTTACGAGATTTTCGCTTTGGTATTTGAAATCAGAAAAAAAATCCCTTTAAATATGAATTGGTTTTAAGAGTTAAAAAAAAATCAGAATTGCCTATTGAAACAGCATAGTCCTAAAAAACAATTTCCAGTCAAATGAAGTAGCATAGTTCTTCAATAAATCCGATTCAGATCACTTGTACTTAAAAGAAACGAAGAAGCGCATAATACATACATGAAATACAATGAACATTTGTTTTTGGAAACTTAAAAAACATGTTCGATGCAGGAAAACGCAGAATCGAAATATTGTCTGACACAAGAATAAAACACATTAATAAAAATAGAAATATAAAATTATCGTAAGAAGCGGTAAAACGTAAAATACGAGAAACGTAAAATCGAGGTTTCACTGTATTAACACTGTGCAAAATCGGTAATACTTTCATTCATAAACCTGCTTCTAATTAACAAACCGGTGTAAACCATATGTAAAGCCGTCGAGAAGTAATGAGACATAAGCAGTTTTTACGGAATACGTACACAGTTTAAAAAAACCCCTTGTTTAAAACAGCATAAAACGGTAAAAAGGGTGTCAACTGGTTTCAGAAGCACAAAAGGACTCATTTCTTCAGGATAATAAGGCAGCAGGGAAAGCACTCCCAAGAGAAAGACCAACTTCTGTTAATTGAAAAGCAAACGTTACCCAAGAAAGCAGTTGCTAATCGGAACTAAAAATCCTGGTATGTAATAAACAAGGAGGAAGTGAACGAACACAAGTAAATACGGAGGATGAATGTGAACGACTAACAGGAGGATTCAAAAAGCATGTTCAGTAAATAAAACTATGGATATATGTTCCCTACTATACACTAAAATACATAACAATCGGTTTTGTAAACCGTTTATAAAAAAATACGAAAAATTCTAATTTAACAGACCAATCGGTTTCTCATGCTATCTGAACTGCCTTCATTCAGTAAATTACAAAACATACGATCATAACAACCTTTAAAAATTTCAATGGATAAAATATCGTGTAATTAAGTTCACAAGAGAAATGAAATTTTATAATCAACTTCCGGTAACTTCGGTAACTTCCGATAACTTCGTGGTAGCTTCATCTATATATGTCTCAACGAAAAAGAAAGTTCTATGTAAGCCGTTAAAGAACTGCGTGTTTCTAGTATAAAAATGTATTAGTATTTTCATCCTACATAATAAAAGACGATGTGTGTGTGTGTGTGTATGCAATCTTAGCAGGGAGTCTAAGCACCGTACGGCTATGAAATTTGGAACACAGGTACTTTTGAACCTGGGAATGTTCACCTCGGCGATACTCTTTTTTTAATTCGAAATAGTTTTAGTTATTTTATGTTTTAGCACGATTTTGAGCGATAGCATATTACTCCGTGCCTTAGTGAGCGAAAATATTATCACAGAGTTTACATTTTGATTCTATCGGAAAGACTGAAGAGCAATCTTTCCAATGATGCTTAAACCGTATCCGTAGGGTAAATCCTTCATATTTATTTATATTTTAGAACATACATCGAAATTTGCATTTTTTGGCTATTTCTGTGGTATTTCTATGATATTTCTTTCGCGAAAGATTAGTACGACTCTATAGTTTTCAAAAAATTGCGTGTAAATTTTATCCAAACTAACTTTTTTTTTATTTCATAAGTAATTTATTTTTCTGTCATTTTTTGAGGCGAGCAAAGATGTAGGAATTTTGATGTTCCAAAATGAAGTTCTATGCATTTTTTGATTTGTCGACCGCGCATCGAAGCCGGGATTTACAATACGCCTACAGAAGAGGACTCTTTTGAAGGATCGTTTATTTTATTTTTTTTTTTTAGATTTCACGCTTGTAGAGTGATGGTTTTTGCGTTTAAACTGCAGATTTCTCATTTTATAGTGATTTGGATTGAAACTGATTTTATGATTTGGAAACTGAGTGGTATTATTTAAGTAGCGGACGTTTATTTAAGAACAGGGCAACGCTGTGTAATTTGTTCCAAACTTACATAATAAAAGAATATGTCTACATTTTTAGATTAGTGAATTAATTCAATTAATCCCTGCTTTAACTCCCAGCCAAAACCGACGACATTTTCTAATATATTATATACGTCTTTTAGTATGATACATACGGCATTAAATATGTCTTTGATATTTTATTTCACTGCATGCTATTAAAGATTTATGAGCAAGTTAATAAAAATATTAATCGGTTTCACTCTGTCATACTAATTTTTTTTATGCACACATATATGTAAAATATTATATTAAAATTACCTCATTTATATAACGAGTTTAACCCATTTTTAAAAATTATTACGCGTCTTTTAAAAGGATAATAATTTTTAAAAGCTTCTAAAACGAGCATAATTTATTCATGATATGTTAGAGGAATTTTAAATATTTCAAGACATTAAGAAAGCATAATTTACGTTATTATATATATATAGCATTTTCTAACAAAAACGTTATAACATTTCGAATGAAATATATTCCATTCATTATTTGTAAACGTGAACACTGTTTAATTTATGCATTGTTAAATAAAGCAAAATAAATCGCTGAGCAAGTACATATGTACTATCGTTAAGGGAATACTTGGATACCATTCTGCAGTGAGAATAAGTAAGTCACTGTAACCACACTGGGTTAACTACACTGTGTTAGTGAAATGTCTTCTTAACTACAGAATTTATTGTAGCAACACCGCCTAGTGTAATAAGAAGAGAAATAAAACGAGAAAACAATAAAATGTGTATAAATATAAACGCCAAGAGCGGTGCAGAAAAATATCGAGACAAAGAAAAAGCATTGGAAAGTTGCAATACTATAACTTTGAAAAATATGGTTTCTTTGACAAATCATCAGCTATAGTGTTGCATGTTTTATAGATACAGAAAGAAAAACCAAATTTAAGAAATCTAAATTGCAACTGAAGAGAACATTTCTTCCTCTTCGATCCAGACGGTCTGACCAACCCCGTACAAGGTAATTGCCTGGACGCCCAGAAAGCGCCTCCCAATTTGGACCGGAACCTAGTAGGTGAGACATCCACAGGGACCGTACCCTTCTTCCCCTACCACCAACCTCTTGGAAGGACTTACGAACCCACATGTTTAACACTATCGTACTCAGAGTAAAAACACGGCGACAGTTTGGGCAGAAGCGGGAATCGAACTCGGGTCGTCCGAATGCAATCCCCGAACGCTAACTACAGGGTTGTCGCGCTCTGAACAGAATTTTTGAAAAACAGGGGCAGCTTCTTTATTTTGTAGTATATTTAGCGAAATGGTTAATTAAATTAGGAAAATATTAATTACTGGTATTGGGCGCTAAGATAGCGGAGCATCGAACTCAGTGATTGCACAGTACGAAAATGAACTCATTTTCGTACTGTGGTGTTTCTATATTTCTAATCTTTTAAAATATTAAAACGGGGGATTTTGTTGAACAGGGCATACGTGCATAGGTGTAGCCAGAACTTCGAAAAGAGAGGTATGACCAAATGGAGGTCAGAGGGAGAATTTGGTTTCACAATATGGATCAATGGAGAAACATTATAATTTTTACTCCAATAGGATGATCCCTACCTTTGCCTATGTATGTGCTTCTGTGGTTAGTTTTAACGACTTTTCCACGTCTCGTTATTTAATAGTACTTTCGAGACGAAGTATACAAAAGGTACAAGGTCCAAAGCAAAGGAGGTAGTGCTAATGCAATTTGGTATCTATGCAGCAGCAAGAAGGTAGAGTTCAGGAGCACTCACCCGATGGAACCGTTGAAAAGCATGGACGATACAATATGGCCACTTCTTGATATCAGATTCTAAATTGCGTGGAACACTCAGACTAGCACAACGGTTGGAAAAATTCACTGTATCAATTACCAGCTGGACAAACCGGACACGTTGATGTAACACTAGCCAAAGCAATGGGGGATATACAGCAACCTAGTACTACATTTCATAGAACAGTATAGCGTCTCAGAAAGAACATCAGAGCCAGAGCAATGACGTTCACAAAAGAAAATAAGAGTGTCCCCTCACCATTCAAGGTTCTTTAATATAAGGTTGGACTATCAGCCCGGTGAACAATCAAAAAGTTGTCGTCGGTGCTCTTAGCATTTCGTCATTCTTGACATCAAGGATCAGAGTAGACTTTGAAATTGTTTAACCTTCAAAGTCGTTTTTTTAACTTCCAAAGTCCTTGCCAAAACACTGCAAGTTTTCCCATTATTGCAATTAAAAAGTGTTTGTTAATTTTGAAGTGGCAATATCCAGACGTAAACAACCTGTGCAGAGTGTTTTAATAGCGCTGTGCACACCTTTCTCCAGTGATGTCAAACGAGTTTCTCGGTTTCTTCAGAGAGCCCAATAACAAATTGCGCGCGTTTGCTATTCCTGTGACATCACATGCCCAGATTCATGTAAAACAAAACTGTCAGTCATGCTGGGTAAGGTTCCTAAATATACAGGCAGACGCAACCACCATTTTGACTCCAAACGGTCCAGTCAGTTATCGTCTGACTTTACTATTTCAATGGCGCGCGCATATTGCATATCTAATATTTTATACGTAATTTAGCTATAAAATATGTATTTCATATTTCTGAAAATTGTACAAAATCATTTAAGAAAGTCGTTTAGAATGTTTTGATTTTCTCGGGATCCCGAGAATAGGACGAGAAAGCAAACTTATTACTTTCCTTATATACATAATGTATAAGGAAAGTATTGCGACGGGGTCGAAAATTCGAATTCGAGTTTTCGACGGGAGATCACGTTTCAAGCATCCCTGATCACGAATAAAACATTTTTGAAGTGATGTCTGTGTGTGTGTGTGTGTGTGTGTGTGTGTGTGTGTGTGTGGAGACGATATCTAAGGAACGAGTGGAGCGATTCGAATTAAATTTGGTACAAAAATCACAACCCGTGAATACTGGAAACCTATTGTTTTTAAACGCAATCGAATGTTCAGAACTCCCCTAAATTTTGAAAAAAATCATCAAAAAATCAAAATCTTTAATAAAGTTACGCAAATAGACATTACTTATGTAATTTTTCCTCAGAAAACGATTGACATAAACTTTAGAACGCTAGCATGAACCGTTCTGGAGGTATTGCACATGTTTCAAAGAAATTTATAAAAAAATCCCATAAATTAAAAATATATTAACTGTTAAGAAACATGTTCACTTTTCATATGTAATATCATACGATAAATTGGGTGACATCATTCTCGTGGATCTAGCTCGTTCCATTCATAAGAAAAGATACTTTTAGTAATACATTTGTATTTGAACGCCAATAGTCATTTATCTGCTATAAGAATAACTCCGTCCATAACGCTTGGCAAGATTTTGGCGACAAATTTGACGGAATGTCGCCAACTTGGCGACTTTTTTAAATGTTGCCAAATAACGAAAATCTCGCCAAATGGATAAAAATGAGGCTAAATTGGTGAAAATGACGACTAATTAACGAAAATTCAATATCTTGGAAAGAATATAAGTATCTACTATAAGAATGATATTTTTTTTTTTTACTGTAAAAGTAGTAAATGCATTGCATTATATAAGGAAAGTCATGTGCTGCCCACATAAGATTTTTTTCACCATGTACTACAATCGCTTTAACTGGGAGCCAAGATGGCCGCTGTTGCACCAGCCTGTATATATATGAGTTTTAATGCCCCGCATAGACTCCTGTTACTATTGGCCCAAGGAATTTTTCACTCAGTCAGGTCACACGCATTAGTGACTCTTGATTTATCACCTCCATTTTGCCTAAGACTCCTAAACATACAGGCTGCGGCAACCATTATTTTGACTCAAGTGTATCTACACAATATGTGGAATATGATTGTATGATAAGTCGATTGGAGCTTCACTTCACCTACTCCAAAAATTATATTAATTTCCCCCCGAAAATGTTATTTTACATAGGAGATGCATTTATTATTTATGTCGAAGTTTTTTATCGTCAAAATCTCGCCAAGCGTTATGGGCGGAGAAATAAGTTCTTCTTATAGTAGATAAATGACTATTGGTGTTCAAATGCAAAAGTATTACTCAAAGTATCTTTTCTCATGAATGGAACGATTTAGATCCACGAGAATGATGTCACTACATTTATCGCATGATATTACATATAAAAAGTGAACATGCTTCATATCAGTTAATATTTCTTTCTAATTTATGGGATTTGTTGATAAATTTATTTAAAAAATGTGCAATACCTCGAGAACGGTTTATGCTAGCGTTCTAAAGTGTATGTCAATCGTTATCTGAGGAAAGATTACATGAAAATGTTTATTTGAGTAACTTTATTAAAGGTTTTGATTTTTTGATGATTTTTTAAAAATTTCACTCGAAAATTTTGGGGAGTTCTGAACATTAGATTGTGTTTAAAAACAATAGGCTTCCAGTATTCATGGATTGTAATTTTTGTACCAAATTTTATTCGAGTCGCTCCATTCGTTCGTGAGATATCGTCTCCACAGTTTCACTGACACACACACACACACACACACACACACACACACACACACACACACACACACACACAGACATCAACTCAAAAATGTTCGATTCGTGATCAGGGATGCTTGAAACATGCTCTCTCGTCGAAAACTCGAATTAGACTTTTCGACCCCATCACAATACTTTCCTTATACATTATTGTATATAATGAAAGTAAAAATTATCTTCTTTTCAATTATATAAAATACCAAAACACCTTAAGATATACTTTAAGTTCATTTTTGGATGATAATTTTACTTTATTTTATTTGTTATTGATTATCATTCTTCATATATACAATTTCTTTGGCAAAAAAATTGGAAAAGAGTGGAAAAGAAAAGAGCTTTTAGTTTTTAAGATAAATCCACCAGTATATGCAAATCAAAGGCACCAGACAGGCACGTGGATGACATTTTATTGAATTAACATTTTTGCAGTATCAGAACTTATAGTTTGGGATATTAGAAAGCCAAACATGAGTACAAAAGAAGCAGAAAAATATGTGAAAAAAAAAAGTGTTTATAAATCTCCAAAATAAAAAAAGATATATCGCAATGTAACGCAAATATTTCTGTAGAATCAGCCATATACCTTATTCTGTGATATTGCTCCAAGAGGGCCTCATTACACAGCAGATTTGATCAATAACGGTTTGATAAATGGAACTGCTCATAACGACGTAGAAACCAATATAATAAATAGCGTCTGCCCAGAGGGTAAAAGCACGGGCTTTCCTTCTATCCTATTCAGAATACATTTATTTCTTTACGTCACAGAGGATATCATGATTTATTGAGAAAACAATATTAAACCAGCGATTCGCGTTATAGTACAGCATCCGAATTCAAGGTTTATATCATTAAGTGAGTTCAATGGAAGACCATTTATTTTTACTAGTGAAATTTGTTGAACAGAAACTGACAACTGCAAATTTGGGGACACAGCTGGATTAAATATTTTCAAACTGATTTAAAATAGCAGAAAAATTGATATATCGTTTAATCTAATGTATAGATAATGCATGTTCTTTTTATATAGGGTAAAGACAATGGCATTGGTAAAGGCAATGGCATTTTAAATTTTTGTCATTTATTATTCATTGAAATGCACTCTAACATTAAAGTTGACACAACCCGAAGCAAACGTTTGTTCTATTTGAAACGTTGCACGTACAATGTAGATGAAGAGACAAAGAAAATATTATAATGTCAATCCAGGGAACAGTTGCATTATTGCAATAATTGCAACAGCAAATAAATGTTCAACTAATTCACAAAATAACCGATACTATTCTCAAAACACTGACTTATCTCTTGAGCTCGTATCACGTCCATTCTAAGTGATTGAATACTTCCTTATATACTATCCATAGAAAAGTCTAGAAAGTGCATATATCTGCGAAACAAGTCGATATTTCGAGAAAATTCTAGTAGATTCGAAACCTCCCAAAAGTCACCAAGTTGGTGAAATTTCCCTAAGTTTGGCAACCCTGTACCAAAACGCCTCCAAAGTCTGGAAACCCTACTTTCACGTAATAGAAATAGCTGCTTGTTAAAGTGTCTTCTAGTTATGGGGACTCAGGGAACCGTAAAGGCATTGTACTTGTTCGTAGCATTATGCAAAATGGTTCTGAGTTTTCTGATTATTTCTTTGCACTGTCGCGTCTAATTTGAAGTTTTTAAATTTTATATATTTCCTTAGCTTTAAGGCTCGAATGGCACAACAACATTCTAGCTGTAGTGAAGTGATTGATAATTTTGATACACCTTCCTCCCCTTCACTTAGTCTGCCAGTCTTTTCAGCGCATATTATATATATATATATATATATATATATATAAATCAAGACGAATCACTATTGGAATAGAAATAAACTAAAGTAACTGTCATTCCGATTTATCTAACTCAAAGTTACGTCATATTAAAATAGAAAATTGTTCAATATAAAACAAAAAATTTATGTACCTAAAAGAAGATATCTATGTTTCTGTTTCGTCTCCAGTGAAAAATTAAAGATTCAGATCGCAGGTCAGATCGGTACAGAGATACTTCAGGTTTTCGAACATTTGGATCGCCCAGATTCTTTTAAAATTCCAATTAGCTTAAAAGTCAGAGGTGAACGATATCTCCGATTTCTGATCTAAACTTTGAGCAATCCTGGCAGTCCAAATATCTTGGTAGGACGGGTTGTCTGGGTAGGAATAAAAGCTGTCGCGTCATTAACTAGGCATTAAAATGCCAAATTCCATGGTTAGCAAGCGGGGATTGCACTTGGATGACCCGAGATCAATTCCCGGTATACCCAAACTGTCCCCATGTTCACGCGGAGTACGGCTACGTTCAACATGTGGGTCCGTAAGTCCTCCCGAGAAGTTGGTGGTAGGGGAAGGAGGGTACAGTCCTTGTGGATGTGCCCCCACTGGGTTCCGGTCTAAATTCAGTGACACTTCTCGGTCGTCCAAACAGATACCTTACACTTTGGGGTAGGTCGGACGATATGGTCGAAGAAAGAAAGAACTTTGCACATTTAAAAGATTTCGTTTTAATTTTTCAATTTGCTAATTTACTATCATTATAAGTATTGTGCTGAAATTTGGCAAAGTTCGGAAGAAAACTTGCTGAAATAGGATTTATTTATTTTTTTTAATTTTGTCGATTTTCATCTGCGGTCTGATATATCTCAGACCTGTTGACCATATTAACATGAAATTTTCACTGGCATGCGAACGCTTATAAACAAAAGCCGCGTTGGTGCTGAAGCGCATGTACAGCTGCGGAAAAAAAAACGCCCCACCCTCTGTTAATCGAGCATCGTTCATCGTACAGAAAATTGAAATATACCATTCGATTAGGACTAACATCCTCTACAAATTAATGTGCGCAAAATTTGCATAAGGGGCCGTCTTCATATCTAAACGCGCACAGATTTTGAAATTTTCAATGGCAACACCCTATTTTGACGTCACCCATAAGTTCTAGACCCCCAAATTAGTCCAAATTCAAATTTTCACGACGTTTCTATCTTTATATCCGAAGATATTCAATATTCTGGAATGTGCAATTTTCGGGGATCGGCTCTATATTGAAAACCGCAATTTGAAGGCCGATGTTTCGTTGATTGACCACAACACTGTTGTAAATTATTGAACTATCCTCTTGACATTCAGCATTATGGCTTACCTCACAGCCAAAGGACGCATGTTCGATTCCTGCATGAGAGGGTGAGCATTTTCATGGCTGGATATGGTGTTGTCTTGTGTGTGTGTGTGTATGTTACTCAGGGAGTGGGCCTGTAATGGGTAGGATTATGTGAGCCTCAAATAGGGCACGATTAGTAGGGGTGAAAAGCCGTATTGGGTATATTGCTATAAACTAATGCGGCATTCGTGCCAGGGTCAATAAAAGAAAGAAGAAATAAAGAATAATGATATGTTTATTTGCAAATGTTATTTTATAATGCTGCTTCAAAAACAATTCATGAGACTAACAGATATCTGCTTTGTAATACAGTTAAATAAGCGAAAATAACTTGAGAATAAAATTATAGAATCATTTTACCTTTGAATTAGAGGTTCTTAGGTTATTGTAATAACTATCATACTAAACCGCAATTATGCAAATTCGTCTTTTGATGTAAAGCTACGTGTTATGGTGTTTAGTATTACATAATTTTAAAATTTGTTATTGTTTTATATAAATATTTTTTATTATAAATTATCACATTTTGTGGGCGATTTCAACTCGCAGTAGCTCCGGAACTATTGATCGACAGTAACATCAGTAGATCCCATTTATAACAAATTTTCACCCTTTAATACAGTAGCAGAGTTACGTTGATTAGGTTGCATCTATACAACACTGTTTATACAAAGTTTTTATTAAAACTGGGTAAAAGTAAATGCCGGTTTCCTTAAATAAAGATTAACTTACAATCAATATAACTTTTTCAAATTAATCACTTTTTTAAACTAATATACGACCCCTAAAATCATCGTGATGCTGAATATTTAAACATTTCGAAAGAACTAGTGGGAGGAAACACCTTTAATTTTACATAAATATATAAAAAGTCTTTGTGAATTGATTTTTATCAAAACATGTTTAGGTTTGTATTCATATTTTTTCGATTATTGATTTCATAATTAATATTTCATACAAACAATTATTCCCACAAAAATAAAAATCACGTAAATGTGTTTGAGTTGTTCAGTAGTAACGTCATACAAATAATCAGCCTGAGCATATAATTAATACAGAAGATATTGTCTTGGAAACTAATTTAACATTAGAGGCTCAAAATTTTACATACTCAGAAACGCTTCACCCAAATGACTTGAAATTTAGTGTCACAGGTTCAATTTTCCTCTAGATTCAAACTATGGTGTGAAACTTGGGTGTTGTCATTGAAAATTTCAAAGTTTGTGCGTGTTTAGATATGAAAACGGCCCTTATGAAAATTTTACTCTCATTAATTTGTAGAGGATGTTATTTCTAATCGAATGGTATCTTACAATTTTCTATACGATGAACGATGCTCGATTAACAGAGGTTGGGGCGTTTTTTTTCCGCAACTGTATATCAGGCTAGAGTGGGGTTCTTTCATTTGTGCCTTCAAGAATTTTCAACGTGCTTATTTCGGACTATCAAGTATAATTATATTTCACAAATATATGTAACAATTTTTAAATTTTAAGTAAATATACTTTCCGTAGTTCAAATAAACATTTAAACTATTCTTTGGTAATGATCTTTATCTTTCAGAAAAAGTAAAAATAAAATGAGGGTATTAAAAGAGTTTATATATGGCGCATTACGCCCTCGTTGGACAATTGGCATAGCTGCGCATGGAAAAATGATTTTGTTGGGATGATTTTGTTTCAAAACAAGCGATTTGGAAATGAGTGTAGTTATCTGTATCTATATTGTTTACGTACTGCGCTTTTTTCTGTTCCGAGCAACGACGGGTAATTTGTTCTTGTATTGGATATAAATACCGTTAGACTTACATCTAAATTACATATAACTAGCCACAGAGGCAAACAACCATCTTCTTATTTAACAGGGTTACTTCGAATTAATTGTTTATTTTCATTCCTCAAAAGCATATAGCATTACTTTATATTTAGTTTAATTTTTCAACATATTTGGTTTTCCATTGTTTGCTTTTTGTATGTTATGTGTTTCAAAATTATGCGTATCAGTCGATACTTTACATTTAGTTTAATTTTTCAATATACTGAGTTTTTCATGTTTTACTTTTGGTATTCTATTTGGAATAATAGTTATGTATTTCAGAATTATGCGCATCAGTAGATTATTATGCTTTAAAGCGAATCAGAGATTTTCAAGCGAATCAGCATGCTTCTCTAAAAATGTAAACAATATCAACATATGTAAAATATGTAAATATATTATTGTGTGAGTGCGGGCTGCTGTATAACACGTCTTTTTTTACCCCAATGTGCCACTGTCTAAAAATTATTTTTAATGTATCAAGTGTTGACAAATGTATGAGTGTTTATTGTTCTGTTTTAGTATATAACAAATGCAATTTTTATCTATTATGATTCCACATTATTTGTATGTCGTAAGCAGATACTTACTTGTTATAGCATTCACGATATTATGTTTTTAATGTGATTTTGGCCTTTTTCCCAAGGCTATCATGTTTTTAATATTAATATTATGTATATTTTATTTATCTTAAAAGTCCCATCTTAAAAAAGCAATCCCCTATAATTGATATTAATTTCCTTGGCGAGGTTTTGCCAGGTTGAAAACCCTTTGGGTCGGACCTTCGCTGACGGTGCATAAATAAATAAATAAATAATGAAATTAGTCACAGCAAAAGCTCATGTTGCTATTACAATATAATTATTACATCTTACTTTCAAACGCTTATTTTAAAAGTATACAAACTACTTCAATCTTTTCATTCTTATCACTGATTCCGTAAAAACAAAAACAACATCAACAAAATTATCTAATGATATACTGATAAAAATCTGTAAGTTTATCAAAAAATATACGGTACGATCGTTAAATAACACACTGAACTATTCCCCCAAAATAAATCAAAAGCAAATGCCTTATGATCTAGAACGAGGTGTGATAAATGAAGACGTCAGTTCTGTACCTTATTGAAGATCACATTTTGATTGTCAGGGTTAGTGGAGCATACACTCACTCTAGTTACCTTATATTGCGGTCTTATAAATGACACATTTTCCGATGTGCTTAGGAATATGAGATGTTATTTTTTATCTTGTATAGTAGTTGTTTGTATTCCGTTAATGAAAATGAAATATGTTAAAAATAATGTTCTGAAATTTATTTACAGTAATACATGGTTCATTAATAATAAAAGCTGATGGGGACAACACATAACTTTCCCTACATATTCAAATTCATTTTCTTATTATCGTCTCTACATACGTAGTATAATGTATAAGGGAAGTATTGTGGCGAGCAGAAAATTCGAATGCGAGTTTTCGACGGAAGAACAAGTTTCAAGTCTTTATGAACACGAATAGAATGTTTCTAAGGTGATGTTTTTGTGTATGTGTATATAAGTGTGTTTATGTGTGTGTTATGCCTATGTGAAATTGAGACTTTAGATGCGATATATCATGAATGAACAGAGTGTTTCGAACGTAATTCGGTAAGATTATTACACAATCCATGAATACAGAAAATCGATTGATTTCAAACGAGATCGAACGTTTGGGAGATCCCCAAATTTTCAAAAGAATTTTTGACAAAATCTTAAAAAATCAGGATATTTAAAATTGCGAAATAAATAACCATGTTATACGTAATGTTTTAATCTAAAATGAATGACATAAACTGTAGAACGCAAACTTGAACCGTACTGGAGATATTGCACGGTTTTTAAATAAATGTACATAAAATATTGTATGAAAATAAACAGTTGCAAGTATTCTCGTATATTCGTATATAATTTTGTGTCACATTGACGAAAATGTTGCCAAATTGTGATAAATGACGCCATATTGATGAATGAATAGTTAACATATTTTAATATATTGCTTAGCAGATGTAAACAATACTTCCAATTATCAAGTTATATTTGCGCGAATTATAATTAAAATATATAGAAAGCTTAGCTTGGTTAGATATTCGTTGGATAGTTAAAATTTAAGCAGCAAGAGGTTTACTTGGGGAGAGGACTTTTGTGGAAGCGAATAATTTTTGTAGAGCCAAGGCAGTAATGAATATTACCAGTAGTCCCGCCAGTCACTCATTCATTCACAGAGTTACCAGATAAAGAATTTAAAATAAAAGCTAAGAAGTTAAAGAAAAATGACAAACTACTTAAAATATTTATTTTTTAACATCGCATCATATATGAAAATGTAAATGTATATTATACAAGAAAGATCAATCATGCTTAAAGCATTGATTATGAAACACTTTCCAAATTCAATGCAATTTTATTTAAAAAAGTCGAAAATGCAATACATTCCTCGGTAATATTTTAAAACTTATCACGATACTACATTGATTTATTATATTTGAAAACTTAAACCTTCATTGAAAAAAATGAACTTCATTCAAAAGACGGCATTGAAATATAAATTGCGTGGTTTAAATATCTCTAAAATGCAATACATTCCACGGTAATATTTTTAAATCTATCATAATACTACGATAATTCCTTATATTTGAAAACTTCATCGAAAACAACTGAAATTAATTCAAATGACGTCATAGAAAAAATAACACGCCTGGATCTCTCTATAAAAGCAGGATTTCATTCATAACTTTCTCCATTTCATTCATCACAATACTATAATAATTTATTTTATTTAAAAATTAAGACCATGGAGCTACAATTCATAAACTTTATGCTTAAAACTTCATCGAAAAATATCGTCCTTCTGTTTATAAAATCAATTAATATTTCATTCATATCAGCCATGCAGACTCCATGGACTGAATTATTTTGTGTTAAAGAAATACAGTAATTCTAATACAACTCATTCTACATATTTTGCTGTTTACATTTTACATAGGTGAAAAATAGGCTTAATTGTAGAAATAATCAAATTTGAATGAGAATTTAAACTCAAATATATTGTCATTGTTTTGTTTTAGTATGTAGATGCACAGAATTTAAGCAGAAATAAAGTAGTTTTAGGATGGATACAACACTCAATATGAATTAAAAAGAACTTTAAAAAATCACGAATTTGAAACAAGATGGATGCCATATCTCATTTTGAAGTGGGTCATGTGATCGTTTCATATCATGGTTACGTGATCGTTTCATATAAGATGTGTAATTATTATTTTAATTTTTATTTAAAAAACTACTGAATATATTTAGCTGCATTTTTTTTTATATATTTTATGGAACAATTTGACTATTACCTAAAATTTTTGAAGCAATTTGTGAATTTTAAATCCGCTTAAAAAATGTTCGAAAAATTAGGTCCCATAGGGCTCAATGTATTTCATTTTTTCAACCCGGGTTCAATCCAAAACTAATTGTGTGATATTATTCATTTATATTCCCATAGGTCCTACAGACCGTCTGAACAACATACTAAAATTTCATTTTGATTAAGTCATTTTTACGGCAGTTATCGTGCTAACGGACAGGCAGACAGACAGACAGACAGACAGACAGAATGAACAAAGTCATAAACACTTTTCAACTTTGTTGTAAAGTGTTAAAAACAATAACATGCAAAATCGATTATATTAACATAGAATGTTTGCAAACTATTCTCACAATGTTTTTTTTCAACTAGTATGCCAGATGTAAAGCAAAATGTTTGTTATATTTTTACTAACAGTTATTAATAAATAGAAACAGACACTTCGACCCAGACCGTTTGACCTACCAGAAGATGTGAGTTATCTGTTTGGACGCCCGGGAAATTTTACCCAATTTAAACATGAAGTCAGTGGGAGCGGCATTCATAGGGACCGTACCCTTCTTCCCCTACCACCATCCTTTCGAAAGAACTTATAGATCCACATATTTAACATTCCCGTACGCTGTGTAAACATGGGGACAGTTTAGGCAGGGGCGGGAATCGAACTCGGGTCGTCCGAATGCAATCCCCGCGCTAACCACTGGGCTGTCCCACTCCTAATTAATGCCTTTGTAATATGCCATACAAAAGTATGAGTAAGTTAATATTTACAAATCTATTTTTCAATTTACCCCTGTTGAACATAATATGTGTTAATCAAGTCTGGGTTCCGCGAAATTTTAAGAAATATTTTCAAGGAGACCTCCAAACAAAAAAGGTTGAGAATGATTGGTATAAGAATTGAAAATAAAATAAATCGTAGTCAGTAGAACAATACTTTTTCTATTAGAGACACTATCCTTTCCTTTATTTCTTCCAAGTTTCCAAATCAAAAATTTTGGGGAAATAATTTTTTCGGTTTATTTTGCTTTGAGAAAGTACTGAAAATATATATGTTTTATGTCATCATTTATCAGAAATCAAAGTATCGAAAACTGAATTTCGGAAAATAATCAATAAATTCAAGAACCATTTCAGAACTATATTAATATATTTTTAATTAAATAGCCATTTAGTTGCCACTAAAGTATAAGCAAACTGTCCCATGAACAATGTAATTCGCTATATTTTGAGCCAGAATTTTTATGGTCAAGCGAAGCGAAGTCTATTCTTCATTCTTCCTAACACGCGAAATCAACATTTGCCTGAATTTTGTTATCCCTTTTACTTGGAAATTGCAGTAGGTGGGAAGATGACATTCTGCAAACACACGTGAAATTAATTGCAAGCAGATTTACAGAATTATAATTTCAATAATTAAAACAAATTGTAGCATGGCTAAATGCCCATTTTTAGATTACGCTTGCTCTTTCCTCTTCCTACAAATAATAAATAAACAAAAACTATTAAACAGCTAATTAAAGAGTGTTCACTTACATGAATTACGATTTAAGGGTGCTTCTGTATAGTAAATACGTTTTTGCGATTTAAATGTGTTACTTTAATTTCATTGTTTCCTGTATTCTAATTTATTTAATTTAATATTCAAATTCTAAAAACTTATACTCTTTTGTATTAGGATTCTCACATTGAAATTAATTTTTTATACTTCTAATTTCATAATTATTTGTTAAATTCAGCTTTAATTTGAAATCTTTCACAGGCTGTATACTTCATATTCACGAATCCATTCAAAGCCCGGCTTTTTCGCAGCTAAATCAACAATTCCTAAAGATACAATGAAATACGTATTATGTTTCCAACATACAAATGTAAATAATTGATGTTAAGTCCCACCGTAGTCGACAAAAAGTTTAGCAAATAACCCTTTTTAAAAATATTCACCCATACGTAAACCAACAGCACTGGAGATTATGAAATTCCACGTCAGAAGAGGACTATATGTTATCCATCGATATTATGAATTACTATATGATCCCCATCGAAATGCAATTACCCCTAACAATATATATAACCCCGAACAAAACATTATTCTATACGAACACTTAACAAAGCAAATTACTATATAACCCCAATAAAACACAATTACTTTACGACCCTTTATGAAATTTACTTATTATACGAACCTCATACAAAACGTAATTGATATATGACCGTAATTGAATACGAAATGTAATTGATATAAAACGTAATTGATATGAAACATAATTGGAGTCCTTGATAATATGTAATTACTATACGACCTCGTAATGAAACATAACTACTATACAATCAACCAGCAAAACGCTGTATGAGTCCGTAACAAAACGTATTTACTATATGAATCTCTAACAAAACGTAATGTTTATACGATCACCTATTAAGACATAAATACTATACCCTCTAACAGTATTAATTTTTCATAGGACCTGTGAGACAAAAACGACCAAAAAGTCATCATAAATTTGAAAAAAGTATAATCACAGTACGGGCAAGGGGTAGTAAAAAGACGCCAGACTAAACGGTACCTAAAGTGACATCAAATGAGGTATTAGTTTATGAGCGATAAATGAATGAAAATGGAACTCAGACGCAATCATATGGGAGTTCAAATTTCGCCGTGGGCCAACCCGAAGAAGCAACGTCAGCAAAGTAAAGGTTATACCCAACCAGGACAGACTCAGAAAACTACATGCACTGATGAGGGGGCAAGCATCACCGATAAGAATTCTGGGGTCTTGAAGGAAGGATTTTGTCCCCCAAAGCTGAATTAAAGAAAATGTGCCCAACTGTAACACAAGAATGGATATTTCAATTGAGAAAAAACATTAGAAGATGAGAAGAATAAAATACCTACGAGCTGTGGAATTGTGTAAAAGATGGGACCTAAAAGGTCCGGTAATAACTTTCAAGATGAGAGTAAAAAAAAGACGGAAATCTACCGAAATTCCCTGAAGTTACCAACACCGAGATTGTGCAACTATTCAGATGTATCAACAAGGTTCTATTCAGTACGAAGGTATGTGAGCCCTTCTATATGTTCGTATATCGAGAGCTTTAAATTGATTTCGGCTTGCTAATGCCAATCACCATGCTGATTACTCTCGCTCACATTGTTTGAAAGTCTCACATTGTTTGAAAATAGCAAAGATTATTATTTTAATTGAGAACGAACATGCTTTTTGTAATAATAAGGTGAATTTGAAAAAAAAACTAAAGTAAAAATTAATATAAATATCAAAGACTCTTTAAAATGATTATTTGAATTTACTTTACGGTAACGGTAAGTAGTATCTCTCATTGCAAAAAGTTTGGAGGGTTATTCAGAACGCAGCCCTTTTATAAGTATTTTTGAAAACATATTAAATAATAGTATATTATATTTACGCCACAGGACCCACTAGTGAAACGAAAATATTTTACGACTATAGATTGTTGGCTGTCAGAACGAGGCTGCCTTGATAATTGTCAGAACGAGGATGCTTTGTTGGCTGTCAGAGAGATGCTTCCTTTTATCTAACACAGAAAGCGAGAATGTATGTTCGTTTGTCTGTTAGCGTTTTGGTCACTTAGTGAAAAATCTAGGCAAATCACACCTATGAAATTTGGTACAGTGGTACTTCAGGTAATGTTTGAAGACACCTGAGAGCGATTTTTTGAAAATTCGATTGAGATGTTTCGTTATTCTATGTTGAGGCGCTATTTTGAGCGATTTTCGCACAAATTGGTTCTTCAACGATCGAAAATATTATCTCATGATGTCAATCGTGTCATCATCTAGTTTCCATCTATTCTTAACGAGTTCTAAATAGAATTGGTAGACAATTCCTTCACATTTAAAAACAACTTTGGATTTTCATCGAATTATGCTTAATTTATGCACATTCATTTTTACATTGTTGAAAATTGAAGATTGACATGATTTAAATTTTCGGCATGAATATGAAGTCCGGCATGAATTCGGCATGAATATATCTTTCCATTCTAATAAAAAATAATTACACAATTTCGGAATATTTTACAACGATTTTACAGTAGATCCATAAAAGTTTCTATTTATAAATTTGACCACCATCAGGGAAAGCGAGTTCCTGTTATCCGACGTCACAAATAAGGGTATATCCTTTGCTATGTTTCATAAAGAAGAGGTATATTTTAAAGTCGTGACGCTCCAACATTAGTTTTTATTTAGTGCTCTAAACGGGCGTATTTTTAAAGCGTTCTTAAATGTATATATTCGTTTTCATTTTCAATATCATTAGATGCTTTTATAGAGGATTATTAGGAAAGTCCTTATAACTTTGCAAGCGAAGGGCCACGAGTGTGCACATTCGTTTTACCCATAGAAAATTAATCATTCCCGATCGAATAAAAAGGAATTGCACCTAAAGACGAATTTTAAAAATTAGGTTGACGAATTCAACAACAAAGCGAGATAGACCAAAAGTGCAATTAAAAAGTTACAAAGCATTGTATAATCAGTAAGAATCGATAATAAAATGCTACAGAAGGCAATTTGATACGATATGGTCAATGGGTGACTTGCTGTCGCTTTCAGGAATGCACTTTTATGAACTGAAATTTAATATACAGCCTGTTCAAAAATGCCATCCATTAGTAATAATGCATATTTGAATACGAGGAAGGATATGACCGCGTTCTTTGACACGCATTGCAGGTGCCACCGTGTTAGAGTTCCTGTTAAGATTTTTGACAGGGAATTATTGCTTTCGATGTACGCGTTCAAACATTCCTGATGACAATTCCTACTAACTAAATAATCCTCTACATGTTTGTAATTCACATTTTTCTTCTAACTGGCTTTGTTAACGATTTCTCTCTCCTGACTTTTTCAAATTTCCGCTTGGAGTGCTGTAATCACTTTCATTTGAAGCGGTATGATCATTTTACTGTAGATAGACCTAAATTGTGTCTTCTTGCTCCTTTCCTTACAAAGTTATTGGAATGATTAAGGGCTTTCCCAGTCACCGAATCAGAGTTTCCCAGACTGAGGTACACTCATCCCTGAGGTACACGAAAAGATTTAAGGGGTAGTTGGCGCATAGCAAAGTGTTTGGTTTATTATATTATTATGACATATATATTTGTAATTAAATAAATTTAACATTTTCTCTAATTAAATAAATTTGTCAACTAGAACGAATTTCAACCCCACAAAGGAATGGTCAGACTAGAATGACATTTATACCACATTTTACTAATGGTACTACAAAAAAAAATTATTACCGTTCCAATCTACTGCATCCACATTGCCGGCACAAAATCAGTATTTTGTGAAGTCGCTCCTAGCGGCAGTAAGAGCTTCGCGGCATCGAATGAAATATAGTTTAGATGTATTCATGGGGTATTGTCTGCCAGGCTTCTTAGATACGGGTTCAAAGTTCATTGGTGGTGACTGCTTGAGAACAGTAATGACCTACTTGTCGAATGACCATATCCCATACATATTCAATCGGTGAATCATATTCAGTATGCGCCTCCTGGGTCAGCCCATCTGGTGAACGGGCTGACCCAGGAGGAAGCGGTAACTGTTGTGCAGTGCAGAAGGATCTAACATTCCGGGTAACATGTGTTCGGTCATTGTCTTGTTGGAATATAACGCCAGGAGTGTGCTGAAGTAAGGGTGCAACTTCGGCCTCCACAACTTCCTTGATGCAGAGGTTGCTGTTGAGAGTACTCGCAATGCGTAGCAGCCGGAATCGCTTATGATAGCCAATTGGTACAAGATACCATCAGTCTTAACGTTCGTGCAGTATGCCGCTCTAAAACACATGCAGGAAGATGGCGATCACCACACTACCGTCTAACGCGTATGAGGCCATCATTGCAGTCCAGATTGTAGCGGGACTCGTTCGAAAACACGATCTGGTATGAATTCGCACGCCATGGTCTGTACTCACCCCACATTGTAACCTGAACCGTCGATGGTTCAGGATCAACGGTATCCTCTGTAGAGGAATGCTTGTACGCAGTCCTTTGGACAGTAGATTTTGAACAGTAGAAGCAGACAATGCTACATCTGAAGCAACGCTCCAGTGCTGCGCTAAATAGTTGAGAAGAAGCTGCACTGTTCGTCACCGCCATGCTGATGAGATGTTTATCATTTCGTGTTGTCGTCACATTTGTTAGTCCACTGCCGAATTTTCGACTCGTCCGGTTTTCTTCGGTCCGCTGCTTCTACACTCGCATTGTTGTCGTGGTATTATGCCCCATACAGACAGCAATATCTCGGTAAGAAAATCCTCCTTCCCGCAGGCCGATTATGCATCCCCGTTCGAAATCTGTAGTTTGCTTATATGGCTCCCTCTGACGTTGACGAGGCATAGCGACTCCAATAGAACAGTTTTCAACTCGCGGATACTGATACCATACTTGTCTGGCTCTTCCAGATTCCTCTATTTATACTCATCGTACGACCATTCAGATGGCGCTGCGGAGAACAGGCATGCGCATTCAATCTGTATTTCTCATCAATTGCATGTCCTAAACTGATTTTCATGGCCCGCACGTTTCACAAACATGCGTGCATATATACATATATATATATATATATATATATATATATATATATATATATATATATATATATATATATATATATATATTGTTTGATGGCACATCTTATTTTAAACAATTACATGGTATACCCATGGGAGGTGGTTGTTCATCAATACTTGCTGATATATATCTGAATAAATATGAAGATGGAACACATATATTAAACGAAATTCTGTTCATTCGCTACGTTGATGACATTTTAATAGCGTATCCATGTGAAGCATATCAGATGGATTTTATTTTCTATCCACAACATTTAAAACTTACTGAAACTCCATATAATGTCAACAAAATTCCAAATTTTCTGGATCTAACAATATACAAACAACCAGGTGGTTCTACTGGTTTCTGTTTGTACGATAAACGCAACGACTTTCACTTCAAAATCAATTATATCATAAACTGGAACTCTTGTATGCACAAAAATGTTTTTAGAAATATTATACTGGGACAATTAATGCGTAGTCAAAGAATAAACAGTAAAATGGAAGATCGATATTTATGCGATTTTCGTTTCCTACAAAACACCATCTCACAGGGTTTTCCCAAGTATTTTTTATGTGGCATTATCTACAAATTTTATAAAATAACTGTAACCGATTGTTACCGTTTATATTTAAATAAAACTGATGGCAATATACGTACTGGATAGTCACAGGTAAAGCGAGTGATAACTGATATGGGACCTCTTGAATAGGGTCTATTGTATAATACGTTATGGAAGATTTGCTTCATCTTGTATGATACGGTATGAGGGATGTACATCTACATGTATGATGCTATTAACTGTCATTAAGGTAAATGGTTTTAGAGATATACTTTGTTATAATTGTTCTATTAAGTGTCAATATTTAAAGTCTTCTTTAAGTAGAAGCTATGTAATTTTGCTCATTTATACTAGTGAACATATTTCAAACATATTACAAACATTTACAGTTGGTGATTTTTGATAAGGCTGGACTCGACAATTATATCTTATATTTGTTTGTGTATGATGTCTGTTTTACATCTTAAAATTTGATACATTCGTATTCCATTTTGCAATATACCGGCTCTCCGGGAGTGTTGTCGCGACGCAAAGCATGCTTAATCGGGGTGAGGGGGTCACAACTCCCCCGGCCATCTTTTGGTATATTGCATCCATCCATACCTCATTTCATTTAGAAAATATATATATATATATATATATATATACATATATACATATATATATATATATATATATATATATATATATATACACATAATTAATAATTTATTTAAACAGTGTATTACACAATCGTTTCAAGTTTAGAAAACATTACTGTACATCCTAACTTTTATGTTATTTAAAAGTGATACATTTTAACATCTACTTACTTTTTGAAATACGCAGTTGAGTTGGCGTGCAATCTTTTTTCTCTTTGTAAATCTAATCCATCTTGATAAAATATAGTAGATTATTTGCAATGTCACCGTACTTCACATCACTATTTTTTGGACGAATCCAATATTCTCTGTATTATGGTGAAATGAAATTTTATCCTTTCCATTTTTCTACTGATATTTACCTGAAAGGCAAGTCATTACAGGAGAAAAATTGCTATCTATTTCAGAAAAATACTTGCCCGCAATGGCAGGGACTCTTGCGCTATAATACTCGTATGAGATGAACTATTTCCAAATAACACTAAATTTAGAATATCTTGAGCTAGTTATTCATGCAAAATTGATGAATTTTGGGGTGAGGTTGCAAAAATATATCATTACTCCTCAGAATCTGAATAGGCATAGATCTTATAACTTTGCAAGTCCAGGAACGAAACTTTCAATTTAAAATTGATATGTTCCTTGAATTATGAATATATGGAATACATCTAGGTACATAAATTTCAGAAAATCGGAAAATGATTTCTGTATGGGAATTGATTGATATTCTGAGAATTATTAAAAATTAATTCTGACAGTAAAAGAAAATGATTTTCAAATGATAAGTTACCAAATTGTTATGAACATCTATTTCTCAGAATTTTCTATAGACAAAGCTTAGATATTGACTGATGCGGATTCAGCATCAAATTCGGGGAAGGTAAGACCATTCCAAAAGGATTTCCACTTACAATTTTCTTTCCACTTCAGGTTTAAAATGTTCATTTTCCTTAAAGCAATTATTTTTCAATGATGACTATAAATAAAGCTTGAATAGTAAATGACATGGATTCAGCATCAATTCTAGAGGAGGTAGGGTGGTTCACTAATAATTTCCACTTCCGATTTCTTTTCACTTTCGGTTCAAAAATGTTCCTTGAAACATCTATTTTTCAAGATTAGCTATATATAGAAATTAGATAACAAATAATATGAATTCAGCATCTAATTCCAGATAGCGTAAGAGAATTCACTAGGGATTTACATTATCCGTTTCTGGATACGTCACTTCCGATTAAAAAATTTACATTTTCCTTGCAATATATATTTTTAAGGATCGATTGTAGATAGAACTTCAATGACAACTAATATGGATTCAGCATCGAATTCTTGAAGGAATGTGTGATTCACTAAATATTTCAAGTTCTTTTTCCATTTCAGGTTAAAACATTTCATATTCCTTGAAGTATGTTTTTTTTCAAGGCTGGCTATAAATAAAGCTTAAATAATAAGTGATATGAATTCAGCATTAAATTTTAGAGGAGGTAGGGTGGTTCATTAATAATTTCACTTCAGTTCAAAAATTTTCGATACGTCGCTCCAGATGGACGGAAATATAGTCGAAATTTCAAAAATGAAGTTAAATTAACGGTGATGATTCCAAATTTATAAATTAATTATTAAAATATTTTAATATATGGACTACATTGGTTATTGCGGATACTATCAATATTCATAATTGTCAGTTAAGAGTGGCTCGAAATATAATTGAATTGAGTACATCAAGATAATTTTATATTTCGTCATCCTGAAAATCGCTAAATGTACAATTCAACGTAAAACTGTGGATATTATACATAATTTGTTCACTGTGAAAGCAGCAAATTATTGCAGTGAAAGCCATGTGCTGCTCACATCATATTTGTCTCAATGTCACCACACACTGCATTCCAATATTCTCCAAATTTCGATAAAATGGAAATTTCATGGTCTTCATTTTTCCTAATGATATCTACTACCTGAAAGGCATGTCATTACAGGAGCAATATTGCTATCCCTTTCTGAAACATAGTTGCCAGCAATGACAGGGACTCCGTGCAGTATAATAATCGTATGAGATGAACTATTTTCAATTACGACTAAATTTAGAATACCTCGTACTAGGTAGCAGCTGATGCAAAATTGATGCATTTTGGCATGAGGTTGCCAATATACATTGCTTATCAGAATCTCGACGGGAATAATTCTTATTGCTTTGAAAGTGCAGGAACAAAAGTTTCAATTTAAAATTCATACGTTCCCAGAGATTTGAATGTAAAGAAGACCTCGAGGTATATCTGTTCCAGAAAATATGAAATTCATTTCTGTATGAGAATTGCTTGATATTTGTAGAATTATTCAGGAATAATACAGGAAATATTAGAAAATATTTTTTTATGTAAACTTTGATAAAAAAATTGAAATATATGCATTTAAAATATATCTGGTTGTTTGTTTTGTATGCAAATCTCCCAGCTTTAGACTTTTTTTTTCAATTTTTTTCAATTATTCCTTATTTTACTCTGGAAAACAAGCAAATTCGGCGAGATAAGGGGCAAATAGATTTTTCAAAAATTTTGACTTAGCAAAAACATTTGGAAAATGTCTATTGTATTGTTTATTACTTTCCGTATATATACATAATGTATAAGGAAAGTATTGTGACGAGGTCGAAAATTCGAATTCGAGTTTTCGACGGGAGAGCACGTTTCAAGCATCCCTGATCACGAATCGTACATTTTTGAAGTGATGTCTGTGTGTGTGTGTGTGTGTGTGTGTGTCAGTGAGTCTGTGGAGACGATATCTCACGAACGAATGGACCGATTTGAATGAAATTTGGTACACAAATCACAATCCGTGACTGCTGGAAGCTTAATGTTTTAAAACATAATCGAATGTTCAGAACCCCTTAAATTTTCGAGTGAAATTTTAAAAAATCATCAAAAAATCAAAACCTTTAATAAAGTTTCGCAAATAGACATTTCTTACGTAATTTTTCCTTAGAAAACGATTGACATAAAGTTTAGAACGCTAACATGAACCGTTCTCGAGATATTGCACATTTTTTAAATAAATTTATCAAAGAATCCCAAACACTAGAAAGAAATACTAACTGTTATGAAACATGTTCACTTTTCATATGTAATATAATGCGATAAATGTAGTGACATCATTCTCGTGGATCTAACTCGTTCCATTCACAAGAAAATATACTTTGAGTAATAGTTTTGTATTTGAACGCCAATAGTCATTTATCTGCTGTAAGAATAACATATTTCTCCGTCCATAACGCTTGGCGATATTTTGGCGACGAATTTGGCGAAATGTCGCCAACTTGTCGACTTTTTAAATGTTGTCAAATTAACGAGAATCTCGCCAAATGGATAAGAATGACGCTAAATCAATGAAAATGACGACTAATTGAAGAACTTTAATATTTTGGAAAGAATATAAGTATCTACTATAAAAATAACATTTTTTTAACTATAAAAGTAGTAAATTCATTGCATTATATAAGGAAAGTTATGTGATGCCCACATCAGATTTTTTAGAATGGGTTAGCTTGATACTAATGGACTAATAATAACGGGCACGTGAGTTAGGGAAACACATAAGTTGTTTTCATTTGTCCTTTAATGAATAATACGAAACAGGCAAATCTTGCAAGGGGCTCAAAATCTTCTCTGGAATTATTTTTCATTATTTGCATGTTCTGAGTAACCTTAAATATAAATAAACCATTGTTGCCTCTCCTACAATACATGGTAATGAATAGGGAAAGACTAATCTATACTTTTTAAACACGATGAATAAAAACCTATTTTTAACGAGAATGTATACATCCAGTTAAAATCTATTCAACAAAATTTCATAAAATTTCGTAGGCAAGTTACTTTTGGGTTACCGTGGTGCTGATTAGATTTTGGAGCCTGCCTTCAAAATAGAACTCCCATTTTTTGTAGAATGGCAATGTAAAATCGCAAAGTATAAAATAAAAGACTAAATATGCTTACATTGTATATTAATTTAATGCTTGTTTCATGTGGAGCTTTTGACAAAGCGAATAATCCTAACTCCATTTCTCTGGGACAAATAATATGTATTTAAACTGAAAATTGAGTATAACTTCAAATATGCATCCCTTTCAGTTTGTGTAACTAACTTCAATTTAATGGATTTTGAGAGAGATAATGGTTGAGTATGTAGATAAATTTATTTACTGCCCACATCTGATTTTATCAATGATATCTTCGAGTCTGTTGTCAATATATCGATTAAATAAATAAAGATTCGATATCGATTAAATAAATAAAGATTCTATATCTATTAAATAAATCCAGTGAAATTCGGCACGATTAATTTAATCGATAAACTGCAGAGTCATGTTGATTTTCGAAGGGAACGGAGTAAACTAAACCCTTATATTTTTAATATTTTTTCGAAAACCGTGAAAACGTTATAAAATATAAATGCATTTAAAAATGTAACAAACTGGGTATTTTATATAGTATTTATCATTCAAATGCGATTGCCATAACTAACATACCTATACTGTTTTCAAGATGTTTTAGATCTAAAATGAAAAAGAAAATCCTCAAAAATTAAATATATTATCAAATGAATGCATTCTGTATAAGTATTTTTAACCCAAAACAAGTAGATACTATTATTTAGGATTTTTACAAAACGCTTTCGTTCCTGAGAAAAACAGTAAATTTTCGAACTTTTTATTTTTAAAAACGAAAGTAATTTTACAAAAAATGATTATGGTAAATATTTTACAAAAAATCCATGTCGCATATAATTTTTTTGTTTTGTATTGATGCAAATATATCATTAGTAGGACCATATCAAGCGAGACTTATTGCATGTTTTTGATGTAAATAGTGAATATATATCTTAAAACATTACATATCTTCTATTATAAAATTCTTCAATATATTGTAACTACTGTTAACCCCAAATAAATTTATAATATTACATACTTACTTTCCCATAGGAAGCGCATTATTTGTAGAAAGGATTGAATAGCTGATTTTGAAAGGGCAAGTCCAAAAATAAGCATTTTGAGAAAATAATAAAAAAATTTAATTCGACTGTTTTATGAATTATTAAGATATGTAAAACATCAATCTTTGTCCGGTTAATCGTTTGTGCTCATACATTTTAAATTAAGCTTTTATATTGACGTAGTTAGACTTAATACAATGTTCATGATTTACGCCCTTTTCAATATCAAATATTTTTATTCGACTGCTAAATGAATTACTAAAATTCCAAGATATATAAAATGCTAATACTTATCAGGTTTATCGATTGTGCTCATAAATTTTAAACTAGTTTTCCATATTGGTTAAGCTGAACTTAAATATTCATGACTTACGCCGTTTTGAATATACTAATATCGTTTATTATTTGCTAATATCAATATGAAGAACAGTAATAAAAAAACAAATGAGTACTGGTGATTTTAAATAATATTAATGTACTGAAAATGGATTATGTTTGTATTGTACATCAAAATGTATGCTTTTAAGGAGTTATGCGATGCTAATCATCGTCGTCGGCTCTGTGTCGTAATCTCCAGTCGTAGTTATCCATGCTACGATAACATGGGAATATAAAAAGGTAAAAACAAAAAATACAATATTATTGATATTATAAAAATTGACCGCCCATGTTTGTTTGTTTCATCTATTCCAAAACCCCTACTTGGCCCAGAAGTTCGCGTTTCTTTAATGTAGCTATCGATGCGGAAATTAGCCTGAAAGTTATCAAAATTCGAAATATGTAATAGATTTTTATATGTAAAAAACTTCTTTTTTACGTAAAAATGTCTCAAAACTGCGTATGTTAGTATATTTTGTTCGTCCTCATATCCATGTACTTGGCCTAGAAGATTGAGGTTTTTGTTTTTAGATGTTGATATCATCTCTGAGTGTAGTAGACGGGTCACTCTTAAAAATTTAAAAAACGTAATAAATTTTTAATTGCTTGTAACTCCCCCTTTTTAGGGTAAAAATAAGCTCAAAACCGCGTATGTTTGTATATTTGTATGTGCCTTCACACCCAAAGTCCCTATTTGGCCTAGACCCACACACACACACACACACACACACACACACACACACACACACACACACCACCACACACCACACTTGGGGTTTTTTTAATGCAACTAATGATCCGGAGGGTAGAGTGGCCGTTTTAAAAATTCGAGAAATTTAATAGATTTTAAAATACTTGTAAAGAACATTTTAAAGAGTAAAACAAGGCCCAGGGAAACAGCTATGTCCTCAGTCAAAAATAAAAGTCATATCTTGGTTATGGTTTGAATGGGAGAAATTCTTCTAGATGCTGGATTTCTCAAAAGTCGATACTTTTCTTTTATACATATTTATAAAAATCGCAAAAAAGTCATTAAACCCATATAATACCCATTTGTGCATGCTGTTGTCAATCAGGAAATATTCCGAGCTTGGAACCACAAAATGTTGGCGCCAGGATAACTGAATGAAAATACAAAAACCTAAATTGTTTCGAATTTTAAAGGTAGAAATTTTCCTTTTTAAATGCAAGATTGTATCACTATTATAAGCCCTTCCTGAAAAAATCAGTGTTTCGATTAAGAGTATAAAAGTAAGATTTTTTTTAAGATTTCAAATTTACTTCATCTCAGATTTTCACATTGACCTTGTTCGTTTTGATTTTTAGAAAGTGCGGCTGGGTAAGTGGCAATTAAAATACAAAAATCTAAATTTGCGAATGTTAAAAGGTAGAAATATGCCATTTTAACGAGATTGTAACATTCTTATAAGCATTCCTTAGAAAAATCACTATATTTCGATTTTAATTTTGCTTCACCTCAGATTTTCTCATTAACCTCGGTCGTTCCGACTCTTGGAAAGGGATGAGTTTGAAATCACGATCTTTAAGTGTCTTCTCTCTGATCTACTTTACAATGGACACACGCGACCTGCTTAACTTCGACATATTTTGGGGAGTAGTCGTGTTGGCAGTTGGTGCCCGGGGGTTTAAATGAACCACTTTTGGGGCGGTCGTGCTGGAAGCGGGCACCTGAGGGCGGTCCTATATTTTGAAAATCTTCTTTTTTATCTATCATGACGACCCTTTCTCCGATTTTGATAACATTCACATGTTGTATTTTTTTTCTCTGCATTGGATCCACTCGATCTGATCATGCTGAACTTCGACCCATTTTTGTTGTTTTTCGCTTCTATGGTTCAGCTATCGCTACGCAGGAACAGAACTTGCCAAAAATATGTTTATTATATTTAGTGATCGCTAGCTGCAGGCACCGCAGTTAGTCGATATTATTGCATGTTTAGCAGTGAAAAAGCTAACATTTAATTTTAAAAGGGCGGAGTCGATGACTTTTGCCGCTTTCAAACTCAATTATAAAAAAATCTGATGTGAGCAGCACATGACTTTCCTTATATAATGCAATGAATTTGCTCTTTCTGCAGTAATTGTACATTTGGCTATTTTCCGGATGACAACATGTAAAACTATTTCAAAGCACTAAATTAACTTATATTTCGCGCAACTCTAAATAAACAATTGTCAATATTGATCGCATCCTCAATAGCGACATAGTTCATATTTTTAAATATTTTAATAATTAATTCATCAATTAGGCGTCATTTTTATTAATTTAGCGTCATTTTGCAATTTTGAAGATATTTTATCAATCTGAGGTGAAATATTACCAAATTGGCGATACGTCCCTAAATTATTTGCCAAATTTGCCAAATGCATCAGCAAGTGTTGCAGACAAGCAAATAAAAACATTTCTTATATACTAGAAGGTATGTCTGTCATATGACGGAAATCAGAATTTGCGAAACATTAGTTCCCATTTGAAGTCATTTTTATTAATTTGATGACATTTTTGTCGCTTTGGCAACATTTAAAATAGTCGCCAAGTTAGCGAAATTCCGCTGAATTTCTCGCCAAGCGTTACGGGCGGACGGACGAACAGAGAAATGGGTCATTCTTATAGTCTACGCTTATGTTCGTTTCAAAATATTGAACTCAATTAGTCGTCATTTCATTGATGTAGTGTTGGTTTCATCAATTTGGCGAATTTTTATTAATTGGGTGACATTTTCGCCAATTTGGCAACATTTAAAAAGTCAGTAAGTGGGAGATATTCTGACAAATTCGTCACCAAAATTTTGCCAAACGTTACGGACGGAAAAATAAGTTATTCTTATAGTAGATACTTAAATAGTAGATACTTATATCATTTTTATCAATTTGACAACATTTTCGTTAATTTGGCAATATTTAAAAAGTCGCCAAGTTCTCTAAATTTCGACAACTGGTGTTCAAATACAAAAGTATTACTAAAAGTATATTTTCTTGTGAATGGAAAGAACGAGATCCACAAGAACGATGTCCCGAAATTTATCGCATGATATTACATATGAAAAGTGAATATATTTCATAATACTTAATATGTTTTTTAATTTTTGTGATTTTGAGATAGATTTATTCGAAAAAATTTCAATATCTTGAGAACAGGTCATACTTGCGTTCTACAGTTTATGTCAATCGTTTCCAAAGGAAAAATTACTTAAGAAAGACTATTTGAGCAACTTTATTAAAGGTTTTGATTTTTTGATGATGTTTTCAAAATTGCACTCGAGAATGTAGGGGTGTTTTGAACATTCGATCGCGTTTAAACACAATAGGTTTCCAGCATTCACTGATTGTAATTTTTGTTCCAAATTTCGTTCGAATCGCTCCATTAGTTTTTGAGATATCGGCTCCACAGACTCACTGACACACACAAACACACACACATATTTTCACACATACACACATACACACATACACACACACACACACATCACCTCAAAAACGTTTGATTCTTAATCTGGAATGCTTGAAACGTACTCTCACGTCAAAAACTTGAATTCGAATTTTCGACCGCGTCATAATACTTTCCTTATACATTATACTATGTATATAAGGAAAGTAAAAGGATAGGCGTGAAAAGTAGTGATACAATCATCAACTTACAAGCTTCTTATCATCATTAGATAAAGCTCCTTTTATAAAATAAAACTGCATTAGCAGGCTAAAATCATAAAAATTACGATTTATGCTCATTTCAAAATCAACGATTGAATTATATGTAGAACCATTTCTATTAAAATAGAAAAAAAAATCAGTTTTAAAGTAACGACTCAGTTTATTGAATGAATTATACTTATAAAATGGTTTGATTTTTACGAAAAGAAAGTACAATAAAAGATAATGCCTCTTCTATTTTTCGCTTTCAACTAAAATCTCAGAAGTTTTTACGTGTTTTCCGCTGTTTTTACGATTTTCTCCCGAATTTTTTCTTTTGTCTACAAGTAGTGGGTAACAGAGACATTGGACAAAATCAATTCGCCAATTCTTATATTTTTCCCTGACGTGTCACAAATCTAGCGAATCGGAAGATTTCTTTTTTCTTGACTTATAAAGCTCATTTTTCAATTGCTTTTATTGTCTAAAATTTAAAGATAAAAGACTTTAACGTTATTTATTTGAAACTATAAAACGCCATAAAAGAAATAAAAACTTACAGTAAAATTTATTTTGATATGATTATATTGTTGAATGAAACTCATTTAAATTATCCTTAATGCATATCACCTACTAATAATTAATATTTTTTTAACGAATAATACCACTTCTTGAAAGAATTTAATGAAATGACAAATTAAATTACAGTTTAGTGATTTTAGTTAATAATAAATTCTTTTTAATATCATGGAAGAAATACAGCCGCGTTAGTATCTTCGACATTAAACAAAGAAAGTTAAACGGAAAAACATTGATATATTTATTATGTATTCACAAAACTCGAAAGCGTGTGGTTTCACACTCCTTAATGCATATCATCTCACTAATTAATAATATTTATTTTAAAGAATAATATCACTTCTTGAAAGAATTTAATGAAATAACAAATATAATTATAGTTTAGTGATTTTTGTCAATAATATATTCTTATTGATGCCATGGACGGAATTTAGCCACGTTAGTATCTTTGGCATTAAATAAACAAAGTTATACGGAAAAACATTGATATATTTATTATTTACTATCTCTCAGCATACCCGTTCTTCGTACTGAGTACATAGTATAAAGAAACTTAAAATTCACAAATATGTGCAAATTTTTATAATATACTGAATGACATTTTTAATTAAAGTATTCGGTTAAAATATTTTATAAAATGCCCCTAAAAAGAAGTTTAAGAATCTCTGTTCTCGCTATACAAAATTATCTTCAAAGGTAGATCTGAAGAATAAAACATCCTGGCTCCTTTTGTAATTAAATGTACGAAAAATAGGGAATTGAATCAATATATGCAAAATAAAAGCGTTAAAATTGTAAGGGACCCGTACTACTTATATACGCGAATATTAGAAGATATAACCTGTATTAGTAGATTACAGATATAAATTGAAAATATCAATAAACCCGTAAACCTTAAACCTGAAGACAGTAATTGATTCTAATATATGCCAAAATGAAAGTGCTAAAATTATATGGGAAGTTATACCCAAACTACTTATAATGTGGTCGATAAGAAGATATGTCCGAGTGTTAGTAGAAGATTACCCGTGCTACAATATGAGTCTCAAAAATCTTTGCCAAAATAAAACAGACGATGTAATAAAATGAAAATTTCAATAACCCCCGTAATCTTCATACCAGAAGGCCGTACTTGATTCCAATGTATGCCAATATATGTCAAAATATATGCCAATATACCTGTACTACTTATATTCTCGTAGAAGATATCTCGTAGAAGATAGACCCGTGCATTTGTAGAAGATTACTCGTGCGAAGTACAGCATATGAGTTTTAACATTTTTTGTGGCAATAAAACAATGGCAGAATAACTTGAAATTATCAATAATCTCTGAATCAAAGATCCTCGAAAATACCAATAATAATAATGTTCAAACCCGAAGACCGTAATTGATATTATCCAGTCAAAAATGCAATGGCAATGAAGTTTATTTTATATGCATACATATCTTCATTATTCAAATCGGAAAAGATTTAATAAAAATCGTCTGCCGCATAAACACATTGGATTTAAATCCGTTGCTAAGCGACATGATATCATTTACTTCAGATAAATTGGTGGACAAAATATCGTCTGAATAATGGTATCTCTATGGAAGGTTTGGCAACATTTTTAAAAATCGTCAAATTTATTGCCAAGTGCATTAATGAATAATGTACGAGAATATAAGTAGTACAGGTACATTGGCATATATTTTGAGATATATTGGTATATATTTTGAGATATATTGGCATATATTGGAATCAAGTACGGCTTTCGGGTATGACGATTATGATGATTATTGATATTTTTAATTTATTACGTTATCTCTTTTATTTTGGCAAAGATTTTTTAGACTCATATTATATTACGGGTAATCTTCTACTAACACTCGGACATATCTTCTTATCTACAACTATGGACATCATAAGTAGTATGGGTATATCTTCCCATATAATTTTAACACTTTCACTTTTGCATATATTGGAATAAATTACTGCCTTCAGGTTAAAATATTACGGATTTATTGATATTTTCAATTTATATATGTAATCTAATAATACAGGTTATATCTTCTAATATTCGCGTATATAAGTGGTACGAGTCCCATACAATTTTAAAACTTTTATTTTGCATATATTGATTCAATTCTATATTTTTTGTACATTTGCTTACAGAGGGGGCCATCATGTTTTATTCTTCAGATCTGCTCGTGAAGATAATTTTGCATAGCGAGAACAGAGATTCTTAAACTTCTTTTTAGAAGCATTAAATTAAATATTTTAACAGAATATTTTGATTAAAAATGTCATTTAATATACTATAGGAATTTGCACATGATTGTGAATTTTAAGTTTCTTTATATTATATACTCCGTACGAAGAACGGGTATGCTGCTAGTAACAAATATAATTATAGTTTAGTGGTTTTAGTTAATAATATTTTTATTAATGTCATGAAAGGAATACAGCCAAGTTAGTATCTTTGGCATTGAATAAATAAAGTTATTCGAAAAAACATTGATAAATTTATGTGGTGCACATTTTATTATATTACTGTGTTATGTGAGATTTTTGACTTATTAAATTATTTATAATTAACATGGCCGAATATCGTAAATCTTGAAACCCATTGCTTTGTGCCGCTACTAAATCTCACCATATTAATATATAGTGCGTGTTCCTGGAATAGAATATGTATCAACATAATACTACAATTAACTGCACCATTTTAACTTTAAAATAAAATCATTTATTGAGAACATTTGGTTCATTATTAAATTAATTACAACAATTATCATATTATTCGCTGAGGAGCTTGTAAATGTGAGACCAGGTAAATTCTATTATGAAATGGTCTACGAGCTGCTACAATATTTGGTAGTACATACTTCCATTTTCGTCGTTGGACATTAATCACAACTCATCACACCAGGGTTATTTTGTACTGGTACTAATCGGCGTCCTTAAGTCTGATGCATCGCTTGATATAACAGAAAATCATAAATATTTGACATATAACTGTCTCCGCTAAATCTTGCTTCAAATCTGTTCCTGGTCTCACAATGTATTTTTTATTCATAAAACCTGAAAACGTGTGGCTTCACACTCCCGGTTCTAGCCTTGCGATTTGTTAATATTGTGTTCCCTGATGTGCCACATTCCAGAACGAAACGCATAACAGCTATTTGCAAACAAAAACCACACTGATAAAGATTCATGAAAATACCCTAACTATCAAATATGATGTATTAGTGAGTACCCTCGAAAATTCATAGGCAATTTTTCATTCACTGAAAGTTAATAAATATACAATATCTTTATGTTTGATACTTTTTATGTTAAAGATATTTAAAAAATAATATATTTAGTTTAAATTTTATATAGTAATATTTACCTTAATAAAACGACTCTAAATTTCCTCAATAAATCGGTTTTGATAATTTTTTGATCGGTTTTTTCCTCAATAAATCGGCTTCCTCAAGTGACCGGAAAATGAGGGCTGAAGCGTTGCCATGAAGATTAGAGGGAGAATTAGAGGGAGATTCGATTCTCTACCTTCATGGCGTTAAGCATCGGTTAGGCCTAACTGTACACCTACGATAATCTATAGTAAACATATGGAACTTTAAATTAAGCTTAAGATTTAATTAATCAGCTAAAAGCTATAAAATAAGACAAAAATATTGTCGTGTATAATGTATCATTATAGCAAAAGTGTATTTTAAAATAACGCAATTTCTTCCTTTATTAAAAGCGAATAATGTAAAGAAACCGAAATCGTCGAACATGTGCATATGTTTGTTGCCATTCGGAAAACAATAATAACATGCATAAATTACTGAACATATTAATACATAAATTACTATATTGTTTTATTTTTATCTCCTAACATCTAATATTCGTAGTCTTGCTTCTTGTTTTCTTATAAAGTTTCATATAACACTATTGATTGTCTTATTTTGCTTTCTTGCTTGGAGTTTCATATACCTCTTACCAATACTTGACAAAAATTATTTAATAATACAAACTATCAAGCATTATTCCAGTAAGAGCTTTTCTGTTGCTCTCTTTAATAGATATTACACTGATATTGATATTTTTATTTTGACTCCTACTAATTTTATAAAAACCTGTTTCAATATACTTGACAAGCTTAATGTTTTGTATTCTTGTATTTTACGTTCCATAGTTTTCCTGTTTTGTGGTTACTGTAATTATATATTATCTGTAGTTGCCACGTGAATCGAATACATAGAAAAATAAAGAAATAAATAAATATTATATATTCCTAAATACTGTACTTTGATTATCAGGCTTCTTTATATAGTTTTATACTGTTCCTCATACTATTTCTTTATACAGTACCGCCGATAGAATTACCCCACCACCACCACCACCACCATTTTACCAACACCAACCCCTATTTTACAAGTTATTTTAAAATATGGGATCTGTGGTGGTGGTGGGACATTAGAAGTTTTGCTCCCCCCCCCCCCACCACCAACCCCTATTTTACAAGTTATCTTAAAATAAGGGATCGGTGGTGGATGTTTTATTTAAATAAACTGTTTAAGCAGCCCAGGGTCCCTATGCCATACATCTTTTGCTCGCTCTCCCCTGTCGACAGCCTTGACCCTCCCTGTTATCTATTCAGCTATTCATTCAGCCGAAGGTTGAATTTTAACTCGTAATTCGTAAACGGCATTGAAATTAAAAGAAGTGCTCCGTCCTGCAAAAATTCGACTATGCAGGTATATGTCTGCAAACATTCGTGGTCTCGCTACTATTAGTCTGTCCAGGACGCGAACTCGCACCACAAATATTTAGTTTTTGACTTTGACATTAAATATTTATTAAACTAAAATTTAAATTGCAAAATTTCAGCGTTTATTTCAGCGTGTCCCCCAAATATATATTTACAAGAGTATCAAATCATATATTTTTATATGCTCTAGTTTTGCAGTACGAAGCATAAATTTGTACGAAAATTGTCAAACAACGTCAGCTACTTTTTTTTTAATATAGAGAGATAGTGGCCAGTTTGCTCTCCTATATCGGCTAAATTGGCTATTTAATAGGATTATATTCTTTTATTTCTAAATTACGTATTTATAAGTCACATAACCAATAAACATAACCAATAATCCAACCTTTCATGCAATAATATAAATCTACATAATTCAGTAAATTGGTTAACACGTTGAGCGCGGAGCTGTTCTTGCTTTGCCCACAGTCCAAGCGACACACAGCGGCGATCACACTGCGAGGTGTTCGGTCATAGAGTATAAACAGAACATAACACATACGTCGAGGTGACGATTGTATTTATTTCACTGTCCGTTTCGACTATGCGAATGGCGCAAAAACATTCGAGCACAAAACAGCCAGAAAGTTAACCAAACAGGTCGTCACTTTTTGTAATATGTCGAAAACCAAACCACATATTTGCTTAGAATGTTTTCATAAACTCCATTAAAATTATAACATTTATTTTTTGACCTTGATAGTGTCAGTCCCCACGGACAGGAAAGTTCACTGTCAGTCAGTCCTTCTGACTGACGCCGCGCTTAACCTTTTAATGGTATTTTTGTTATAATTTTTTAAAACTCATTAGTAATTTCAAACATTAATTTTCATCACTCTACCTTCCCTTATTCTATATGAAATTCTTAAAATACTTATCTATATTATATGCTATTTAATTCAATTGATACAAGTACAAACAGGGACTCTTCACGATCCATCATAAATTGGTTTTTCTGTGTATTTTTGAAAGTAAACTAGAAATTCTTGAAATTTATGTACTGACAGAGAATGTATTAATCTGAAATTTTAGGTTTTACAGAACAATTAGCAGAACTACACATTAAATGTTTATCGAATTGAACTAAGTGAATTGGTATTGATTAAACAGAGTCCAGATGTGGATTTATACGTAGGCGTGGCAATACACGATAGTTATTCCAGACATTCCGTGTTTGTTCGGGGATATTGCCATTGTATCCCAGTTTGGGGAACTAAGTCATATATATTACACTAGTATTTAAGCCCATCAAAGACATGGATAGTTTAATACTCCTAAAAATTAAGGTGCACCTTTTTTTAATAGGCTGTATTTTGTTTAGCAAAGTTTAAAGTTGAGTGTCAAATATATTCTTCTTTAATTTAATATTGGCTCAGTTAGATTCTGTCTCGTGGTCGATACTATGCGTGTACGAAGTTTTAGATTATGGGACAAATATAGAGCTTCTGGAGCGCCTGAAAGAATATTTGATAAAATCCATTTCCTCCAACTTCTAAGGAATGAGGGGGGGGGGGGGGGGGTCGAAACCACATCTTCGTTAGGTTCTGTCTCATGGTCAATAGTTTATTTTCTTTTTACTGTCAGAAACAATTCACTTTCTCCGATCTCTGAAGGGGTGGGGGTGGGGGATGAAAATAAGACTCGGTTAGATTCTGTCCCGTGATCGATACTTTATTTCCTTTTTACTTTCGAAAAACAATTCACTTTCTCCTTGCTTTGAAGGGCAAGGGGCATAAAACTACGGTCCCGTTATGTTCTGTCCCTTGATCCATGCGTTATTATTTTATTTTTGAAATAAAAACCACTTCATTCGACCTCTGAAGGGGAGGGAGAAAAAGTCGGTTCCATTAGGTTCTGTTTCGCGGTCGATACTTTATTTAACTTTTCACTTTTGAAAAAACCCACTTTCTCCGATCTCTGAAGGGGAGGGGAATGAAAATACGGAATGGTTAGAAGGGATAGTGGATCGCTACCTCTTGAAAGTATATTTATTAAAAAAATACAAATGGTTACAGAGATTATAAGAAAGTTGATATTGCATTTTACACGAATTCCGAGATCGATACTGTAAGAATACAAAGATTCAGCCTTTGCAGTTACTGGAGAACTCTGGAGGGTTTGGAAATAATCTCTCAGTTTCTTCCACCCCGGAGAGGTGAGAGAAAATCCGAGTCTGCATGTTACTGTCCCATGGACGATACTATAAATGTGAAATGATTCAGCCTTATATGTAGCTTTTCTGTGTATCTGTATATAAAATTCTAAGAATTCTTAATTTATACTATATGTTATTTAATTAAGTTTATCCAAGTGCAAATAGACTCCATTCATGGGTCATTATAACTCGATTTTTCTGTGAACTTTTAAAAGCAAATATAGAGAATAAATAAATCTTGGGTTATACAGAGCAACTAACAGAACTCTATATTAGATGTATATTGATTAGAAACTTAGTGTATTATTGATTAAACTGTGTTATTTGTGGATTTAACAGTAGGAGTGCCTATACATGATAGCTGTTCTTGACATTGCGTGTTTGTTCGTAGATATGGGCATTATACCTCAGTTTGTGGAACTAAGTTATATATATATATATATATATATATATATATTATACTAGCATTATATATATATTATACTAGCATTATATATATATATTATACTACCATTTAGACCCCTCAAAGACAGGGAGACTAACACTCTTAAAAAATGTTCAACATTTTTTAATAAGTTTTATTTTGTTTAATAATGGAACTTAGCATTAAATTAGTGTTTTATAATTAAAAATTGTCTCTATTAGATTCTGGGACCGTGGTCGATACTATAAGTGAGAAAGTTTGAACCTTCAAGTTGTAGAAAGCTTCAAGTTATAAGTGTAAAAGTTACAAACTTCTGGATCAATTGCGGGGAGGGAATATGTAGAGTCTTGAATGAATTTTCACTCTTCATTTGCTATATCCCAAAGAGTTGAAATCAAAATTCTAACTGCATTAGGATCTTTCCTGTAGTTGAAGGTATACGTGTTCAAAAATTCAATTTTTTAAGTCACCAGGGTACTTATGGAGGGTCTGTAATAAATTTTCGAACCACCGTCGTTTTCTATTCCCCGAGTGAGAAATGAAAATCAGGTACTGTTAGGTGCAGTCAAGTGGTATAAAGAAAGATATGTGTGCAAATATTAAGTTACACACATGGGGCTTGGGGGCTTACGGACAGTCTGGAAAGACAAAAATAAGTTAGGCAAATATTATATAAATATAAGTAAAAAATACTTTGTGCGAAGGATAAGGAAGACAAGAGCAACGCAAATAAGTACAAATACAAGATAGTGCTGCATGCATCTGTTTCGAGGATACGCTGGATCCCCTTTGTCAGTATAAAAGAACCAAAAAACCCGAATTCCAAAAGAGGAATGGGCTCAGATGGCAAAAACAGAATGGGATTCAACACGTGGATCAAGAGAAAGCTAATCAGAAAGTAGCAGAAGAACAGACAGAAACGAGAATTAACAACACAAGATTAACATGTGTCAAAACACAATAGGAATATCTGAACAAGACAAATTAAGTCTGAAGAAAGGATAAATGAGATCCAACAAGACGAAAAAGAGGTTAAAAAGACCCAAAACAACCCCAAAGGAGTAGAAAAAATAAAACGGATTTTTTTTTTTTTTTGCAGGGTACGCCGACACACCGCAGATAAAAAGGGAGTACTGGACAAGCCATTAGCCAAATTACTGGAATTTTTCTGGATGTGGAACGCTTCAAAGAAGTAAGATCATATATCGTCTTGCATTTCTGTATGATCCTTACAGTAGAAAACTCAAAACGGTGGTCAAATTGATAGCAATGCTTGAGCAATTGAAGATTTATTAAATTCCTGTTTTTTGACATAGTTTTCATGTTCCATAATATGGAATTTTAAAGCACGCTTAGTTTGACCAATATAAGAAAAGCCACATTGACAAGAAATACTGTAAATGCCCAAACTATTAGAAATTTCTAAAGGATCTTTAGGATTAGAAAATCTGAGTTTATTAGACGATTTAAACGCAATATTGAATTTGAATTTTTTAAGGATTTTAGAAATCTACTGAGTGAGCTTTGGAAAAAATGGTAAAATTATAGTGTTATTGAAATCTCTTTCAGAAGATAGTTTGTAGGAAGGTTTAGAAAATTTTTGAATAGCACTATCAACAATGCTGGGAGAGAAACCATGATAGACAGCAACAGAATTGAGCAAATCCATATTAGAACAAATATTCAAAGCACGATGGATAAACATATTGAAAGCAGCAATTTTTGGTTAAGCAGATGGCAGACATTTTTATGTTTAGGGAGAGAGACCGAAAAGAGTTTACAACAGACCGTAGTGAGACATTCTTCATCATTGCGGATGACCAAGACATCCAGAAAGAGAAGACGGTTGTTCGTTTCCATTTCATATGTAAACTGAATTCAATGATAAATGGAATTCAAAATAATCGCTGAGGTGCACTTATTTGAGTCTTGAAGTACCTGTGTACCAAATCCATAACCCTGCGAAGCTTAGCTTTTCGTCTACAGACCGCACAGACACATAGAAACACAGACATCTTCCTTTGTTACGTAAAATAAGCTAGTAAAGCAGACTGCAAAAAACGTATTCCCAGTTGGAACTCAAACCACGGATCATCGAACTGGTTACAAAACGTTCTATCCATTAATTTATTGGGACGAAATTATATTTATTATGGTTGAAAGAAAGCCAAGACTCACAAAGAAAATTACGGAAATACGACTATCTTATCATTATTCAAATTTGATAAAATGCAAAATTGATATAATGATATAATGCAAAATTGCAAAATTGTCGGTCCAGAAGTACTTGTGTACCAAATTTCGTGACCGTACTACGCTTATACTTCCCGTTAACTTCCCCTTCGTGGACTGCATACACACACACACACACACACCTTCATTTTTTAAGTAAGACTAGTACGGAATACCTAGTGTTGTCCAGGTTCTAAATAGGCGCCTACTACAAAAAAAGCACCCGCTACTTAAATAATGCTGTTGAACAGAATTTAAAATGCCTTCGATCCAAAACTTACATGAATCAAATCACTAGTGCTTTTCGCACAAGTAAAAAATTTGAAAATTACAATTGACCGTACAACCGCTAATAATTCAACTCATGTGAACCCGAAAGTCTAACTAAAGCGATTTTTTCATGCACCCTTCTCTCAACCCATACCAAACTCCCATACGACAAAATAAGTGGTTCTTCCGTTTAGACCTTGGAGGAATCCGAGCGGTCCCAGTACCTGCGTGATTCGCTCAAAAAATCAAATACATGCCTCTGATAAGAAGTTTATAATTGACTAACGAATTGGTTTATGAAATTATTTTTTTCTAGTGTAGTCTGCGATATTTTCAGCAAGTACTGAAAACAAAAATGAAGATGAATGGCAAGTCAATTCCTGTATATCGCAATATAAAGCTCGGAGGTTCTTAAAATGCACGAAAAGTATATATATTTTAAAAATTCACTACGGATCGTCTATTTATCGCACGGATTTAATTCACAGTTTTTTTAAAAATAATTTTTCGATCTTTCCTATGGTGTCAAGATGGAAAGGCTTTGATACTATTTTAGGTCACTAAGGACTCGATTTGTGCAAATATTTGCCGAAATCCTTGTTAATAGTTGTTAAAAACATAAAATGACTACAAAATTAACTCGAAATAAAAAAATTAACACCGAGGTGCACCTATTCGGTTCCTGAAGTACCTGTGTACCAAATTTCATGGTCGTATGACGCTTAGATTTTCCGTTACTTACTGTACAGACAAACAGTCAGATACATACACAGACAGACATCTTCCTTTATGAAGTAAGATTGTTTAAATTGAATCTGCCTACTTATCTATGAATCTGTCAGTTTGGTTTAATTTCGTGTGAGACTATAATTTGTCTTCTATTTTTCCTTGGTATAGGGAAAGACATTGAAAAACGTGTTTTCTCTCATTTACTTTTTTTACTTTTTAGTTTTCATTTTTTGACGTAATTTATGTTCACACCGATGTAGTATTATGCATGGATTATAAGCAGTTACCTGGTATTTCTTACTGACGAACATTAAAAAGCGTGAAACTAGTCTAGAAATCTTGATCGCCGCACTCAAAGCCCGAGATGTATAAACTTTCCAATATACGGGTTTCTCGACACATTTTAGCATTAATGCATACTTTAACGATTAATATTTCTAAATAAACCAGCTTCAGGAATACTCAAAAATGATTTCAAATATATGGAAATGCAATCACTTTGTCATTTGGAATTGATGAAATTCTATAACGGTTCAAATCCATCAGTTTGATGAGAGACGATCACCAAAGAGGTGTATCTCAATTATATCACGTTCCGAAGGTTTTAAAGGTTCCATTTGAGGAATTGAACTCTCGAAGTTACCAATTAGATAAGTATAGGTCGCTATTACTGTCATATGATGTGTTTCTAAGTGCATTTGCATTATCTGATGCAATGAAATAAATATGATGTGGGCAATGTATGATTTTCTCAACACAGTGCAATGGCTTTATGTCTTTCAATGGAAAATGCGCGTATCTCAAACAATTATGCACAAGTTACGCAGAACAATATTTTAATGTTAGAAAATACACTAACTGTGGGCCTTGTTCTGAGTACCAATTAACTTATATTTCGCTCAAATCTCATTTAAAAATTAGAAATATTGCTATCACTAGCTGAGGAATATATAAAAGTATATAAAAGTATAATCAGCTAAGGGCTATATAATCAGTTAAGGGTTATATAATCAGCTAAGGGATATATTATCAACTAAGAATATAGCTTATATTCCACATGTTGAATTATGTTAATTATTAATTTATCAATTCGGCGTTATTTTTATAAATTTAGCATTTTCTTGCCAATTTCGCGCCATTTTCAAAGAGAATCCTTTGGCAATACTTTGCCAAATTAGTATCCAATGTTACTAAATTTATCGCCAATTATTACATACTTGACGATATTTAATACTTTTCAATTTTATGTAACTTTCTGTAATCTCAAGAATGTTTTAAGCTATAGTTTTAAAATTTGTGTCATATGTTTTTTAATAAGAATAATAAAAATTACGTATACGATGATTATTTATTTAACATTATTGAATGCCCTGATCTTTTAATGATATTTCAAAAAAATAAATCATTCAAACCATTCAAATTAATCATTTCAATCATTTCAATCATTCAAAAATGGGCGGGGAGGGGTGTCTTTCGAACATTCGATCGCATTTCAAATTAATAGGGTTCCCCGCTGGTTGTAATAATCGCACCAAAATTATTTTGAGACACTCCATTTGTTTGTGAAATATCGCTTCCACAGTCTTACATACAAATTAACACAAACAACTAAAATTACTCACAGACTAACATACATATACAGATAACACTTCAATAACATGAATCGTTCTGTTCCGTCGAAAACTCGAATTATATTTTTCAAATATAATTCGAGTATATTTCTAATATATTTCAAATATAATTTCACAATATTTTTACAATCCTTTATGTTATGTATAAAGAAAATCACTTCGATACATGGTAATTTATTGAAAAACAATGGAATGTAGTATAGAAATTGGACCTTGTTTTCACGTACTATTTACATGCTTTGGTACTCTAGAACAGTGGTTTTCAAAGTGGGAGACATGTACCCCAGGGGATACACAAATCGACATGTGGGGGTACACTAAGAAAATTTAATATTTTATTGTTGTACTTTTACTCTCCCTATTTATGTTCATAGTATTGTAAGATGATAATTTAAACTAATTTATATATAATCCTATGTACAAGCATAATGGCCGATAGAAGATGCAGTTATGTACAAAATACATCAGAAATTCGTTATGACGGCTTACATGGCCCAAACAATTTCAGAATTTCACAGTTGTGAAGTTCAATAATTGTTAATAATAGTTTGAAAGTTCAATAATTATTGTTAATAATAGTCCGAAAATTCAATAATTGTTAATAATAGACCGAAAGTTCAATAATATTTCGAATTACGAAATATCCTTAATGATAAAGCTCCCTTTTCGCCGGTTTCAGAATCTTTCTGGTGGACGTCTGTTTTGGCGAGGTAAGGTACGTTAAACATAAGGTTGAATGTGGACTATATTTGGTAGTATTTTTCCTTTCCTTTCACATCAGCGATCTCGTAATACATGACCCCGACTTGACGTATAATGCGAAAGAGTCCTTTAAACTTCAGAGTAAGTTTATGGTTTTGAGCCTGAGCCAGTCATAAAATAGTAGATCGCCGCTATTGAATGTCTTGTCGAGATGTCTTTAGTCAAATCGACGTTTGTTTCCTAGATGAGTTCCTTCAATATCCAGTAAGACATTTTCACGAAGATAAGAAGGCCCTCCAATTGTTCCAAACGTGTTGAATCGCTTATAATGGTTCCCAAATGTAATTTTTTGGTAGACTAGGGTTGTATTCATATAAGAAAAATAATGGTGAACATTTGCTTGAATTTTGTCGTACAGTATTTATCGCAAGTAGGGTTTTGGGAAGAAGTGAGTTCCATTCGGTTTGATTATGAGATGCGAGTTTCGTCAAAACACTTATGAAAGTAACATTCACGCGTTCTATTGTAGAATTTGACTGTGGAGTGTAGGGTGGAGTTGATCAATGTTCGATGCCATATATGTTTTAGAAGTTTTGTGTATGGCGAGCAATATATGCAGAATATGAGATGTATAACATAGATCTGATTTGAGATGTATAACATAAGAGGTCCGAAACGCATAATAATCTCTTCGTCAAGATGTTTTGTCACTGTGTGAATAGTTAAAGACGTAGTATGGGAGATTTGTACAATCATGTGTTTGTTCGCTGATGCTGTTTGGAGAAGAGCAACAACATAATCACTAGAAACAGCTTCAAATAGTATTGACGGGAAAGTCCCCTTGCACTAACCGTGCATCTGTTTGTTCTTCGTTGACAAATATCACAACTTCTTAAGCACTGTTTAGTTTCTTGTAGCATTTTTGGCCACCAATATTCTGAGCGTAAATGCTTTAACGTCTTTTCGAAATCAAAATGTTTGGCATTATCGTGACAGAGACTAAGTGCTATTTGTCGATACGATTTTGATAAAACTATTCCGCAAGTTTCGTCTTGTAGTTCGGGTATACTTTTGATGCAACACAATCATTATCATATTTGAATGTTTTGCAAATTTGAGGACAATCATTGGTGTTGAATGCCAATTTAAGTTTGCTATGATCTACGAGCAAAACTTGTCTTTCTGTTGTTGTTGGGTAAGGGAGGAGTTGGCGGTAGGACTGATGGTCAAACATAGATGCCACCTGGGATCAGGATATCGTGAGAGATGGTCAGCTAAGGTGCTTTTTTTTCAGGGCTGTACTGTACGTCAAAATCATACTGTGAGGGATAAACGATATATCTTGTGCAAATTTTCGGTTTAAGCGACATTAGGAAACAATTAAGCTGTAGTGTAGTTATCAGTTATCAAGACAACTTAGTGGTCTAGAAAACACATATGAAATTTAACTTTTACGGCCCAGTGAACTGCTGTGCATTCAGTTCGTTCGAATGATATCAAGTCTCGGAAGCATTTCAGGTACGGCTTGAAGAATCAACGATATGACGTCTTCCATTATTTTTCTGCAAAATGCAGAATTCCGGAATGACTTCCATTGGTTTCAACACATATCGGTAGTCCAGGAGAGAAAAATGCCAATGCAGGTGGAGTAGTGACTAATTCTCGAAGCTTTTCGAACGCTGACTGTTGTTCAGAGTTCAGAACAATTGTTTTATTCTGAAACTTGCTCTTGTCATTTTATAAGTTCAGTTAAGGCCTTGACTATTGTCGCAAAATCCTTGATGTGTTTAAGGCCATACTGACGTGTGAATAGGTGAATAGAAAGAGAAGACGTAACCATTCGAGGTTCTCGTCAAAGTTGTCGTACACTAAACTCAAATCATCAAAATATGGAACGAGTCCACTAGCCAGTAGTTGAGCATAAGCTTAATGCATTGCTTTCAATAGAGTGGCAAGATCGTTAGAAAGTCCAAATGACATTCTTAAGAATTTGTAATGGTCATCGGGTGTTACAAAGCCTGTTTTGTGATTATCGTCGGTATGCACTTTGATATGCAGAAGTACTGAATTGATATCTAGTTTCAACCTGTATTTATTTCCAGCAAAACGGTGAACGACATCATCTATATTGCAATTGGTTGAGGGTAAAGACGATTTTAATAGCAATCGGAATTGTTCTTCTTGCATAGCCGACAACAGTTCGAAGGCGTGTTTTATCGTGAATGGGCTGTCCTACTATAAAAGCAGGAGCAACGTATTGGGAATTTGAATCCTGACAGACGTTTTGTTTTTCTATTCAAAAATTTGAGTTTTAAATGCAAACGATAGGTTCTGGGAGTTGATATGGCCAAGTACAGGGAGATCATGGTGTAATTGAATTTTTAATTCGATGTTTGGAAATACGTCAAATTCAGATACCTCAGATGCAGAAACGTCGCCAAATTCAGAAAGATTGTTCTTTGATTTGGACTGTTCAAGGGTAAAGAGTTGAGTTTGGGTCTGATTAAAAGGATATTTCGTCGACTTTGAAATGTTTGTATTCGATGTTTCTATATCTAAAGTTCTGCAGAATTTTCTTTTAACATGTTTGAAAATGTTAGCCGGTGTGTTAAATTATTTTGCAAATGAACGATGCAATTCACTGAAGGTTTTGCAGAGGCACATTTAAAATGTTCAAACGCTGTAGGTGTTGCAATGCACAGGGAATTTCGTTGTTCGAAAATATAACGTGCATGAACTGATATTTTCCATCTGTACCGAAAATGCAACGGGGAGCTGATCACAGATACCAACTTTTGGCATGGTGTAGTTGATGTTTCCTATTATGATACGTAGTATTATCCATCCAGATGGTATTACGTAACCACCAGTAACGCTGAGAGGTCCACCTTGCAATGGATATACAGTTGCATCAGCATGGATATAACAACATTTGATGAAGGTAATACAAGAGCCGGGACCGCAATGGCTGTCGATAGTGGTACTTCCATTGATGATGGCGGCAACAATTGGTGTTTCATGAGACATAGGTTTCACATAATTTATAAAAGATTGTCGTTTCAATTTTTCTTTAGTCGAATTAGAGTTTTTTGCATCGCTGTTTTCTGGAAACGTTAATCGAGATTAGTTGGTAAAATTCAACTGCATATAAGTACCAGAAGCTGCGGATGGTTTTACAATTAGCTGTCTCTCTTTTGGGTTTGGTGGTGGTAACGAGTATTGGGAAAAAATGTGGCCCTCATTTCCACATGACCAATAATGGAAGTTTTCAGGAAAATCCATGTTAGGGTAAAATTGTTGCATAAATTTCGTTTCTTGTTCATTTGAACGAAATGGTAGTTTTTCGTCTTCGTCGTGAAACTTAGAATCATAGTTGTCATTCTTGTCATAATTAGATACACTTTTAACTTTTAAGATATGGGAGCTTTTCTTATTATGCAAAGGGGGAAAATGTTCCGATTTGCCTTTATGCAGGCGTTTTCTTGAATCCAATGATGAAGCGAAGTCAACCAATTCATCGACACTGTCATATGTGTGAACAGAGAGTGGGTTAGCCTATCGCTTATCACGTAGAATCATCGAAATACATTCGGATACATCTAATTTATGGGGATAATTTTTGAACAAGGCATCCTTTGCGTAAATATATGACACCAAAGTTTCGTCTTCAGGAAGCACACGTTTTGCTTGATACAAAATAAAATTTTCCATGTTCATCGATCGTTTAAATTGCTTTTGAAATTTTTGTTTCCATTCTACCCAATCCATAGTATAGTTTACATGAATCTGCGAAATCACTTTTGCTTGATGTAAGGACAGTGCCAGCTAGTTGTGCAACAATTTTGGGAAGATCCGGTGCGGTTGAAGGAGATTCATCACATTATTTTAAATTTTCGGTGATTTGATTCTTTTTATTTGATTGTTTTTTTAAGTCATGTATTTCTAATTATTTTTCATTTAATTTTTGTGTCAGTCCTATATGTTGATTGGGAGTAGAGTTTGATATTTCAACTGTTCCTTCATGAAAATGTATATCATTATCCGAAACCAAACAATGAATTAATTCATCCTTTGATCCCTTACAAGATAATTTACAAATATTTAGTTACGCTTTCAATTGTGAAACCGTAAACACTTCCGGGTCTACTTTTTCTATATTTGCGAATATATTAAAGAAAAAACCAATGAAAGCAATTACCTACTTCTTCAAAGCTTGAAAACGAGACAGTCAGGCATCCAGACGTTGGGGAGCGAAAAGGAGGCGGCGATGAACGATAATTGTTTTCAGTCGAATGAATCACACTTACTTCAATGGCGATTCTAAAATACAAAAATTTAATGCAGTTTTATTTTACGGAAACTTTAAGACAGTATTTATTAAAACATCGATATTTTAAAAATGCGTCATGATTTTCTTCCTCGAATACATAACGAAGGAAAAAAGACAAAGATATTCGCGGGGAACGAAAAATTTTGCAGAGTTGGAAGTTTTTACGACTGCTTCATGTAAGATCAGAATGTAAACTAATTTATTTACATTCCTATGTACACTCATAAAGCCTGATAAAGGGCGCAGTTATATACAAAATACAAAAATACATCAAAAATTCGTAATTATGGCTTGCAGTATAACGTATAAGTAAAGTATTGTTTCGCGGTCGAAAATTCGAATTCTAGTTTTGGACCGAAGACCACGTTTCAAGCATCCTTGAAGTTGAATGGAATAGTTTTGAGGTGATGTCTGTGTGTATGTGTTTATGCGTCTATAAGTCTGTGTTTGTTTGTGCGTCCGTGAGTTTGTGCGTATGTGTACGTCCGTGGATCTCTCTCTCTCTCTCTCTCTCTGTGTGTGTCTGTGTGTGTGCCCATGAGTCTGTGGATACTATATCTCACGAGCGAATGGATCGTTCTCAACAAAACTTGGTGCAAATATTACAATCAGTAAATACTGGAAGACTATTGATTTTAATTGCTATCAAATTCTCGAAAGATACCCACATTTTCGAATAAAATTTTGAAAGATTCATTAAAGAATCAGAACCTTCAATAATGTTATGTAAATGTATATTTCTTATTTGATTTTTTATTAGAAAGCGAATGGCATGAATTTTAGAACGCTAGCATGAATTGTTATTGAGGTATTTCACATTTTTCAAATACATTTATCCAAACAAAATCACATAAAATTAAGAAAATATTAACTACTAGCCGCCTTTGGCGACCAGCCTGTTCGCTACCCTTTAATCTCTGGCCCGAGGTGCCTGCCACGAGTGGCGCAAGGCAATAATATCCTCGGCCGAGCATCTAAATTCTTCCTCCCAAGAACTCCTAAATCTATTCAAAAATAAAAGGAAAAAGGGATGCCCGGCCTGGGCGTTACACAGCCTACAATCCATCTGCATTACAATTGCAGGAATTAAATTTTCTTTACTAACAATATATTTCTAATTTACAAGCAAATATCATTTAACAAAAAGGCCAAACACTCCAGAAAATAAAAACGTAAAATAAAATAAAATAAACAGAAGGCCGGGTGGCCAACAATAACAAATTGCATACAACAAATAGCAGTATTCAAAGTATTTATATATAATATTTTATTTACAACCAATTTACAAATTACATATTATTTACAACAAATTTACATATTTACATATTTACAAAACCGTTTTACATATTTACAAAATTCCATCCAAATGCAAAGCCTTAATCACCCAGAATACTAAAAATTTCAACATTTCATCTGTTTAATACAAAAAAGAGGGGATGGCCCGGGAAGGACGGTTAAGAAAAACAAGTTTAACACAACTTTTCAATAACACAAATACCAAAACGGTCAAAATATATGACTAGAACCAGATCACCCCCCTATACAATTTCTTCGCATATCTTGGCAGCAACCGAGACACAGTTCCTAATACGGTTGATGAACTACGGGCGAGCCAGAACCCTATTTAGCCAAAACGCCCAGTGTCCGTCCGCAGGTCTACCAAGATGAAAGGTCTCAGTCATCGAACAGTCATAAACATAATGATCGGCATCCCCTTCTTCACCACACAAACATAAAGGGGACGCCCTACGGCCAAATCTATGTAAGTAACTCGGGAAGGGGCCATGTCCAGATAAAAACTGAAACAAAGCCCCATCCTGAATTTGAAATTTTGCTACCTATTTGAATTTGTTCGCTACCCTTGAAAATTCTGACCGTGGCAAGCTCTGACCGTGGCAAACTCGCTGGCGCGACCTACCAGAAAGGTGTAAGATAACTGTTTGGACGGCCAGGAAGTGCCACACAATTTAGATCGGAACCCATTGGGGAAGGCATTCACAGGGACCGTACCCTCCTTCCCCTACCGTCAACCTCTCGGAAGGACTTACGGACCCACATATTTAATGTGATCGTACTCCGCCAGAACACGGCGGCACTTTAGGCAGTGGCGGGAATCGAACCCGGGCCTACCGCTAACTTCCCGCGCGCTAATTTACAATTTAAAATGACCATATGCTAAGCTCTTAATTCCATCATCCCCATTCCATCGTTCCATCATTTAAAATAACCATAAAATTAAAATATCCATCGTTCCATCATTTAAAATATCCATAAAATTAAAATATCCATTTAAAAAATCCATATCGTTCCATCCTTTAAAATATAAATATAATAATTTCTACAATACATATGCTAAGCTCTTTATTCATTTAAAACCGGAAGCGCGAGAAACGGAAAGCAAACACTAATTCGGTTTTTTATTGTCCCACCCATCGCTATGCATATTCAGAACTAAGGCTCCTATATATATGTAGTAAAGGAGCTCTATTCATAACCGTGACGTCACCTCCACCTAGACACAAACCGGCGCCATTGAAACGCGTGCTTGGGGGAAACGGGCGATGGGAAATGGGAACTTCTTTCGCCCGCCGTGATGAATTTTAAAATCATGACATTTTAAAATTACGATCCAGCGGCCAATTTTAATTATTTCTTGACCAGATTGGGCATGTAAGAAAGCCAGATGTTTGAACTTTCTAAAAATGTAAATTATTTGTCGAAATTATGAGTACTTTTTACTATGCGAAAATTTAAAAACCAAACATTGTTTTTTTGAGCCAAAAGTGACTTTGGTTTTAAAATCTTGAAAAATATTAGAAATCGAAATTGAGATTTGAAATTAATATATTTTTACTCGCAATTGTCTGCTCTTTCCGGTGGTATGATTTGTTTTTTTCTACGATGTCTGGACCTTGGAGAAAAAAGGCAAAAAACGGTCGAAATCGCATAAAACATTAAATAAAAAAAAATAATTAAAATTTTAAAAATCGGTTTTAACTTGTCACCTTCCCACCCCCTCAGGTCTCCGATTTCCAAATTTTGTAGCTCTCCAACGCGCGGTCGCGAAACGTATAGTGTATAAGACACACAGACACACAGACATTGCATTTTATTATTTAAGATTGTACTGAAATGAAAAATGAAATGATCAATGAAGAATGAAATGATCAATGAAAAATGAAATGGTCAATGAAAAATGATATGTATAACAGACCTCCTTCCGATTTAAATCATCGAATAAGGCCTCTTTAGAGGGTAGACTCGTTTCTTCAAACTTGGCGACACAATCCATATAAGAAAAGAGGTAAACACCCTTTCTAGTCAGTAAATCCATTTGATCACTTGTAAAATGTTTTTTAGGATACTAAACTGACTGGATTCCAAACTAGAACTTAGTTTCTCAACAGAGACAGGTAAAAATTGAAGAGAATCTATAAACTGTAGATTTCCTAGACTGAATGTTATATATTTCTGCATATAACTGCCGATGCATTCAATCCTCTCACCTTTAAATTCACCGATCCCTTGCATAATTAAATGTCCATCATACCTTTTTAAATTGTGAAACACAACGGATATGCGTCGTCTTATCTTCAAATTCAGATTACAATTTGGATGGGCTGCACCTCTGAACTTAGAAGTTATTTGAGAGTGGTTTCTTACACGCTTTTTTCCTAAAGCCTTGTTGCAAATATGACAGATATTAGTATTTTCAAAGTTTTCACGATCTTCAGCAGTAAAATTCATTTTCATATATTCTTTTAATATTCTCTGAATTTTCTCTTCTTCTTAAATAAGGGCTTTCAAAAATTGGCTAATCACATCCTTGCCCCACAGATAACAGGTCCTTTAAAGGTTTCTCCATCAGGTCCAATAATAATATATACTAAACTACAAAGAACATGATGAGATAAGATGGTCTCATGTAAAATGGAAGGGATATTCTCACAGATATTCGTTTACATTAGAAAAGACTCAAAGTCCGCGTATAATGGTACACGAATTTGCATGTAAATACTTTTAAATTTCAAAATCTTGTCAACGTCACTGGGAAACTCCACTCTCTTTAGACTATACGGTACTGTTTAAAAGTCTGTTCATGCTTCTAATACACCAGTAATGATACTGCCCATCATTAATAATAAGCAGTAAATTGTAGTGCTGATCCCGTCTATCAGATGACACATACAGCGGAAACGCCTTCTTATCCTCATATCCAAACGCATTCAGGCTCACATTATTATTTCGTTCAAATAATTTATCTTGATATAAAGGAATAGGAAATTCGATTCCATCCAGATTCAACTTGCATTCGTGCTCGGTATAATTACCGATGCGATTCACATGATCATGAGCCGGATAAAGTTCTGCTTAGATGGACCACGTAAAACATTTCTGACCACTATTTTCTACATTGATAATAGCTTTCTTGGCTAAGAGTTCTTGAAGCAGTGGGATATAGCTTGATGTGGCTAGAGGCTCATACTCCCCAACATCAGTCGTTAATTCCTCGATCCTCTCCAAGACCCAACCGCTCACGGTCTTCACAGATTTCAGACGATGTTAACACTTTTGCAAAAGCAGCATCCATATTAAAATTCAAATCTTCTTCAGTAATATTTTTCATACAAGAGCTTCTGAAATAGTTTATACAGAATTCCTGTTCTCCAGATTGGTAACGAGTAAAACGGCAACATGCATTTATGTACCACATAACACTACATTTCAAGGCAATTTCCTCTAGCACTACTTGTTTTATCTCAATTCTATGAGAATCCAAAAATGCAAGTAGATCTTTTTCAGCATCACCAGCAATTTTATAAACAGTCTCAGTATTGTTTAAACTCTGTTTGCGGGGTTTTGGAGCAGCTCTCTTCTTTTAATTCATATTAGGTCATCGGAAGTTTTTTTTTAGTACCTCGCATAGGCTTATCACCATGAACTGCTCGCTCTTGAATCATCTCATGACGTATCAGATCATCCCTTCTTACAAAAGCCATCTGATACAATTCACATATGTAATCCTTCTTTCCAGCATGAATCGTCATATGCCGCACTAAACTTCGTTTTCTCGTGAAGCTTTTTGCGCAAGTAAAACACACCTGTAAAAGGTAAAATACAAGACTTTAGTATAAGCGCGAGATATTCCCTAGCAATGTAATAACTTTAAATCCCTTATTTAAAGTAATCATAAGTAATCATAGATTTCTTATACCATTCCGATAGGAATAACTCCCAAAAATAAAATCACGAAGTTAATGACAATATCTAGATACTAAAACCTCAACAAATTTCATTAAATTCATAAAAGTCTTGATTAAATAAAATAATTACGATCAGGAGTAACATACATTTAAAAGATTCAGCTTAATGTCCACAGACTTTATACACTTTTCCATGTCGTTTCAAATGAGATAGTCCGTAAGATTCTCCGTCTTTACATGGCGATATCGATTCTTCTTCAATGTAAACGTTTTCAAACAGACAAGACATGTCTATACAAGATAAAAATGTTACACTTTAGTATAAACACATTATTTTCTGTAACAATGTAATAAATTCTCAAGATTTATTTAAAGTAATCGTGAAACCATTACTCTTATCCCATTAGAAATAATCTGAAATAATAAAATTATCATGTAAAGAATATATCTAGATACTAAAACCCCAACAAATTACATTAAATTCATAAAAATCTTAATTAAATAAAATAATTGAGCTATTATACATCATAAAAATACTAAGTTTAATAAAATGGGAGAATAAAACCACCTTAAAACAAATACTTACATGGCTAGTGTTCCTCAAAGATTTTGCAACATGCATGGGATTATCAATAATGGCAGATGTAGCATCTCCAGCATTACCAACTAAAGCCGACATATTCTTATGTAAGTAGTAAAGGGCACGCGAAACACAACCTAGCAGCACCAAATTTTCGTCTAGAATGGTAAAATCGCTGCTTGATAGCCATCCGCATCCCTTCCACATCAAGGTCATGTCAAGGTTATATCATGGTTACCGTTAAACTGAGTACACTTTAGCATAATTCCACACACTAATCAGATAAATATAGACAGATCATTCATAATCGTTATCGATTATATCCTCTTAATAAAGTGTAATCGACACATTAAATAGATTCACGTAGGATTAAATCTCATTAAGATATATTAAAACCACGTGACATCTTAAAAAATAATAGATTTGAAGGAAATAATTCCCTACCCATCCTGTAAAATTAACTAAGCATAGCAGAAAACCCCCTTTATAGGGAAAAACGCTTTAGAATCCTCAATCCTTATACAATACAACACCTTAGAATGCCATAAATAATACACCACCCTCCCCCTGCAAGCACGGAAAACATTGAGTTTAACACCCCCCTCTGAATAGCACACAGCTTTTCAAGGTCACCCACTCACTCACTCCGTATCCCCGAGAAACCGGTAATTCGCACCATTACTACCCACAATATGCAACTCATACACTAAAAGTATCCCTTAGCTTCCAGAATCCGTAATAAACCGTCCATCTCCATCCTAACACACATCCAAATATCCGTAATTCTACACAAAAACACCCGAATTCTACACGAAAACATATTTTATAGGAATTCATAAAATGGACATGAAAAAAAATTATCAAATTCATCCAGAAACTAGTTAAAACCCTCAAATTACTCATAATTATCATATCCATATGCTATATAACCATTTAGAGCTATAAAAGAGTGAGGAACCTAGTAGTCAAGAAAGGCGGGTTCGCTAGTATGCGGTTTGAGCAGTGTCATCTAAAAATGGTTTTAGGAAAAAAATAAATATTTTTTATCATTTCCAGAAAGTATGCCCTATGTAATATTTTGATAAAATTAAAAAAAAAAAATTTAAAAATTTTAAAAATACAATTTTTTTATTAATTATCTCAAAATTCCTAAGTTCCATCCCTACGAGTGCCCCTTTAGGCGGCTAGGGGGCGCTGGGAGTTCTACTCCTCCTCTGACGCAGAACCCCAAGCGTTGCCACCCCTTAAAATATTTCTTTGGCTCTTAGAAAAATTTCTAAGTTCCATCCTGGATAGTTCTGCTTTCTGCCGTTAGGGGAACAGAGGGTACTGCTCCGCCACTATCGCAGAAGCCGAGGTGTTGAACACCCAAAAAAGTTTCTTCAAATCTTGGAGAAAATCCCAAGTATAGTCTTAATTAGTACCTCTTCCCACCGCTAAGAGGAGCTGATGGTTCTGCTCCGCCACTGGCGCAGAATCCCAAGGGTTGCTATCCTCCAAAAAGTTCTGTATACCCTCATTATTCCACTCATTATGCCCCAAAACAATACCTTCGTACAAGACTACATTTCCGCTGCCCCCTCGAAAAAGTTTCTAGCACTCAAAATTCCTCAAATATTTCCATTTCCCCCTTTTATCCCCCCCCCGTCCAGGATTACGAAATTCCCTCCCGGAGGCGATTTTGCTCCGCGCTCCGCGGTGCTCTTCCACTGCCGCAGAACCCTCCCTTTCTTGACTACTGGGCGCCTCACTCTTTTATGGCTATAAATGGTTATATAGCATATGTAGATGATAATTATGAGTAATTTGAGGGTTTTAACTAGTATCTGGGTGAATTTGATGATTTTTTATGACTTTTTCAAGTCCATTTTATGAATTCCTGTAAAGTATGTTTTCGTGTAGAATTACGGATATTTGGATGTGTGCTGGGATGGAGATGGACGTTTTATAACGGAATCTGGATGCTAAGGGATATGTTTAGTGTATGAGTTGCACATTGTGGGAAGTAATTGTGGGAATTACCAGTTTCTTGGGGGCAGGGAGGGAGCGAGAGCGTGACCTTAAAAAGCTGTGTGCTATTCAGATGGGGTGTTAAACTCAATCCTTTTCGTGCTTGCAGGAAAAGGGTGATGCATTATTTATGGCTTTCTAAGGTGTTGTATTGTAAAATGGGTAAGGATTCTAAAGCGATTTTCCATATAAAGGGGGTTTTCTGCTATGCTTGGTTAATTTTACAGGATGGGTAGGGAATTATTTCATTAAAATCTATTAAGTTTTAAGATGTGACGTGGTTTTAATATATCGTAATGAGTTTTAATCCTACGTGAATCTGTTTAATGTATCGATTACGATTGTTAAAAGGATGTAATCGATAACGATTATGAATGATCTGTCTATTTTTATCGGGTTAGTGTGTGGAATTATGTTAAAGTGCACTCACTTTAACGGTAACCGTGATATAACCTGGACGTGACCTTGATGTGGAGGGGATGTGGGTGGCCATCAAGCAGCGATTTTACCATTCTATATGAAAATTTCGTGCTGCTAGGTTGTGTTTCGCGTGCCATCTACTACTTACATACGAATATATCGGCTTTAGTTGGTAATGCTGGAGATGTAACATCTGCTATTATTGATAATCCCATGCTTGTTGCAAGATCTTTGAGGAGGACTCGAAATGTAAGTACTTGTTTTAAAGTGCTTTTACTCTCCCATTTTATTAAACTTAATATTTTTATGATGTGTAATAGCTTAATTATTTTATTTAATTAAGATTTTTATGAATTTTATGTAATTTGTTGGGTTTTAGTATCTAGATATATTCTTTAACTTGGTTATATTATTATTTTAGATGATTTCTAATAGGATTAGTATAATGGGCTCACTATTACTTTATATAAATCTTGAGAAATAATTACATTGTTACAGAAAATCGTGTGTTTATACTAAAGTGTAACATTTTTATCTTCTATAGACATGTCTTGTCTGTTTGAAAACGTTTACATTGAAGAAGAATCTATATCGGCATATACTCATCTAACTGAGGAATCTTACGCTTGCGAAGTATGTGGAAAAGTGTTTAATCGACTATCTAATTTGAAACGACATGAAAAAATGCCTAAGAACTCTTTACATTAAGCTGAATCTTTTAAATGTATGTAACTCCTGATCGTAATTATTTTATTTAATCGACACTTTTATGAATTTAATGAAATGTGCTGATATTTTAGTATTCAGATATATCCTTTAACTTGGAGATTTTACTTTTTTGGTGTTATTCCTGTCGGAATGGTATATGTATTCTATGATTAATTTAAATAAATGAATAAAATTTATTACATTGCCAGGAGATGTCACGCGCTTATACTAAAGTCTTGTATTTTATCTTTTACAGGTGCACCTTATTTGCGCCAAGAGCTTCACGAAACAACAAAGTTTTGTGCGACATATGAAGATTCATGTTGGAAAGAAGGATTACATATGTGAATTGTGTCAGATGGTTTTTGTAAGAAGGGATTATCTGACGCGTCATGAGACCATGAGAGGATTCATGAGCGTACAGTTCGTGGTGATAAGCCTATGCGAGGTACTAAAAGAAAAACTTCAGATGCTCTAAGTATAAATAAAAAGAAGAAAGCGGCCCCAAAATCTTGCAAACGGGCTTTTAAACAGTACTGTGACTGTTTATAAAATTGCTGGTGATGCTGAAAAAATCTACTTACTTTTTTGAATTCTCATACAATTGAGATAAAATAAGCAGTGCTAGAGGAATTTGCTATGAAACGTAGTATTATACGGTACATAAATGCATGTTGACGTTTTACTTGTTTCCAATCCGGAGGAGAACAGGAATGAAGTATGAACTATTTCAGAAGTTCTTCTATGAAAAAAAATACTGAAGAAGATTTGAATTCTAATATGGACGCTGCGTTTGCAAAAGTGTTAATATCGTTCGAAACCTATGATGGTCGTGGTAGTGGTTGGGCCTTGGAGAGGATCGAGGAATTGACGATTGATGTTGGGGAGTATGAGCCTGTAGCCGATGCAAGCTGTATCCCACTGTTTCAAAAACTATTAGCTGAAAAAGCTATTTTTATTGTGGAAAATAGTGATCAGAAATATTTTATGTGGTCCATCTTAGCAGAACTTTATCCAGCTCATGATCATGTTAATCGCGTCTGTAAATATACCGAGCGCGAATGTAAGTTGAATATGGATGAAATCGAGTTTCTTACTCCTTTACACATAGTTAAATTATTTGAGCGAAATAATAATGTGAGCCTCAATGCCTTTGAATATGAGGATAAGAAGGTGTCTGCTCTCTGTGTCATCTGATAGACGGGAACAACACTGCAATTTACTGCTTGTTAGTATTGGTGAGCAGTATCATTACTGTTGTATTAGAAGTATGAGCAGACTTTTATACAGTATAAGAAAGCATAAAGAGAAGCAGCAATATTTTTTGATTACTGTTTACAGCGGTTTTCATCTGAAGCTCGATTAAAGAAGATCACTGACTTATTATATAGACAGTATGGTGTGCAGAGAGGGGAGTCTCCCAGTGACGATGACAAAATTTTGAAATTTAAAAGTGTTTATATGCAAATGCGTGTACCATTTGTGGTAAACGCGAACTTTGAGTCTTTTCTAATGTAAACGGATATCTGTGAGAATACCCCTTCCATTTTACATGAGACCATCTTATCTCATCATGTTCCTTGTGGTTTTGTATATATTAGTATTGGATCTGATGGAAAAAACATTTAAAGGACCTATAGGGGCAAGGGTGTGATTAGCCATTTTTTTGAAGGTCCTTATTCAGGAAGAAGAGGAGATTCAGAGAATATTAAAAGAAAATATAAAAATGAATTTTACTGCTGAAGATCGGGACAACTTTGAAAATGCTACTATCTGTCATATTTGCAACAGGGCTTTAGGAGAAACGCGTGTAAGAAACCACTTTCACTTAACTACTAAGTTCGGAGATGCAGCCCATCCTAATTGTAATCTGAATAACAAGATAAAACGACGCATACCCGTTGTGTTTCACAATTTAAAAAGGGTATGATGGACATTTAACTATGCAGTGGTGAAATTAATGGTAAGAGGATTGAATGCATCGGCAGTAATATGCAGAAATATATTACATTCAGCCTAGGAAGCCTACAGTTTATAGATTCTCTTCAATTTTTACTTGTCTCTATTGAGACACTAAGTTTTAGTTTGTAATCCAGTCAGTTTAGTATCATAAAAAAACATTTTACAAGTGATCAAATAGATTTACTGACTAGAAAGGGTGTTTACTTCTTTTCTTATATGGATTGTGTCGCCAAGTTTGAAGAAACGAGTCTACCCTCTAAAAAGGCCTTATTCGATGATTTAAATCGGAAGGAGGTATGTTATGAAGCCTATGCCTTTGCTCAACATGCTTGGACATCCATGAAGATAAAGAATATGGAACAATATGATGACTTGTACATAAAAACTGATAGTCTTCGGTTAGTGGACATTTTTGAGAATTTCCATGATTTGTCATTGAATTATTATGAAATAGATGCTGCCCACTGTTTAACATTATCATCTCTTGCCTGGTATGCAGCCTTGAAGACTAGTGGAGTATCATTAAAACTGATTACAGATCCTGACATGTACCTATTTTAGAAGAAGGTATAAGTGGTGGTATTAGTGTTATTAGTAAACGCCTTAGCCTGGCTAATAACAAATATTTGGAACATTTCGATTCTACGAAACCTAGAAAATACATAATGTACCTGGATGCTAATAACCCGTACAGGTGGGCTCTAAGCCAAGTCCTCCTTGTATCGGATTTTAGATGGTTTGATTCTCAAGAAATTCAGAACTTTGATCCATGCTCTGTTGAAGATGACTCACCTGTGCAGTATATTTTCGAAGCGGATATAGACTATCCCCATTATTTGCACGATAAACACAATGATTATCCACTGGCACCTGAAAGGGTTCATGTCACCCCATCTCTGATTTCGGAGTACAGCCGGAATTTATCTGAAGAAATGAATTTGAATATATTCAAGGATCAGGTCAAACTATCATCTAATTTGAATCATAAGGTTAAATATGTTCTGCATTATAGAAATTTAAAGCAGTGTATGAAGCTAGGGATGAAACTTGTGAAAATCCATCGAGTATTAACATTCAAGCAAGGACCCTGGTTAAAGCCATAAGTACAATTTACCACTGAGAAGAGAAAGCTGGCAAAAATTCCTCTGAAAAAGATCTGTTCAAATTTATGTGCAACGCTGTGTTCGCAAAAACTACGGAAAACTTGAGAAAAAGATTGGATTTTAAGCTAGAACAGACTGAGAAGAGATTGAAAAAAATACTTGCATCAGCAGCCTTACGCTCCTTCAAAATATTTAATGAAGATCTGGTAGCAGTTCATATGCATAAGACTAATTTGAAACTGAATAGATCCATCTATGCAGGCTTTTCAGTACTGGACTTGAGTAAAACACTCATGTATGGATTCCACTATGAATTTATTAAGAAGATGTGTGGAAGTCGAGCCGAATTGCTTTTCACAGAAGCAGATTCCCTTTGTTATGAAATTGAAACAGAGAATATTTATAAAGATTTGAAGATTTATGAAGATTTTTTCGACTTTTCGAAAACACATATTAATTCTCATACAGAAATTAACACGTGTGTGGTTTTTGAAAAGTAAAAAACTTACAATTGTTAAAATTTGAAAGTGAAAAAGCACATTTTTGTTAAATTTTGTTACTAAAAAATACAATTATTGATATTATACATTCCATTATTATCCCTAAAATATCCTGGGTAATACTTCTTATCTACTCATTCATTAAAAAACAACCTTCTTACTCTTATCTAGCTGATAAAATCATCCATTTTTAAGAAAGTCACGTGCTGGTGGAAGCTCCACCCTTCCTCATGGAGTGCACCTATTCTTTAACATGGGAGAAATAGCACCGCAATAGATCTCGGGTTAAAGTATAGCAACGCATGGTCCAGAATCCCCTTATATTCCCTACTTCCATGTTGTTTATACGATCTATGACATAAATTCCATTATTTCCTCCGTGCAACATTGAAATCTAAAATGTCTTTAATAAGGAATTTTTTTTCATACAGAAACTTCCGCCGCGGCCATTAATTAGTTTTACCTGTTTGCATTTCGGAAAGGAATTTCCTGTTATTCTTTTGTCAGATAATGGGCATTTTCTTCTTATATGGTCACTTTCTCTGAAGGTCCTGCACACTAGTCCTTTCGCAAATGAGCCAGGTGACAGCTTAAATGTATCGTTACTTTGTCTCTGCCGCATGTCCTATATTTTCTTCATAGTACGCAGCATCCCAGATTCTGAAGTATTATCAGTTATAGTCGCGCCCCCAGATGCTTGTCACAAGTGTGACACAAAATCATTTCGAACAAGATTTTCAAAAATCAAGAACAAAATAAGATTTACTTTTCAAGAAACCCATGTATTCGAAATTTAATAGTCCCCTCCTCTTTTACTTTCCGATACGTATGCATAGAAGTGTCTCGTTTCAGAAAATTTGATACAATTCAGTAGAAATTACACACTTTCATGACTTTACATCCGAAATGTTTGCAAGATTTTTTATAATTTATACTATTTTTTCCAGATGTCAATCTTTGTATGTCAGTGCAAAAACAGTTTAGTGTCAGCATAAAAAAAATTCAAATTTCTCAGATTTCCACGTTCTCGCCATCTTATGAATCATCGTATTCTAGACATACTTCGATACTATCTTTAAAAAAAGTTTAGCGTTAAGTTAGCTTTGCCATCGCAAAAAAGGTTAGTGTTGCCACCACCAAAATATTTAGCATTACCCTCTAAAATGTTTTTATCACGCCTGAAAAGCTCCTTTTCCAAAATGAGGGACTTTTTCACTTCCTCAGAAATGAGGAAATCCTCATCATTGCGCAAATTGCACAGGTTGTTCCAGAACCTGCCTAATTACATTACTTAAATTCATTAAGTAATAGTCTTTTTTCTGAATTTAACGTCATATATCCGATGTTTGCTATATTTTCATCAATCTGGAACGAAATATCTCAATGTTTAAGATATTTCGCTAAATTAGGCAAAAAGTCCGCTAAATTTAACTGTATTCGTTAAAGATAAAAGAAGACAAGTGGTTGCCTTCTTTTCAAATGTGTATTGGCGAATTGTCAGGCGTCAAAATAGAAAACTATTACCAACATTATTTTCTCTCGTGAATGGAATGAACTATATCCACGAGAATGATGTTAAGAAATTTATCATGAAATATTATATATGGAAAAGGAACTTTTTACAATAGATAACAATTTTAAATTTTATGTGATTTTTTATATATTTATTTTAAAATGTACATTTATTTTAAAGTGTATGTATATATTTATTTAAAATATATTTATTTTAAATGTGCAGTTATTCGAGAACGGTGCACGCTCTAGTTCTCAAATTTGTGGCATTAATTTTCTAGGCAAATGCCCAGACCGTCTGACTCGCCTCTAGACACGAGCAGTAGATTGGATGGCCGGGAATAAATGTTTAGTAAAAAAGTACATAAGAAATGACCATTAACGTATTATTATCGAAGGTTCTAACTTTTTAATGATATTTTTAAGTTTTTATTGCAAATTTAAGGGGTCTTCTGAACATTAAATTGCGATTAAAATCAACAGGATTCTAGTATTCACTTATTGTAATATGTGTAATAAATGCCGTTCGAAGTGTTCCATCACATGGTCAGGTATAGCATAGACAGGTTCACGGACGGACATACACATACTTCACCAAACGTTCGATTCAAGTTCAGGAATGCTTGATACGTGAACGTTCGTCGAAAACTTGAATTCAAATTTTCGACCCTTTCCCAATACTTATCATATGCATTACACTAAGTATACAAGGAAAGTGATATTGCTAGTATTAATAGCTCCAGTTAGTATTGATAGTATTATAAGTCCATTTAAAAATATATGTTAATTATTATTTCCTCTACTTGGCGTCTATTCGTAAATTTAGCTTACTTTTCCTAATTTGGTGACATTTTTGTCAATTTCACACCATATTCTAAAAGTTGCCATTGACAATATTTTTTCGAATAAGTCGCTAATGTCACTTACCGTATCGTGTGTGTTACATAAGTATGTGGATATCTAGCTCTGGTTGGTTTTAAAAAGATAAAGATATTATAAAATTGCAAAGAGTCAGGCTTTCAAGTCATCAGGAAATTCTGAAGGGTCTAGAGAGAATATTCTATATTCTCCAGCCCCTGGGTGTAATTCCAAAATTCAACTTCATGGAAGTCTGCCCCGATGACGTTATTATAAGTCTGTAATGGTTTAGCTTTCCAAGTCAGTGAGGGAGTATGAGAAGAGGCTTTTTGATCCCTCTTCAATTACTCTCTGGGAAATTCGAATTTTGACCCCTCTTCTCTACGCTCTGGTGAATTCAAAAATCTTGCTCTGTGTTCTGTCCTATACATGACACTATATAAGTGTGTAAATATTTACCCTTGTGCTATAAATAAACCGAATTTTAGCCCACGCGTGGGGAATGGTATACCCGCTTCCGTTAGGTTCTGTCCCGTGGCAGATACCAAAGCGCGCAAATATTCAGTCTTCTGGGTCACAAGTGGGTTTCAGAATGGTCTGTAAAGAAGAAAACATTTTAGATAATAATAATAATAATTAAAAAGTAAAATGTGAGTGCGGAATTTGAACCACCAGCAGCTTCTTCTCATGTTGGGGCTCCGTCAAATTAGATTTCACAAGGGTTCCTCGAAAAACAAAACTTAAAAAACAATACAAAAGAACTTAATATTAGTTTTTTGCCTATATTACCTCATTGGTATGTTTATTTTTATTCTAAAGAAAGAAATGGGCAATTTAAATTAAAAGTACATATTAATTTGCATTTAGTTTTCAAAATTATTTTGGTTTTTAATTTATATGACTTAAAAAGGATATATTTTTCTCTCTTTCATATAAAATAATGACAGAACATGTGGAGTAAATCTCGATTTTTTCACAAATAATTCAAATTTTCACTTAACTTTTAAAACCAGCTTCTTAAATAACACAAACAAAATAATATTGGCTCTTTAACAAAGCAATTCCTTGGGAATTTAATGATTCTTCAAAAGCTCACCATTGAAATTATTTCAAAACCAGAAGACTCCTCCCCCCTTATATCAGTAAAAAAGTGTTGTTCTCAGATTCAACATGATAGGTCCATTCTCAGACATGCGCATTCATTTGAATAGATGAGTAACATACACCCAAAGCTAGCCCGCCATTAGTTCAGAAGATCCACGTCTTCGTTTCCTACCGATTGTGAGTTGGCTTCACTGTAGACACCACTTCTTGAAAACTTTTATGAACTTGTAAAACGGGAAGTACGGTAGATTCGAAGGAGTCAATAGTTTGGCGATAATTGAGGAAATCTGTAGAGTACGCTGGTGTTTGTTGGGGCAATTTAGGTAAGATTTTAAATAATGTATTTGTAAAAATTTGGAGAAAAAAGTACTTTTTGTAAAGTTTTTGTATTTAGAATTTACCTACTACGGAAATCGAAAAATTGTTTGTACATTTTATAAAATATTTATGCATTGTGAAATGAAATGTCTTATCTTTCACAGTTTACGCATAAATGAATTTTAATGCATGAAATTGTTCAACCATGAAAAGTTTTACTTTATAAAAAATGTATCATTTACAGTTTTCATAAAAATCTTTCGCTTGGATTTTCGATGTGTCCAGAGAATTAAAAATTATAGTTTTGTAAAATAATTACATATCGATTTTTAAAATTCAAAATTATTTTTTATATATCAGCATACAGTATTTCAGATTTTAACGATTCAAGATTTTTACAAATTTTAAAATATTAGTAATATTTATTTTATCTTCGGTATATACTATATATGTTTTGCTTATAAAAAAATACGGATGTTTATATATTTTCCATGTTATTTGAACAAGTCATATAAAGTCTAATCCTTATTTATTTTGTTGTAATAATTGTTTTTTACATATATTTTGTATACCCTGAAATATATATTTAAGAAACTCAAATATGTAGTAACACTATTAACATACTTTATTTACTATTAAAAATGTAATCATTGCTGAAACTAAGTTCAAAATTTTAGTGAGTAATATGGGTCTATATGACATTATTCTAATAATATAATAATTTAATAACCACATGTTATATCATTTATTATTTTTATATTTATTTATTTATGTCCATTTAACACATTGTATGATAATTCAGTAGATGGAGTTCATGGAGTTTTTTATACGTTTACATAAAAATATAGAAAATCCTTTCACATTTTATGCATGAATCAGATTTAGTGCATATTATTTTACTTATTTATAAATTGAAATTGCGTATTAAAGCTGGTGATTAAACTTCAGTTCCACATTTAAATGTATTGTGAACGCTTAATTCATTTTTATTATGAACTCCCTCCTGCAAATCTCAGCTGACGATTAGAAAACATCTGCTCGTGGGCAGAACATGACTTTCCTTTATATAATGCAATGAATTTATTTATTTCACAGTGAAAAAATGATGTATAGCAGCCACGGCACGAAGTTTTTGACGTTGAATTGCTCATTTGGCGTTTTTTAGGATGACAACATGTTCATATTTCGTACAATTCTAAATTGACACTTATTTATACTGATAACATCCTAAGCAATATATTCCAAATGTTAAAATCTTTTAATAAATTATTCATCAATTTATCGCCATTTCTGAGATTTTAATGATATATTTGTCAATCTGGAATGAAATATCGCTAAGTTCAAGATATTTCGTTAAATGAGCAACAAAGTCCGCCAAATTTAACTCTATGCTTTATAGACAAATGAAGAGAAGTGCATTTCTTCTTTATAAATGAGTGTTGGCGAATTATCAGGCGTTGAAATACAGAACTATTACCCAAAGTATATTCTCTCGTGAATGGAACGAACTGTTTCCACGAGACTGATGTTAGGAAATTTATCGTGTGAAATATTATATATGGAAAAGAAACATTACCTCAATAGTTAACATTTGTAAATTTTTGTGATTATTTATATATTTATTTGAAAAAAGTGTCGTATTTCGTGAATGGTTGATACTATGGTTCTTACATTTGTATTATTCGTTTTCTAATGATCTAGAATTGATCATTTAAGTAACATTACTGAAGGTTCTAACATTTTAATGATGTTTTCAAAATTTTACTCCAAGTTTTAGGGGTCTTCTAAACATTCGATTGCGTTTAAAATCAATAGGGTTCCAGTATTCACTTACTGTAATATTTTCACCAAATTTCGGTTTGAAGCGTTCCATCCCATCGCTAGGTATAGCATAGACAGACTCACAGACGGACATACACACACACACTTCACCTCAAAAACGTTCGATTCAAGTTCAGGAATGCTTGAAACGTGCCCTTCCGTCAAAAATTTGAATTCGAATGTTTGACCTCTTTCACAATACTTTCTCTATACATTACACTATACATTACACTAAGCATATAAGGAAATAATATTGCTATATTGCTAGTATCAGGTAAGTCCATATATAAAAATATATGTCAATTCTTAATTCCTCAACTTTGCGTCTATATGCAAATTTAGCATCCTTTTCGCCAATTTGGCTAAATTTTTGTCAATATCGCACCATACTCTAAAAGTCGCCGTTGACACTATTTCCCGGCGGGGAATCAGGAAGAAGCTTTGTGCCTTTCGGTTCGGGCGCCGCCGTTAATCGGCTGTCAATTTCAATGTTTCTACGAAATTGTCGCCAATGTCACTTAATTTACCGCGTGTGTTACATAAATGTGTGAATATCTAGCTCCGTTTGGTTTTATCACGTGGAATATATTATAAAATTGCAAATATTCAGCCATTTAAGTTATAAGGGGATTCTGAACGGTTTAGAAAATACTCAATTTTCTCCAACCCTGAATGCAAGTCTAAAATTAAACTTCATTGAGGTCTGTTTCGTTGACGATATTATAAAACTGCAATGATTGCGCTTTCTAAATCAGTGGGGAGTGTATGAGAAAAGGCGTTTCGACCCTTCTTCAGTTTTCTACGCTATGGAGAATTCGAAAATCTGGCTCCGCTCCATTCTGTTCCATACATGATACCATAAGTGTTTAAAAGTATAGACTTTTGCTATATACAAACCCAATTTTTAGCCCATGCTTGGTAAATCTTAAATCGGTTTCCGTTAGGTTCTGTCTCGTGGTAGATACTAAAGTGTGCAAATATCTAGTCATCTAGGGGTGAAGTTTCTTCTGATTTGAGGGTCCGCAATGAAATTAAATTTCAAAAGGGTTCCTCAAACAACAAACTAATATTCGCTTTTTACCTGTATTTATTCGTTTTCTCGTTTATTTTAATTCTGAACAAAAAAAATTGGCAATAAAAAATGAAGGAAATTAAAAGTACATATTAATTTGCATTACTTTTTTAAAACTATTTTGGTTTTAAATTTAGATGACTTCAAAAATGATATGTTTTTCTCCCTTTCATATAAAATAATGACAGAAAATGTGATGTAAATCTCGATTTTTTCACAAATAATTCAAATTTTTACAGAACATCTTTTCAAACCAGCCTCTTAAATAACACAAACCAAATAAAATTGACTCATCAGCAAAACAATTTCTTGGAACTTAAATGACTCTCCAAAAGCTCACCAATAAAAGTATTTCAAAACAAGGAAACAAGGAGACACCTCTCATTACCCCCCCCCCCCCTTCGTAAAAAGTGTCGTCATACCATGTTCTGAGATTCAGCATGATAGGTCCATTCTTAGACATGCGCATTCACTTGAAAGGATGAACAATATACACCCAAAGCTCACCCGCCAGAAAGTCAGAAGATCCACGCCTGTGTTTCCGACCGTTTGCAAGTTGGCATCACTGCAGACACCACTTCTTGAAAACTTTTATGAACTTGTAAAATGGGAAGAGTATGGCAGATTCGAAGGAGTCAATAGTTTGGCGATAATTGAGGAAATCTGTAGAGTACGCTGGTGTTTGTTGGGGCAATTTAGGTAAGATTTTAAATAATGTATTTGTAAAAATTTGGAGAAAAAAGTACTTTTTGTAAAGTTTTTGTATTAGAAATTACATACTACGGAAATCGAAAAATTGTTTGTACATTTTATAAAGTATTTATGCATTGTGAAATGAAATGTCTTATCTTTCACAGTTTACGCATAAATGAATTTTAATGCATGAAATTGTTCAACCATGAAAAGTTTTACTTTATAAAAAATGTATTATTTACAGTTTTCATAAAAATCTTTCGCTTGGATTTTCGATGTGTCCAGAGAATTAAAAATTATAGTTTTGTAAAATAATTACATATCGATTTTTAAAATTCAAAATTAATTTTTATATATCAGCATACAGTATTTCAGATTTTAACGATTCAAGATTTTTACAAATTTTAAAATATTACTAATATTTATTTTATTTTCGGTATATTCTATATATGTTTTGCTTATAAAAAAATACGGATGTTTATATATATTCCATGTTATTTGAACAAGTCATATAAAGTCTAATCCTTATTTATTTTGTTGTAATAATTGTTTTTTACATATATTTCGTATACCCGATATTGAGGAAATCTGTAGAGTAGCTTGTGTTTGCTAGGGCACACTAGGTAAGATATTAAATATTGTATTTGTAAAAATTTGAGAAAATTTACTTTTGTAAAGTTTTTGTATTACAATTTATATGCTATGGAAATCGAAAAATTGTTTATAAATTTTATAAATTGTTTATGCATTGTGAAATGCATAAACAATTTATAAAAATCTTATGAATCAAATGAATCTTAATGAATCTTATCTTTCACAGTTTACGCATAAAATTAATTTTAATGAACATTTTTCTATAATGAAAATTTTTACTTTAAAAAAATTTAATATTTACATTTTATATAAAAATATGTCTGGAGTTTCAAAGTGTCTAAAGAATAACACATTATATTTTTTGTACAAGAATTTCATATCGATTTCTAAAATTCAATATTGTTTTTTCTATATCAGCATAAAGTATCTGATTTTTTAACGATTCAAAATTTTTATAAATTTAAAAATATTAGTAATATGCAGATTATTTGCAATATATACTACATTTGTTTTGCTTATAAAAAATACGGCTCTCTATTTATTTTACATATTAATTTAACAAGTCATAAAAAGTGTAATCTTTATTTTGTTGTAATAATTTGGTTTTGCAAATATTTCAAAATATTTCCTGTAATATATATTTAAGAAAATAAAATATGTAGTAAGAACATTAACATACTTAATATTTACTATTAAAAATTTAGCGATTGCTGAAACTAAGTTCAAAATTTTAGTGAGTAATATAGGTCTATATGAAATTATTCTATTAATATAATTAACTTACTAAACACATGTGATATAATTTATTATTTTTATATTTATCTATTTATGGCATGCCATTTCAACACTTGTATGACAATTTAGTCGATATGGAGTTTCTTTATGTTTATATAAATATATAGGAAATAGTTGCACATATTATGCATACGTAAAATATCGTGCATATTATATTACTTATTTATAAATTGAAATGTGCTTATTAAACCTGGTGATTAAACTTCAATTACATATTTAAAAGTGTTGTAAACGCTTAATTAATTTTTATTGTGAGCTTATATGTTTTGTAAATCTCAGCTGACAATCAGAAAACAACTGCTGTTGGCAGAACATGACTTTCCTTTATGCAATGCAATAGATTAATATTTTTCACAGTGAAAATATAATGTATAACATCCACAACACAAAATTTTTAAGGTTAAATTTTACATTTGGCAATTTTTTGAATGACGATATACACAACTGTTATGAAGTATCCAATTAACTTATATTTTTTATAACTCTGAATTGACAATTATCAATACTGATAGCATCGTAAGCAATATAGTCCAAATGTTAAAATATTTTATTAATTAATTCATCAATTTAGTATCGTAAGTAGATTTTAGTATAGTAGTAACCAAATATCGCCAAAGTAGCTATATTATGCTGAATGAGGCACAAAGTACGCAAAATTTATAATTATATTATATTTAAATGCAAAAGACAAAAGGATAAATAAGCTTTACTTCTTTATAAATGACTGTCGGCGAATTGCTAGGCGTCAAAATAAAAAACTAATACAAAAGGTATCTTGTCTCGTGAATGGTGTAAACTAGATCCAAGAGAATAATGTTAAACATTTACCGCGTAATATTACATATTGAAAGGTAACATATTTCACTATAGTTAATACTTGTAAATTTTATGAGATTTTTATGAATTTATTGAAAAATGTTACTATCTTGTGAACGATTCATACTACAATTCTAATATTCATGTCGTTTTTTTATAGTGAAAAATTACATGAAAAATCATAATTTTTAACTTTTATAGTGAAAAATTACATTAGAAATGATGATTTTTAACTTTATTGAAGACTCTCATGTGTTAATGATATTTTCAAACATTTATTCAAAAATTTATATGACTTCTGAACATTCGATTGCGTTTAAAATGAATTGGGTTCTAGTAGGCTCTAATTGCAATATTTGTGTCAAATGTCGTTCGAAATGTTCCAATCGTTTGTTCGATATCGCATTTACAGACTCTCATACACACACACAAATACACACTCATTTAACACCCAAATCGTGCGATTTAAGCTCATGGATGCTTGAAATTTGCACTTTCGTCGAAAACTTAAATTCGAATTTTTAATCCCGTCAAAATATTTTCCTTAGACATTATACTAAGTATATAAGGAAAGTAATATTCATATCATCAGCTAAGTCAATACATGAGCGTATATGTTAATTATTAATTTATTAATTTGACATCTTCTACTTAAATTTGGCGTCCTCTGTGCCAATTTGGCGATATTTTCGTCAATTTTGCATCATATTGGTACAATCGTCTTTGATGATATTTCTCCAAATTAGTCACCAATGTCACTTATTTTTTCATGTGTGTTACATAAGTGTGCCAGAAGTGAGCTACTATCTAGCCCCTTTAGGTTTTATTAAGTAGAAGATACTATAAGTGTGAAAAGGTTCATCGTTTTAAGTCACTGGAGGCTTCTGAATGGTCTAGAGAATACGCCATTTTCTCTAGCTCTGAGGTGCTTCTTAAAGTCAACTTCATTAAGTTTGTCCCATGGACGATACGATACGTGTGCAATGATTTAGCTTTCTAAATCACGGGAAAAGTATCTGAAAAAGCTTTTCGGACCCCATATTTCTCTGCCGAATTCGAAAATCTGTGTCCGTTGTGTTCTGTCCCATACACGATACAATAAGTGCGCAAAGGTTCAGTCTTTTGCACAAAACACCTATTTTTTGCCCAGGTATGGGAAATCGTAAATCTGTATTCGTTATGTTCTGTCCCGTGGCCCATACTAAAGTGTGCTAAGATTCAATTTTGCAGGTCACAAGTGGATCGCTGGATGGTCTGGAAAAAAGAAAACACTTTAGATAATTATTACATAAATGAATCAAGTGTGTTCTTAAAGTGTTGTTGTTGTTGAGACCCAGACCGTCCGACCTACCAGAAAGGTGTAGGGTAACTGTTTGGACGGCCGCGAAGTGCCACCCAATTTAGACTGGAACCCAGTGGGGGAGGCATCCGCAGAGACCGTACCCTCCTTCCCCTACCACCAACCTCTCGGAAGGACTTACGGACCCACATGTTTAACGTGATCGTACTCCGCATGAACACGGCGGCAGTTGTGGCAGCGTACAAATCCAGCGAGCAAACCCATCCGGCTAACGCACCCGAAATGTGCCAACAGCACGCGGTGTTCCCAGATGGTCACCCACCCAAGTACTAACCGCGCCCGATGCTGCCTGACTTCGGTGATCTAACGAGAACCGGTGTTTTCAGCACGGTACGGCCATTGGCGTGTTCTTAAAGTGTGTTGAGCGACGTGATAGCTTTGTGCAAATTTGCCTAAAAATAAAAAAAGACGAGGAAGAAGTAAGTGCATAATTTGGATACAAAGACGTTTTTTTTTCATTTTACGATTCAACTGTCAAATTGAATTTCAAAAGGGTTCAGAGACCAAAAAAGTGTGAAAAATAACAAACTAATATTCGATTTATGACTGTATTAAGGTGCTGATGCATGTGTTTAAATTCTAAAATAAGAAATTGACCATAAAAAATGAAGGAAATTAAAACCGCATAATATTCCGATTTAAAAACTATTTCAATTTCAAATTTATAAGATTTCAAATATATGTTTTTTATCCTTTTCATATAAAATAATCACAGAAAGTTTGAAGTAAGTTTTCTCAGACGATAATACACAATTTCACAGAACATCATTTCGGATCAGCCTCTTAGCTAACACGAACTAAATAATATTTACTCTTCAAGAGAAACCAATTCCTTGAAACTTTAATGAGTCTCCAAATGTACACCAACGAAATTATTTCAAAAGAAAGAGACACCCTCCCCCCCCTTTACCCCCGTAAGAAGTGTCTTTATACCATGTTTTAAGATTCAGCATGATAGGTCCATTCTCAGGCATGCGCATTCACCATTCACTGGAACGGAAGAATAATATACACCCAACGCTCGCCCGCCAGCAGTGGAGAAGATCCACGTCTTAGTTTCAGAGCGCTTGCAAGTTGGCTTCACTGCAGACAACAGTTCCTGAAAACTTTTATGAACTTGTAAAACGGGAAGAGTACGGAAGATTTGAAGGAGTCAATAGTTTGCCGATATTGAGGAAATCTGTAGAGCACGTTTGTATTTGCTGGGGTGAGTTAGGTAAGTTTTTAAATATTGCATATGGAAAAATTTAGAATTTTTGAAAAATAAAAGTGCTTTTGTGCTAGAATTTTCATACTACAGATTTTGAAAAATTTAAAGTAAATTAAATAACGTATTTATAAATTTTGACATGAAATATCTTATAGTGCATACTTTATGCAAAAAATGAATTAGTAATGCATAAAATTATTTAACGATCAAAATGGTTTTTAATAAAAACTTTGAAAAGAAATTGTAATGTTTACAGTTTATATTAAAATTTTTTGTTAGAAATTTGAAAGGTTCCAGTGAACCAGAAATTATATATTTTTTAAAATAAATAGATAGCAATTTTTTTAGAAGAGAATATTATATTTCATGTGATAGGGTAAAATATTTCAGTTTTCATGATTCAAAATATTTACATCCGCTAAAAATATTATTAATATTTATATTATTTGAAATATTCACCAAATATATTTAGCTTCTAAAAACGGGGTTTTTTTATATATTTTACAGTTATCTTAGCATGCCATATGTGTATAATGTTTATTGATTTTGTTATAATTATTTTTTTATATTTATTATGTTTATAATTATATTTTCAAAATATTTCATACCAACTGAAATATATATTTAAAAAAATTAAATGCTTTGTGTGAATTCCAAAATACTTATTATTTACAATTAAAAATTTAGCGTTTACTGGAACTTAGTTAACAAGTTTAGTAAATGATAGGAGTGTATATGACTTTTTCTATGAATGTCATTACTTTAATAACCAAATATTATACAATTTATTAACTTTATATATTTTTCATTTACGTCATATGTATTGTGTGATAATTAGGTAATAATTTAGTTTTTTTAAAAGTTTACTTAAAAAAAGATGTAAAATGTGTGTGCGTAAATGTTAGGCGTATTGTGTATATTACAAATTTAAATGATTGATTAATTTTAACTTATTTTTTATTTACGATTTTAAAATATTTTTTTTAATTTACAAATCAGCAAATTTTTAAAAATTCATTCAAATTATTGCTGACTATGTGGATAAATGTTTTATAAATTAGACACTATATTCGTGATAAACAAAAATTGGTTGTAATTTATTGAATAGATAAAACACCTGTTTAATATGCGTATACAAATAAATGCTTTGAACTTTTTATAAATTTTCGAAAAGCGGACTTATTTTTTTAAGATCAGTTACGTCTTAGCTGTTTTATACTTTTACAAAATGCATTGCCTAAAAGTTCATGCTTTCTGTTTTACGACCTAAACCGTCCGACCTACCCGAGGGTGTAAGGTATCTGTTCGGACAGCCTGGGCAGTGCCATTAATTTAGACAGAGTATTTTTCATACTCTGCATGTAACTGTGATAATCATAAACTTTGGTTAAAATATTTTACATGTAAAAATCACGTAAATTGGTCAATCATAAAGGTCGGTCAGAAAAAGTATCGGATACAGATTGTAATTCGCCTCTTTGTTCATTGTACTACATTATGTTTATAATAAATACATATACATCTTAGCTCGTCTTTACATTTATTTTTATGTTATTTCAGAAATTTTAAATAACAAAATTCACTTTTTTGTGCAATGAAAATTTTTGTCACATCTTATTTGTCCTAAATATAATTTTTGTGCGATTCTGACAATAATTACCTGAGATACATGGAGAAAGAACCATTGAGGGTCTGTCTTAATGTTTAATATGGTAAAACAAAGGTCACGCGTGGAATAATTTACTTAATCTACACACCCTAATCTATCGTTAGTAGACCATAGGTGAGAGTTCACCGGCAGCCGCCCACATTGGATTTTCATGATCTTGTACGGGGCATTTTTGCAAAATGGAAAAATGTTTTGAGTTTTCATTTTTAAAAAATTCTTTTTGTGACGTTCTATGGGTTATTTGGGGGGATTTAAATTTATTTTTTTAAGTTTTCATTTTTAGAAACTTTTTCGTGATCTTTACGAGGGTATATTTAAGGTACTTTGAAATGTTTTTTATTTAGTGTATTTTTATGTAATTGAAGTATGCATTAACGTTTGAAGGGTGGCAAGGATAATGTTAACGTAGAAGACTAGTGTCATTATTTTGTGAACTCTTAAATGTTTTCAACAAATTTTTTCAACTAATTGATTTTTTATGTGAATGAAATGTGTATAAACGTTTAAAAGGTGGCAACTCTTGAAGTGGCGGAGTTAAATGCGGTGCTAAATCAAAGCCACAAAACGGTGAAATGGAGAACTGTAATTTTGAAGACTGGACTTTAGATTTTTTACAGATCTAGAGAAGTTTTTAAGTTATGGCAATACCTGAAGTGGCGGAGCTAAATGCAGAGTCAGATTTGCGTCACATAGGGGCGAAATGGGATTTTAGTTTAATTTAGATTTTGGGACTTTAAATTAATAGGATTTTAGATTTTGTGACTTTAAATTAATATAAAGATTCAAAGAAACTTTTTATGATGTGGTGGCAAAAAGGGATTTCAGATTTTGGGACTTGAGATTAATTTAAAGATTCAAAGAAACTTTTAAGATGTGTCAATACCTGAAATAGCGGAGCCAAATGCGGGGCTAAATGAACGCCACATAGGGGCAAAATGAATTACTATTATTTTTTGAAAACTAGATTTAGATTTTTTTAGAAAGATCTAAAGAAACTTTTAAGTGATGACAACACTTAAAGTAATGGAGTCAAATGCGGTACAGAACAGCGCCATAAAGCGGCGAAATGGAGTTCTGTTATTTTTCGAATTTTTCGAAGATCCACACAAACTTTTAAAAAGGTGGCAGCGTGGAACTGCAAATTCGAATTCACGGCACTACGAAGCACCGCACTAACAGCGCCACTGGGTTCTGAAATAAAGAAGTATGATTATGAGACTTTGCATTTTTTTAATATAATACACCAGAAAAGAGCGACTTGGTAGTACGGTGATTTTAGTCGATCTTGAATGCTTATCTTTTGTTAGCATACAGTGACGCCACAGCGTGGCAAAATCGAGTACTAGGATTTTGGGACTTTTCCTTTTAATCATTTAAAGACATTTTTTTACTGAATCATTAAGCTTTAGTGATTAAATTGGGAACTAGGGAATGTATTTCCCGATCTTCCGCAAATGAAAGTACTCAAACTCGTTCCGAAAGTTACCACCATAGTATGCTTACCCCAGAAGGCAGACGGAAGAAGGGTAGACTCTAGTAGAAACACGCACATGAGTGGAGAATATTTTATCACTCCCACTTATTGTGCAGCAGACAACTGGCACTTGCATTCATTCATGACATCTTGAGAACGTTTCGAAAGATAGAAGAGTAATCTGAGTAGATGTTTTTCCTTCCAACAAATGTGATAGTAGGGTGTAAATGTTAAGGATGAACGTATGATGGAAGGTATTTTTGCTAAAACTGAAAATTATATCCGGTAAGTTGTTTGACACATAAAAATCATAAATATGTTTTTAACTTTTTAAAAATTAACAATGTCAATTTATAATTTTCTAAAAATGATGCATTTTAATTTAAAAAATTTAAAATCATACTTATGATTTTTGAGTGTTAAATATCTTAACAAGATATAATTTCCAGTGCAAAGAAAAATACTTTCCATCATGTGATCATTCATAACATTTAGACATATTTTTTCGAAGGAAAAGCATATATTCAGATTCCCCATGTATCTTTCGACACGCTTTCAAGATGAACAAGATCATGAAAAAATGCAGGTGCTAGTTGCCCGTTGGACAATAAGTTGGAGTAAAAATATTCTCTATTCATTTGTGTGATTATATGAGAGTTTACCATCTTCTTTTCATCTGCCTTCGGGGGTAAGAAAATTATGGTTGTAATATTCAGAATGAGTTTGCGATTTTTAGTCATACGATCTATACGATACCATGTAAGATGGTTCAATACAAAAGGAACAGTTTGCACGGCCCTTGAAATGGCTTCAAGATGTATTGAGAAAAAGAATGCATGGTTGGAAATTTTAAAATAGTATTTATTTGTTGGTTTTATATTAGTTAATATGTTTTGGAAGATAAACGATGCAAATAATGTTAAAAATAAAGATGTGGATGTTAAAATAATAATGTTAAAAATAAAGATGTGGGAAAGATGTGTTTCAAGTCTTGGTATTAATTAATTTTATCGACGGTGAGTATAAAAGGTAGAGAAATTCATATATTTAATATTTGCAATTTCTTCTGTGAAAACCGTGAAAGATTTCTCCATTTAACATTTTTACTCATTGTCTGTACTCTAAGTTTTCACATTTGATGTAAATTCCTAGTAAATCACTATTTATAAAACTTAGATGCGGGGAAGGGCCAAATCGCTAACTTTGTGACATTTTTTAATGTTATCAAATTCACGAAAATCTCGCCAAATTGATAAAAATGACGTTAAATCAAAGAAAATGACGACTAATTGATTGACATTCATTATCTTAGAAAGAGCATAAGTATCGACTGTAAGGATAATCCATTTCTCCGTCCTCCGTCTGTAATGCTTGGAGAAAAGTTTGGTGGGAAATTACAGACTTTTTTAAATGTTGACAAATTGACTAAAATATTGCCAAATTAACAAAAATATCACTAAATTAATAAAGTTTGCGCTAAATGGGAGACAATGTTTTGTAAATATTAATTTCAGTAATATAACGGGCATACTTTCTAGTATATAAGAAATACTCCTGTTATAAAGTTTGTCACACTTGACGATTCATTTGGCGAACCTGGATAATAATTTAGAGAAATATCGCCAACTTGGCGATATTTAATCCAAGATTGATGCAAATATTGTCAAAATTTCAAAAATGACGCCAAGTTAATAAAAATGCCACCTAATTAATGAAATTATTAAAATATTTTAATATATGGACTATATATCGCTTATTGATGAAGCTATCTATATTGATAATTGTTAATTTCGAGTTGCCTAAAATATTAGTTAATTGGGTACGAAATAGTTTTACATGTTGTCCTCCGGAAAAGCACCAAATGCACAATTCCACGTTACAAACACTGTGCCGTGGATATTTTTATCACTTTTTCACTCTATTATAAATAAATTAATTGGATTGTCACGTGGAAGATACTATAAGTGAGCAAAGATCCAGCATTTTAAATTGCAGAGGGATTCTGAAGGGACTGGAAAATGCTTCATTTTCTTTATCGCTGGGTGGAAATCTAAAATTCAACTTCTATACAATCTGTCCCGTGGAAGATAATATAAGTGTTCAAAGATTCAGTTTTTTATAGCCCTGGGGATGCTGGAGTGTCTGAAAAGGTGTTTTGACGGCTTGTCATTTTCTGCCCCGGGAATCTGAAATATGGCTCCGCTAGATTTTGTCCCATAAACGATACTATAAGTGTGCAAACTCACTCGAGAAGTTTCTGGAGTTTTCAGAAAGATCTTTGGAAAAAACCATTTTCTTCTCTCCAGTAGGGAAATCGAAATTCCGGGTCGGTTATCTTCTGTCCCGTTGTAGTTACTGTTAGTGTGCAAAAAATCAGTCTTCTAGGTCACAAGTGGAGTTTTAGATGGTCTGGAAAGATTAAAACACTTTTGATAATTGTTACATAGGTTTTAGATATTTAAAGAAAAGCACATACTATATAACAAACTAATATTCGTTTTTTGTCTCTAATAATGAGTTGATGCATTTATTTCTATTCTAAAATAAGGAAATGCGGCATTAAAATGAAGGAAATTAAAAGCGAACAATAATTTGCATTCTTATTTTTATTTAAAAACTACTTTGGTTTCGAATGTGTAAGATTTTAAAAATGAGTAGTTTCCCCCCCTTTCATATAAAATCGCAGAAAGTATGAAGTAAAGCTCGATTTTTTCAAACTTTCACACAATGTCATTCCAGATCAGACTCCTAAATAATACGAACAAAATAATGCTGACTGTTAAAGAAACCAATTCCTTCGAACTTTAATGATTCCCGAAAAGCACACCAATGAAAATCTTTCAAAACCATGACCCCCCCTCCCCCTTTCCCCTGTAAAAAGTGTCTTCATACGATGTTCTATGATTCGACATGATAGGTCCATTCTCAGGCATGCGCAGTCATTGGAAACGGGTGAATAATGTACACCCAAAGCTCACCCGCTAGCAGACAGAAGATCCTCAGCTTCTCTTCCGAGCGCTTGTAAGTTGGCTTCACTGCAGAAACAACTTCTAGAAAACTTTTATGAACTTGTGAAAGTGGATTTGAATGCGCCGATAGTTTGCCGATATTGAGAAATTCGATAGTGCACGCTAATGTTTGCTGAGCCGAACTAGGTAAGTTTTTAAATATTATGTTTGCAAATATTTACAATTTTTGAGAGAAAAGCATTTTTGCAAGGTTTTCGTACTCGGAAATTTTATGTTAGGGAAATCGAAAAATTTTAAGTAACTTATATAAAATATTTATAAAATCTGATAATATATATATATATAATCGTTTGTTCATAGTTATCTATAATTACATAAAATTATTCAACAATAGAAATACTTTTCAATTACAACTTTGAAACAAATAGTAATGCTTACAGATTATGTAAACAAAGTATTTTATCTGGAATTTGCAAGTTTCCAGAGAACCAGAATTTTTTATAAAATAGACAGCGTATTTTTAATAAAGAATATTATGTATCATACACCAGCGTAAAATATTTCAATTTTTACGATTCAAAATATGTACATCCGTTAAAACTACTTGTAGTGTTTATATTATTAGCAATATTCATAAAATATTTTTTGTTTCTAAAAATACGGCTTTTTATATATTTTGAAAGCTATCTGACTATACTTTCAGTTTCTAATTTGTGTATTCAGAAAATAAAATAACATTTAGAATATAAAATAATGTTGTAAATATTTCATATCAACTGAAATAAATATAAAGAGTTCCGTATTTTATGCATAAAACAGTTTTATTGAATATTATTTTATTTATTTATATATGTAATCTGCTTAAAGAACATGGTGATTAAGCTTCAGTTACATATTTAAAGGTCTTGTGAAAGCATAATAAATTTTAATTAAATTTGTTATTTAATAATTTAGAATATTTTTAGAAAAATTTTTTAAATTGAGAAATAAGTAATTCTTTCAATTACATTCCCATTATTGTTGACTGTATAAGTAAATGTCTTATAAATTGAACATTACTTTTGTGATAAATGACAATAGGTTAAAATCGATAGATTAGATAAATATATGTTAATTATGCGAAGTAATAATTAAATTTTTTAACATTTTATATATTGAAATATAAGTAACATAATTTTTTTTGTGGAGGTCAATGTTCATATGTTTACAATATTTTATAAAAATGTATTTTAAACGATTAAAGTGTATTTTAAACCAATAAACTGTAAAATGTACACGTCATTTTTTCTATTCATTAATATTTATGGGCTAATATTTAATGAGAATATGATTGTAAAGCAGTTCAAAGTTTTTCATAATATACTATAATGTTACTATTAAAACTATTTTTGACAATGTTATATCTTTATACATAATATGTTATTGTTATCATGAGATACTATAGAGAAATTTATACAATAATAATCATTTTTAATCCACTTTAACGGGATCATATTAATCAGCAGCAAATGTATAATAGTTTTATGTATATTTTAAGATATTTAAAAATATTAAATATTTAAGAAAAGTTAAAATGCATTTATATTTGAGCCAAGAATTCAATAAATTTCTTAAATATTTAAATTAATTTAAATATTTAAAGAATAAATTAGAGAGAAAAAAATATTTTTTAATTTATGTATTTCTTTAATGTTCGAAGAGCCTATAATATAAAATATCGAATATTTTAAAACTCTTGAAATATCACCAAACTTAAGCTTAACATAATTGATAAGAGTTTAGTATTAAAGTAAAATATGTAAAACTTATAATTATATTACTATAATGTATGTATGTAACTTCATATTAGTAAAAATACGTCTCTTCATATCAAGATCTAGCACAAATATTGCAAAAAACATTAAGAATCTCGAACCGTCAATAACGTTCAATGAATGATACTTTCTATTGTAGCATGTCTAATATAGCATGTCTAATATAGCAGCCTACCATGTCCCATACATGATCGATTAGCGAAAGGTCTGGTGACCTTGCTGGCCAAGGAACAGTATCAATAGCACGGAGACAGTCCACAGATATGCGAACCGTATATGGCGTGGCATTATCTTGTTGGAGAATGGCCCCAGAATGATGTGCCATGCAGGGTACCGCAAACGTCCGCAGGATTTCATCAACATATCGTTGAGCTGTTAAAGTTGTATGCAGGATGAATAGGGGCGTACTGCTGTCGTAATAGATAGCACCCCCACACCATCACACCAGGGGTAATCAATGTGTGCCTGTTGTTGAGATCCAGACCGTCTGACCTACCAGAAAGGTGTAAGGTAACAGTTTGGACGGCCGGGAAGTGCCACCCAATTTAGACTGGAACCCAGTGGGGGAGGCATCCCTAGGGACCGTACCCTCCTTCCCCTACCACCAACCTCTCGGAAGGACTTACGGACCCACATGTTTAACGTGATCGTACTCCGCATGAACACGGCGGCAGTTGTGGCAGCGTACAAATCCAGCGCGCAAACCCATCCGGCTACCGCACCCGAAATATGCCAACAGCACGCGGTGTTCCCAGATGGTCACCCACCCAAGTACTAACCGCGCCCGATGCTGCCTGACTTCGGTGATCTAACGAGAACCGGTGTTTTCAGCACGGTACGGCCGTTGGCTCTACCAGAAAGGTGTAAGGAAACTTTTTGGATGGCTGGGAAGTGCCACCCAATTTAGACCGGAACCCAGTGGGAGAGGCATACACAGGGACCGTACCCTCCTTCCCCTACCACCAACCTCTCGGAGGGATTAACGGACCCACATGTTTAACGTGATCGTACTCCGCATAAACACGGTGGCAGTTGTGGCAGCGTGCAAATCCAGCGCGCAAACCACCGGGCTACTGCGCCTGAAATGTGCCAACAGCACGCGGTGTTCCCAGGTGGTCACTCACCCAAGTACTAACCGCGCCCGATGCTACTTGACTTCGGTGATCTAATGAGAACCGGTCACTGTGTGCCTGTGTAAAACAAAGGCTGATTGGGACTGCTGGCCCTGACGCCTCCACTCATGTACCCAATGGTCATCTGCCGAAAGACTGAAGTCTGAGCTACGACACCACTCCAAACGACTCTGTCGATGTTGTGGAGTTATGGGAAGACGTCTTAAAGGCCGCCGTGAGCGTAACCTCATCTCAGCCAAACGCCTTGAGATGGTGGAAGGTACCGCTTGTGATATGGAAGAGACTGTAGCACGTTGGGTGGCGGACAATGATGCCTTTGGGCCAGTTCGGGCCTGACATACAAACATCCGATCTGGCCTCGCATTCGTGCTCCTTGGTCTTCCAGAGTCTTTATTTCGCCGTTGAGTTCCTTGCAGCAACCATTGCTGCCAACACCTTTACACAGCAGTGTCCTTTTGGTGCAGGTGGTGGCCTATTGCTCAGTATGACCAGCCAGTTTCACGCATCCCGACTATACGACCACGTTCGAACTCATCTAATTGTTTAAAGGTCTTCGGCAAAGTCGTAACGGCATTATTGGTTGTGACTCTAAGGAACTGCAAGACCGATAACGACCAAAGATAAACCTTCCACAATTTTAACCTGTTTTATAAGATGCTAGTTGCGTTAAAACTTTACACTAAAAAAACTTTACACTTTACTGCTAAAAAGTTAACACTCATTGGTCTTGCAAATTTCATCATTTGCATACTTTGTATAAAGTAATTTGCATGCGAAATTTTGGTATACAGTATACGATAAAACTGTAACGTAATAAATTGAAAATCTCAATAATCCCCGAAAATATCAATAATAATAATGTTTAAACCTGAAGACCGTAATTGATACAATCCAGTCAAAAATGCAGTATCGCTGAAATTCATTTTATATACATATCTTTATTCTTTAAATCGAAAAATATTTATTAAAAATCGTCTTCCGCGTAAACACATTGGATTTAAATCATTTGCTAAGCGACATGATATAATTTTCTTCAAATAAATTGGGGGGGGGGGGGATATCATCTGCATAATGCTATATCCATGGAATTTTTAATAGTGCGTTTTTAATTAATTTTTAGACAATACCTGGTCCTAGAAACTCGAAACATGGACTTCTTAATAAACCATTAAACGATATTTCAAAAAATGTCTTGATTGATATGTTATTTTTAGTTATTAACTGACTAAAATAACTTAAATATCTGTGGGCAGTACACGACTTTCGCTACATAATGCGATGAATTAAATAATTTCACAGTGAAGAAATAATGTATAAGATCCACGGCACAATGTTTTTAACGTTGAAGTGTACATTTGATGCTTATCAATATTGATAGCATCTGCATAATCAATATAGTCCATATATTAAAATATTTTAATATTTAATTAATTTGACTTCATTTCCGTTAACTTAGCATCCTTTTTGCAATTTTGATGATAATTTCTTACATTTGGGTTGAAATATAATCATGTTGGCAATACTTCGCCAAATAAGTAGCTATGTTGGTTAAATTTATAGCCAAGTGTTACAGAGAAAAGAACATTTAATTAATATAAATTATTATTGGCGAATTGTATGGCGTGAAAATACGTCAATGTTTTTGACAAATTTATTTGGAAAACTTACAAAATCTTGAGAACTGTTTATGCTAGCGTTCTAAAGTTTGTGTCATTCATTTTCTAATGAAATATATTACATTAATGAAATATATTATATATTATATCATCATTCTCGTAGATTTAGCTCTTTCTATTCACGGGAAAATATATTTTGTGTAATAGTTTTGTATTTGGATGCCTTTAGTCTTGTATCTACTATAAGAATAACCTATTTCACCGTTCATAACGCTTGGCAAAACTTTGGCGTCGAATTTAGCGGAATATCGCCAACTTGAAGAGTTTTTTTTAAATATTGCCAAATTGACGAAAATGTCACCACATTGATAGAAATATCGCTCAATTGATAAAAATGTCGCCAAATTGATAAAACAGGACTCTAAATCAATGAACCTAACGACTAATTGATGAAAATTCAATATATTGGAAAGAATATAAGAATCTATTATAAAAATTTTCCGTCCGTCCGTAATGCTTGGTGAAAATTTTGGCGTAATGTCTCAAATTTGGCGACTATTTTAAATATTGCCCGATTGATGAAAATGTCGGAAAATTGATAAAAATATCACCAAATTGATAAAAATGGCGTTCCCACTTATATGTTGCCTACACCAATGCCTTATGCAAGGCTGGCAATCCACCTGCGTCGTCCGAGGCAATGTTTGGCAAATTTTTCATTCGTCATATGACGTGCACACTGTCTATTATATTAGAAATGCGCTTCTCTCCATATGTTTGTAACACTTAACGATACATATGGCGAACTTGGCGAATAATCTAGCAACATATCGCCAACTTGGCGATATTTAGCCTAAGATTGACAAAAATATCGTCAAAATTGCAAATATGACGCAAAGTTAATAAGAATATCGCCTAATTGATGAATTTATTATTAAAATGAATTTATTATTTTAATATATAGACTATATTGCTTATTGAAGAAAGTATCAATATTGAGAATTGTCAATTTAGACTCACGGGGAAGAAATTAATTGGGTACGAAATAGCTTTACATGTTGTCCCCTTTAAAAGCGCCAAATGCACAATTCAATGTTACAAACACTGAGCCGTTGATTTTTTCATCATTTTGTCACTAGGAAAGAAGTAAATTCATTGTATTATATAAGGAAAGTTATATGCTGCCCATATCAGATTTTTGGGTATTTCAAGATAATTTTTGACACTAGTATACATACTCTGTATAGCCATGAATCAAATTTCCACAATATACTAATGGAATGAGATGCTTTAACAAAAACGGGGAAAATGTCGCTTTAATTCTATATGTTCTAAGATAGGATTTTTTCGGAGTTTACCTGTGACAAAATCTACTTAAACTTAGTTAAAACAACAAAAAAATAAATGCAATAATAAACTCAATTGTATGCGATCAGATTCATTTCGATTAATAACATTTAGTAGCACTAAAACCTTTCAATTAATATTGAATAAATTTTCACAATAAATTGAGTATAAAAAAATACAATTGAATTTTGAAAAACTTCAGAGTTTTATTAAAAATTGATTCGGACGAACCGAATGTATATTTTATCATATGCAATTCCTGTCTAACCCATGCTTGGCAAGCACCATAAATATTTCTGTACAAAAAATTAAAGATAAAATATAAGGAAGACTGGGCTAAAATAAAATAATTTTGAATCAAGCTCCCATTGCAGATAAAATAATTCCTGGACCAATTTCGTGCTTTTCATGCCCTCGATCGTCATCATGGAAGTGCCAGCAATACAAGCAGCAATACCAGCAGATACCAGTGATACAAGAAAGAAAATGTTCTGTATATCATAATTTACCAAACATTTAATGGGACCAATAAATTCAGCTCTACCTGATTGCTGGCTCCAAATACTGTACAGAGCTCCTAGAAAAGTTCTTATGCATCCCAATAAATTAGGAAGGAAAGGTCCATGACTGTGCACAATGAGTTTATCTATATCTATAGGTATTATCTATAAAATGTATGTTTGAGGATTTGGTGTATATGGTTCCTTGTATTGTGATCATTGCAATTGGACTTGTTCCGATATGCTTCACTGAGAGAAATAAATAAATATAGTTATGTCACCATGCCCGATCGAATAAAAGTGATTGCAGTGCCTCTAGCGGAGAATATAAAAAATAAAGATTGAGGCTTCAAAATATCTAATGAGAAAGAATCGACAATATAACATTAACAGAATGAATTTATTTAACACAATGTGGTAATTAACAAATTGTTGTCATATTCAGGGATGCTAAAATAAACAACACTTACATGTAAAGGAAGCCTGAACATACTCAATGTACAACCCGTTAAAAATATCCTCCATCATCAACAATGTACATTTGAATCGAGAAAGAATATTACCACGTACTTTGATAAGCATTGCAGGTGTCACCGTGTATAGACTCTGATGATAACGAATTTTGTATAGGCATTTATTGCCTACCAGATAAGCGTGTACTTCGTCCTTGGCAGCGATTGCTTCTAATTAAACATTGCTCTATAACTTTGTAATTGGCTTCCTAGTCTTTCTTGTTGTGTTGCCCAGGTTGTTATCCAAACTTTGAAACTCCACTGGTGGTGCTGCAATTATTTAAATGTAATTTCTTTAATAGTTCTTGTCGCTTTGTGGTAATCATTAATTTACTTATATCAATTCAAAATATAGTGAGTTTTAATAATTTTGAGGCAAGGGGCATAAATGGGGTCTCAAAGTAATTGAGCTATTGAGAACGACTTGTATTTCTATCTGTTTTTGAAATGTTTGAAGTTGCACAACATTACTACTCTAATACCACGATACTACTCTGATACTGAAATATAATACACAGGTACTTTAGAAACCGAACAGGTGTACCTCGGCTTACCTTTTTTAATTTCAAATTACTATTTTAATTAATTTATGTTTTACCACGATTATGTAGATATTCACACGAAGCGATTCCTTAGAGACCTGAATTGAACAGATTTCTTCCATCTTAACAGTATCAAAAAAATCAAAGAACGTTATTTTTTACGTTATTTGTATATATATATATATATATATATATATATATATATATATATATATATATATATATATATATATATATATATATATATATATATATATATATATATATATATAATATGTGTGTGTCATCGCATCCGGAAAATTAAGATCAGTACAATTCTATAATTTGGCTAAAACATCCCCATATATATGAACATTCTAACGAAACAAGTTTTTCCATTTCATAACTAATTTTAATTTTTGTAATTGCTACGTGATCGATTTCAGACATCGCAATGGACCGTCTACACCTTCCGTACCTTTAACCTTCCCCTTGCTTTGGACAGGACCCAATTTAAATTGAGGGAAGTGGCTATTTTGAGATAGGGTGAAGAAAAAATTCCGAATAGATATTATCTCATTTACAATCAGACAACCGGTGTGTAATGTGTTTAAACTGATTTTGCATTTCGTGGGGATTTAGATTCAAACTGATTCTTTGCCGAGGATTGTATGATTTTTCTGTTCAGTGCAATTGTTCGTCAAGATGTACGCAGACCGTTGTTGAAGTGGAGTGATATTTATGTCTTATTAATTTTCTATTTCAGACAGTTTAGGTAGTTAACTCCAGATAATTTATTTCAGTTGGTTTTCACAATCTTTAGCATATGAAGCTCTCCTTTTCTTCAATGCGCAGAGATATTCGAAAGTGTTATCTACTGATATTATATGACGCATAACTAATTTTAATAACGCATAATTAATTTCATTGTGATTTTGTTTTCAATTTTTTATTTCACCGTAATATGACGATAATTTCATAATACTGCGAAAATGCAATTTTTCATAACTATATTCTCAGAATAGTATGTATAATTGTAAACTCATTGCTTAATCTCATTGCGAATTTTACGCAATATGAATTATATCTCATTGCGATTTTATGTTAGAAGATTGATTTTTCCCTATTTCATTTTTATGGAGAGCGTACGATTCCGTCATGCGGACAAATTTTTAGAGATGCTCTTTGTGCTTAAACTAAAGATTTCGCATTTATGATTTGAATTGACACTGATTTGATGATTTTGAAGCTGATTGGTGTTATTTAAGTAACAGGCAACGATTTAGGACCTGGGTAACGCGGGTAATGTGTTCTAGTAAAACAAAAATATACAGACTGAAAGGAAGTGCCTGAAGAAAACTGTAGAAAAACAATATATAAAAAAGAGCATTAATAAATTTAAATTATCTGTGAATGTAATAAAATCGCCGAGTCAAAGGCTGTTTTTGGAGTCTTAGGCTAAATAAAATTGAAAAATAAATATTCTGAAACCCCCATAGTGGTCACTGAAAAAATGCCAAATGATGAACTTGGTCCCTGGTGCCCTGCTATAAAACGACACCCGAATGGATAGATTTCCAGGGAAACTTAATTTAATTCCAACAAAGTAATTCAGTACCCTGAAATTACTCAATATCAAGTAAATACCAGATAATTACCCTCTGAAAACATAATACTCTTTTAATTCAATTAATTTCTGACTACTACAGAATTCCACAAAGCTTTGGATATTTACGTTTGATAAATCGAGGTTGATGCAAGGTCAAGTACGATCGCACGCGATGGGGATTTAAATAGTGGAAGGTGAAAAGCAGAAAAATCATTAATATGTAAATATTGATTTGGGGATAGAATAAACAATGGAATTCATGCATATCTAGGAGAATAAAAACTGAATAAAATATAACTCAGACTACTGAACAAAAAGGTAATAGCCACTAAAAAAACAATATAATGTGGGCAGCACATACCTTTCTTTATGTTGATTTATTCAATTGATTTACTTTTACATGTAGAAAAAATTATGTATTAAGATATGCACTTCAAAGTGTTTTAACGTTGAATTGTACATTAGGCGATATTTCGACTGATAACATGGGAAACTATTTCGAAGTAAACAATTAATTTATAATGAATTGACAATTCTAAATTACCTAAATTTATCATTATCTATATTGATAGCATCCGCAAGAAGCACTATATTCCATATAGTAACATATATTTGTAATTGATTCATCCATTTAGTGTCATTTTCGTTACTTTACTGTCATTTTAGCAATTTTGACGACATTTTCGTAAATTTCGGGCAAAATATCGTCAAATTGGCGATATTTTGCTGAAGAAGTCACCAAATTTGCAAAATTTATCGCCAAACGTTACAGACAAACGGAGTGAAGATTCTTTCTTATATATAAATGACTATTGAAAAATTGTTAGACCTCAAAATACAAAATTATTACCCAAAATATCCTCTATCATGAATGAAAGGAACTAGATTCACGAGAATAATGTTAATAAATGTATCGTATAATATTATATGGAATGTGAACATATTTCATAATAGTTAATATTTTTTAAATTTTATGTGACTTTTTTTTATAAATGTATTTGAAAAATGGACATTATCTAGAGAACACTTCCTGCTATAGTTCTAAGGTCTGTGTCATTTACTGTTTGATAAAAACTACGCAAAAGAAATCAACTATTATGTAATATCATTGAAGGTACTAATTTTTAATGAATTTTCGACTCCGTCATTATTTTCCCCTATACATTATGTTATGTATATAAGGAAAGTAATACATCACTGGAAATAGTACTAAGAAAAGTGTTAAATTTGGCGATAATTTGGTGATCGTGGCAACAAAGTTGGTGCAATATCGATTATCTGACGGCATTAGGAAATGCCACTAATTTGGTAATAATTCCGTACCCTTGAAAATAAATTCTATTTTTTTTTATAATTCCAGTTTCACTGTTCGTGGAATGGAAACATTTTATTATGGGGTCGTATGAAATATGCATTTTAGAAGAGGTCTGGGGGAGAAAAATAATAACGTTTTGTTAAGCAGTTGTAAAGTAATTGCGTTGTGTTAGACAGTCATACAGTAATTGCGTTTTGTTAAGTGTCGTGAAGTAATTGCGTTTTGTTAGGTAGTCATACAGTAATCGCGTTTCGTTGAATAGTCGTAAAGAAATTGCGTTTAGTTGGGCAATCTTAAAATAATTGTGTTTTGTCAGGTCGGCGTAAAGTAATTACATTTAAGTAGTCGTAGAGTAATTGCGTTTTTTAAAGGGATAATATAGTAATCATATTTTGTAATGAATCGTATAGTAATTAGTGTTGATGGGAAAGGGGCGTCGCTTGCGTGTGACCGGATATTTTAGGAGCGCCTGAGCTGTATGAGCACACACTACGCATCCATGGATGCGCAGGTATCCTTTACATTGGTGTGAAATTTTTATATAATTTTTGCATATCATACTCACAGAGCCAGCCCAAAGGTGTGGTCTATAAATCTAAGATTACATTCTCTTTCAGATAACAACATCCATAAAATGTTTGTCACTTCTTATGCACTCTTTAGCAGGTAGTATACGGACAGTTGCAATGGGAGTAACAGAATTTGCTACCTTTCCACAATATTTTAAAGGTTTATAGAGACCGACAAAATCTCTTCAACCCCGCAACCGGATTCACATTTCATAATTGATCTGACGTCAAAACTTCAACGTCTAAACTCATATTCGACCAAATTAATTGTATGCTCTCCGTCAAATGACGGGCTTAAAATATAGTAATGGATTAAATTTAATTGTAAACAATAAGAAGTATAACTGGAATTAATGAAACTATACATTTCAAGGCATGAATAAAAATTACGCCAGTGTAACTCATAGAATCTTGTCTTGACTTAGATGGTTTGATCAAAATATTTTTATTAATAGATCTAACCTCAGTTAGTAAGATCACGCTATTTACACGAATGCTAGTTTCTGCAATAGGTATTTTAGAAATACTTTCCTTATACACATAGTATAATATATAAGGAAAGTATTGTGACTGGCTCGAAAATTCGAATTCGAGTTTTCGACAAGACAGCACGTTTCAAGCATCCCTGAACACGAATTGGACGTTTTTGAGGTCCCTCTCTCTCTCTCTCTCTCACGAACGAACGAATGGTGCGATTAAAACGAAATTTGGTACACAAATCACAATCTATGAATACGGGAAGCCTGTTGTTTTTAAACACAGTCGAATGTTTAGAACATCCCCAAATTCTGTAATAAAATTTTGAAAAATTCATCAAAAAATTAAAACCTTCAATAAAGTTACGTAAATAACAATTTCTTATGTCATTTTTCTTTAGAAAACAATTGACATAAATTTTTTAATGCTAGCATGTTCTCGAGATATTGCCCATTTTTTAAATAAATTTATTAAAACATTACATAAAATAAAAAAAAGTATTATTTATTGCGAAATATGTTCACTTTTCATATGTAATATTACGCGATAAATTCGTTACATCATTCCCAGGGATCGAGCTCGTTCCATTTACGAGAGCAGATAATTTGGGTAATAGTTTTGTATTTGGACGCAATTAGTCATGTACCTACTATAAGAATAACTTTTTTCTCCGTCCTTAAGGATTGTCTAAATTTTGGAAACAAATTTGTCGGAATACTGCCAACTTGGTGACAATTTTAATGTTGCCAAATTGATGCAAATGTCACCAAATTGATACAATTGTCTTCAATTTGATACAAATGTCACCAAATTGTAAAAATGTCACCATATTGGCAGCGTTGATAAATTCAAAAAAAATATTATTAAATTGATAAAAATGTCGCCAAATTGATAAAAATAACGCTGAAACCAATGGAAATGACGACTAACTGATGAAAATTTAATATTTTGGAAAGGACATAACATTCGACTATGAGAATAACCCATTTCTCCGTCCATTATGCTTGGCGAAACATTTGGCGGGATGTCGCCAACTTGTAAAATTTTTAAATGTTGTCAAATTGACAAAAATATCGCCAAACCAATAAAATGTGACCAAATTGATAATGTCGCTAAATTGATAACATGTGGCCAAATTGTTAAAAGTGTCGCCAACTTAATAAAAATGACCCTAAATAGGAAGTAATGTTCCCCCCCCCCCTCTTCTTCTTTTTTTTTTTTTGTTTGAATTCTGTCATATGAGTGGCATACGTACCTTCTAGTATATTAGAAATATTCCTCTCTCCGCTTGTTTGTAACACTCAGCGATACATATGACAAACTTGAATAACTTAAATATCGCCAATTTGGCAATATTTCAACTCAGATTGGCAGAAATATCGTCAGAATTGCAAAAATGAAGCCAAGTTAATGGAAATGATGATTGACTGACGAATTTATTATTATTGTACTCGTATTTTAATATATGGACTATATATTGTGAAATATCAGTTAATTGGGTACGAAATATTTTTATATGTAGTCATCTGGAAAAGCTCCAAATCTACAATTCAACGTTAGAAACATTGTGCCGTGGATATGATATATCATTGTTTTCTATGTGAAAGAAATAAATTCGTTGCATTATATAAGGAAAGTCATGCGTTGCTTACATCAGATTTTTCTATATTACTTTCCTTATATACTATAATCTATAGTATAATGTAAAGTATAATGTATAAGCAAAATATTGTGACAGGTCGAAAACTCGAATTCGAGTTTTTGATGGGAGAGCACGTTTGCAGTATTATGCGATAAATTTGTTAACATCATTCGCGTGAATCTAGTTCGTTCCATTCAAAAGAGATGTTTTGATACTTTAAGTAGATACTTTAGGTCTTGGTAGAGAGTTTAGGTAGATACTTTAGAAGATATTTTAGGTATCTTCATAATCAATGAGTCGTAAATAGTTATTTATCCAATCCCTCGTTCCCAACGTTTGGTGAAATGTTGGTGACTAATTTGGCGGAATATCGCCAAATCAGCGATGTTTTTAAGTGCTGGCAAATTGATAAAATGACAATTAATAATTGAAAATTCAATATCTTATAAAAATATAAGAATTCACTATAATAATAACCCATTTCTCTGTCCGTCCGTCTCTGTAACGCTTGACGAAAAGTTTATTAACGAATTTGATGGATATCGCCAACTTCGCGACTTTTTGAAATTGCCAAATTGAAGAAACTGTCGTCAAATCGATAAAAATGTCGCCAAATCAATGAAATTAATTGTGTTTTAAAATATTGTTTCGGTAGCGTCTGTCTGTCAGTCGAACCGTCCAACTTGGCAACAAATTTAACGACTTTTTAAAATGCCTCCAATTTTATCAAAATTTCGTCAAATTAATGCAAGTTGATTGTTGTTGTTGAAACCCAGACCGTCCGACCTACCAGAAAGGTGTAAGGTAACAAATTAATGCAAGTGTCGCAACATTGATAAAAGGGTACTAAATTAATTAAATTGGCGTAAAATTAACAAAAATTCAATGTTTTGCAAAATTAAGTTCAATATCTTTGATAATCCCTGTCGCACTGTGTGAATTAAATAAGTAGTCTACTATAAGAATAATCTATTTCTCCCTCCGCAATTCATAATTAAATTTTGGCGACAATTTTGGTGGAATATCTCCAACTTGGCGAGTTCTAATGTGGAAATTGACCCAAATGTCGCCAAATTGATAAAAATGACGCTAAATCAATAAAAATGACGAGAATGATTTATGAAAATATCGTGAAACTTATACGCTAAGTTAACGAAAGTGAACCCAAATCGATGAATTAATTATTAAAATATTTTAATATATGAACTATATTGCTTTTTTGGCACATTGCTGATTGCTCATTGCTCAATATTGATAATTATCAATGTAGATTTGTGTTAAATATAAGTTAATTGGGTACTTCGAAATAGTTTTACATGTTGTAATCGGAAAAAGCACAAAAGTGCAATTCACCCTAAAAAACATTGTCTCGTGGATGTTATACATCATTTTTTTACTGTAACCTTTTGCTTAAGGGTGGGACAGCGTCCATCCCTAACGAAGTACCTCTGAAAAAGACAGGCATTTGACATACCCTATCCCAAACAGTTCTATCCCCTTTTGCAGGCATTTGCGTCTATGAACGCCAATGCCTGCAACTGTTTGGGATAGGGTATGTCAAATGCCTGTCTTTTTGAGAGGTTTTTCGTTTGGGATGGACGCTGTCCCACCCGTAAGAAAAAGGTTAAAGAAGTATATAAGTCAGGTACTGCAAACATGATATTTTTTTCTTATATAATATCAAAATTAATTTTAATAAGCTTTATTCGGAAATTATATAGTTTCTCTTGAGAAAGTTACTACCAAAAAACTATGATGTTGGCAGCGCATTTCCTTATATAATGCAATGAAATGACTTTTTTCACAGTGGAAAGAAGATGAAAAGATGCACAGCACAGTGTTTGTAACGTTGAAAATTGTATATTTGACGATTTTCCGGATAACAACATATAAAGCTATTTCGTAGCCAATCAACTTATTGCATTTCACGCAACTCTCAATTATTAATATTGATAGCATCCCCAATAAGCGATATAGTCCATATATTAAAATATTTTAATAATTAATGAATTTGGTGTCATTTTCATTTACTTGGTGTCATTTTTGCAATTTTGACGATATTTTCGCAAATCTGGGCTAAATAATGCAAAGTTGGCGATATTTTGCCAGATTATTCGCCAAGTTCGCCACATGCAGTGTCAAGTGTTACATACAAACGAAGAGAAGAGAATTTTTTATATACTAGTAAGTCATTTCTTATACTAGAATATAAGCCCGTCATATGAAGGAATTAAAAATCTGCAAAGCATTGCCTCCAACCTCATTTTTATCAATTTAGTGACATTTTTATCAATTTGGCGACACTTTTATCAAATTGGCGACATTTTCACCAAATTGGCGACATCCGTCAAATTTTTCGCCAAGCATTAAGGACTGATGGAGCAATATGTGATTCTTATAGTCGATTCTTATGTTCTTTCCGGGATAGTGAATTTTCACACCATTTTTATCAATTTAGCGCCATTTTCGTCAATTTAGCAACATTTACAAAAGTCACCAAGTTAAAGATATTTTCCCCAAATTTGTCTCCAGAATTTCGCTAAGCGTTATGAACAGTGGAATAGGGTATTCTTATAGTAGATTCTTATATTATTTCCAAGATATTGAATTTTCATCAATTGGTTGTGATTTTCTTTGATTTAGCGTCATTTTTTATCAATTTGGGGATATTTTAGTCAATTTGATAACATTAACAAAGTCGCCAAGTTGGCGATATCCCGACGAATTCTTTGAAAAATTTCGCCAAGTGTTGTGGATGGAGAAACAAGTTATTTTTATAGTAGATAAATGACCACTGACATCCAAATATAAAACTATTACCCAAAGTATCAGTTCTCATGAATGGAAGGAGCTAGATCCACGAGGATGGTGATAACAAATTTATCGCATAGTATTACATATGAAAAGTGAACATATGTCACAATATATAATGCTTTTTAAAAATTTTATGATTTTTTGATAATTTAATTGACAAATATGCAATATCTCAATAATGGTTTATAGTAGCGCTATAAAGGTTATGTCAATCGATTTTTAATGATACATTACATAAGAAATAATTATGTACGTAACGTTATTGAAGGTTTTAATTTTTGATGATTTTTCCAAAATTTCACTGCAGAATTTGGGGGTGTTTTGAACATTCGATTGCCTATAAAACAATTGGCTTCTAGTATTCACTGATTGTAATCTATGTACAAAATTTCGTTCGGTTTGCTCCATTCGTTCATGAGACATCGTCTCCACAGCCTCACTAATACACAGACATCACAGCAAAACGATCGATTCGTGTGCATGGATACTTAAAACACATTTTTCTGTCGAAAACCCGAATTCGAATTTTCGCCCCGACTCAATACTTTCCTTATACATTATACTATATATATACGAGTATATATATAAGTATCATGTTATTAAATTCTACAAAAATGCTGGTTTGAAATCACGTCTGTAAATATCTGATTAAATAACAAAGAGGAGTACAAATATGGATTTTAAACCAAGGAGCAAAGATATGTAAAATATTTTCTGTGTTAGTATTAATTTACTTAGTTACTTAATTATAATATCATATCATGATTTCTGTTTGGCTCTGTCAGGTGGACTCTTAATCCAGGTCTTCGGTATATAAACCGCTCTGCAAGATATCTTCCAATTTTAATCTTTAAGTTTTAACACAGTTTAATGGTTTAATGGTTTATACAGTACGTTATAATAAAACATACTGTATAAACCATTAAATGTTCAGTGCATTGTTTTAACGCTTTAAAATGGTTTCGAATATGTACAATAAGTATTGTACAAGCTGAGGAATGTATAATTTTGTTTTATACACATAAGGAGTAAATCGTATATGGTATAACGACATCTAGTAACATAACCAGACCGTTTCACCCCTTCATGTATAACAATATATAATATGAAAATAAAAATAGCTTTTTTCCATTGACTTTAACGTAGACGATATTTTTTGCTAAAATTCAATTGGAAAAATATAAATCATGTTGTTTAGCAACTGGTATAAATTGTTTGTATTCTGTAAAATTAAGTCCATTAGACAAATGTTGATATTGTACATTATTCTTATTTCATTTATCCGGCATAAACATTAACGAAATAAAAATATGGTATTATATTTTGAAATATTCTTGTCGCAAATGCTACGGAATACAATACGATCACAAACACATTTTCAGCTTTAAGTTTGTTGAATTTTAGAATTCCGATTATCGGATTGCTGCTTTGGGATAGAAAATGATACAGGATTATGAAATATGTTTTTTTATAATTTATTTTAATACTAGTGGGATTTTGCTTTATTTATATTGAAAATATATTTGGCTTCTTTACTTTACGAAAAATCAGTAGTTTGATTATTTGAAAATTGGTTTTCAAGAAGGACCTATGCGTTTGATTTTTTAGATTTTCAAATGAAATTTGGAGTACATAAAAGTTTCTTAATATTTGAACTTACATTTTTATATTCGCAGATACTACCACTCAGAAAACAATTTGTTAATAAAATAGCATTAACGAAATATCTGTAAATCGAGGAATTAACGTGTTTCGGAAGCAATAAAGAGCACCTTCATCAGTGTAAATTCGCCAAAAGCGAAATATGTTATTTTTCAAGTTATTTTAACAGCAGTGTGAATTTATTGTCCTAATATAAATAATACAATGTATAGGGAAATTATTGTAACGGCGTTGAAAGTTTGAATTCGAATTTGCACGTTTTAAGCTTCCTGAATTCGAATCGAACGTTTTTTGAAGTAATATGTGTGTGTGTGCTAAAGTGTGGTGAAAATATGAGGATTTTTTTAGTATAGAAGTAGTAATAGTATAGTAGTGATAGTAACAATTGTCGTGGGGCCCGATAGATAACACACATTCTTCGGCAGTCCGGTCTCTACCGATACAAAACATGCGGCCTAAAAGATAAAGCATTAATATACACATTGCTTAATTGATGACACTTTGTTTTGGGAAACGCAATTATTATTAAAAATAGTATTTTCACTTAAATTTGAAATTGACAATTTACAATTCGTATTCACTAGGTTTTAAACTAACCTGGAAAGGAAGTGTGATTGATGACAGCACAGTATATTTTGTATTTAATTGATTATTAAAACGCGAATCCCTCATCTTAAATAATAAAAGGCAATGTCTGTGTGTTTGTCTTATACACTATAGATCCAGCGACCGCGCGTCGCAGAGCTACGCAATCGGCGACCGGAGGGGGGGAGCTGATACGTGAAAACCGATTTTTAAAATTTGAATATTTTTGTTATTTAATATTTTATGCTATTTCAACCGTTTTTTTCACTTTTCCCCTTTTTCCCTTTTTTCTCCACCATCCAGATGTCGCAGAGAAAAAACAGATCACACGACCGGAAAGAGCAGACAATTGCGAGTAAAAATGTATCAATTTCAAATCTCAGGGACAAATTCTAATATGTTTTAAAGATTTTAAAACAATAGTCACTTTCGGCTGAAATAAACAAACTTTCGTTTTTAAATCCTCGTGTCGGGAAAAGTACCGACAATTTCGACTAATAATTTACATTTTTAGAAAGCTCAAAGATCAGGCTTTCTTACAAGCCTAATCTGGTCAAGAAATAAAAAAAGTAGCCGTATGATCCGGATTTTAAGGAAGTAATGATTTTCAATTTCTTCCGCGAAGGAAGGGATCGATTTTTCACCCACATGCGTGCAGGCCAACGACCGTACCGTGCTGAAAACACCGGTTCTCGTTAGATCACCGAAGTCAGGCAGCATCGGGCGCGGTTAGTACTTGGGTGGGTGACCACCTGGGAACACCGCGTGTTGTTGGCTCTTTTCGGGCGCGGCAGCCCAGTGGTTAGCGCGCAATTCTCGCCGCTGCCTGAACTGCCGTCGTGTTCATGCGGAGTACGATCACGTTAAACATGTGGGTCCGTAAGTCCTTCCGAGAGGTTGGTGGTAGGGGAAGGAGGGTACGGTCCCTGTGGATGCCTCCCCCACTGGGTTCCGGTCTAAATTGGGTGGCACTTCCCGGCCGTCCAAACAGTTACCTTACACCTTTCTGGTAGGTCGGACGGTCTGGGTCTCAACAACAACAACCCACATGCGTGCGCAGACGCACGGTGTTTCTAGGGTTCTGACGAGGTTGCGAAATCGAATGGAACATTCGATATTTGTGCCTGCCAAATAATGAGAGTACGTCATTAAACTAAAACAAACCATTTATTTTATTTGAATAAATTTTTCATTCATTTTATTGGAATAAATTATTATTTTCGAAATAAATTACTCTTCATTTTAAATGCATTTATTAACTTTTCAAAAAAGGTTATTTTTTCTTACAACTGAACCTAAACATTTCACTGTTGTGTTAGCAGCTTCTTTCCAACGGTTTATCTGTATCAAGATAAGAATTTATTGTTCTTTTAAGAACATAAACTTATCTTTCTCTTTTAAGGGGGCATAGGACCTTTAAACAGTCGAAATTCATTGAAAATAGAGCTATCTTTACAATTTTTTAATTTCAACCAGGTGTATCCCAGATGTTCAAATTTTTTTCTCTAAACATATAGAAAACCTTTCTTACTACACAAATTTTACTGAAGTCATATAATTATATGTACATTTTATATTGTTTTTTAAAATTTATACAATTTTGACAGACATAATGGTGTATGTAGCAGCCGCGCGCAGGATATTTCAAATAATATTATACTTATGGACTTCAATTTGATAATAATATATTTATAACTATTACATCTTTAATTTGTACACACTTTTTAAAATTTTGAAATAAATTTAATATTTTTAAAATTTAAACAAAATGAAATTTTCATTTTCAGTGTTAAAAAACATGAAATAAACCTCTTCACAATTCTTTTTTACTATTTATGGTGAATTTTTGAAGTACAAATTATATATATGGATGAAACAAGTAAGTCCAAAAAATTTGAAAGTGATTGGTTAAATATATTTTAAGATATGTTGCGCGCAAGGGCTAAAATCACATATCTGAGAAAAACAGCTTTAAAGTTTAAAAATACATTCAGTGTTACTTATTAACTTATTTTACACCTTAAAATGCCTTTAGTTCATAAATAGCACCTTCCTATGTCTGTTATGTAAGAAAAATCAAAAAATTTCTGCCTTTTAGGGGCTACTTGAGCTCTATATGTTGCTTCGGAAACTCGAACGGACGTTTCGCGCAGTAGTTTCTTGTTAGTCAGATGAAGCACGTTTACTAAATTTTTACTTATTTATGAGGAATTTTTATCTATAAATTATGTATATAGATGAAACAAGTAAGAGCAAAAAATTTGAAAGTGATTGGTTACATATATTTTAAAATATATTGCGGGCAAGTGTTAAAATCACATATCTGAGAAAAACAGCTTTATAATTTAAAAATGCTTCAATGTTACTTATTATCTTATTTTGTACCTTAAAATGCCTTTAGTTCATAATTAGCACCTTCCTATGTCTGTTATGTAAGAAAAATCAAAAATTTTCTGCCTTTTAGGGGCTACTTGAGCTCTATATGTTGCTTCGGAAACTCGAACAGACGTTTCGCGCAGTAGTTTCTTGTTAGTCAGATGAAGCACGTTTACTAAATTTTTACTTATTTATGAGGAATTTTTATCTATAAATTATGTATATAGATGAAACAAGTAAGAGCAAAAAATTTGAAAGTGATTGGTTACATATATTTTAAAATATATTGCGCGCAAGTGTTAAAATCACATATCTGAGAAAAACAGCTTTAGAATTTAAAAATGCTTCAATGTTACTTATTATCTTATTTTGTACCAAAATGCCTTTAGTTCATAATTAGCACCTTCCTATGTCTGTTATGTAAGAAAAATCAAAAATTTTCTTCCTTTTAGGGGCTACTTGAGCTCTATATGTTGCTTCGGAAAATCGAACAGACATTTCGCGCAGTCGTTTCTTGTTAGTCAGATGAAGAACGTTTACTAAATTTTTACATATTTATGAGGAATTTTTATCTATAAATTATGTATATAGATGAAACAAGTAACAGCAAAAAATTTGAAAGTGATTGGTTACATATATTTTAAAATATATTGCGCGCAAGAGTTAAAATCACATATCTGAGAAACCCGCTTTTAAGTTTAAAAATATATTCACAGTTATATTCAGAGTTATCGCAGTTCGGCTAATTAATGTTTGGCTGTAGTTTATAATACATCCTGCGTTATATCTAATGTAGCATCAAAATGCACCAGACGCATAAGTAATTCCTTCCTCTTCCTCTTGTCGTTGAAAATCAAATGTTTTCTGCCTTTTACGAGCTTTTCGAACTTCATATGTACTGCTAGAGGCTCGAAAATCTGCTTCGTGTATCTTTTTCTTATCACTCTGGGTTTTCAGCTTTCTCAAACGAGTTCCCATTCTTTTTTAAATGTGACCTGTGCATTCAAGTTTTTCAACCGCTATTTCATTTCCATATGGTTTGCTATTCGATATTTGTGAAAATGTTTTCGTATCACCATCACCAATATAAAATTTGTACCGAACACCATGGTCTTCAATTGATCTGTTGAATATGCGTAACATTCCATTTTTCCGGCACTACCCGAATGGTTTTTTGAACACACTATTTTATGATTATTTTTCCACTTTTCCGATAAACCCTGTCCTATACATCGCATAGAAAACACAGCTCTTCTGTTTATTTCTGGAATATTTTTCTTAACACCAAGCATTTTTGTATTTTTCACAGACTTTAGTTCATCACAGCTATCACAATATACAAGAAATGTGGATGCTAAACCCATTGAAGATTTTTCAAGTATATTTATTGTTCCATGACATATTTTACAGCACAAAACATTTGTAAGCTCCTTGAAAAGTACTGATATATTAACCATTCTATATTCATGTTCTTCAGATGAAATATACGACTTATCAACTGAAAGTTCATCTTTTGAGCTGAACAGTTTTTTACTTGAAGCACTTAGCTTAGGCATAGAATCAACATTTTGCCGTTCGAACACTTTCGGATTGTTTTTGTTTTTAATTACATACATATTTCCTTGAAAACGCCTTCTTTTCGTTCTTTTACCAGAACGAGATTTAGTTGCCGGTGTATCCATTATTAGAAAGCAAAAAGCAAAAAGTTTATATTAAACAATTGCACCAAACAGTCTTGTACGTTGAAGTTTACACAAATAAATATGCAAACGTGAAGAAGTTTGTAATGTATACTTATAAAATAGATTAACTGTATTTTAGTTCAAAGTTCTTATGCTTAAACAACATAAATGCAGAAAATCGATCGTAAAAAGTAAGAAAATATAATGAAAAGAAATTGCGAAACTCAGAAGAAATTCTCCACGTTGTAAACAAGTTAACAGCCCTAGAATATAAACAAACTGGGCTGAGCAGTTCAGTAGAGGTGAGTAGTTGCCTTCCTACTGCTGTAGAAATAATTAAATAAATAATTAAGACATGGTGGTGGAAAAAGTATGAGATTTACGTGACACATCAGCAAACTGCAAACATAAACAAACAGTGATGTCCCTTTAAAAATGGCGGCGATGGCTGACATGAAAAAATTTTCAAATTTTTTCGAATTTTTGAATGCGGTTTTTTGCACAGTGTTCAGAAATGTTCAAATATTCAGAATAAAATAAAATTGAAAAATCGATTTTTTGAAGGTTTAAAGGTCCTATGCCCCCTTAATAAATCTCTCTTTCTAGAATTGTATTAAGATTTTTGTTTAATTTGTAAACAGAATTTGTAAACAGAATTCAGTTTAGAGTTTATTTTAACAGTAAGCTATTGGTATTATGGGAGTTTATAATTTTGTTTCATGTTTTAATTAAAAACAAAAAAGCTTTTAATATATACAAACTTAAATAATGAATATTTTTGGTTTTGGAATACATTATTTTTCATCTTAAAAGAACAATAATGAAGTATTAAATTTTAAGAACATAAACTCCTCTTACTCTTTATTATTACGTACTCCTCTTACTCTTAACATTACGTATTAAGTGTATTTACACGTTTATAGTGTATTTTATTTATATTGTTTCAAAATTGTTTGGATTTAAACAGGGACTATATATTGTTCTGATTTAACAGGTTTCCGACTTTTATTCTAGAATTGTATTTAGATTTTTGTTTAATTTGTAAGCATTTTATTCAGTTTAAAGTTTATTTTAACAATGGACTATTGGTATTACGGATGTTTATAATTTTGTTTCGTGATTTTATTAAAAACGAAAAAGCTTTTAATATATACAAACTTAAATAATGAATGTTTCTGTTTTTGGAATATATTATTTTTCATTTTAAAATTTAATTATTAGTGTTAACGTCATTAAACTAAAACAAACCACCTATTTTATTGGAATAAATTATTCATCCATTTTATTGGAATAAAAATTATTCATCCTTTTTATTGGCGCCAGCGAGTTTGCCACGGTCAGAATTTTCAAGGGTAGCAAACAGTCTGGTTACCGAAGGCGGCTAGTAAGAAATAAAAGGGGTACTGCTCTACGGGTAACAGAGTTGTTTGCCGGAGTCATCTGTGCTAGGGTCCTCTTTAGGTGAGGGTGAACCTTCTATATACTGAAATCATAATGCCTTCGATCTCAAGACTATGCTGAGTCATAACGATTCTCTGTTTATTTCTCTCTCCCCTTTTAAATCTTCGAAGATCACCGCATCCAATGGAGCTAGGTTTGGAAATTTTCTCGTTTTTCTATTTTTAGTCTGTCAATGTTTTTTTAATTCTCTATTTACGTTGCCATCAGAATTCGAGATAGATTTTCACCCATGTTTTTATTTTTCGGAATTACATTCACTTGTTTACTTAACACTGTCTCCAACGATTCTGTGTATTCCTGAGCTTTATTAAGTCTTGTGCGCCGTTTTTCTTACTTCTAGCGCTGTGTCTGACTTTAAAGACGCAATGAATTTTTCATACTTAAATTTGTTTGATGTTTTTTTACTTCATCATTTGCGTCTTTCTTTTCTAAAAAATCCTCTGTGGCATTTTTCAATTTACGAAGCTAGTTCCGTCACTTTAGACTTCCGTTTATTGCGCATAAGACTCTTGAGACGACTTCATAATATTGCTTATTTTGCATTTAAAAATGCAACGGATAGAGCGTTTTTAAATTTAAGAATAGGAGTATATCTCTTGGGAAAGAGCAAAAATGTACCTATATTCCAAGATTTGTTGCCATGCGATATTTTTAAGATACCCAAAATTGAACTACAGCAAATTATAATATAAATTTTAGAAAATAAGCTGTTGTCATAATTTTTTTAATCAATTCCAGTTATGTTATATTTTGCAACAAAACCGATCTAAAATTGTGTAAAAAGCCTCTGTGAATAACATTCAGTACTAGACGATTTAGAATGGCTTATGATTTAAAATAGATGAAAATCTTAAATAGTTAAAATTTTCATCGTCATCAATTGAGCGAATTATTTATAAGTACTTTTAGCCAGAAATATGTACATTCTTTAGTAGTTTTTTCTTACATTGTTTAGTAGAACATTGTTTAGTAGAACATTATTCTTACGTTGTTTATCACGAACAGTTTAAGAGATGTTATGAATTTTACTTTTCTAAAAGGAACTTGGTATCTGTCGAAATTATACACCAAATTATACGGAATTTGGTATGCACACTTTAAACTATAACATTGAAAATCCCATTGATTTGAGCATATCTAGTTATAAGAATAATCTAATTTGTGTTATTGATTTCCCAAAATATCGACATATGTTATTTGTAAAAAAAGTCATTTATTAGACATATAAGATATTTTTATTAACATGGAATGATTAATTTAGTAATTAATTTGTTAAACGCAATTTTCAAATATTGCGGTTTCTCTTTTTTGTCCTTACATCTATATTAACCTTACGTGGAATCTGTCCCTGCGTTCAACAATTATGACGGACTCGTTCTAGCCTCTTAGAGCACATGGAGAGCTGAAATTCGGTACACAGTTTTATCTCGCATAACACATTCATCTACCAAATTTTCACGTCATTGCGTTACGTGTTAAGTCATTTACGGGCACTGTGACTATAGTTCCCCTTTCATGCATTTTATTTGCCAATTACTGTTCATAGTGTTTAGATGAAATGTACTCCTGGTTATAATGCGTCGATCCATACTTCATAGGTTTGAACTTAAATTACGTAAAAAATAAAGTAAAAAATCAATAACGCGAAAAAACAAGTTTCTTAAAGTTCTCCCAACACACAAGTGGTGCAAGGAAACGCAGAAAATAAATTTCAACCACACAACGAAATTGAATTAATTTGAGTGTGCAAGCAGATTTAATTCAAAACAATAGTAAACAAATTTTTAACATTACCCCAATTTGATATATAAAATTGCCGAAGAGAAATGAGAATGTAGACAGGTTCAATTCAGAACGACATTATACCAGATCTTATTATAATATAAAATTGTCGAAGAGAAATGAGGATGTTGACAGGTTCAATTCAAAACAATATTATACAAAACTTATTATCTAAAATTGACATTATGCTAATTTGTCGAAACTATTTTATCTTCTTACACTCTTATATCCTTTCGACAATTCTGCACAATATCAATTTTGGATAATGTTAAGAGTTATACATATTGTTTTTCAATTTCGTGTGAGATTAAAATTTATTTTCGACTTTTCTGTGAGTCACTGTTGTATGGGGAAATACATTAAAAAACATTTCTTTTTTTTAACATAATTTTCTATTTGTTAATCTTCCATGTTTGAAATAAGAACAATGCAGACTACTGGTACATTTACCTCAGTCAAGATCGTTAAGGAAAAACCATAAACTGAAGAGGTTAAAAATTATATAACAAGCGAAATTTTATTAGCTAGAAGAAAGATAAAATAAATGATAAAATATTTTATTGCTTTGTAGATTATATTCGTGGTGCCAAAGCAGCTTTATTCCGATGAAACGTAAGCTACAAGTGAAATAGGATAATTTTGACAAAGAAAATAAATCATTGGAAAAGTTAAATTGAAAATGCAAATTACACTTGTAATAATAATGACTTGTTTCTGCTCACATACCCCTTGGGTATACTGAACATACCTGAAAATAATTATAAAAAGCAACATCGATACCTGTGTATAAAATAAATGGGTATTAAAATAATATTTTACACAACAAAAATAAAAATATTTTGTAAAAATATTCATACCTAAATAATAGTCATAAATAAACGGCCTTTACTAGTCAATTCATCAAACACACTATCTGCAAAGCAGAGAAAAAAAAATAAAAGATCCCAAACCTCAATTTAAAAGTATTTCCCGAATGCCAAGAACCCACCCATAATGCGCAACCCATAATCTCACCTGATAAACTCTCTTCAAAATAGATCTGATTTAGATAGGGGGATTCGATATCTTCGCTAAAGTGCAAGACGGTCCATTGCGATGTCTCAATGCGATTATTTAAAAATTATAAAAGTTAAAATCACATATGAAATCGCATAAATTTGTTAAATTGATGATATACATGGTGATGTTTCAGCCAAATTATAAAATTGTGATAATGACGTAAAAAATGCAAATTTCGATGAATTTTAAAAGTGAATAAATATAAAGAATTTTTTTCACGGAACTTAGATGAACGTTAGATTATGCACAAAGTGATGGTAGAGGCTGTAAACGGCATACTCTCCAGTCACCAAAATCTACCACAAAGTGATGCAAGTAAAACTACCTGAAAGTAAGTGAAAAGTCCTGCGGCGGTGCATGAAGGCCAGTTCAAAACGCTTTTGGCTCAGGAAAGGGGTAAGCAGTAATGATATTGACGGATACCTTGAGGCTGGTAAGGAGTGATCCCCGTAGTAATAGCAAATCTTCAGAGGAGATTCAGAGGAGCTGAAATATATGATCAATTTTAATTTTAGCCTTCATAACTATGGTACAAAAAATTTCCTGCTCTGATCACATTTGTTGATTTTGAAATCGCGTTTATACGAAATAGTTTTAGCTGTCGCTTATGCCTGAAAGACCTTAGAAGATGGTTTTAAAATAAATAATTTTAAGAGGGGTCCAGCCTCTTTATTATCCTTTAACTGTTATGTAGAAAAATGTCATGTTACCTTGTTAAGGTGGTTCTGCGTGGACCCCAATTTGAGATAATTATAAAATGAAAAAAAGCTTCATGTTTTAAGAAATATTTAAATGCACATTTATACAGAATATACTAAAATATAACTGATAAATTTATCGTAAGGTTATTTAAATGCAATCATTACACATAATGTTTGTCCAGCCTTTCTATCTGTCGTTCTTGAGCAATAATTTCATATGGATCTTCGTGATAGATTTTGTTCATAATCCAAAATTATAAAATAAAAAGTGTTTACTTTTACGTGTTACTTAAAAGTAAGTTTACTTAAACGTGTTCTGTGCTAAAAAATGTAATATTTTGAGAATTCAAAAATTGAATTATTTTCTGCTTACGTCACAATGGCGCTATTTTTTTTAATTTAATGTTCATCTACGAAATTCAAATTATATACTAGTAGTAACTTAAAATGTGATTAGTTAGATTATTAACACCGTCTACTGCAAAATATAAAAACTATAATAAAAAACATTCGCTTAGGGGTCCGCATGGACCCATCGTTACAGTTAACGGTTAAGACTCTGAACGAAATAAACATTTTGCTTTCAGCAAAATTAAAGTCGTCATTTCCGAATCTGTACCTGGCATGTGTATATTATACTTGACGTGACAAAACCCGATTTTTCAGGGGTTATATATCAGCTCTTAGATAAGCATAGACTTGATATTTTTTAATGTAATATGACCTATATTATATTAAAAATATCAATAATTGGCAAAAACAAAACAAATAAATTACAAATGGTGCAGTAGTATTCATGAAAAACTCTTTAATGGTGCACTTTTTACGATTTTCGGCTAGACCTTATTTTTTCCCCTGTGGACGTACCTACAGCCATAACTACTGAACATTTTAATGAATGATGTTGTGTTTTGCTGGGAGGTACATAATTCTTTTAAACTTGGAATAAATTCAAAATAGAATAAATTCAAAATTTCTAAAATTGAAAAAACACAATTTTCCAGTCCTTTTTTTGAGTGCTGACGGACCTAGCCTAAGCTACTGAGCCGAGTTATTGCTTATTTTGTATATTTTGATGGGATGTACGTACTTTCTCTTAAGATTTGAAAATAAATTGAATTTAGAATTTCAAAAATTGGAAAAACGTGAATGAATGTTTTCGGTGATAAAGTAAATTTTTGATCCCCCGCTATATCATTGTTGCGTAATTATGTTGATAAGTATTTTTACAAAATTTATTGAAATCTCATAAAAACAACATTTCAAGATAAAAAACTCCCGGCTATGTACAAAAAACAGAAGTATATATCCAAAAAAGTTACGAAAGCTCAAAACGGTTTGTCCCAAGCTTCCGTAGAACCGAGACTGTACTTTCTAGTCTAGATGGTACCTTACCGAAGAATAATAACCGCGATTCAAATCACACGTAGCTCGTTTCATCCGTAGTGAACTAAAAAAAATGACTATAGTTGGAAAAGGTTACATGTGATTAAGTGGGAGGGGGGCAGAAAAATTACATAGATCTGAAAGTACAGCCCAGGTTCTGCTGACACTTGCACAAATCATTTTGAGATTTTGTGACTATTTTGAAGAGGATTTTGCCCTTTTTTCTTGGAGGGGAGTTTTTACTATAAAGCGGTGTTTTTCTGAAATTTAAATATGCACCAACAAGAGCAATATGATTTCATAAGACAGTTACTGCAATCACAACGCACATTTTAATTACTATTAATTAATTATTAATTAAAAACCATCACATAATTCACTTACCAAATTTTTTAAACCCCAAGTTGTTTTCAGTTTATACATTTATTATATAGTAAGACACACAGACGTCACAGTAAAAATATAGTATTCAGGTTACAGAGCTTTGAAGTTCGATCCGTCATACAGAGCTGTGAAAAAACGAAGAACGTTTGTAAATTTGTAGTTCCAATACTCCAGTTCAAATTTTTAACCTCATTTTAATATTTTTCTTCTCCATATTCTAATTATTGAGGGAAAACAAAAATAGCAATTCTTGGTAAAAATATCATGGACATGCATCATTATGTTTTAAACTTACAAGTATATAATCGAAACTACTTATATTTGAAGCAAATAGTTTATTTGCTTCAACACAAACTATGCACTCAAATGAGTATTTTGTTCAATTATTACGTAAATGACACTTAAAGTTACTACTACAATAATTAGAATTATCAAGATGTTAAACTCTTGTGTAATTAACAGGCTTTTACATAGTTACATCGAGGCTTCTTGAAGAACAATTTATGTCAAATTCCATTGTAGCGCATGCGGAAAATTGCATTTGTTCCCTGCATTTGTCCGCCTTCCAAGTCTTCCGTAAGTGCTTTCGAAACAAATAGCTTTCTCTCTGTGTCAAAATTAATCATTATCAAAATATCGCTGAGGAGTAAGCTATTTCCTTGCAATGATCATAAAAGCAGAGCATGAATTTTATACTTTAAATAAATTATAATTATAATCCAATTTCATATTAAGCTTAAGGGAAAGAATGGGATAATGTTTCACCAAGTGATTTATGTGGACATACTGTAGGGCAGGGTTTCTCGACCCCAAATACCCTTAGGCGGTATATGAAAAATTTCAAAATGTATTTGGCACTTGGCAAATTGTTTAATTTATTGTATTATTATGACACATTTTGCTCGGATCAAAACCATATTTTGATCATCTTTAAACATCTACATAAAAATATACTAATTATTTTTTTAATTTTTGACTGCAACTTGTAATTTTGCATTTAGCTTTTGTTAAACAAAGCAAAATTATTGATTAAAAACTAACAGAGGAGAGGTGTTATGATGATGATGTGGAGGTTTTGTCAATTTGGAAGTTTTATCGAGACTTTTTGATTTTATTTTATGCAAATATTTAGAAACCCATTTAAATTTCCGAAGTTTTGAAAGTTTTATGCGACATCTCGAATAGTTAGCTAGATTGAACAAGAAAAATCAATCATGCTTAAAGCATTGATTATGAAACACTTCACAACTTCAATGCAATTTTATTTAAACACCTCTAAAATGAAATACATTTCTCGGTAATATTTTAAAACTTATCACAATACTACATTAATTTATTATATTTGAAAACTCAAACCTTCATCGAGAAAAATGAACTTCATTCAAATGACGGCATTGAAATATAAATTGCCTGGTTTAAACATCTCTAAAATGCGATAAATTCCTAGGTAATATTTTTAAAATTATCATAAAACTACAATAATTTATTATATTTGAAAACTTCATGGAAAACAACTGAAATTCATTCAAATGACGTCATACAAAAAGTAACACACCTGGCTCTCTCTATAAAAGCAACATTCCATTCATAAACATTTTACCATTCATTTCATTCATCACAATACAAAAATAATTTATTTTATTTAAAAACTTAAGACCATGGAGCTACAAGTAATTAAACTCTATGCTTAAAACTTCATCGAAGAAAATCGCCCATCTCTCTGTAAAATCAATGAATATTTCATTCATATCAGCTATGCAGACTCCATGCGCTAAATAATTTTGAGTTAAAGAAATACAGCAATTCTTATACAACTCATTCTACATATTTTGATGTTTACATTTTACATAAGCGAAAAATAGGCTTCGTTTAGAAATAATCAAATTTGGATGATCATTTAATCTCAAATATATAGTAATTGCGTTGTTTCAGTATGTAGATGCACTGAATTTAAGCAAAAATAAAGCGGTATTAGGACGGATACAACACTCAATATGAATTAAAAAGAACTTTAAAAGTCACGATTTTGAGACAAGATGGATGCCATATTTCATTTTGAAGTGGGTCACGTGATCTCTTCATACAATGGTCACGCGATCGCTTCATACAAGAGGTGTAATTATTATTTTGATTTTGATTTAAAAACTACTGAATATATTTTGCTGAAATTTTATTATATATTTTATGAAATAATTTGAATATTACCTAAAATTTTCGAAGCAATTTGTAAATTTTAAATCCGCTTAAAAATGTTTGAAAAATTAGGTCCCATAGGGTTCAATGTATTTCATTTTTTCAACCCAGGTTCAATCCAAAACTAATTGGGTGATATTATTCATTTATATTCCCATAGGTCCTACAGACCGTCTGAACAACATACTAAAATTTCATTTTGACTAAGTTATTTTTACGGCAGTTATCGTGCTAACGGACGGACGGACGGACGGACGGACAGACAGACAGAATGAACAAAGTCATAAACACTTTTCAACTTTGTTGTAAAGTGTTAAAAAAGAAAAACAAAGAAATTCGCGGAATTCTAGGCCAAGTGACAGAAAAATTAATATATAAGAATAATAAAACAATGTAAAATATATTATTAAAAAATCTGATGTATGCAGCACATAACTTTCGCTATATAATGCAATGAATTTATATTTCTCACTGTGACAAAATGATGTATAAGAGCCACAGCACAATGTTTTTAATATTCAATTGTACATTTGACGCTTTTCAGTATGACAACATGTAAAACTATTTCGATGTACCAAATAACTTATATTTTGCGCAACATTAAATTGACAATTTTCAGTATCGATATCATCCGCAATAAGGTATTGAGCCCCTAGATTAAATACTGTAATAATGAAGTTATCAGTTGGCGTTATTTCCATTAATTTAGAGTAGTTTTTGGAATTTGGATGATATTTTCTTAAAACTGGAACGAAAGATCACCAGATAGATGATATTACGATCAAATAGTCTCCTATGTCGCACCATTTATCACCAAGAGTTATATACAACCAAAAAGACGAAATTTTCTTATATATAAATAACTGTTGGCAAATTAATTAATCTTGTTCAAGACGAGATCTATACACAAGAAAATCATATATAGCTACAATATTAATGATTTAATAATCATAATTAATAGCCAAATGTAATTAAATTTAGCTCCCTGAGATATACAAAATTTCACTTTTGACTTTCATAATTGAATGCTGCCAGCAGTTCCCAGTTCGTCAAGCTGAGATTTGTCCTGCGGTCAGTTGAATCACAGGAAAATTTGAAGAAGAACCTTTCACAGTTTACGTTTGAAACTGGAACCCATAGTGCTCTAAGTGCACTATCAACGAAATATTGATGGTCCTCATGCATTGCCTGAAGAGCGTCTTCCACCAAGATATCTGGATTGTTCAGCTTTTCTCCTGTTGCTGCTTGTGAGATCACGTTCTGTCTATAGAAAAGATCAGCCACAGGCTCCAGAAACGCGCTAGCAGGATCCCCCTCCTAAGCAATTCTAGCTTCGTGTGCATGTTACTCGCTGTTTCCTTTATTTCCTACTTTGTCATGCTCCTAAGATTGCTTTCCAGGATATTCAACTTCTCCTCACCTCTGTTGTTGAAGGATCCCCTCGCAAGCACTTGTAGACGCTTCTTCAAATTACTCAGCTTTGGGTAAACCTCTGAGGCAATTGGTTTGGAATTTGTTTCCAACCTCTCCAACAGTGGCTTTAGTAGTGGTGCTATTGACTTTACGAAGAGAGCCTGAACCAGAATCATCTGCATCTCATCATCTCTAAGATTGTGGATGTGTAAGGATGCACCTCTGAAGGACTCCTTACCAACATTGGAGCCAAGAAATTCAAAAAGGATGTCCCAGTTGTCTGCCAGCCACTCAACTGCTCCCAACCAGGAATTCCACCGTGTATGGACAGGAATGGGGAACAACTTAGCCTTGGACATTTTCTCTTGTAGGAAAAGTTGGAAGGCATATCGTTTCTTTCTGGCATGTAGAAAAGTCTGCTTCAAAGAAACTACAACTCGGTTTAGTTTAGACAAACCATCCTTCAGTACCACGCCAGCAAGATTAACTTTATGTGCCCAGCACTGAATGTGGACAACACAGTCAGGAAGGGGGAGTGACAACCCTGAGAAACAAGAAGCCATATATGAGGCAGAATCGCTAACAAATGCCACAACTTGGTCGAAGTCGACTTCCATTGCACAGTTTCGACCATTTACAGCCTCGAGTGAAGTGACTGCAGCCACGTACTGCTCCCGAGACCTGGAGGGTTCCACTGTAGAAAGCAGGATAACACAATATTGCCCTTCCCATCTTGTCTGTTGTCTCATCAGACATCACTGCAACTTTTTTGTTTTTTAAAGCTGCAATGGTCGCTACTTTTCGAGATTTTTCCAGGTGAGGCAAATACTCTCTCCGGAGACCGTTACTCCTAGGCAAATCTCCACCACTGACAACATTCTTTTTCACCCAGTCTTTGAAAGCTGGAACCTCGGCCTTCCCCAACGGAATATTCGTGGAAATCATCATTTCTACTATTGAGGTAACAAAATCTATTTTGGCAGCCTAATAAATCCAGAAAACAAATCACTCAAATTCTGCACTTTAGTTGCATACACGAAAAGCCATATTAAAATATTATGCAGTGAAACCTCGATTTATAATTTATTCAGTAGGACCGCAATAAAATAAATAATTAATTAAATAAAAATCCTAACTTAAGTTATATAAATAAAACTAGCAGGTTAACCCGTTGCAAAACCGGTTAAATTTTTCAAAATTCCTAACTGGAACTTCACTCGCAGGAACTCAAGTTCACTTAACTGCAGTTGATGGAACTGCTTAATGTTTTGTTTTTGGAATGATTCTCCAAATCTAGTGGGGGGAAAATGTCAATAAAATGACAAATTGACAATAAAAATTGGCAATAAACGGATAAAATGGCTTAAATTTACGATTTTTTTCAGCAGATACTCTTAAAATTCTCGAGTGGAAGTAAAAATTCGCTCATGTGGGCAGATTTGCAAACATTCGCGAGTAGTTCTCGAGTCAAAACCCACGTACATATGTTTCATTTGACTTAAAAGAATGTTTCCCATCATTGTTTGAATATTTTAATTTTTCGCGAATTTCGCGAGTCGCGAATTTTGAGGGTCTCTAAATATTGCATGAAACGTAACTTAAAATTAGACAAAGTATTACGCATCATGAAATATGTTTACATTTTATGAAATATTATGCAACAAATTTGTTAACACCATGTTAGTGGATCTACTTCATTCCATTCACGAGAGAAGATACTTGTGTAATAATTTTGTACTTTAACAAACAATAATTCGCTAATAGTCATTTATATATGAAAAAATCGCTTCTCTTGATCTGTGTGTAAGGTTTGAGGATACATTTTGGGAACTGGGAGACTAATTTAATGAAATATACCCAACTTGGCGATATGTCGTCCAAGATTGACGTTAATATAATCGAAATTGCAAAAATGACGCTAAATTAACTTGAATGACGCCATTTTGATGAATTACTATACAAATATTTTAATATGTGGACTAAGTTGCTGATTCTATTGCGGATTCGATTAATATCAATTATATTGTGGATTCTATCAATATTGACCATCGTGAGTTTAGAGTTGCGTGAAACATAAATTAATTGGGTACTAATTTCACATGTTGCCATCCGGAAAATCCCCCAATGTACAATTTAACGTTAAAAACATTGTGCAGTGGACGTTGCACATCATTTTTTCACTGTGAAAGATGTAAGTTCTTTGCATTATATAGGGAAGATCATGTGCTGCTCATGTCAGATTTTTTGCAGATGTATCCTCACATACTTTGACAGTTTAATGTGATCATTATTACCCATACCATTTCTTATTAACTGCACGTTATCCCTCAGTGTTTTGAATTTTTGTTAAAAATCTTTGACGAATTCGTTCTTGGCTCCAAGAGCACGTAGAAGGCTAAAACTTAGCACATAATTTTATGTATCTAGTGGAAAATTTCCAAGTATAAAAATTGCACGTCATTGTGCTACATTGTTACGCTGTTTATGCACATCTATTTTAACGGGCTCGTTCTCGGCCCCAAAACTACGCAGAGAGTTGAAACGCCGGAGAGAGTTTCACTTTGAGGAACATTTCCATCTGTTGAATTTTCATCTATCGAACCAGTCACTTGATTATATTGTTGCGAACGCGTATTATTCTCTCACTAGTGCTTTTCTTTCGTCGCGTCTTGAAGACCAGACAGTGAATACACAGTCCATGACGTGACTAGACAGTGAATACACAGTCCATGACGTGACCAGACAGTGAATATACAGTCCATGACGTGACCAGACAGTGAATACACAACCCATGACGTGACCAGGCAGTGAATACACATTAAGCATGACGTTTCCATAATTTCCCCAGTTCGATAAAGGGTTGCCAGATTTAGAGATTTAGAGACTCTTTTCGACTTCCGGAATGTTCGAGAAACTCACGAAATGACGATTAGTCTAGGAGACATGGAGAGATTTCCCAAAATTTCTACTATAGAGACTGTAAAAAGAACTCATCACTCCGTTGGAGTTCATTTGACAAGATACACGCTGCAGTGACTTTTGTCAATGTTTTGAGAGTAATAGCTGTTGTTTTGTGAAATTTTTTTTTGTCAGTATTTTGAGAATAATATTGCTTATTTTGAGAAATTAGTGAAGCATTTAAGTGCTGTTGGGTTGCATATTGTTCCCATTTACTTTGTGCTTGTGAATAAACGTGTTTAGTTATACAGAAATTAGGACTCATTCTTGTATCCTACCTGTACACATACGATTCCAGAGGATACGTTGGTAATAATATAATTATTCGCCTATTTTTGCGGCCAAAGCGTGAACTGGTTTGATGTTTGCTCGGCGCACTGAAAGGGCACACATTACACCCTTGAACCACATAATTTAGATAAGAACTCAATGAAGGTGGCAACTACAGCTACAGTACCATGTTTCCCCTAACCCATCGTCTCCCGCATGTATTTTGCCTTCTACAGGTTTATCGTGCTAACATTTCATAAAATTTAAAATTTCGTTAAGCTACTCTTAAAGTATTATTATATATAAGTATATATTATAAGCACTTTTATGCATTTAGAAATAGATTGAATTTACACTCTTTTGCAAAAACAAAAAAACAAAAATGAAGCACACCTATAAAATAATCCGATCATCTCGAAATTTCGCATGCCAATTCCTTTATACCAAGTATGCAAATGGTTAAATTTGCAAGGTCAACGACTGTTAATTTCGGTCATAACGCGCGTTTCCACTCAGCAACTAGCATCCTATAAAACAGGCTGAAATGTGGACGGCTTATCTTTGCTTGTTATCGCGTTGCAGTTCCGTGGAGACACAACCAATAATGCCGTTTCGACGTTACCGAAGACCTTATAAGCAATTAGACGAGTTCGAACGTGGTCTTATAGTCGGGATGCGTGAAGCTGGCTGGTCATACTGAGCAATAGTCCGCCACCGAACGGATACTGCTGTGCAAAGGTGCTGACAGCAATGGTAGCTGCAAGAAACTCATCGGCGGAATGAAGGCTCTGGATGGCCAAGGTGCACGAATGTGAGGCAAAATCGGATGATTGTGCGACATGCCGGAACAGGCCCAACGGCATTATTGTCCACCATCCAACGTGCTATAGTCTCTTCCATACCATCAGTGGCGCTTCCCACCATTTCACGGCGCTTGGCTAAGATGGAGTTACACTCACGGCGGCCTTTTAGGCGTGTGTCCATAATCCCACACATCGACAGAGTCGTTTGGAGTGGTGCCGTAGCCGAGCATCATGGCTCCTAGCAGACTGGCATCGCATAGTGTTCAACGAGGAATCACGCTTCAGTCTTCCAGAAGATGACCATCGGATATGTGTGTGGAGGCGTCAGGGCCAGCGGTTCTAATCAGCCTTTGTTTTACACAGCCTAACCCTGGTATGATGGTGTGAGTTGATATGTCTTACGACAGCAAGTCGTCCCTAGTCATCCTGCGTACAACTTTAACAGCTCAACGATATGTTGATGAAATCCTGCGGCCTTTTGCGTTACCCTTCATGGCACTGAATTCTGGGGGCATTTTCTAACAAGATAATGCCAAGCCACATACGGCTCGCATATCTGTGGACTTTCTTCGTGCTGTTGATACTGTTTCTTGGCCGGAAAGGTCAGCAGACCTTTCGCCAATCGAGCATGTATGGGACATGCTAGGCCGTAAGATTCGGGCACCCCGAAATGTAGCAGATTTGGAGCAACAATTGAGGAATGCCTGGCAGAATAAATCACAGGAAGACATTAGGAAACTTTATCACTCTTTAAATAGACGTATACAAGCATATATTGTAGCCAAGGGAGAATTTCACCAATTACTGATTTGAAAATTCAATTTGCAATTGCTAACCATTGATGGGTCCTGCGGCCTTGATTTTGTAATCATTTCTTTACCTGTGTATGAGCTGTGCGCATATTTAATTTCAATAAAGCACTCACATTCTTCATGGTGCTTCGTGTTTTTTTTTTTTTTTTTGCAAAATAGTGTATTTCCATGAAATGAATTTAATTAGTGTAAGTTTTGTACAAATACAAAATTATAATGTTTCAAATTAAATTTTTCTTTTCAATTGAGTATACTTTATAAAACAAATTGAAACATATAGTATTTCTTCAATCATAGTTTTCTCCTAAATGCCTTAAAAGACCAGCACTAATTTAATGATTTACTCAAATACAAGATAACATGTTTAACAATTCTTAACAATTAACTGATGCCATTGAGATTTTATGAGTATTCTGAATGGAAAACGTGCGCATTTAAATTTGAGTGAATTTATAGAAAATTGAGAATAAAGCAACATATTTAAAAAGATCTTGATAATTAGAAATTTAAACACGCAATGTAGATCTTTACAGTATTTTCTGCATATGCTAATACGGTCGATAACGCGATAAAGCAAGTGGATTGGAGGTACAGACTAAAAAAAATACGAACACCGTTCATTCATTTCCGCCAGGTCGTAAATTCAAACCAAAAGTATCATTAGACTCAGAATAATGTTAGCAGTAAGCAATGTGCATCGCATTTGCAGTAGGTGTTCATTTTGTTTTTATACTAGGAAATGTAACTGACTTTATCGAGATTTAAAGCAGAGTTAATTGAATTAATCCATTCAATTTTTCAAAAAGAATAGTCGCTCCCCGCTCCTATGTATAATAATATATAACATTAACTGCTGTGCAAACCTCATATGAAAAAATGTCAATATCAATCAAAGTAAAATACATTTTTCCCCGACTGTCCCCTGTAACTGCTCTACACCCATTGGGTGAACTGGACGGCCTGGGTAATAAATAAAAAAAAAGTAAAATACATTCTATCTCAGCGAATATTTGTCATTGTCTAGAACAATACTTGTAATGATAATATCATAACATAAAAATCAGGATGATATATATTAAATTCGCAATGTTAGAAAATCAATTAATAAAATTAATTTCTTTAGATAAACAACTATTTTTCCGCGTCAACAAATATTTGCCATTCTATTTTCATTGTCTGCCAGGAATGCCCGAAACCCAACAACGTTTTTATGATAAATAAGTCACTGCTTTCCTTAGCAACCAATAGGTTATAGCGTGACTTGTAACGGCAAAGGTATAGCGACCGGCGAACTGGAAAATGAAGGTCTTTACTATCTGAATCAAATCGCTAAATTTTTTTATGCCATTCTTCAAAAATTCACAGAAAATCAATAATGCAGTTATAAATAATATTAGAATGCGAAGGTATATGCACATATTTTTGCGAAACTATAGAACCGAGCTAATCTATAAGTTAATATTTGTTATTATTTGATTAATTTTATTATTTTTTCTGTTACTGTAAACTTGTCTTTGGAAAAATTATAAAATAAAATATTACATTTTTTAGACATACCCCCCCCCCCTCCCATGTATCGTCTCGCGTATCCCCTGGAGTACTCACTGCCTACTTTGGAGACTTCTGGTTTATACTGTAAGTATGCAAACGTTCAGATTTCTAGGTCATTGGAGAGTTATTACTAAGCCTGAATATACTTTTCGACCCCCTTCTGTTTGCCCTCTAAAAATTCATTGGAATTCTGGTTCCGTTAGGTTCGTCCCCGCGGTTAATTATATAAGTATGTGCAAATTCAGTTTTGTAACTCACCAGAGGGCTTTTGGAGAATCCAAGAATATTAAAAAAACCCGCCATTTTCTTCTTCCACGGGGGATTAATCGAAAATCCGATTCCATTAGGTTCTGTCCCGTTGATAATCCTATGAGTCTGCAAAGATTCAATCTTGGTCATCGGGAGGGTCTGAAGACCCAAACAAATAATACATTTATTATATAGATAAGAATATTATATTCTTACATCAACAAGCATATTTAAAATGTTGAAATTCAATAATTGCTACTTATATACCCTCATTCATAAATTTCAGTAAAATCAGAATATATAAAACATTATCCGCATTTTTAAGCTTCAAAATATAAGATACTAGCAGCGATTACCCGCCGTTGCTCGGGATTTGCGATGCGAAACTATGATAAAAATTACATCGGGACATACAGGGACGTGAATCTTATACATTGTTTTTTCACTTTTCATTTTTCACATTTTCAGAATTAAATGCATTTCATTATGCAAGAAAAAAAATCATTGTATTATATGTCATAGTTGCTTCCGGCGAGCCGTAGGCACGCCTTTCGCAGCCAGGCCCTTCGGGCGGGTGGCCCTGGTGGGCAGCGTCTCGGAATGTGATTATTAGGTGTCCACAATTGATGTACAGTTAATATGTACAGTTTGAAATATGTACAATTTGAAAGGAAAACGAAAATTACTCTTAAACGCTAGGCAACAATGTAAATGTTAACAAATTAAATGACATTATTCTATTTTGTTATGTTTTACCGCAATGCTTGCTTGTAAACCACAATGTTTATTTTCCTCCCGGAGCTAAAACATACAAATTTTGTGAAGTTCCTACTCTTGAGCATACCACATATAATTCGCCATGAGGGAATCAAAGACTTTCTAAATTCACGCCTGCAAACTTAAGGGTGTATCCATGAGCTTCGTTGATGGTCATGGCAAATGACAGTCTAACTGGGAACTGGACTCGTTTGAAACTGAATGGTGGTAGGTCGGTTGGTATCAACGGTATCCAAGGTATAAATATGTCCTCTCCTTTTGCCTTTCCCGTTAATACCGTGGCTTTTCGATGACATTTGATAATATATTTTTGATACAGAGTCGTGTTCCATTGCATAGTTTTGGCGGATCCAGATACCGAAGAAGCATTATTGGTGATCTTTTCTTTAATTTCAAGATAGGATAAGGCATTACAGGTGGCTCAAGTTAGTTCAGAAATTCCAGCGGGTAATTAACGACATCATCGGTGTCCACTGCAGAGTCAAATGACTTACCATGATATAAGAAATATTCTTCTTCATAAAATGCTGATAATTAAAGAACCATTTTGATTTTTTAATACTTTTCGTTGTTGAATAAGCCTGTGAAAAATAAACCATGGTGATATTTTCCATTAAAATTCATATTTCAAACCTGCGATTTTCAAAAGGCATTAATACGTTCAATAAACTCCCACAAAACTCAGAGATTTAATTGATTTTCACGTTTTAAACCAACGATTTCCAACCTTTTTCGTTGGGAATCGTGGAGTTAGAGAGTAGAACTCCTAGGAAAAGGTTCGTTTTCCATTAATATCTCGACAATCCCTAGTCTTAGAAACTCGAAACTTGGACTAAATTTATGAGGGGTTATTTCAAAGCTACCCAAAAAATTTCATTAAATTCGGTGCAGCTGTTCTTTCGTGATGATGAGACAAACGAAAGTTTCGCTTTTCATTAATACCATGACGACCATTGGAGCTAGAAGCTCAAAATACGGACTAAATTTTAAGTAGGGCTATTTCAAGATTACCCACCAAATTTGATCAAAATCGGTTCAGCCGTTCTTCCGTGATGCTGGATCATACATATATACATACATACATACATGTATGCTTTTCTTCTTTATATATATATAGATACTGTTCTAACCTAACGCTTACAAATCTTTGTCTGTATGTATCATTTTGCATATTTGCTTAATATGCCATTATCATATATTTCTGTCTGATTGTTTCTGCAGTAACAAAGCTTTAAATAGATGAAAAGGAGACAAAGCGGGTTTCACTTACTCTAAAGTTTTAACACACTGGATGCTATGACAATGGTAAATGTCTGAAGTTGTAACTGATTACGTTACACTGAGCTGTAGAAATTTAAATTTAACAGTGTTCATATATAAATGGAATTCCCCAAACTCTATTTATTAAGGAGACAGGAAACGTTTAAAACGAACATTTTAATGTTTCATCAAAGTCAAATTATACTAAATGTATCATAATAAGAAAGTCCGTGTAGTTTAATATTTTAACTTAAAATGAAAAAAAAACTAAATGCAATAAAATGCTTTTTGCGCATCATCTTTTATTTTCACCCGATTTCACATAATTTCGATTTAATAGAGTAATATAAACAAATTTGTGTTTTCATTTCTGAATCATCTCTAAGTTGTTTAAAGGATCTCGATTCTATAATTATGCCATATAGGCATTTTCATATTCGCAAAGCTCTTAATACGTTTTATATTAGAAATAAGAATGCGGTTAGTAGTCAAAGTGACTGTGTAGCCCACAGTTACGTTACGTGGTATTATTAGATCTCCATGAGCCAATTCTACTTACAAGGGAATGCTTTGCAATAGTTCTCTCAGATTGCAATCTTTCATGTCCTCTCTTGTAAAGGACCATTAATAATGATAAAACGCCACAGCTTTCATCTTCTAAGTGATAGGGGGCGCCACAATAACAATCTGAAGTTGTCATGCAAACGTGCTCCACTGACGTGTATTATTTACATTTCAGTGTGAAAATATTATCCTTTTCAGTTATTATTATTATTAAATAATACCTGAAAAAACAACAAAATATGCACAACTGTTATACTGTTACTTCTTCAACCCTTATAAGGCATTTGTAAAACGTATCGAAGACTTCATAAAAATTCAAGCTGCATGCATTGAAGGGGTCCATATTGATGACATCGATGAATTTTGAACCAACATCGATGAAGAGGTCAACAGAAAGTTAAATGACATATTATTTATTTTAAAAATGCATTAATTTGTGTACAATTAACTTGGAGATGTTATATTTCAAGATATGGTAATATATTCTTGAAAAAAAGCTGGATATTCTGTTGAAAAACACATTACAAAATTGAACAAGATAATGGCAACTGTATTTAATATTGGTTCAGCAACTTGTTTCATTGTAAATTGCAATGATTATGCATTTGTTAAATGTGCACATTGTAACGTTTTCATTTGTATTGATCATACATTTAATCATTCCCATTTATAATTTCAAACTTACAAAGAATTTAAGTCATTTATTATTTTACAAATTTCATTTGCTTTGACTTTCATTGTAATACAGTCAATAGTTTTGTTGATTAGTTCAGTTTTGGTTTCCAAAATTGTTTTTGCTGTGTTTGATCAACCTTTACGACCATATCTTGACAGGTGTTTAGCTAATTAATAAGATATAAATTATATTAGAGTAATAAATTTATCGTTTACTACTTACCATTATTGTACATTTTATTTCAAAATAATAATAATAATTGAAAAGGATAATATTTTCACACTAAAATATTAATAATACACGTCAGTAGAGCACGTTTGCATGACAACTTCAGATTGTTATTGTAGCGCCCCCTATCACTCAGCAGATGAAATCCGTGGCGTTTTATCATTATTCATGGTCCTTTACAAGATAGGACATGAAAGATTGCAATCCGAGAGAACTATTGCAAAGCCTGCCCTTGTTAGTTTCAGAAATTTTATCTCTTTTTAGCTCCTAGATTTTACAATCGTCTTCCTCAATCTTTTAAAAGCACTGTTACCTATCGTTTCTCTTCCAAGGTTATCAAAGACTGGTTATTTACTTATAATTCAGTTGAAATTGAGAATTTTTTCCGTATTGATAGCTAATTTTACACTTGATTTTGCTGTCATCTTTATATTTCTTATTGTCTATATATATCTTTTTTGTTGTTATGATGTAATGATTTACTGTAATTGTTTTATCTGTAACTGTTTTTATGTCCTTTGATGCTGCTATAATTGCCGTGATTACCCATCTCCTTCTATAAGGTTATCTTTTAGGAATGGGTATTAAGGGATGATGTAATCTCCTTACTTCTGATCATTAAAGACTAGCGTCTCAGAAGTGTTAAAAATACCATAAACAGGGTGAATTTCTATGTTTTATATTTTATTATGTACCTTTTCTCCTATACATCCATAATACCTGAAAACGTTATGGCTAATAAGTGAATACCTGTAGCCTATATAATAATATTTTCAATACGGTGAATCTGATAATAACAATTTTAGGAAAGTTGAGCCTACGCGAAATTCGCAAAAATGTATTCTATGTATTATCATCCAGTTTATCTTTTTGTGATATGTCACAAATTTACATTTCTAGTTTGATATATGGTCCCCATTCACAATGTTCAATTTTCAATTAAATGCAACTATCTCAATTTTAAAGATACAGATATGCGGGTTTTTTAATGATCTTGTTCCATTAAAAATAAAAATTTTCTGATTGATCAAATTTGTCTAATGGGGTCGTATAAAAATTTAAAAAGTGTAATTTTTTGAAAATTAATGGCAGGACTATTTTATTAACGTAGTCTTATTTCCTACCTTACTTTCAACATTTTTGCAATTTACATTGCCCACTTATCTGCAGCAGGTAAAGAATTAAAGTCCGTTTCAATCTTTTTTCTTTTTTTCCCTGTATATCGTAAATCTTCGTAATACCGAAACTGCTTAAACGTCTCCAGGTGTCACATTAACTATATAAACCAGTTAATAGTTAACCGTTTTGAAATTAGTTAATATAACACATTTAATTTTAAATTTCATAAATGCGTTTATGTAAAATATACAGAAATAGGGACCAGAGTTGTTATATCTTTTGTTTCGCCACAAAGACATTATGGATAAAAAGGCAATGTTTACCAAAAAATAAACCACACAAATTTAAAATCTTTGTCATATAATAGACATATGATCAATTCACTGTACAACAAATTGAATACCCAGAAATAAACAAATCAATACAATTGACAGCAACATCGCAAAACTCTTTAAAAGGAAGCACGCATTGTATTGAAATTCTGTTTCGAAAATGGCCCAAATCACGCAACTCAACAGCGACAAAAGCAACATGGATAAAGGCAATATTCATGAAATATGAAAATGTGTCAGTACTGTAAAGCCTTATATCACATAATAAATATTATGCACATGGTTCCTAAAAATGTCCTTGCACACCAGTAATTTTTAAGGAATAATCCATCAGTATACACAGTAGATATATCTATAGTAAAACTACCATGCCCGATCGAATAAATGGCATTGCAGCACCCCTAGCGGATAATTAAAAACGTTGGGGAATGAAATCGGCAATAAAGCGATATAAACGAACATTCCAATTAAAAAGTTGTAGAGCATTGTAGGTATAATTAGTAGGAATCTTGCATAATGAAGGCAGAAGCCCGTGTGGGTGTTTGTCTATATGTCTGTGCAGTCTGTTATAGAAAATCTGCGCATGGTACGAACATGAAATTTGCTACACAAGCAATTTTTAACGTACGCAAGTGCACCTCAGCATTATTTTTAAAAAATTGAATTAGTTTTGCAGAGTCCGCTTCGATGATAAGAGCTTGCAATTTCTTCCTAGTAGCTCAATGGTAGAGAGTTGACTGGCCAATTTGGAGATCCAGGATTCAATTCCTGGTTGGAGCAGCAAGGTTCTTTAAAATTTTTTAAGTTATTTTATGATTCAGTACGATTTTGAACGATATTCACGATTTTCAAACAAATCGCTTCCTTAGCGACGGAAAATATTATCCCAGAGTTTACATCGTTACAACATAAGAAAGATCGAAGAACGTTTTTTGAGTCGCATACGTAGGTCAAATTCTTCATAATTATGTTATTTTAAATACATCGATATTTGCATTTTTATCTAATCTGACTTTTATTGCGCTATATCCGAGAAAGTAAGATTAACACATTTCTATAATTTGGCTAAAATTTCAGTATACATTCGCATTCTAACGAAAAAAAATGGTTTCATATCATAAGTACTTTTTTGGTCATTTTTTGAAGCCAGCGAAACTGTAAGATTTTCGATGGTTCACAAAAATATTCCGCACATTTGTCGATATGCCGACTACGCATACGAACCCGACAACGGGGTTTAAGCCACGCCTACAGAAGGGGAATACTTTTGGATGATTGTTTATTTTACCTATTTTTGTAGCTTTCAACACTGGTAGAGCAGGTTTGCTTGTGCTTAAATTATGGACTTTTCATTTTGTGGTGATTTGGATACTGAATGGAATTTTTTAAGTGGAAGACATTTGAATACGGGCAACGCCTGATAATTCGTTCTAGTCGACAATAATATTGTTACAGAAGGTATTTATTTTATACGATATAGCTGAATGGATGCCCTAATCAGAAATGCTAAAATAAACAACGCTTACATGTACAGAAATCTAATGCTCAACTGATGCTATCTCCTCCAGAATTTGATGATGTATCCATAATAGTTACCATGTAAGCGTTATATATATATAGGCAATTTAAAAAAATATATGTTTGATGTAGAATACATTTTTAACAGCAAATGAAAAAAAAAACAGGATCAGAAAATCCTTAGTGAATTCTCTTACCTCCTCCCGAATATGATTCCCCTTCTGAGTCAGATCAGTCAGCAACTAATATATTTATAGCAGATTCTGATAAATCGATACTTAAATGTGTTATTAAAATCAATAGTAAGACACAATGTTTGCCACCAGCAACTAAATTTGAGAGCTCAATTGAAAGTGTTTTAGGATCTCGCTTGCATATCTTTAGAGATAAAAAATCTGACGTGGGCAGCACATGACCTTTCTTACAAACTGATATTCACATTCTTTCTATTTATTCAATAATTCATTAAATTGAGTTTAATTGTACAAAATAACTTCCATAATTATTTTAAATTACACTGAATTTGCACATATAATTCATTTTTCGCTTTTATTTGGTAACTGGACTTATTTTCAAAGCTGGTGTAGTGAAAATGCGAAGAACTAAAATATCTTGAGAACGGCTAATCCTAGTGTAATGGCGTTGGTCCTATTACTTTCGTCGTCAAAAATTACGCATAAAATAGTCATTTAATTGATATATTTGATCATATCTTGTCTTTTATTCTTAGATTTAACGATTTTTGCGGGCTATTTCGCAGAAAAGAAGCAGGTTCATTTTTTATGAATCATTCCAAAATCTAATCAACACCAGATTAACTTATAAGTGAATTATCTATAAAATTTTGTGAAATTTTGTCAATTAGTTTTTCAACTAGAGTGGATAAAGGCAATTTTTGTGGGCAATTTCGCAAAATAAGCAGGTTCCTTTATCCCGAATCGTACCGAAATCTAATCAGCACTAAGGTCATTTACAAGAGATTTACCGACCAAATTTTATAAAATTCGGTCAATTAGTTTTTCATTGGTAAGTTCATCAATTAGTAAATTCATTGCATTATATAGGGAGAGTCACATGCTGCTCACATCACATTTTTGAAATAGAGTTACAGCATGCAGTTTTTGCAAGGACCGAATTCCTTCAACTCAAAGTATTTGTTATTTAGACTTTCCTGAAAAAAGCCCTTCTATTTGTACAAATGAATAGAATATTATCTAAGTTGCAGTTTAGTGCCCCAATGTGGAAGTTAAAATTGATTTTTTTGAAAGTAAATAGAAATTCAAAGTCGGCAGTTCATTTAGTTCTAAATAAGTCCCTAAACCTTTTTGTCCCTAGACCTTCTGATTGTGTTTCATTAGTTCTTTTTCAAACAGTTAAACTTATTCTAAAGGAAATCGTCTGCGACCCGTTTGTTTATTAACTTTTTCTGCTTCCGTTTCTGCTTCGGTGAAAAATCGAACATTAAGTAAAAAGGCGGTTAGTTAATATTTTTCATCATTGCATAAAAAGCTTTGAGAAAATAAAATAATTAGTTGCTTTAATGTTTTTTATTAGAAGATCACGGGCTTTCAAGAGAAATATATTGATGTAGGACTACGACTTATTCCGCGAATAGTATGAGTAACTTATGGCCGACTGCCTGTGACAAAAATCGATCCCGATTGAAATTATTATATCGTTAAAAGTATGTGCCAAACAGCAATCGAATTAGCATATTCGTAAACAAGATGGATTTCAATTCTCGTGCTGCGCAATGCATTGTTCTCGCACACTTCTCTCGCTACCCGTGATCGAAGGAAATGATGCAATATCTGTGAGTTTGCCTCCATGTTTAACTCTCTGCAACCGTGAGTGCAAAACGAATGTTTATGATATCGTTTTAAAGCTCTCGTCAAGATCTATTCAAATATATGTGGAAAATTTCGCAATGGGTTGAACTGAACATTTTGCAAATTGTTTTCTCGTGAACCGGTGATTACTTTTGACAATATCGCGATACATCTGGACAACAAAAGGAATGTGCGGGATATCGTTTTAATTCTCTCAACGAGACCTATTAAAATATATAAATAACATATCGCAGTCTTTAATCTTATATTTAATATCTTTAAAATATTTAAAAACTTTTTTCGTGGGAACGGGCTAACATTTTCGACAATGAGGCTGAGTTCACAAAATGCACGTAAGCAAAAGTAGAGGAAATCTAAACGAGAGACAAGCGCAAGTGATGAGAACGATAAGAAGGTCAAAAAGTCTGCAACACACCAAATTAGAGGGTATTAAGAGCGCCTGGAAGCAGCCGCCGCCACATAAACATTCAACATACCGATCGAACCCGTACCCGGCCCATCTCGAACACGACAACCTACCGATCATTGATCGATTTCTACTTAAATATTAAAGACAGAGCCACTTATGAAAGATTCAAAGAGATTCCCGAGATCTCGGTATGGATGTTGTAGCAGACCACCACGTTGTGTAATTCGTGTAACGATCTGCTTTGTGTTGGCAATGTATCCAGCATTATTGGTGAAAGTATGCAATCTAGTTTTCATATCATAGACCTGTGTTTGCTATACCAAGTTAAATAAACGTCTTGAAACCATACTTGACTAGCACATTTCAACTCTCCGGTCTGCAAATCGTAGTCCTACTAAAAACTGGCGACTCCATCAGAGCTGAAGCTACCGGTATTTTTTTATATCATTACTGATTATTGATTTGTTCGGAAATGTTAGTGTAATGACTCAAATGCTCAAAAACACCATTTCAGACAATTATATTTTCAACAAAATATTCTGCCATAACGATTTTCTCTTAAGTGAATATTTAAAATTCACGAGTACCTTTGATAGGAGTGAAATGCTGATTGTAGAAGCATATTTTTATTTAGAATTTTAGTTAAAACATATTTCTTTTCATTTATAATCTGTTATCGATGCCCCGCACTTAAAAAAAATTAGTTTAGGCAGCACATGACTTCCCTACATAACGTAATGATTTTACTTCGTTCACAGAGAAATAATGGTATGCAAGATCCACACCACAATGATTTTGGTATTCAATTAATACCATGCAAAATTAAATTTCGCACTTTCATGCTCACCTGCAAAATTTTCATCATAATCCAATTGACATTTAATCAATATCTCGTGAAACATATGATTGTTGATGAAGTACCTGTATTTGGAGTGAAAATACAAAATTACTACAAAAATTAACTTCAAACTACATCCACAAGAATTATATTAAAGGATTTGTTATGAAATATTGCATATGGAAAGATATTCATTTGATAATACTTATTTTTTATTGGGAAAAATTTCTTTCAAAAACATGCAGAAAGGTTTTAGATAGTGTTCTAAAATTGGTGTCAATCATTTTCTGATGTTACATTACGTATGAAGTGATATTTATTTATCATTATTGAAGGTTTCAATTTTTAATGATTTTGTTAAACATTCATTCAAGCATTAGGTGATCTTTTGAACACTCTATCGCGTATAAAATCAACATAATTCTATTATTTATTGATTGTAATAATCGTTTTAAATCCAGTTTGAATCTGTTTATTCGGTCTGAGATATCGCATCCAGACTCACGAACACACGCAAACGTGTATACCACACGAACATACATACACACGAACATTCATATACACTAACACACATACATATATACACATACTAACATACAAATGCAGACTCCCGAACATACACACGAACATACATGCACACGAACATTCATGCGCACTAACAAATACACATACATACACGCACACGCACGCACACACACGCACACACACAAGCACACATACACGCACTAACATACATACACAAACATCACTTCAAAAATGTTCATTTAGAGTTCAGAGCAGCTTGAAATGTGCTCTTCCACCAAAAAACTCGAATTTGAATTTTCTATCCTATCATCATAATACTTTATTTTCGGAGTCAACTTCTACAATAAGAGTTTTGACCCAATAGATCAACGGTAGAGCATCGACTGGCTAGCTCGAAGATCCAGGGTTAGATTCCCAGTTAGGGTAGCAATGTGTTTTACTATATATGTAAGGAACGTATCCAACTTATAGCTCAGATGCCTTATAACTTAACTTACTTCTACTTTATACGTCAAAAGCCTAATCTGAAACCCAACAATGACGTCTTCGATATCGACTACTCACTGGAAAGTTGAATACTAAAAAATGCTTTTAAGGCAGTTTTAATTATATTGGGTTTGCAGACGTATTTAGCTCGATGCTATGATTCTGACCTATCTCACTTTGGCTTCAGGACCAAATCCATATTATTTGCGTTTTCGTTACATGCTTAACTGATCATCTAGTTTACCGCTCATTTCTGCTCATCAACACGTTGTAGGTAATGAAATAAATGATCATTGAGCATAACATTTCTTAAAGCACGGATTTCAAAATTTGTCTAATAAAAACATTTACTTTGAACACAGACGCCACGGACGATAATATTTAAGTCCCGTCTACCTTTAACAAATCCAAGCGCTTAAGATTACAATGAAGCCACTTCTGCCTTATAGCAGAGTTGCATACTTCAATCCGCTTCACCGTAATCTGCTCCATCAGAACTCTAGAAATTTCAGAAAATCCGTTTTGTATGTGAAGAAATCTCCAACTTGGAACTCAAAAACCACAGACTACAGTATTTTAGCCCCGTCCAATTTTAACAAATTCTAGAGCTCAAAATTACGGTGAACTTCTGCCCTATAACAGCTCCGAATTCTTCAATACGCTTGACCGTAATATATGCTCTATTGGAGCTCTTGGGATTCTAGTAAATCAGTTTTGTATGTAAAGAAACCTCCAACTTTGAACTCAGAAATCACATTCTACAATATTTTATCCCCGTCCAAATTTGACAAATTCTAAACGTTCAAGATTACAGTCAACCCAACCCCCCTTCTGCCCTATAACAGATCTACATTCTTCCCGTTTCACCGTAATCTGCCCCTGAAAAATAATCCTGAAAAATAGAAATATAACAAAGTTAAGGACACATATATATTGTGTTAAAAATGTTTATATCAGAATGTAATATATATTTATATTAAGCAGCATAAATCTGGTCTACGGAGCTTTAGATACGCCAGAAAATCAGTTTTGTATATAAAGAGACCCCTGGCATAGAATCAAGAAAATTCTTACGTAAAGATTCTTCAATATTATGTAATTCCAATCTTCCTTTTTTAAGGATGGCTGCAAATTTAGCACTTTTCTCATGGGCTCTTTCTTGAATTTTATAAATTTAATTTTCCTTGTATTCAATAAGAAAGAAACTATTCTCAGAAACTAGATAGATGACTTTTATATATTTTTATCTTTTTCTCAGTATTTTTATCAGCACTTTTTCCTTTGTGAGAACTTAGATTTTGAAAAGTAACAGTTGTTGCGTTTAGAAAGTATCGATTTTTTTTTCAAAAGTGTGTCACGAAGCGTAACTGTTGTAACCAGCCATCCGTTAAATTTTCGTTTAAGTCATTTCATGTTCAATATTCTTAAACGGTAGTAAAAGATATTAATAACATACTATCATATGATTGATTAGAAGATCGATATACAGGGTGTTTCGAAATAGATGATCGTTTCAGCATACTTGACCTCGCTTTTTGAGCTTCAGCAATTATGTTTTAGACACACCAGTGTTGAATTTTGTTCGATTAAATTACATGGAATAAAATATATACAGTATAAACAAACATATGTACATATTCAGGTGAATTGTTTAAACTTTTACACATTTCATTTTAAGTGTTTTTTATCTTGTGTTTAAAATTTAGGTCTCTTCTACTTATTTCCGTTTTCTACTCATTTTTGTTTATAAACCTGAAAAAAAAAAGATACAGTCTTGGACGCGTTCTCTTTTTTACTTTACAATATAGTTGAAAAGTGTTTATGACTTTGTTCATTCTGTCTGCCTACCTGTCTGTCTGTCCGTTAGCACGATAACTGCCGTAATAATGACTTTATCAGAATGAAATTTTAGTATGTTGTTCAGACGGTCTGTGGGACCCATAGAAATATAAATGAATAATATCACCCAATTAGTTTTGGATCGAATCCATGTTGACAAAGTGAAATACATTGAACCCTATGGGACCTAATATTTCAAACATTTTTAAGCGAATTTAAAATTCACAAATTGCTTCGAAAGTTTTAGCAAATATACAAATTATCCCATAAAAATATAAAAAACAGTTCAGCAACACATATTCGGTAGTTTTTAAAATAAAAATTAAAATAATAATACACCCATATCATATGAAGAGATCACGTGACCCACTTCAAAATAAAATATGGCATCCATTTTGTGTCAAAATCGTGATTTTTAAAATTATTTTTATTTATATTTAGTGTTGTACCAGTCTTGAAACCTCTTTATTTTTGCTTAATTTCTGTGCATGTATATTCTGAAACAGCGCAATTACAATATATTTGGCTTTAAATGAATAATTCCATCCATCTTCTGAAAATCCGCCTGAAAATCGTGATTTTTAAAGTTCTTTTTAATTTATATTTAGTGTTGCATCCGTCCTAAAACCTCGTTATTTTTTATTTTTTTTTGTGTGTGTATCTATATACTGCGACAACGAAATTATAATATTGGTGAGTTTAAATGATGATCAAACTTTGATTATTTCTACAACGAAGCCTGATTTTCACATATGGAGAATGTAAACAGATCAAGATGTAGGATGAGTTGCATAAGAATTGCTGAATTTCTTTAACGCAAAATTATCTAGCTCTGGAGTCTGTAATATAGCTGATATGAATGAAAGATTCACTGATTTTACATAGATAAGCAGACGATTCTATTTCCTTTTTCGATGAAGATTTAAGCATGGGGTTAGATAGTACATTTAGTACCATGATTTTAATTTTTTAAGTAAAATAAATTATTGTAGTATCGTGATAATTTTTAAAATATCGCCGCTGAATGAAAGGAATGGAAAAAGGTTTATGAATAACATTTTCACTGCTTTTATATAGAGAGTCAGGTGATTTATATTTCGATGATATTATTTGAACAAAGCTCATTAATTTTTGATGATGTTTTCAAATATAATAAATTGTAGTATTGTGATAATTTTTAAAATATCACCGCTGAATGTATCGCATTTTAGAGATGTTTAAATGAAATTGCTTTGCAGTTGGTAAGTGTTTTATAATCAATGCTTTATGCATAATTAATCTTTCTTATTTAAATTAGCCATATGCTCCATAGGCCAAAAATAGCAAGCCTGTATGCATTCATCGTACACATGTTAATATGAAAATCAAAATGGCCATATCACTTCATTTGTTACATTTTAGGGCTCATTTCCTTTTTCCAATCAGAGATTCAATTAAATGCGAAATTCTTCCATATCATTTTTTCCCGGTGGATAGCATTTTCATACAAGAGGGACTGAATTTGTATATATTTCTGTGAGACCAGACAAAGCAATGGTGTTAAACAATCTGACCAAAGGTTCCAATGAAGGGGCACCGATTTGGCATTATACTTGAACAGTGTTTATGACTCATAAATTAACTAATTTGGGAAGAAATCTACACAAGGAGAGTCACAGAGTCTGGATGGGAGGAACCACCGCTATAAGCCTGGCCCAAAGAATCGACGCTAGTAATGGGAAGCCAATTAAGTCCGATCCTAAACCAACATAGGGGCGAAGCAAAGCTAATTAAGTAACGGGGGCACAAGGAAGACGTACTTCCCCCAAATCAAGGTGAAAATTAAGGTTACCTAACGAGAAAAAGGACGGACAGACTTGTAAAAATAGTCGAGATGTGAAGACTGGTGATGAAATGTGAAGTCAAACGGACTCGGTCACTATTTTCAAGTGCCCTTAGTCAACAGCCAGACAGTGTTATCTTTGATACAGTAAATATGTATACAATGTATGTAAAAATTATATGTATTTAAAAGAAATAGGTCGAGAAAATTAACTTTTAATGGTTAAATAATTTGTTCTCACAATATCTGCCCTTAAGACTCTCACATAAAACAAACTTCAATGAGTTTTGTAAAAAATGTTAAACATTGGCGTTATTTTTAAAAAGTTTGAATGCTACTAAATAAAATATTATAATTTAAATGACTAAATAGCGTAGTTAATGACCATTTTTTTCTTTTCAGATGAAGTTGGTAGACTCTCACAGTAAAGATAAATTTGAAGCGTTATTCACGATAAAAACTGTAGTGTACGCAACTGATCACTATCCGCCAATTCAATAAATAAAGGAAAGAATAAGAAATAGCTATTTTTAACACCAACATTTTGGTACACATAGTGTTATATTATTTTTTTCGCCACAGTTTTCTTGAGCCAAAAAGTTCAATTAGAAAATGTTGTACTCTACAGTAGCTAATCCAAAGTAAAAAAAATATATGCAATGTTAATGAATATAACTGTATCATTTACTATAGAAATAATTCGATTTCACTTTGATTCGTGCTGGAGGGGCCGACAGCCACTGAATCCAGATTTTGCATGAAATGTGTCTGCGCAGTTTTATTCGCAACTGATCCCGGATTTTCAGGGGGAAATTCTAGATATTTTAAAAAGCAATAACTAGTCGAATATTGCAGAAAATTGCACTGGGTTTATTTTTTTTCTTTAGATTTGTTACTGTAGATCGAAACTTTTTCGCTTAAGAGACCGTATAAGTACTTGGATCCTTTATTTTTATGAAAAATTGGAAAAATTATATGCAAGAATTTCGTATTTAATTTTAAGAAATTTCTAATTGGATGTATGTGTATAAAATCATTTGCATAAGTTAGAAAAGCAAGACCAACTATACAGAATCAAACTGTATATTTTTTATTTTGTCATAGTTAAAATATTTTTTCTTAATCTGATGTTTTATTACTTTCCCTATATACATAGTAGAATGTATAGGGAAAGTACTGTGGCAATGTTGGAAATGCGAATTTAAGGTTTCGACGGAATAGCACGCTTCAAGCATCCTGGACCTCGAATTCAACGTTTTTGAGGTGATGTCTGTATGCATGCGTGTATGTGTGTGCAGTGTTTCTTTCAGACTTACCTCCGCGGGAGGCAAAGTCCCCGGAGACGAGTATTCGTATCCTTCGGAGAGATTTTATGTTAATCTAGTTTATATTTATGTGACACACACAGCATTTAGATATATTTATATAGGGCAATTAGAAGACTTGCCCTCCTCCCCTAAAATTTCATTCACCTTCCCCGACCAAAAGTCCTGAAAGAAACACTGTGTATGTGTATTAGTGCCTGTGTATCTTAGTATGTATACGTGTCCCTAAGTCTATGACCGCGATACCTCTCTAACGCAGAGCATTTCGAAAAAAAGAATTGGTATGATTATTACAATCAATGAGTACTGAAACCCTCTTCATTTTAAATACAATCGATCGTTCATAAGACTCGGAAATTATTTTGGAAATGTTTTTGAAAGTATCATTGAAAAATCAGAACATTCAGTGTTAAACTACATTAATTATATTAATGTCAAATAATTATTTCATACGAAAGTTTTCGTTAAAGAACAAACGGCACAAGCTTTAGAACGCCAGATTGAACCGTTCTTGAGATATTGCACATTTTTCATATATAATTAAGAAAAAAAACTGAAGGCGTGGTCACCACGCGAGTTAGAAGTGAAACTTCTTGGGTTGAGGGAGTTATCAATGAAATCGTGCAAAAATTATATAGTGGTAAATGTAGTTAAATATTTAATTTAACAAATTTAATATGTCAATGTTAAAATATACAATGCACATAATATAATACATGACAAAGACAATATAATAAACCACAAAACATTCCTATTTAAGCTATTATTGCCATTTAAAAGAAAACGTAAATGAAAATGAAATTCCATTAGGAAATATTTATTTGCTCATAATTTAAAAATGAAATTAGTTTATAATAATTCATATATTATAAGATACATGATTCATTGATTGTAATTGTTCGAAATATCTAGAAAATACTGCGTTTCGTAGGTCCAGATTTTGTGGTTGATGTTGCTGGATCATTATTTTTTTCAATTTGAATTCTTGTGTATAAAAATTCAATAAGTGGCTGTGGTTCTAGAGAATTAAAATTGACATTAACATCTCCTTCGAAAATCATATGGTCAGAGAAAAGTTGAAAAACATTTCATACTAGATTTCGGCATAATAACTATATTTAATAGTTAAGACAGTAATCGAAGCTGACAATAACATATTACAAATATATAAAATATAACGAAAATATGAAACACTTTAAACTGACTCATTGCGTTGCAAATAACTGGGAGCATAACGAAAATATGTAACATGTCAGCCTCACTCATTAGTCTGCAAAGAGTGGGGCTATAATGACTCACTGGTGTGTGTAACAGAAAATGTAACGCTTCGTACTGACTCTACCAGTCTAAATTGTCTTGCCACGATTGATCATGGGCACAAGCGTAAATGAGCAGCCTGCATAATAAAATGCACAGAAAGGTAAGGGGGAAATGGCATTATTTTAACCATAGTGGGCAATGGTGAACTGACTATGATGGCAAATGAAAATTAATATTGAATCCATTAAACATCGACATTTATGTTTTTGCTGAAAATCAGTTATTTAAAATACTTGAGTAACAATATGTGTTTAAAGATTGCATTTGCTAAAGTGCACTTTAAGTGATTTTAAGTGAATGTACATTACTACTCATTTTTACCGTAGTCATTAGCTAGCATTCGGCAGATGTACAAAATTTATTTACTACAAAATTCTGCAGTGTATAATATGCGAGTGAGAAGGAATAGATACATAACGAATTCTCTTAAAAAGAGCTCGTGAATATATTTTATTGAAAGTGAATATTTTATTTTCTGGTAAATTAAATATATTCACTACAGAAGATAAATTTAGATATATCGTATTAAAATTAGAGGTTAAACGATTGTAAATATCTAACGTAGCCTTTTTAATGTAGAAATAATGAAAATTCCCATACTGCTAAGCAGACAAGTATTTTGTTTTAAAAACGCAAGGACAAAATTCTCTGAGTAATGTCACATGACCATGCTCTATTGGATGAGAATCACTTCCGTTTCACTTTTCGTTATCACTTGCATTACCGTGTCTTGAGAAGTTTCACTTCAAAGGTATATAAAATTAAAAAGTAGTAAATAATGTCAAGTAGGTTCAATTTCCATTTATGGAACCTAGAAAACAGAAAATGTGAATGTATGCCGGGGGAGCATGCTTTGTGTCAAATAACTTAACGTTATTACATCACACTTTTTAATAATCGTTAATTTCAATTTAAGGTTTTCAAGGATCGTTCTAAATTTAATCCATACCTCGATGTTTAACGTTCCTCTTTTTATAATTTTCCTTTTCTTCGTCTCTAATAAAAATAAGTCAATGTTTAAAATTGTATGGGCCTTTTATTTTTATAGTATTTTCTTAGTATTTTCCTCAACATCTTTCTCATTTTGAGAACTTACATTTCGCTAGTGTAACAGTTTTAAAGTAGTGACTTTTCATCCAAGAACCAGCGATGCGTAGCTGTTGTAACCAGTCATCTGTTAAATTCGAGTTCAAATCACTTCTTTAATGTTCCATATTTTTAGACGCTAGTAAAAGTGATTAATAACACTCAGTAACATGGGGAATTTGAATATCTTTATAGCGTTACTACTTAATATTTAAGCTTGTCAAAGACAGGGAAACTAATAAAATTAAGTTGTAAAAATATTTAAATGTTTTAGCTTGTTCATCACTGTATGGCGTTTAACTTCAAAAATATTTGCCTTATTCTAAAATTGAATCAGAGAGGTTTGGGTCGATACTATCAATGCAAAGTTTCAACCTTCGTGGTCACGGGAGGGCTCTTATAGGAACTAAAGATTTCCAAAACCCCTATTTTGCCAGCCGCCTGCGGAGAAATAAAAAATCCGTCGCCGTTAGGTTCTGTTTCGTAGTTAATACTCTGAGTGTGTAAATTATTTAGACTTCTAGATCAGTGGGGGGGGGGGGGACTTTTGAGAGGTCTGGAAAACAAAAACACGTTATAAATATAAATATAGACTAGTTGCGTCATGACTAGTAATAAAGTTTTCAAAACTCATTTTTAACACTTTACAACAAAGTTGAAAAGTGTTTATGGCTTTGTTCATTCTGTCTGTCTGTCTGTCTGTCTGTCTGTCTGTCTGTCTGTCCGTTAGCACGATAACTGCCGTAAAAATGACTTAATCAAAATGAAATTTCAGTATGTTGTTCAGATGGTCTGTAGGACCTACGGGAATATAAATGAATAATATCACCTAATTAGTTTTGGATTGAACCCGGGTTGAAAAAATGAAATACATTGAGCCCTATGGGACCTAATTTTTCAAACATTTTTTAAGCGGATTTAAAATTCACAAATTGCTTCGAAAATTTTAGGTAATAGTCAAATTGTTCCATAAAATATATAAAAAAAATTCAGCGAAATATATTCAGTAGTTTTTTAAATAAAAATTTGATTCAAATTTGATTTCAAATTTGATTATTGCTGCAACTAAGCCTATTTTTTACCTATGTAAAATGTAAACAGCAAAATATGTAGAATGAGTTGTATTAGAATTACTGTATTTCTTTAACACAAAATAATTCAGTCCATGGAGTCTGCATGGCTGATATGAATGAAATATTAATTGATTTTATAAACAGAAGGACGATTTTTTTCGATGAATTTTAAGCATAGAGTTTATGAATTGTAGCTCCATGGTCTTAATTTTTAAATAAAATAAATTATTATAGTATTGTGATGAATGAAATGAATGAAATCCTGCTTTTATAGAGAGATCCAGGCGTGTTATTTTTTCTATGACGTCATTTGAATTTATTTCAGTTGTTTTCGATGAAGTTTTCAAATATAATAAATTATCGTAGTATTATGTTAGTTTTAAAAATATTACCGTGGAATGTATTGCATTTTAGAGATATTTAAACCAGGCAATTTATATTTCAATGTCGTCATTTGAATGAAGTCCAATTTTTTCAATGAAGGTTTAAGTTTTCAAATATAATAAATCAATGTAGTATTGTGATAAATTTTAAAATATTACCGAGGAATGTATTGCATTTTCGACTTGTTTAAATAAAATTGCATTGAAGTTGGAAAGTGTTTCATAATCAATGCTTTAAACATGATTGATCTTTCTTGTTTAATATCGAATTACTATGTCTATTAATAATATTGCATCTTAAGATATTTTTTTATTCCCAAATGAATATTCATAGATAAACGTCATTAATGTTAGACTTAATTTTTCTTTAATCTCTGGTATGACTTTCTCAACATAATAAGGTACTTTATTCAATGCAAAATAATGATGGAGAACATCCACGGCACACTGATTTTTGATTTTGATTTGAGTTGAAAAAGTCCACCGACATTGAGCGCTTTTATGGATGGAAACATGTAAAATTATTTTAAAGTACCACATTCATTTCGCGTAAATATAACTTGACAATTGGAAATATTACTAAAGTCTGCTATACAATATAATGCATTATATTAAAATGTGTTAATTATAAATTCATCAATTTGGTGTCATTTTCGTCGTTTTTGCCAATTTGACGACATAATTGTCAATTTGGTCCCACATTAAAAAAGTTGCCAAGTTAGCAATATTTCACCAAATGAGTCGCCAAGGTCTCCAAATTTTTTGCCAAGTGTTACGTGCTTGATGATACTTTCTACTGTTCATTTTTATGTCTTTTTAGATATGCATTTATTTGAAAAACGTGCAATATCTCGAGAACGGTTCAAGCTAGATAGTTAGAATAACATAATACGCACAAAAATGAGTATGCATTTAGCATTATTAAAAGTTTTGATAATTTATGATTTTTTTCAAAAATTCATTCGAAAATGTGAGGTCTTTCAAACATGTAGTCTCGTTTAAAATAAGGTTCCAATATTTACGGATCGTACCAAATTATTTTCGAAACGCTACATTCGTTTGTAACATATCATATCCACAGGCTTGAGGACACACACATACGCACGCATACACATAGATATCACCTTAAAAGTTCGATTCGAGTTCAAGGGTGTTTTGAAACATGCACTTCCGTCAAAAACACGAATTCAATGAGCATTGTTATTAAAAGTAATAACATTGGGCAGGAATGGATCATTGTACCCGGGGCTCCTGAATTATGGCTAGTCATGTCAACATCTATACCATGCCGCTTTTTAAGGAATTCCCTTAAACTACATTAATTTCTCGTCTTTTGAAACATGACATGGGGTGACTTTAATCACGTCCCGCTTTCAAACCATGGTTTTGTTTGGGAGCCAATTCTAGAAGCCAATTAGATTTATTTGTATCTAATTTCGGGAGCCAATTAGACTTATCAGTACTTAATTTCGGGAGCCAATTAGAGTCATTAGTGCCTAACACTTATCGGACGAGAGCTTTAGCTTTCCGAATTGTGGTCGGTTGTGCAATCAACCACACCACTTCGATGTGATAAATTTCCTTTAATTACCCTAAAAAGTATTTTTTATGATCATAATTTCGTCACAGATAACATCATTCCGGACCGATTTCTTTCTTATTCTGCCTCATCAGATTGGAGCATCCGATATTTTCAGTGGCACCACGAAAACGTGTCGAGTGCCAAGTTTTGAGCATCCCCATGGAGAGCGACAATATAAATACAAGCATTTATATTTTTACAAATTGCGGGAAAGAAAATAGCTAATAAATTTAAATAATAGCTAAAAATTTTCTTTGTGAATAGCGTGCGTGGGAATTTGGCAACGGTTTAGGATTTGAAGAAAATTGAATTGTGTTATCTGTAAATATATTATTTTAATAGCTGGCGTTTATTTGCGACCCGGGCAATGACGGGTAATTCGTTCGAGTAAGAAACGTCAGTGAAAAACTTACTACTGAATATGGCCCAGTAGTTACTCTTTTAGAGTTACGGATAACTATGGCAGAATAAAAAGAATAGCTTCTTTCCTTCGATTTCGCTGTCCGTAACAAATTTAAAATGAAATATATTTTCCTTTTCTAATCGACTATCCCCTCTCTAGTGCCAACGCGACAGGATTAAAAAATAAGTGCACCAAAATTATCCACATGACCTCTCACAAGAATCCAATAAAAAAAAATGAAAAAATAATACCGTGTTGAACATACCTAATTCGTAAGCATTGGGTTTGTAGCTTTCTCATTTTTAATATGACTAGCATGGTTTTTAGAAACATTTGCATTAGTAATGAAATATGCCACCATATCCAGTTTGAAACCCATAACTATAAATTAAGAAAAGAAGGATTTTGAATTGTAAATCCCAGTTCTTACTTTATCAATCGTCTGGGATTTCTTTGTTATCATGGATTTGATAATATTGGATTATTTTGAATCAAAATGGAGTCTCCAGAAGGCTTGTCGGTTAATTGCAAATAATCAAAAATATATTATTTTATTTTTAATTTACAAGCATATTTGTGATGACACAATGTTGCTGTTTTATAATGTTTGAAATAATAACAATCAGTATTACGAAAATTAAACCGGGAAAATGAAGAAGTGTTAATGAAACGAATTAAAAAATTTAAGTAACTAGAGAAGCCTAACTTATGAAAACACTAATGGCTGACACAAAGAACCAGATATTTATATGTCGAGATAGATATTAGATAGGTATACAAATTAATACCTGCAATTAAACAAAGTGCTTCTAGATACCACAAAAATGATGGAATTCTGTTGTTACGTGATAGAATGTCGGGCAGCTGCGGGGAGGTTCGTTCTAGGCACTCTAACCAACCAAATTGTGGGGGGAAGAAGTAAAAGTAAAAATCTTCAATCTAGAAAAAGCAGAGCTTCATGGTAGCTGCTGTGTGTTGAAAAGGATTAGAAGCCAAAAGAGAAAGTTCGACCATCCCAATGATATAGTCAAATTGAACCAGCGACAATATTGAATCTGGTGCGCCTGGGGCAACGTCAATGGACGGCTAAATTGTTCTCACTCTGGCCGCTGTAATAAAGGCGAATGACGAAGGTCAAAGTGCCTGGCCATTTGAAAAAAACAAACAAAACAAACAAAAAAACAATGCAGAAAGAACTGAGATCTATTTTGATAAGAGGCTAATGAATTTTATATCAACATCATTGCCCGCTCCCAAATCTTGAAGTTGAAACATGTTGTAAATTAATATTTTTCAGACTTATTTAATTTTTAGTGTAAAAATTTTGAAGATTTTTAAAACTAAAAAAATATTTTATAAAGGATAATTCTCTTTATTTAAGACTTCTAAAATAACGTTCTTAACTAACAGTTGTAAACATCTAGAAATTTAGAAAGTGGGTTATTGCATTTGTTTTTCTTAATTACAACGCATCTAAAACATAGTAATTAAATATAAGAAATTTAATTGATTAAATTAAATACAAAATTATCACTTCAACTTCAATGCTCATATTCAGTAATTTCTACATTTATTTTTCCTATGTACGTAGTATAATATATAAGGAAAGTATTATGACGGGGTTAAAAATTCGAATTCGCCTTATCAACGGAAGTTTGAAGCAACCCTGAACTAGAATTGAACGTTTCAGGTGATGTCTGCTTGTGTGTGTATGTCCATAAGTAGTCTGTAAACGTCATAAGTAATTTAAATAGGGGTATACACCGCCAGTTGCGGAATAGCCGTAATCTTGGATTTCGTAATTCTGGACGAGGGGGGGGGGGGGGGCTAAAGAGGAAAATGGAAAAAATTTGGGGATTTTAATTTTTTAGAAACTTTTTTTCGCTTGGCAACGGCAGTGTAGTCTTGTACGAGGGTATTGTTTTCGGGTTGCCATAGCAACACCTGGGGTATAGAAACTTTTTGGGGATGTTAACGGCTAGGGTTCACCGGCAGTTGCGGAATGGAACCATCAGCGCCCCCTATCGGCGGAAAGAGGAATTATTCAGAATGGAACTTAGAAATATTTTTTGTTTGGTGTTTGGGTTGTCATAGCAACACCTGGAGGATAAAAACTTTTTGGGGAGTGGCAACGGCTGGGATTCACCGGTAGTTGCGGAATAGAATCATCAGCGTCCCTTAGCGGCGGAAAGCGGAGCTGTTCAGAATGGAACTGAAAAATATTGTTTGTTTGGTGTTTGGGTTGCCATAGCAACACCTGGGGCATAGAAACTTTTTGGGGATGGAAACGGCTGGGGTTCACCGGCAGTTGCGGAATGGAACCATCAGCGTCCCTAGCGGCGGAAAACGGAACTATTTAGAATGGAAATTAGAAATATTTTTTGTTTAGCGTTTGGGGTGCCGTGGTAACGCTGGGGAATAGAAACTTCTTGGGGGTGGCAACACCTCGGCTTCTGCGACAGTTGCGGAATGGAACCTCAGCGCCCCTAGCGGTGGAAAGGGGTACTAATTAGGACGGTACTTAGCAATTTTCTCGCTTAATGGTATTTTTTCCTAATATTGAAAGGTGATACTTTTATGTATGTTTAGCATTCAGGTTGCTATGGTTAAGAGTTCTGGGCTAGAAGATATGATATAATCCATGGTTCTGGGGTATACCGCAGCGCTACATCGTAGTGGAAAACTTAAAGGATGGAGCTAAAAATTGTTTTCTAAGTTAATTAAATTAAGAGGTTAAGTACTGAATATCCTTGTGCCGAGGGAAAAAGAGTTCTTACACTATCCCTTCGCTATATCGCGGTTACGAACTGTGAATTTTGCTGTGAAGTTAACTGTGAGAATCCTGCACCATCGTGATGACGGGAATAGTATGCAAGACGATGCTTGAGAATTTCTTAAAATACAAATGTAAGAGTTTGTAACTTACAAAATTTAACCAGTATGTGTTTTTATTTGTTAAAAACAACCAAAAATGTGGTTCTCTGAATAAGTTGAATTTCGGGGATTTCAGGAATTATAGAATTTCTCTATGGGAAATAAGATGGATTTTTACTCTTTTGCAAATTTTTCACAAAAAATTTGTGTTTTTGCAAAAAAAGGGCCAAAAATGCGTGTTTTCGAAAAAGCTGAATTTCGGGAATTGCAGAATTTCTCTATGGGAAATAACATGGGTTTTCGCACTTTTACAAATTTTTCACCAAATTTAACAAAAAGGTGTTTTTATTTGTTAAAAACTGTAAAAACAATCAAAAATGCGTATTTTTTGAATAAGTTGAATTTCTGGGATTTCGGGAATTGTAAAATTTCTCTACGGAAAATAACATGGGTTTTCGCACTTTTATAAATTTTTTGCAAAATTTCGTAAAAATGTGCGGTTTTTGTGAAGAAGTGACCAAAAATGTGTGTCTTTTGAATAAGCGGAATTGGCTGAATTTTTAAAATTTTAATATTTCTCTTTGGGAAATAGCATGGGTTTTCACGCTTTTACAAATTTTTCACAATAAATGTGTGTTTCTGCAACAAAAACGGCTAAAAATGAGTGTTTTCGAACCAGCTGAATTTCAGAATTTGTAGAATTTTTCTATGGGAAATAACATGAGTTTTCGCACTTTTACAAATTTTTCACAAAATTTAACAAAAATGTGTTTTTATGTGTTAAAAACTGTAAAAAACAACCAAAAATATGCGTTTTTTGAATAAGTTGAATTTCAAAGATTTCGAGAATAGTAGAATTTCTCTATAAGAAATAACATGGGTTTTCACACTTTTACAAATTTTTCGCAAAAAATCGTAAAAATGTGTGGTTTTTATAAAATAAAACGGCCAAAAATATGTGTTTTTTTTAATAAGCGGAATGGACCGAATTTCTAAAATTCAGAATTTCTCTACGAGAATAACATGGGTTTTCAAACTTTTTTCACAATAAATGTGCGTTTTTGCAAAAAAAACAAACGACCAAAAATGCGTGTTATTGAACAAGCTGAATCTCGGGAATTTCGAGAATCTTGGAAATTGAGTGAATTTAAGGGGATATGTATGCTCAATGAGGGTGGGAGACGGCAGGCTGTTTATCGACTATTGACGATCCGCTGAACATTTAAGTGAGTAATGTTACGAATCCCACATTCATTTTAGTCTTAAAATCTGGAAAAAAAATATATACTTATTTTAAAAATAAGTATTTGAAAAGGGGTAATGTCTCAATTTATACACATATGTTGCCTTATTTCTCTAACTCCCATCATTTTCAAAAATATCAGGATATATTAGAGCCTTCCGCGTTTAAAACACGTAAAAATGATATAAGTGCCAACGCTCCCTCCCAATCCTTTGTGCGAACAGAGGTATATTTAAAGCATTTTCGGCACTAGGAGAATGCGAATGCAGTGGGTGTTCACACGTGTCATCCCGCTTAGTGAAGAATTTCTTTATAGGGAATGCGAGTGAATCTATACATATATTTAAAGTATATAAAGTTGAAAAAAGATTGTCTTGTGATATTCAACGTTTAAAAAAATAACATGCGTGTTAATTTCCTTACGGCGAATAACATATTTTCGTATGCATACTAGTTTTAAATAAAATTTAATAAATTCAAGTTTTTATCTTTCAAAAAAACTGATAGATACAATTTGTGGTGTTTCAAAAACTGCTAAACGTGATTTTGTACTTGGTGAAATTTAACACAAGATATTATGCGTCGAGTAAAATTGAACACATATAACTTTCTAAGGGAGGCAGAAACACCTAATGATGTAGGTGATATGTGTGATACATAAGCCCAACGCAAAGCGAGAGAAATAAATGGTAAGATAGTTTTAAAGACGAGACTTTGACATTTTTTCGATAAATGGGGTGTTTAGGGTTATTTAACGTGTTGTTGTTGTTGTTGAAACCCAGACCGTCCGACCTACCAGAATGGTGTAAGGTAACTGTTTGGACGGTCGGGAAGTGCCACCCACTTTAGACTGGAACCCAGAGGGGGAGGCATCCACAGGGACCGTATCCTCCTTCCCCTACCACAAATCTCTCGGAAGGACTTACGGACCCACATGTTTAGCGTGATCGTACTCCGCATGAACACGGCGGCAGTTTTGACAGTGGCTGGAATCGAACCCGGGCCTACCGAGTGCAACTCCAGCGCGCTAACCAATGAGCTACCGCGCCCTGGGTTATTTAACGTGTGAATGATCGATGCACAGCAATAAAATGGAGAACTAGGCTTAGTTTTTAAGAATAGTATTTTGAAGTTTTTAGCTAAATGTAATAAGTACAATATGTACTAACATTTTATAAGATGATATCACCTGCAGAGGAAGTATGAAGCGAATCCATCACCAACACCTAGTTATGAAGTGCCGAACTAGAAGAATATTTTTACGATGGAAAATTTCAAATCCTTAGCTAAATGTAATGTTTTGAAATTGTTAAAGGGTTGGAAATGCTTACTGAGGACGCATACATGATACTTATAACCTATACATAGTCGTGTAGTAGAGAACTCACAGATATTTTTTCATGATTAGAACTTGAATTTTTAGATAAATACGATTTCTACTAACTACTAAAAAGTCAGAAATGCTTACTGAGGGGGGTTTATATATAATGCATATAGCCAACACCCACCGGTGGAATGCAGATCTAAGGTAGTATTTTCAGGAGAAGACTTGGAATTTTTAAATAAATGGAGTATTTTAGAGCATTTAAAGAGATGTAAAAATATCATAAGATAGTATCCATGATACACGCAACTAATATAGGACAGCAAAATGAAAACTTCACTATTTTCTGAGACTGAACTTCAAATTTTTAAGTAAATGCAGGTCCTTGGAAACTTTTAATGAGCTATGTATGATACACATGCCCGATCACAGTGATGGAAAAGTGATACCAGAACAGTTTTTAAACATGGGACTTTAGATTTTGGATCTAAATGAGATATCAAGAAACATTTAAAGGGGTTGAAAATATCTAATGAAGCGGAATGCGGGTGTACTCACCCAAGGTACCTAACGGTGAAATTATGAACTAAGATAGATTTTTAAAGAATTTATTAGTTCTAGATAAATGACAATTTATTCTAGCTTTTAAAGAAATGGAAACGCCTAGTGAGATAGTTTGGAATGAATACAACGCTGATACATAACAGCGAAAGGAAAATTTCAGTATCGTTTAAAGAGTGAACTTCAAATTTCGAAATAAAGGTGCATGTTTGGAAACTTTTAATGGGCTATGTGTGATACACATACTCGATATAACAGTAAAATGGTGAACTATGAATAATTTTTAAGTACATAAATTTGGAGTTTTTATTTAAATAGGGATTTCTACTAATTTTTAAAAGGATAGAAAAGCATATTGATGGGAATACAACAAATTTTGAAGTACATAACTTTGGATTCTTTAGTTAAATAGGGATTTCTACTAATTTTTAAAGTGATAGAAAAGCATACTGAAGGGCATACAGCAAATTTTTAGGTGGGGACTTTGAGAATTTTTTAGCTAAATAGGGATTTCTACTAACTTTTAAGGGAGTAGAAACACATAATGAAGGGTATAGGTTGTATTAACTACGAACACATAGTGGTAAAATGGAGAATTAGGATATTGTTTTAAAGATCGAACTTTAAATTTTTTTTTAACTAAGCTCAATATAACAACACTTAAAGCGGATGAACACGCAGATTGAGACGGCATGTGGGATACACATCATCCGTATATAGCAACGAAAGTAGAACTAACCAAGTTTTTAAGGGTAGAATTTTGGTTTTTTTAGGTAAATGAGAATGCTTAGAAACCCCATATTAAGTCGGAATAGAATGACACCATCATCGAAACCTATCGGGGAAAATGGGAATTAGGGTAATATTTTAAGGATGGATTTATAAGTAAATGCTATTTTCTAAAATACCTGAAAAATTGTTAACTATTGCATATTTGTATGTTATCCGTAAAATTTTATGAGTTCTGATATGCTGTATAAACATAACAATGGGGATAATCTACTGGCACACAACACCCAGAGCTAAAAACTCGGTTCTTAATATTAAACGTGTGTATAAATCTAATTAATAATTGATAATGCTGACTTTGCTATGCTTTTAAAAGATAGTGATTGTTTACCACTTATTAAAAAATTAAAGTTATTTCTTTTAAAAATATCCCTAGTTCTCCTTTCTACCACGAGGTGGCACTGATGCTGCGGTATGCACATACCACATATATCGCTACTGTTGTGTTGTAAACTCTTAGACAGTTTCTTTAGATCTTTTAAAAAAATCTAAAATATCATCTTTAAAATTTACACTAGTACTTCCTTTTTTATCGCTAGGTGTCGGTGATCTGAATTACACATACCGCTTCATTACATGTTTTTCACCCCCTTTAAAAGCTATTTACTTAGAAATTTTAAGGGTCATTCTTTAAAATATTCGTAGTACCTCATTTCGCTGTTATTTGGCGGTGATGAATTCATCTCATACAGACTTATTAGGCGTTTCTGGCTCTTTAAAAGTTTCTAAACATCTCATTTACCTAAAAAATTCAGCGTTCCATTCTTAAAATGTTACCTAATTCTACATTTAACTATTATGTGCCGGTGATGAGTATCACCAATGCCGCCCCAATCTGCGTATTCATCCGCTTTACGTGTTGATATATTGCGGTTAGTTAGAAAAAATCTAGGTTGTTATTTTAAAAAAGTTATCTTAGTTTTCCCTCTTTCATTACTATGTATCGGCTGTTTGTATCACACATGTCGTCTTAGCAGACATTTACACCCCCTTTAAAAGTTTTTAAACATAGCATTTACCTAAAAATCTAAAGTCCCATCCTTAAAATATTACCGTAATTCCCATTTTCCCCGATAGGTATCGATGATAGTATTATTCTATTTGGACTTAATATAGGGTTTTCTAAGCATCTTCATTTACCTGAAAAAACCAAAATTCTACCCTTAAAAACTGTTTTAGTTCTACGTTCGTTGCTATATGCGGATGATGTGTATCACACACGCAGGCTTAATCTGTATATTCATACGCTTTAAGTGTTATTATATTGCGCTCAGTTAGAAAAAAAATTAAAGATCGATCTTTAAAACATTATACTAATTCCCCATTTTACCACTAGGTGTTAGTAATGATTACACCCTATACCCTTCAGTATGTGTTTCTACTTCCTTAAAAGTTGGTAGAAATCCCTATTTAGCTAAAAATGTGCTGATTTCCCTTCAGTATGCATTTCTATTCCATTAAAAATTAGTAGAAATCCCTATTTAACTAAAAAATCCAAAGTTATGTACTTCAAAATATGCTGTATGCCCTTCAATATGCTTTTTTATCCCTTTAAAAGTTAGTAGAAATCCCTATTTAATTAAAAAATCCTAAGTTATGTACTTGAAAATTATTCGAAGTTCAGCATTTTACTATTATATCGAGTATGTATATCACACATAGCCCATTAAAAGTTTCCGAACATGTACATTTACTTCGAAATTTGAAGTTCAGTCTTTAAACAATACTGAAGTTTTCCTTTCGGTGTTATGTATCAGCGTTGTATTCACTCCAAACCATCTCACTAGGCGTTTCCATTGCTTTAAACGCTAGTATAAATTGTCATTTATCTAAAATTTCTAAAGTCTTTACTTTAAAAATCCATCTTAGTTCATAATTTCACCGCTAGGTGCCTTGGGTGAATACACCCCCCATTCCGCCTCATTAGATGTTTTCATCAGCTTTAGATGTTTCTTGATATCTCATTCAGTTCCAAAATCTAAAGTCCTATTTTTAAAAATTGTTCTAATAACCCCTTCCTAATGTTTATATGCTGGTCATGTGCATTATACATACCCACTTGATAAACGCTAGAACTCTCTAAGATTTCGTAGATTCTCCATTTAACTGAAAAAACTTAAAGTCCCATCTTTAAAAACTGCTCTGGTATCACTTTCCCATCACTATGATCGGGCATGTGTATTACGCATAGCCCATTAAAAGTTCAAACACCTACATTTACTTACAAATTTGAAGTTCAGTCTTTAAAGAATAATGGAGTTTTCCTTTCGCTGTCCTATATTAGTTGCGTGTATCGTGGATACTATCTTATCATATGTTATATCTCTTTAAAGGCACCTAAATACTCTAATTAATTAAAAATTCTAAGTCTTCTCCTAAACATACTACCTTAAATCTACATTCCACCGGTGGGTGTTGGTTATATGCATTATATATAACCCGCCCCCCTCACTAAGCATTTCTGCCTTTTTAGTAGTTAGTAGAAATCGTATTTATCTAAAAATTCAAGTTCCAATCATGAAAATATCTCTGTTAGTTCTCCATTTCCCGACTATGTATCGATTATAAGTATCACGTATGCGTCCTCAGTAAGCGTTTCCAACCTTTTAAAAGCCTTAGACCATTACATTTAGCTAAGGACATTAAATTTCCTATCGTAAAAATATTCATCTAGTTTGGCACTTCATAACTAGGTGTCGGTGATAGATTCGCTTCATACTTCCTCTGTAGGTGATATCACCTTATAAAATGTTCGTACATATTAGATTTAGCTAAAAACTTCAAAGTCATATTCTTAAAAACTAAGCCTAGTTCTCTATTTTATTGCTATGCATCGATCATTCACACGTTAAATATCCCTAAACACCCCATTTATCGAAAACATGTTAGAGTCTCGTCTTTAAAACTATTTTACCATTTATTTCTCTCGCTTTGCGTTGGACTTGTGTATCACACATATCACATCATTGGCTGTTTCTGCTTCCCTTAGAAAGTTATACAAGTGTTAAATTTTACTCGACGCATATTACCTTATGTTAAATTTCACAAAGTACAAAATCACGTTTAGCAGTTTTGGAAACACTGCAGATTGTATTTATCAGTTTTTTGAAACATAAAAACTTGCATTTATTAAATTTCACTTAAAACTATTGTACATACAAAAATATATATTATTCGTCGTAAGGAAATTAACACGTATGTTGTTTTTTAGACGTTGAAAATCCCAAGACGGTCTTTATTCAGCCCTCTATCCCTTGAATATATGTGTAGACTAACTCGCATTCCCGATAAAGCAATTCCTAACCAAGCGGTATGACACGTGTGAACGCCCAATGTATTCGCATTCTCTTAGTGCCGGCGATGCTTTAAATATACCCCTCTCTCAGCACAAAAGATTGAGAGGGAGTGTTGGTACTTATATCATTTTTACGAGTGTTAAACGCAGAGGGCTTTAGTATACACTGATATTTTAGAAAATGATGGGGTTTAGAGAAATAAGACACAATATGTTGTTGTTGTTGTTGTTACCCAGACCGTCCGACCTACCAGAAAGGGGTAAGGTAACTGTTTGGACGGCCGGGATGTGCCACCCAATTTAGACCGGAACCCAGTGGGGGAGGCATCCACAGGGACCGTACCCTCCTTCCCCTACCGCCAACCTCTCGGAAGGACTTACGGACCCACATGTTTAACGTGATCGTACTCCGCGTGAACACGGCGGCAGTTTTTTGGCAGTGGCTGGAATCGAACCCGGGCCTACCGAGTGCAACTCCAGCGCGCTAACCAATGGGCTACCGCGTGAGACATTAACCCTTTTTCAAATATTTATTTTTAAAATAAGTATATTCTCTGGGATTTTTCTAGATTTTAAGACTAAAATGAATGTGGGATTAGTAGCATTACTCACTTAAATGTTCAGCGGATCGCCTATAGCCGATAAACAGACTGCGGTCTCCCACCGCCATTTAGTATACACATCCCCTTAAATTAACTGAATTTCCAAGATTCTCGGGATTCCTGAGATTCAGCTTGTTCAAAAACAGATATTTTCGGCCGTTATTTTGCAAAAACACACATTTTTTGTGAAAAAATTGCAAAAGTGTGAAAACCCATGTTAATTCCCATAGGGAAATTCTGAAAATTTAAAAATTCGGCCAATTCCGCTTATACAAAAACACACATTTTTAGCCGTCTTTTTGTAAAAACCACACATTTTCACGATTTTTTGCGAAAAATTTGTAAAAGTGCGAAAACCCATGTTATTCCCATACAGAAATTCTACATTTCCCGAAATCCTCGAAATTTAACTTTTTCCAAAAACGCAAATTTTTGGTTGTTTTTGTCAAATAAAAACACATTTTTGTTAAATTTTGTAAGTCCGAAAACTTACATTTGTATTTAACGAACTTCTCAAACATCGTCTTGCATACTATTTCCTTCATCACGATGGCGCGGGATTCTCACAGTTAACTTCACAGCTAAATTCGCAGTTCGTAACCGCGATATAGCGTAGGGATAGTGAAAGAACTCTTTTTCCCTTGGCACAAGGATATTCAGTACTTAACCACTTAATTTAATTAATTTTGAAAACAATTCAAAGCTCCATCCTTTAAGTTTTCCACCACGATGTGGCGCTGCGGTATACACCAGAACCATAGATTGCATCATATCTTCTGGCTCAGAACTCCTAATCATAGCAACCTCAATGCTAAACATACATAAAATTATTACCTTTCAATATTAGAAAAAATCCCATTAAGCGAGAAAATTGCTAATTATCGTCCTAATTAGTACCTCTTTTCACCGCTAGGGGCCCTGAGAGTTTCATTCCTCAACTATCGCAGAAGCCGAGGTGTTGCCACCCCCAAAATGTTTCTATTCCCCAGCGTTACTATGGCAACCCAAACGCCAAACAAAAATATTTTTAAGTTCCATTTTGAATAGTTCCGCTTTCCGCTAATAGGGGACGCTGATGGTTCCATTCCGCAACTGTCGGTGAACCCCAGAGGTTGCCACCCCCAAAAAGTTTCTATCATCCAGGTGCTGCTATGGCAACCCAAACACCAAACAAAAAATATATTTAAGTTCCATTCTGAATAGTTCCGTTTTTTGCCGCTAGGGGCGCTGATGGTTCCATTCCGCAACTGCCGGTGAACCCTAGCCGTTACCACCCCCTAAAAGTTTCTATCTCCTAAGTGTTGCTTTGGCAACCCAAAAACAATACCCTCGTACAAGCTACACTGCCGTTGCCACCCGAAAAAATGTTTCTAAAAAATTAACCCCCTTAAATTTTTCCATTTCCCTTTTTTACCCCTCGTCCTGGATTACGAAATCCAAGATCGCGGCCATTCCGCATTATTCCGCTCCTGGTGGTCAACACTCCTATTTTTACTACTGCCATATCTCTCTAACAAATATAGCGCTTTGAACGAAATTTGGTGCATATATTACAATGTTAATTCATCATATATTTTTACAAAAATGACGATGAATTATCGGAAATGACATCAAATGGATGAATATATTATTAGAATATCTTAATATATAGACTGTATTGCTTATTGCGGATGCTGTCAATATTAATAGTTGTCCATTTAGGGTTGCATAAAATATAAGTTAATTGAGCACTCCGAAATAGTTTAAGATGTTATCATTCTAAAAAACGTCCAATGTACAATTCAATGTTAAAAACCTTCTGTAGTAGATATTATACATCATCATTTTACACTGTTAAAGAAATAAATTTATTGCATTATATAGGGAAATTCATGTGCTGCGCATATCATATATTTACAGTTTTATTACTGCAACATAGACATTCTACGGAAATTAAAAATATAGTATTTTTCTTCTGCGATAATCCGCATTTTAAATCATTGTATTGTCAAATGTTTTGAAATTTTTGATTTTGGAAGTGGTTTTTCTTTCAAACAATTAAATATGAATGTTTTAGAAAAATAGTAGATTTTCAATTACCATAAATAAATTTGTTGCTTGTAAGAAAGTAATGTACGCAACTTCCTTGAATAAAACAGGCATATGTTCGTGTGAAAACAACAGGTATATGTTAGTAAGAAAATAACTCCAGGCATATGTTAGTAAGAAAATAACTCCAGGTATATGTTAGTAAGAAAATAACTCCAGGCATATGTTAGTAAGAAAATAACTTACAAAACATTCTCCATAACGCAGCCATTTTATTTACTGTAATTGAAAATCTATTTTTTTCCAAAACTTTCATTCCAAGATCCGTAAATCCCATTTGAGATAAACCTCTACTTTTTACATCTAAAATTCGCATCTAAGCCATTGACTCACCTGGTGGGAAGAATGTTAATGGTGTGCATTTTATTATGGTATAAATACTATTTTTTGCGAAATCAGATGCATATTGTCATATAATTATTGGATTCTATTTTATGGTTTTGATATCTCTAAATAAAATAGTTTTATCCTGTAAAATTTCTCTCAAACATGCACCAGAGATTTTGTATGATCGTGATTCTTTTCATTGCGAAATAAACTAGAAGCAAAACAGGAAGAATCTTTTGCTAAATTTAAATATGGAAACTCTTCGAGAATATAAAGAAATATTTTCTCACTACATTTGAATACCCATTTTTACTATAGAAATCCCATTTAGGAATAAATAAAATATTCAACTTTAGCCAATTGGTGAGGTAAAGTCGATTCGATTGGTGAAAACATTTCTTTTCTTACGTAATTCACTTAAACATTATGCAAATTTGAAACGATAGCTCTTGTATTGGTTTATAGGAGAAAGTATATATGGCCATTCACTTTCAAAGTCTAGACAGAACATTTAAACGTTTTATTTTATTAAGTCAAATTTTACTTTAGTGGAAACTTTTAGTGTTGTGAATAACAAAACTCAATATGTATTATTTTTTAATAGTGACAAAAACAGCACTATGCCAGAATACTTTTTTCAACAGGTTTATCTCTAAAATTTAAAAAAACAAGAAAGATCAATCATGCATAAAGCATTGATTATGAAACACTTCCCAACTTCAATACAATTTTATTTAAACATCTCTAAAATGCAATACATACCTCGGTAATATTTTAAAATTTATCACAATACTACATTAATTTATTATATTTGAAAACTTAAACATACATAAAAAAAATGAACTTCATTCAAATGACGGCATTGAAATATAAATTGCCTGGTTTAAACATCTCTAAAATGCGATGCATTCCTCGCTAATAATTTTAAAATTATCATAATACTACGATGATTTATTATATTTGAAATCTTATCGAAAACAACTGAAATTTATTCAAAAGGCGTCATAGAAAAAATAACACGCCTGGCTCTCCTGCCATCTATAAAAGCAGCATTTCATCCATAAATAATTTCCCATTCATTTCATTCATCCCAATACTATAATAATTTATTTTATTTAAAATATAAGACCATGGAGCTACAAGTAATTAAACTCTATGCTTAAAATCTCATCGAAAAAAATCATCCTTCTCCCTGTAAAATCAATGAATATTTCATTCGTATCAGCTATGCAGACTCCATGAGCTAAATAATTTTGTGTTAAAAAAATACAGCAATTCTAATACAACTCATTCTACATATTTTGCTGTTTGCATTTTACATAAATGAAAAATAGGCTTCGATGTAGAAATAATCAAATTTGGATGATAATTTAAACTCAAATATATTGTCATTGCGTTGTTTCAGTATGTAGATGCACAGAATTTAAGCAAAAATAAAGTGGTTTTAGGACGGATACACCACTCAATATGAATTAAAAAGAACTTTAAAAATCACGATTTTGCGACAAGATGGATGCCATATTTCATTCTGAAGTCGGTCACGTGATCTTTTCATATCATGGCCACGTGATCGCTTCATATAAGAAGTGTAATTATTACTTAAATTTTTATTTAAACAACTACTGAATATATTTCGCTTAATTTTTTTTATATATTTTATGGAACAATTTGAATATTACCTAAAATTTCTGAAGCAATTTGTGAATTTTAAATCCGCTTAAAAAATGTTGGAAAAATTAGGTCCCATAGGGTTCAATGTATGTCATTTCTTCAACCCGGGTTCAATTCAAGACTAATTGGGTGATATTATTCATTTATATTCCCATAGGTCCTACAGAGCGTCTGAACAACATACTAAAATTTCAATTTGATTAAGTCGTTTTTACGGCAGCTATCGTGCTAACGGACAGACAGACAGACAGAATGAGCAAAGTCATAAACACTTTTCAACTTTGTTGTAAAGTGTTAAAAATGCACTGAACTGACTGAGTGAGGAGGTAATGTATAAAAATTATCGAGCGAGCTCTAGATAGAATTTTGGTTGTGTTGTCATCCGTATCCGTTTAGAGACCAAGAGGAAAATGAGAAATTTGTAAAACGCCTTGCTGCCTCAACCGGGAATCGAACCCTGGATCTCCGAACTGACCAGCTGAATCTAGTTTTAAAATAACGTGCTAACGGCTTCACACCACTGCCCTGTATGAAGAAAGCGTATATTGTTACATAATAAACGAAGATGTCTGTGTGTCTGGGCAGTTTGTTGCAGGAAAGCGTCGTTCGATTATGAAATTTGGTACACAGGTCCTTCAGGTCTGAAATAGGTGCACCTAGGTCTTATTTTCTTTTAATTTTGAATTTGTTTTTTAGTTACTTTATGTTTTAGTCCAATATTATTATGTTTTAGCCTTGGTCTTTTATGTTTCAGCCCGATTTACTACAATTTTGGGCGATATTCTCATAAATAGATCCCTTAGCGACCTAAAATATTTACTATTGCTACCTATTGTGTTATTAGTTGTATATTGTTCCTTTTTACGCTTATTGGTGTTTTTAAATAAAAGCGTTTGATATCAGAAATCTCATTTTTGTATACTGAGCGTACACGCACGATTTGAGAGGATGCATCGTAACAACACGTAGATTTAGATATTTCCCATTTGTTAATAACTAGTGACAACAAAAGCACTAACTCTTAAATGTTTGTTTGACAGATTTTAAATCTAACACCAAATAAAAGTTTTGTAAAGACTATTCTGCTTACGAATGAGAATACATTTTTTGCATTGAAAGAAATTATGAAAGAAACAAAAAACATTATTTATTTCACAGTCTCAAAATATGCTTTTCCCCATAAGTAAACGTTAAAGTGTTTTATACAAATTACAAAAGAACATGCAATTTTTTACGTATTACACAATACACGGCATACAGCAAAAGTGATGCGTTAAAACAGTTGACTTTCGTATTTTGATGAATCTGCATTGTTTGATCATCTCTGAATACAAATAATTTTTTTTACGTAAATCAAATCTCCCAAACTTCAGTAAAAATAATTATAAAGTATAAACTGCATTAATAACACAACATTTATAAACTATATTAATCTCACATAGTGCATTAAGTACGGCGTACAAAGTAAAAACTTCATTAATAATATAACATAACAATTTAGGATCGGTATCTGAAGTACAGTTTATAACACAGTATGTACCAAATTAGTAACATTATCCAAAGCTGAATTATATTTAGAAACCCAGAGTAATACAAAATAGTAACCGTATCTAAATTAAACAACTTTAACTAATTTTTATATTCTGTGTAATTAAAGGATCTAAAGTAAAACTTTGCTTATAACATAATATAAAACAATTTAGAAATTTACCTAAAATAAAAACGTCGTTAATAAAACAGTATATAACAAATTAGTAGTGGTATCTAAAGTCAAATGTTCATTAATAATACAACATATTACAAATAATTTGGTATATGTTGTGTTATTAAAGTTCTTTATACAATAAATTTTTAACACTTTACAACATAGTTGAAAAGTGTTTATGACTTTGTTCATCCTGTCTGTCTGTCTGTCTGTCCGTCCTTCCGTTAGCACGATAGCTGCCGTAAAAATGACTTTATCAAACTGAAATTTTAGTATGTTGTTCAGATATTCTGTGGGACCTATGGGAATGTAAATGTATAATACCATCCAATTAGATTTGGATTAAACCAGAGTTGAAAAAATGACATACATTGAACATTATGGGACCAAATTTTTAAAACATTTTTTAAGCAAATTTTAAATTCACAAATTGCTTCGAAAATTTTAAAAAGTATTCAAATTATCGCATAAAATATATAAAAAAAATTCAGAAAAATATATTCAGTTGTTTTTGAAATAAAAATGAAAATAATAATATCACCCATTATATGAAGAGACCACGTGACCATTACATGGAGAAATCACGTCATCCACATCAAAATACAATATGGTATCCATTGTGTCAAAATCGTGATTTTTAAAGTTCTTTTTAATTTATATTTGGTGTTGCATCCGTCCTAAAACCGCTTTTTTTTAATTTCTGTACATCAATGTTCTGAAACAATGCAATTATAATATATTTAAATTTAAATGATCTTGATTATTTCTACAACTAAGCCTTATTTTCACTTATGGAGATTGTAAACACATCAAGCTGTAAGATGAGTTGTATAAGAATTTCCGAATTTCTTTAACGCAAAATTATTCAGCGCTGGTGTCGTATAGTTGATATGAGTGAAACAGTCATTGATTTTGCATAGATTCCACATATTGATTTTGTATAGGTTGCACAGATTAATTTTGCAACAGACAATTTTATAACACACTTTTTCGGCGAAGTTTTAAGCACAGTGTTAAATTACTTTTACGACCCTGGTTTTAAGCTTTTAAGTGAAATAATTTATTGTAGTATTGTGATGAATAAAAGGAATAGAATAAATGTTTATGAATGAAATTTTTACTGCTTTTTCATAGAGAGCCATTCAATTTATATTTCAATGACGTCATTTGAATAAATTTCATTTTTTTCGATGAAGTTTTCAAATATAATAAATTATTGTAGTATTGTGATAATTTAAAAAATATTACCGCTGAATGTATCGCATTTTAGAGATGTTTAAATAAAATTGCATTGTTGCATTGTAGTTGGAAAGTGTTTCATAATTAATGCTTCATGCATGATTGATCTTTCTTGTTAATATATTTTTCTCAGTATCATATGGGTGTAAGTTTGTGGGCAAGATTTATTTCGAACGTATTTATTGTTTCAACCTTATTTCATAAGAAGGCTTTGGATTTTTATGTAGGTAACCAAATTGGTAAAAGTATATAAACTCAGGGAAGGAACAGTCAGTGGTTAAAGCATGAGCATTGCATTCGGTGTACCCGAGTTCGATTCCCGGGTTCTGGTCTAAATTGGGTGGCACTGTACCAGTCGTCCAAACAGATACCTTACATCTTCGGGTAATTAGACAGTATGGGAAAAAATATATTGTCTAAATTTAAACATTCGTTAATAATAAAGCATGTTAAAAATTATTAGCCGTGTTGACATGAAAATCTTAATAACAAAAGAAATCAATAACATAATGTAATATATGCTCTGTTATTAACAGTTTTTATAAGAAGTTAGTAATGGTATCAAGTAGTTAATTATATTTTAATAATTTGTTATATGCTGTGTTATTAAATATCTTACTTAAAAGTACATTTTTAATGTTTTCTCGCTCTGTCGTATGTGTGTAAATTTATGGGTGGATTTCTCTGAAACGAATTTAGTGTTTCAACCTTATTATGTAGGATACATTTTGAATCTTATAGAGATTAAAATAGATAAATGACATTATTTTATCAATCATTTTTCGAAATGGAAAAGAGATATAAAAAATATAATATTAAATGAAAACTAATTTTATATATAATTTTTAATTTAAAAAGTATTCCATATTTATAAGACACTGTTAACACACACGGTTTTCAGGTACTGATACTTGTTATTTTTAGATAAACGATTAAAAATAATAAAAAATGAAACATTTCCACTGTTGGGGCCAACGAACTCCAGGCGAGCTACTATAGGTAACTAAGTGAATTGTATAAATTCAAGGCTGAAAACTTAACAACTTTTATTTACATCATTTTTACAGTGTGACGGAAGGGCCGTCGTACATACATGCATACATACAGGCATACATACAGACGCTTTTCAATTCAAGCCTTTTGTAATGCTTCCGACGCTTGCGCATTGATTACTGTTAGTCGCTACGCCCTCTAGCGATGTACGGATTACGTAACACTCCCCGCCCATTGAAATTACATAATTTCAATATAATGCACACAATAATTTCATAATACACTACAATTTCTATGAATATGCAATAAATAACTATTCAACAGGAATAATACAAGCATTTCTTGAACTTCTTTTCAAAAATCTACTATTAGGCAGGCGCAAATTCACTACTCTTACTTTTCCGTCTGCACCATGCAAAACCTGAGTAATTCTACCCGTCATCCATTTTGTGCTCTGTCATCCATTCATCCTCTGTCCCCGTCATCCATTTTCCTCTTTAATTAATACTAGTGTACCTTCTTTTACATTGTCTTTACTAAAATTCCATTTATTACGCTCTTGTAAATTACTTAGATAATCGCGTTTCCATAACTTCCAAATTCTTTGCGTAAACTTAGTTACTCTTTGCCATTTTGAAAGTCTATTTTCATTAATCTCAATAAGTTGAGGTTCAGCAATAGACGTAATAGGTCTACCTATTAATAAATGACCTGGTGTCAAGATTTCAAACTTGTCAAATTCCGAAGATAAGGGTGTAAGAGGTCTTGAATTCAGTACACCTTCTATTTCTCAAATGACTGTTAGAAATTCGTCAAGGGTGAGGTTTGCGTTACTGATTACGCGTTTTAAGTGAAATTTAAAACTCTTTACTCCGGCCTCCCAGAGACCACCGGAATTCGGGGATTTGGGGGGAATAAAATTCCAGTCTATTCCTTCACCAGTGAAGTAATTTGCCAAAGTTTCATCTGGTGATTTTACCAGTTGATGCAATCTTTTTAATTCTGCACTAGTTCCTACAAAATTTTTAGCATTGTCCGTAATTATTTTAGCACATTTTCCTCTTCTACCAAAGAACCTTTTTAAACTAGCAATGAAGGAATATGAAGTTAGATGCGTAACAAAGTCCAAGTGTATAGCTCTTGTGCACAGACTAACAAATATGGAAACATAAACTTTGTTGAGCACACCATTTCCTTGGTTCTTGAATTTTAGATAAAATGGACCACAAAATCGATCCTAGTGACGTTAAAGGGGTAAGTAGGTACGACACGTTCCCTTGGCAGATTGCCCATGATTTGATTTGCTAAACCAGGTTTGTTCTTGAAGCAAATTACACAGTCATGTATTACTTTCCTACAAGGATTTCTTTCATTAAATGGCCAGAATTTTTGTCGAACATGATATAAAAGTGATTGTGGATCAACATGTAAGTACTTTAAATGAAAATATTTCAAAATAATTATATTTTCTTAATTATATCTGCTTTTGCTTGGTAAAATTATGGGAAATTCGGAATTGACACTTAAATCTGAATGCGACAATCGACCGCCTACTCTTAATATACGGTTTTCATCTAAAAAACAGTTTAAAGTACTTAACCTGCTGTTACCTGGGACAGACTTACCCTTTTCGATCTTCTTGATCTTCTACAAACTCACTTTGTTGGACCAATTTTATCAAGAAGATCTCTGCAGCAGCTGTCTTTTTAAGCATGAGATGACTTCTCAGCTTAACTGCCTTTCTTGAATTATTTATAAATCTAAATACACAGCTCTCAAAATACGAAGAATTGTTACATAATTATTGTTAGCATTAAGAATACAATCCAAAATGGATTTTTGATTAGAATGAATTAAAGTTATTAAACAGCCATTTTTACAATCTGAATATTTCTATAGTTCTTTAGAATACTCCCCTTCATGAACAATTGTCTCCTCATCACTTTTTGGAAGATCAGCTTGCACTAAAAAGGTAGGTCCGTGCCACCACTTTGCACTTGTTAGAAGAGAAGAAGCACTAATTCCTCTAATCACTAGATCTGATGGATTGTCCTTGTTAGAGCAATAGGACCAGGAATTATTGTCTGTTAGCGATTGTATTTCATCTACACGATTGGCAACAAAAGATTTCCACTTTCTGCTTGAACCCTTGATCCAGAATAATGTGATCTGGGAATATGTCCAAAAGAATGTAGTTGGCGGTTTTTTTCCTATCTATAATTTTCTTGTCTTCACTGGTCAGTCGTGCAGAAAGCAATGCACCGAGCAATTCCATTCTCGGTAAGGAAATTTTCTTTAGAGGTGCGACTCGACTTTTAGAGGCAACAAGATTCACAACAACACGGTCCTTGCATTTGACTCTTAAGTAGACTACTGCACTGTATGCCTTTAAGCTGGCGTCACTGAAGCTATGTATTTCAACTTCATAAAAGTTCGAAGAATGGAGAATTACCCTTGGGATCTGAAGCTCAGATAGTTGTGATATTTCTAAATACCAGTGCGTCCAGTTTTCCTTGATATCGATTGGAAGTTCAGCATCCCATGGAATGTTCCTAAACCACATTTCCTGAAACAGGCACTTTAATCTGATAGTGTATGGTGTCAAAAGTCCGATTGGATCAAATATTCTTCACGCAGTTTGTAACAGGAAACGCTTGGTACTCTTTTTCTGAGTTAAGAATTCTAATAAATTTTTTACGTCCATCGTAAGGCAATCTTGTTGAGGATTCCATGACATTCCTAGGACTTTATGCGAATTGGTTCCCGAACTGTCTGATGAATGAAGAGGATAGATGTTGAATACTTCTTATTCCCACTTATGCATTAGGCTTGGTTCATTACTGATCAATTTTCTTAAAGACACTCCGGCAGAATCCATGATGATTTCTGCCTCACGAGAAACTTCAAGTGCCTTAATGAGGTTGTCCTCGTCTGCTACCAGGTCGTCTACGTAAAACCAAGTGTCAAGTATTTGGGTGGTAATTGGATAGTTCTCGCGAAACTTTTGATATGTTCCTTGATCGTGGTGGCTAGCAAGAATGAGCTAGCATTCACCCCAAAAAGTACTCTATTGAATCTATATATATGTATATTCACGTTGTCACTCTCAATCAATTTATCATCGGTAAACAGGAATCTAACAGCGTCTCTGTCTTTTTCAGCTAGGGAAATCTGTAGAAATACCTTTTCGATGTCAGCTATAAAGACAATTTCGTTTAACCGAAAATAAATTAGGAGATTGAATATGTTGGGATGTAAGTTCGTGCCTGACCACAAATAATCATTAAGAGACAAGTGCCCAAGCTCATGTGAACCTGCATCAAAAACGATTCTGGTTTTGGTTGTAAGACTATCCTTTCTAAAATCTGCTTGATGCGGTAGGTAAAACACTGATTTGTTAACCGGTTTAATTGTATCTTGCACTTTTTCGATGATTCTCTGACCTAAATATTCTTCTAAAATTTCATGATACTACTTAAATAAAGCTTAATCACGTTGTAACCGTTTTGCAAGATTTTTAAATCTCCTTTCTGCGACACTCAAGTTATCACTTAACTGTTTCCAGTCTTTCTTCCAGGGGAAGGAAACCTCATAACGTCCTTTCTTGAAGCTCACTGAATTTTTGAATATCTCTAAAGCTTTGTCTTCATCATTGCATTTAGGATCATCTTTTATTCCTATTGACTCAAGTTCCCAAAATTTTCTTAACTCTATTTCCACTTGATCCCTGGTTGGTGGAAATGGGGATCAGCATAAGTTACGCGGGAAACTAATATTTGATATATCAAGAGGTTTTGAAGGAACTAAATCTGTAACTTTTGGAACTATGAGTAAATCAACATTTCTTTTAAAGCCTCCATTTTCGTTAAAGATTAACGTAGAAACTTTTCTTTTTACTGTCAAAATAAAGCTATTCAACCCCGATACGGGTGCGTTTATTACTTCCTTTTTCAATCCCAATGAATCAGCTACTTCACAACAAATAAAGAATATTTGAGAACCTGCATCTAGAAGAACGCTAATTGGTCTTAATGAACCATTTTGATCTTGAATATAAACTACTGCAGTCGACAATAATATATATCCCTTTCTAGTGCTCTAATACAAATATTTTCTACTCGCGAAGGAAGTACCAACGTCGGTTTCACTTTTAATGCCGTCAGTTGAGGCTGTGAACTCCGTTTGTCTGGGAATGTATAATGACTCTCTGGAAGTTGAAAGATTCGATTTTGGGCTTTCTCGTTTCATAAAATGATCTATATGAATCAAGGAATGATGACGTTTCCCATAGAATTTACATTTTTTCTCATTTTTGCATTGGGCTACTTTATGAGGTTCAAGGCAATTATAACATAATTGTTTCCTTTTAATTTCATTAGTTCTCTCTGGCACAGATAATCCGTGAAACATTCTGCACTTATAAATTGGATGGTTATCCTTACATATTGGACAGTCAAATTTAATGTTTGCTTTATCATTAAGCTTTTATGTCTGGGAGATAATTCAACTTTTGATTTTGTAGCAAAGGGAATACGTTGGATGTTTTCTAATCCTTGACTTCTTTTTTGCAAAAAATGTATAAATTCTTCCCAATCTGGGAACTCTGTTGTCTTTAACGACATCTCGTATTGTTTACGAGTTTCGTGATCTAGCTTGGAAGTAATGACGTTAATTAACATTATCTCAGTTAATTTGTTTATTTCAAGGTTGAGAAGCTTTAGCCCTCGTAGATGATTCAATATCGTATTAACGAACTTGTGTAATTCGTTTTCCTATTCATGAGTAATTTTCTCTAAATTCAAAATTGCATTTATATGAGTGTCTGCGATAAATCGCTTATTTTCATATCGTATCTCCAATTCTTTGAACAGTGATTCAAACGTTTCGTCTGTCGTTTGTACTTATTTCGCTCTTCTTTAAGCGACGCTTGAAGATAGTGAAGTTTTTGTTGCTCATTTAAATGTTCATTTGTTGCAATTAAACTATTAAACTGCTTTTTAAAGTGACTTCAATCTTCATAACTGCCCGCAAAATTAGACAATGGTATCTCTGGAAGCTTAATCAAAGAATTTGACTTATTTACTTTTGCTTCCGACTTGACAGGAACTTTCGAAAGTAAATAGTTTACACGTACCTCTAAAATATCCAGTGAGGATTCAAGTTCTTGTAGATGCTCGAGCGCATCCTCGAGCTCCACATCGTCAGGTAAAGTGCAATATCCCGTTTCTAATTCTTCTATCGAAAATTTAATAGAACGAATCTTTGTAGATTGATTATCTAAACCAAACTTCGTACCCTCTTGATCCGAATCGTAACTTGTGAGGAAGTCTTGTATTCTCGTAACTCTTGCTTTTAACGTACCGCGTGTGCGGTTTAGTGCCACGAGGTTCATTTTGATTTCAATTTATTATCCTCCGGCTCGACGGACCATAAAACTGTTGGGGCCTACGAACTTCAGGCGAGCTACTATAGGTGACTAAGTGGACTGCATAAACTCAAAGCTGAAAACTTAACAACTTTTATTCACAACATTTTTACAGAGTAACGGAAGGTCCGTCGTACATACATACAGGCATACATACAGACGCTTTTCAATTCAAGCCTTTTGTAATGCTTCCGGCGTTTGCGCATTGAATACTGTTAGTCGCTACGCCCTCTAGCGATGTACGGATTAAGTAACATCCACTAGTATTTAGTGGGTTAGCGACTTATGTGTACTTAAAAAAAACTGAATAATAAATTTATTTACTGATTACTGCCGTTCTAGAGGTATTATAATATTTACTCTCCTCAAAGAAATCATCATATATTTAAACAAGAAAGATCAATCATGCTTAAAGCATTGATTATGAAACACTTTCCAACAGCAATGCAATTTTATTTAAACATGTCTAAAATGCAATACATTTCTCGGTAATATTTTAAAACTTCTCACAATACTACATTGATTTATTGTATTTGAAAACTTAAACCTTCATCGAAAAAAAATGAACTCCATTGCAATATAAATGAATTGAAATATAAATTGCCTGGTTTAAACATCTCTAAAATGTGATATATTACTCGACAATAATTATCATAATACCACGATAATTTATTATATTTAAAAGCTTCATTGAAAACAACTGAAATTCATTCAAATAACGTCATAGAAAAAATAACACGCCTGGCTCTCTCTAAAAAAGCAGCATTTCATTCATAAATAATTTCCCATTCATGTCATTCATCACAATACTATAATAATTTATTTTATTTAAAAACTAAGACCATGGAGCTACAAGTAATTTAACTCTATGCTTAAAACTTCATCGCAAAAAATCGTCCTTCTCTCGGTAAAGTCAATGAATATTTCTTTCATATCAGCTATGCAGACTCCATGAGCTAAATTCTTTTGCGTTAAAAAAATGCAGTAATTTCTATACAACTCATCCTACATATTTTGCTGTTTACATTTTACATAAGTGAAAAATAGGCTTCGTTGTAGAAATAATCAAATTTGGATGAGCATTTGAACTCATATATATTGTAATTGCGTTGATTTAGTATGTAGATGCACAGAATTTAAACCAAAATAAAGTGGTTTTAGGACGGATACAACACTCAATATGAAATAAAAAGAACTTTAAAAATCACGATTTTGAGACCAGATGGATGCCATATATCATTTTGAAGTGGATCACTTGATACTTTCACATCATGGTCAGGTGATAGCTTCATATAAGAGGTGTTATTATTATTTTAATTTTTATTTAAAAAACTACTGAATATATTTCGCTGAATTTTTTTTATATATTTTATGGAACAATTTGAATATTACCTAAAAATTTCGAAGCAATTTGTGAATTTTAAATCCTCTTAAAAATGTTTGAAAAATTAGGTCCCATAGGGCTCAATGTATTTCATTTTTTCAACCCGAGTTCAATTCAAAACTAAATGGGTGATATTATTCATTTCTATTCCCATAGGTCCTACAGACCGTCGGAACAACATACTAAAATTTCATTTTGATTAAGTCATTTTTACGGCAGTTATCGTGCTAACGGACAGACAGACAGACAGACAGACAGAATGAACAAAGTCATAAACACTTTTCAACTTTGTTGTAAAGTGTTAAAAAAAATAGCAATGGCGATTGAATTTCGGGCAATATTTATTTTTAGTGGGGAAAGTCCTTTTCGGATATTATTTCACCTGTCATCTCAAGTTATATTTTTAATGGTTATGAAAATTATTATTTATAATATTGTATTTTTTGAATTTATAAATGTGAATTCAATGGTTTTCACAGTGCTTTTTAATTAAAGAATAGGAGTATTTTTCTACAGAAAGAGCAAATACGTAACATTCAATCCAACGTTTGCTTACATGCGTCATTTTTAAAATAGAAAAAATTTAATTACCACAAATGATAACTTAGCTTTTATGAAACGATCTGTAGTTCTGAGTAAAAAATGTCATCAAATATAAAAAATTTTGCTATCTTACCAACTAATTTTACGAAATATCGCCAATTTGGTGACTTTTTGAAATTGGTTCTAAATTGCAAAGTAAAGCTAAAGTTATGAACATGTCACCAAATTGATAAATTAACAATTCCTATATTTTGATATATCAGAATTTTGATATACACTCTTTTGCAAATAAAACGAAGCACCATGAAAAAATCGACTGTTTTATTGAAATTGAATATGCGTACATCTTATGCACAGGTAAGGAAATAATCACAAAATCAAGGCAACAGGACCCATCAATAGTTAGCAACTGCACATTAAATTTTCTAATCAGTAATTGGTGAAATCCCACTTGGCGGCAATGCATGCCGGTATACGTCTAGGTAAGGAGCGATAAAGTTTCCTAATGTTATCCTGCGATACATTCTGCCAGGCATTCCTCTATTGTTGCTCCAGATCTGCTATATTTCGGGGTGCCCGGATCTGGTGGCCTAGCATATCCCATAAATGTTCAGTTGGCGAAAGATCTGGTGATCTTACTGTCCAAGGAATAGTATCAACAGCAAAGAGAGAGTCCACAAATATGCGAGCCGTATGTGACGTAACATTATCTTGTTGGAAATGTCCGCAGAATTGACGTGCCATGAAGGGTAACGCAGACGGCCGCAAGATTGCATCAACATATCGTCGAGCTGTTAAAGTTGTAAGCAGGATGATTCGGAGAGACCTGTTGCCGTAAGAGATAGCACCCCACACCAGGGGTAATGGCTGTGTGCCTGTCGAAAGCCCAGACCACCCGACTCGTCCAAGGACTTAGAGCAGCTTTTTGGATGGCCGAGGCTGAGTGCCTGTGTAAAACAAAGGATGATTGGGACCGCTGGTTCTGGCGCCTCCACACATGCACCCGGTGGTCATCTGATGAAAGACTGAAGTGTGATTCATCGCTGAACACTATGCGATACCAGACTGCTGGCAGCTACTCTTTTCCATCTGTTTTTTTTTTTTTTGCAGCTCGAGATTTTGGATGCTCTGTCCTGTGGGCGAGCTCTCGGGTCTGGGTCTCGAAAAAAAAAGACTGCTGGCAGCCATGATGCTCGGCTACAACACCACTCCAAACGACTCTGTCGTTGCTGTGGGGTTATGGGCCGACGTCTTAAAGGCCGCCGTGAGCTTAACCCCACCTCAGCCAAGCGCCGTGAGATGGTGGAAGGTACCACGGATGGTATGGAAACGGTGTAGCACGTGGAATAACGGACAATGATGCCGTTGGGGCTGTTCGGGCCTGTCGCACAAGCATCCTATCTTGCTTCGCATTCCTGCCACTTGGTCTTCTAGAACCTTCATTCTGCCGATAAGTTTCTTGCAGTAACTATTGCTGCCAGCGCATTTGCGCAGCAATGTCCATTCGGTGCATGTGGCCGCCGCGGAACTGCAAATCTGATAACGACCAGAGATAAAGCTTCCACATTTTTAACATGTTTTCTAGGATGCTAGTTGCGCAGTAGGAATGCACGCTATGTCCGAAGTTAACCCTCATTGGCAATGCAAATTTAATCATTTGCATACTTGGTATAAAGGAATTTGAATGCGAAATTTTGAGATGATCGAATTATTTTTTAGAGGTGCTTCGTTTTTTTTTTTTTTTGCAGAGGAGTGTATACGACTTAGCAGATGTTAGCAATATATATAGTCGTCAGGTTAGATGTATGTGAAATTAAGTGCATTTGTATTCTTCGAAATAGTTTTAAATGGTGTCATTCAGAGAAGTGCCAAATGTTAGTGTACTATTCAACATTAAAACGTAGTGTTGTACATCAACACTACCGTATGCATCAATTTTTCGCTGTGAAAGACGTTATATCATTGCATTATGCAAGGAAAGTCATGTGCTGTCCACATTATGTTTTTAATATGGATTTGTTTGTTTATCATTGGTAATTTGTCCACGCGGTTATGGTAGGTTGACTTATATTTAAATGCCATTTTTTAGCATGGCATATTTAATACTGTTCTAAAGTAGTTGATATCATTTGAATTGTTGAACTTAGTGTTTAATTTATACAGGCTTCCTAGGAAAGTCCTTAAATATCCAGAATTTTTGTTTAAGGAAAAAGTTGTGAGTGTACACGTTAGGTCTATCTATAGTAAAGTAGTCATGCCGGATCAAATGAAAGGGAGGGATTGCAGCACTCCTAGCGGAGGATTTAAAAAGTTAGGAATACGAACTCGACTATAGATAAAAATAATCCAATTACGAAGTTATAGAATATTGTCTAATTAGAAAGAATCTACAGATAAACTGTTACGTAAGGAATTTACTTGACATAATATGGTTATTATTAGCGAATTGCTATTCTATTCGGGTATGGTTAAATAAATAACACTGACATGTACAGGAATATAATGTAAAATCTGTTCGAAATGATCTCTGCCAGCAATAATGTACATTTTCATTCGAAAAAGAATATTGCGGCATACCCTGATAAGCATTGTAGGTTTTAGCTTATTATAGTCCTTGGTGATGCGGCTTCTTGAAATGTATTTATTGTCTTCTATATACATGCGTTTCTGTTGTCGATTCCTATGTATTAGACAATCGTCTACAATTATGCAATTGTCTTTTTTTGTGTACTTCTTTTTGTTGCTTAGTTTATCTTATTTTTAACCCATTAGTGCCTAGCGTCCCATTATACTGGATGGGGCGCTAGGCTCTAATGGGTTAATTGTCCACTAAGCGCTGCAATCGCGTTGTAATCACTTTTATTCGATAGGGCATGGCGAATTTACTATAGATTGACCTAACGTATACACTCGTGGACCTTGTCGATACCTTGTTACTTGTGGAATCATTTCCAGAACACGATCAGAGTAACACCTAAGAATGCAAGGTTTTATACTAAATAGTAAGAATAATGGGAAGCGATGTATATTATATGCTAGATATAGATATGGAAAAGGTGTGATAGAATCAACATGATACTGCTGATTTTGATCCAAGACTTAATGAATGATAGACGAGCATTGAAGCGTTAGGTTAACACGTTTCTCTCTCAAAGCATTAAAAAATCTCAAAGCACTGCGTTATGTGTTATAGCTACAAAATAATTAAGAATGAATAAAATAACCTATTTAACATTGCACATTATCATTCTATAGCTGTCACCTTATTCGAGTTTGAAAATCAGATTTTAGAAATAATTTTTACTCTTTAATTCCAACATACAGTGTGATGCGAAACTATTTGCATTAAATTTAATACGAGATAGTTAACACTAAATCAAATTTTCTTCATTTATTAATATATGCCCGAAGACGTCACCTCTTGACACCAGAGGGCGCTGTTGAACGACGCGGCAATTGCTTATTTTCCGTCATAATAATTTGCAGCTTGTACTTCGTACGTGTATATAGAGCTGTGAGACCAGAATATATTCTCACATGAGACATTTTTATTTGTATTATTTATGGTGCCCAGAACGGCTAACAAAGCCATAGTCTGGCTGGCGCCGGGGTTTATGAGGACTTGAACTTTAAGGTCATAATATAATAAATTTAGGTGTGCAAGACCAAAGGGGCTGAGAGGGGCCTTGCTAATATGTGAAATGATGCCATTGGGTTGAAAAAAACCAATGAGCACCAAGGGGAAAAAGGGCGGAGCTATCCCCCCCCCCCCCCCCCGCCGAAGGAACCACTGCTTGAGTCAGACGAATGAAATGAGAGTGAAGTGAGAGACGAAAAGAGTTCAGTCATAGACGAAACGAGTCGAGTTGTGGACGAAATGAGATGGAGATCGGACATGAAAAGAAAATAAATACGAATTTTGACTTAGAGCACGAGTAGAGAAAAATGAAAAACTAACAGATTCGTAATGGTTCCGTAGATGTTCCAAATTAATTGAGGTAGATCAAATGGCGAGTGCATTAGTAGTACGAGGAGGAGCCACACACCACAGAGTTATGGCAGTATAACACTGATGCAAGCGAGATGATGAGCCCAAGACTAAACTGGAAGATATGTGCTCAAAATATCACAGGTTCTAGACACTATCGTAAGTCTAATAATTCTGGTCGGATATGTCCCCTCCCTAAAATAATTAAATGAAAATAGATATAAATGAAAATTGATGTTTTGATAAATTGATGTTGTTAATAAATGGTATTGTTTAAGTTTAAATGGTGTGATCAATTTAGCATTATATTAATTAATAATTCTTTTCAGGACTTACACAAAAGGTAAAAATAATTGGAGGGTTTATTGCGGCACAACAACGAGCAACGTACTTTTAATATAATTCCACTATATATGAATTTACAGCAATGTTAATTTTAATGTTAATTTTAAGTTTCCTTTATTAATTTCGGTTGCCACATTTGGTTTCCGTGACGCTTTTGTGTGAGTCAAAATTTAAATGAAAATTTTAATGAATAATATTTTGAGGTGGATAGAAATAATTTAAATAAAGATGAATGAAAATTTTAGAGGAGCATATGTTGACCAGATATTTTGCATTGTTAAAATTAAATATGCACAATCACTTTGAAAATGAAAAAAAAAGTTGAATATATTTTGAAATAATTGAAAATAGTGTTTGAAAAATTTATTATTGTAAGAATATTTAGTTTGATATTGAAGTGTTTTATGTGCAATATTTTTTAAGTGTATTTTATGCTATTAATTTTAAGTAGGATTTTGGACGGGATAATTTTTGTTTTAAATGCCTCAAAAAACAACTAGAAATTCGAGACGGCAAAAGTCGCCGAACAGGTCACAGTGAGAAAATATTGAAAATCAAAGAGTTAAAATACAGAACTTTGGATTAATTAATTTATTGCCAAATTTTTACGGGAGGAAAGACGAGGACATTGAATTTTTTATCGGACAATTTGAAAATATCTCAAAAATGGCCGACCGGTCGGAAGAAAATGAAGTTGTAATTTTAAAAAACTAGATTAAAGGAGAAAGCTTTGGAATTTTTATCAAAAAAAAGAGAATTGCAGATTGCAAATAATATGGGAGATATAAAACAGATATTGATGAAACAATTTAAAACATCTTTGACAATGCTTCAAAAGCAAACAAATTTGAACAAAATTAAAATGTCACCGGGTATGAAGGTAGCTGAGCTGGCATTAAATATTTCAAATGCGACAAAAGATTTTTTGGGAAATTATGAAAATAATGAGACGTGCGAAGTTAAAAATAATGTAATGTTGTCTAAATTTTTAGTCTTTAAGACAAGATCTTGCTTTTGAAATTAAAAAACTAAATATTCAAAATTTTGACAAGGCAATTGAATATGCAGAACATTTAGAGAAAATGTTCTGCATATTCAATTGCAGGATTGTGACCGTATGGAAATTAATGCAGTTTATCGTAATGAAAATAATGGCAGAAAATTTAATGATAATCAAATGGAAAGGCATTTACAAAATTCAAAATTTGAACCTCAGCAATTAAAATATGAAAGGCATGAAAAATCAGAAAATGAAATGATATATTGTATAGGATGCGGGAAAAGAGGGCACTATTTTTCTACCTGTTGGCACAACCGAAACGCACAAAATAATTATGAAGTAAATAAGTATGGGAATAAAAGAAGTAAATTTATAAATGAAAACAGTAACGGATTTAAAAATAGACCAAAGTCCCAATCTAAAAAAGAAAAATCGCAAACGCGAAATAAGATATCGAGTTGCAATGATAACGCAAATAAAATGCAATATGATAAAAGGGAGGATCGCACGCGAAGCCCAGGTCCAAAGGTTAAAGCAAAGCAACATAATGAATATGAAAATAAAAATGACAATCAAGAGATAATTAGTATGGAAAACATGCAAAATATACTATTACCTAAAGTCTTGTTGCAGTTTAGCACCGGGTACGCTGTTGCCATGGTGGACTCCGGGTCCATGGTTTCGCTGATTGCGGAACAGTTTGTTCAGAAGCTGAAAAATGAATCAAACGTAAAAATTAATTATGTGACAAGAAAAGTAACTTTACAGACATTTACTAAGGAAAAAATTCAGTTCTCGGTATGTGTAAAAATGCATTTTAAAATTGGAGGCAAAGCGGTAAATAATACTTTTTTTATAACTAAGCAACACTTCGGAAATGACTATGAAATCTTATGAGGGTACGACATCTTAGCAACCAATGTAGGAATTTTAGATACTATAAACAAAGTATTAAATTTGGTAATGTAACTATACCTTTAATTGGAAGCAAAAATTCGGAACAAAGTAAGGAGGCAAATAAAGTAATGATGCATACAATTCTTATACAAAAACAAAACAGTGATAATAAGGAAGAAAATAAGGAAATCAGTACTGAGGTGTGTGATAAAAATAATAGAGATAAAAACAAATCAATCAGTAAAAATATAAACATAGAAATGTTAATAAAAAGTAAAAATGCTGCGCGTAACGCAGAGTTGAATTTAAATAGTGATACAGAAAATAAATCTAATTCGATGACTGATACAAAAAAGAAGATTAGATTTCACATCAGTGAGGAATGTACATAGAGTAAGAATATTAAAGAAAAATTTATAAATAAAAAAATGCAGAAAACAACTAGAAACAGTAAATCAATTTATGCTCGACTAAAAAAGAAAGTTAAAATTGATGCAGGAGAATCGAAAATGGTTCAATTGCAATTGTCAGAAAACGTTGATTCAGAGGAAGTCGTGCTGGAGCCATTAAACCTCGCTAAGGCAATCTTGCCGGAGTTCTCTATCCAAACTGTAACTGATACAAGATGTATTAACACAATATTTTATAATAAAAATAAAAATACTATTTGGTTGAACAAAAGAATGAAAGTAGGAACGGTAAATAAAGAAATGGAAGTAGTAAATATGAATGTAATGGAAAATGTAAATAATGTTAAAATTCAGGATGTAAATAAAATCAAAAATGCCTACACTGAAGAGAAGTTAAAGTTAAGGAAAACCGAAATGGAAAACACTGAGTTTGACCTCGAGCATTTACAAGGCAAGGATAGGAAAAGGATGTATACCTTATTGAAAGGTAATTATGCGGTATTTTCAAAATCGTATCAGACTTTGGGAGAAACGGATGCAATTATTCCAAATATTTAATTGATGCACGATTTTCCATTTCAAACAAAGCCTTATCCTCTACCAAATGCCTTGAAAATTGCCGCGCAGAAAGAGATACAGGAGTTATTAAAATATGGATTGATTAAGAAGTCACAGTCTAACTATTGCTTCCCAATTTTGATGGCGAAGAAGCCACAAAAAGAGGGGCAGGAAGTCAAGTATAGAATGGCCGTGGATTATAGAGCCTTAAATACGTTCATTCCATTGCTACCGGTGGAATTACCCCGGATCAAGCACATATTACATAAGATTTCAGGGCACACGTTATATACGGTATTAGATCTCAAGGCAGCTTTTTTTCAAATTAAGTTACAAGAAAAGGACAAGGAAAAACTGAGTTTTGAAAGTGGGTGCCTAAGGCAAATTTCCCCTAATTGTCTTCCTTTCGGATTAAAGAACTCTGGGGCATATTTCCAAATTTTAATGGGCGAGGTTATAGGCGATTTACGAGATCCAAATATTTACTTTATCTAGACGATTTGGCTATATGCGGCAACTCTAACATGGAAATCATACAAAAAATGCAAACAGTATTTAACAGGTTGAGAGAAAATAATCTTACTTTAGATCCTAATAAATTGCAAATTTGCAGAAGTGAAATTGAGTTTTTAGGTTACAAAATACGCGACGACGGCATTCGCCCATCAAAAAGAAAATTGTGCTAAAATTCAAAATTTTAAAAATCCAACTACAATAAGACAAATTAAAATTTTTTTGTGCACCACAAATTATTTTAGATCATTTATTCAAAATTCTGCGCAAATTGCTGAACCCTTAGTTAACTAAAAAAACACCAAATTCAATTGGAATAGCATGTGTGAAGAGGCATTTCATAAATTAAAATTAGCAATTTTCAACGAACCGGAGGTTAGGGCTCCGGACTTTAATAAGCAGTTTATTTTAAACACAGATGGAAGTAATACCGGGATAGCAGGAAATATATATCAACTAATAAATGGAGTGCCACATGTCATCGAATATTGTTCACGAGGACTACATGATGCCGAGAAAAGATATCCTGCCATCAAGTTGGAGTTGTTGGCAATTTATGAGACTATGCAACACTTCCGTGAATATCTCTTTGAAAGAGAGTTTGTTTTACTAAGTGATGCAAAGTCACTAATGCATCATTTAAAACTAGAAAAGCAACCAAGTATTATAGCCAGATGGCTAATGGAAATTAGTACTTTTACTTTCGAATTTAAACACCAACCTGGAGAAAATAATCCAGCAGATTATAATTCCAGATATATTTTAGACCAAGAAATTAAAGAGAAAATGGTAAATAATATAATGCAAACAAAGGATTTCAATATCAAACTAATAGTAAAAGAACAGCTGAAAGATAAAAAATAAAAAATATTAGGAAGGCAATCGCGGAAGGCAAAATAAGAACGCAAAATAAGAAAAAGTATTTTATAGATAATGCAACAAATCTGGTCATGATTACAAAGAAAAATAAAATAGATAAATTTAAGAGCAATAAAGAGACCAAGATTGTCATTCCACAGACGTTGAGAAAGGAGGTGTTGGAATTGACTCATTTTCCTCATTTTGGTGTAGATAAGACATTGCAAATTGTACAAAAGAAATACTATTGGACCGCCATGTCGGCTGATGTTGAAAATTTTGTCAAATCCTGTGACAAGTGTCTGAGAATGAAAGACAAAAATATTCCTCCTGCCAAGCCGCAAATTGTGAGCCCGGTTTTTGCTTGTGCCGAGCATATACAAATTGATCGGGCAGTTACCGCGGAGCAACCGAGGGCATTGTTACATTGTGACAATGTTGGATATGTTCTCCAGACATCTGGAAGCATATCCAGTCAAAAACATCTCAGCACAAACTATAGTGGACATTTTGGTTCAATATTGCACCTCGTACGGGATTTTTAGGACTATACAAAGTGATAATGGGGGGGGGGAAGTCAGTTTAAAAGTAAGGAATACATTGAGTTTACAGACAGCCTAAATATAGAAAGACGTTATAACAGTGTGGCAAAGCCATCCTCATTAGGAAGATTGGAACGGGCGCATCATTTAATGAAGGAGTCCATGATTTGCATTGCAAACAAGACCTTCGATTGGGACGGATCCCTAAAGTGGTTCAAACTTTATATGAACAATACAAGAAACAAGACTACGGGGTACGAATCAGCATTTTTGTTTTTATTAAGGGACCTACAATTGCCAGGAGATAATATTCAAAATAAAAGTGAAGACAGTGATATTAGCAAAATCAGTTTGGAGTTGGAAAATAGAAACAACTATAAAGAATATGTTAAACAAAACCTGAAATTTTTCAATGAGATAATGAAAGATACTGCAATCTTACAAAGAACTGCTGCTGAAAAACAAGCACAAAGGTATACGGTTGTCCGTATGAAAGATATAGAGGTTGGCGATACAGTTTTCCTAAAAAAACGGATTAAACCACCCGTGTTAAGCGACAAATTTACAGGATCATATAGAGTGATAAAAAAATAAAGAATAATAATATTCTGATAAGAGAAAAAGATAATTGTGCCGCCAAAATTATAACAATACATATTAATAAATGCTTTGTGGCAGGTGAATGAAAAGAGTATATAAGTAATGAAAGTAAAGAAAATTCAAATGAAAATGAAGAAGTAAAGGAAATTAGTAAAGATCAAATTGATATAACTGATAACACCAACGAAAGAGAGCATACGGACAAGCAGAGTTCAAGATATTTCTTGAGACCGAGAGTTTTTGTAAATTCCAATTGATGAAAATATATGATATGGACAGTGAAATCGATGAGATTCACGCAAAAAATGTCATATAGCACAAAAGTACAAAGTGAAAGCAAATATAACGGTAACGGTGAAATAATTGAGATTCAATCAAAAAAATGTTATGCTGTACAAAGTGTACATATTGAAAATGTTCAAAATATGAATGAAAATATTCAGCATGGAAGCGAAAATACGGATATCAAAATTATGCAAAATCAGAAAGCTGATAAGAATTTTGAAAATATTGATCATGAAATTAAGCAAAATTCAAAAAAGGTTAAAATAATCGATGTTTTGGTTTGATCAAAATAATAATTTTCAAGAAATATAAAATTCAAATGTTTGTAAAAATTTTCAAAATGAAAATAATAAAATTATAAGGGATAATAATCACAATGATAATGAAGGTAATGATATTCTAAAAGTAGATTCAGAAATAATTGAGAGTCAGAGCAAATATAGAGAGCATGTTAGGCAGAAATTAGAATTACTAAATGAAATACATATTTATAACACAAATGAAATTCAAAGTAACATTCATGAACAAGGGGAGAGAAAGCTTGGTCAAAATCGTTTCAAGAAATCAAGAAATTTTAAGAATTCAAAATTTGCTGATGACTGGTTCTTAAAGAATTGTAAGATGAGAGAGAGATAAAAAGAATAACAAATCAAAATGAATTAAAGGAAAAATGATATGGAATTGAAAATATTTTCAACAATGAAAAAATGGATAATGATATGAAATTAAAAAAAACAAAAAACAATAAGGAAGGAATTGTTTATGAATGAAAATGGTATGAATTTCTAAGATAAAGATGAATAATCATGGAATGGTTTAAAAATGAACATGGTATGACTTTTACAAAAATTGATAATAAGTGTGCAAATGGTTCTTGTTCAAAAATAATATTATATCATAATATAATGTATAATGTTAAGTCAGAATATGACAGGTGATAAGATAATTATGCAGAGATTAATTCATGCAAATAAATCTACAAAAATGAAAGGTAAAATCAAAATATGTTACCTAATTGGGTAGATGAAAGGTCTGGAGCCAAATCCAGGCAAGGACAAGGTTGTTGGAAAGCCAGTCCAGTCAAATGCTTCATTTTTCAAAATAAGGTGTAGCATTCACTTCAATTTGTCTTCAAAGGAAGGCAGGAAAATGATGAGTCTTTCAAGGGAGTCTTGAGGCTTAAAAATTGAATGACAAGTTTAAGTAAAGTAAAAAAATAAGTAATGAGCTGAAAGTGAGAATATTAAAGATTAGTCATAGATGGTATAAATTTTATGTCAAAATGTAAGCAAAGGCATAAATAATTGAAAATTTTAAATCAATTTGAATTTAAAATGTTAAATTATGAACAGTTAAAGTAGCTGTAAATCGCCCATTGCAATAAAGCAATCAAGGACACGATATCTCGTGTAGGAATGTTCAAATGTGAAAAATGCATTGAAAATGCTGAAGTAAATAAATGTTTGAGGAAGAATATAAAATGTATAAGCAAAGTAAATGACTAAATTAATCCTAAAGTGACAAGATAAATGAAAATAAATTTAGTTAAAATGTTGTTCAGTGAACAAATTCACAGAAGTTGTAAAAAAAAAAAAGGTTCTAATAAAAAATAATTGAAGAATTTTGAGTGCGAAATAAAGCATTTTTGTTGTTTATTTACAACGTAAGGAAAGGTTACGATAGTCATGTGTGTATAAATAAATTTGGATATGAAATAAAATGTAAGTAAATATGGTTATGAAAATAAATGTTGGTATTGTTGAGGAAAATTGCACGATAATAAATAAATATGTTAAATAATAAGGAATTTAGATGTCAGTGGGAAATGTAAATAAAAATTAACGGCAGCAGTGAGATACGATAGCAAGTGAAGAGTGTTTGTAAACATACGGTAATCTACGTAAATATATATATATAAACTCTCTTGGTAATGTCATATAAATGGGGTTTAGGTATTTGTAAATATTAAATTGTGTGAAAATATATTCTGAATAAGGTGTTGAGAAAGGTCATGATATATAAAAATAAATTTTGATGCAAAAAATGTCATATATGGTAAATACATAAATGATAATATGTATTACGGCGATAAAGGGGTTAACCGCAGTTAATTAAATATCAAGATTATTAATAATTAGATAATAATGTGTAAGATAGAATGATAAACAGTCGCGCGTTTTAAATGGTTATAAATGTCAGGTATTCAAAGTCGTAAGTATTAAAATAAATTGAAATACATAAATATGATAAATTTTGTAGGTACGGTGAATAAATAAATCCGCGTTCAAAAAGGATGTATAAATAATAAATAGAAAGGATTTCAATTGTTAAAAATATAAAATAAAAATTTTCAATTAGGTAAATAAAGGGTTTTCAGACAAGCAATTAAAGGCTTGAGTTTTTTTTAAAAAGATGAAATAATTTTATATAAAATTTAAAAATTATGAAAGTATTAAGCAAGGCGTTAAAATAAATAAAATTTAAGCAAATTATATATCAAAAAATTTAAAATTTTAAAATTTCAAAATTAAAAAAAAAATTCAATTTTTTTTTTTAATTTCATAAAGTCATGTGGAAGGTATAGAGAAAACAAAATTAAATAAGAGAGAATCTCAACATCAAATGGAAAGGTGAAATTTAAATAATAAATAATACAGTAAAATGATTTTCAAAAATGTTGAATAATGTTAATGTAAAACGTATACGTGCAGTAATAGAAGGCACCATATAAAGATGACTTCGATATTAATACAAGTCACCCCAAAGGAACCAACTGAATAATATTTACATAGGGGGCTATTTTAGATGAGTTTAAAAAAAAGAGTGAGCTATACAATGCTAATATAATGTACAAGCCCGTCTGAGCATTATAAATGTAAAAGTTGGTTAGCAGATATAATAAATAATTAAATTGATGAGGAGGTTAATATTTAAAAAGAATAAGTCGACTTTTATATAACACGCCGAGTGGATAAATAAAAGGTTTACAATACTTGGTTACAAGCTTTTGAAGAGCGCCTTTGCAATTGTCATCTTCAGTGAGAAGAAAATCAACGCCGCACGTTTTCCATTTCAACAATGAATTGTCATGGTTCTAGGAGTTAAGTTAAGTGGATGCAAGCTGCTAATCGCTGTTGAAAAGAACGTTTAAAAGAAAGGTAATCGTTTTCGAGTCTTTTTTTTGACTAGGCACTTTCCAAGTTCGGAAAGGGGATTTGAACATTTCCGGTACTCATTTCCGGTAGCGAGGCTTGGTTAAAAAGGGGTCTTTAAGAAGGGTTCTTCTAATGATCTTTTTGAAAATGATCAATCAAAAGCTGTCATCAAGTGAAAGGGGTTGCTGGTGTTGTTTACATACAATGCGTCGTAAGAAAAAAATTTTAAGGGAAGATGTCACCCCGTATGCAATTGTAAGGGGAGTTACAGAATTCTGTGAAAAGTATGTATATTTTCAATGGCTGATTTAAAAAAATATATATATGTGATTGTATTAATGAGTATGTACTAATGTCAAAGTTAAGCAAAAATTATATATATGTGATGAAGTTATCAATTATGGAAATTAATGAAGTATGAAGAAAATTGTGTTTAAAAAATAGTATACTGTGTAATTTGTACAACAAAAATGTGTAATGGTGTAAAAAATATAAAAGTAGATAGTAGTGTGTAACATATCAAAGTGAATGTGCATATGTTTAAAAATTTTTTAAATAGTCGAAATTTAATTTAGCTTCAATTGAAAGCTGGACCTCGTAGAGTGCATGAGTATATAACTTATGTTTATTTAGTGTATATAATGTGTGCTAAAAACTTTTGTGTTACAACAAGACTGTTGAATTAATTCTGGACGAACTTTGTCCCCAAAAAAGTGAAAAATGCCAATTAAAAAGTGGCATGTGAATGGAACTTTTTTTTCCCGAACTCTATTGATGTTGAATTTTTGTTGTTGTTGTTGTTTGGTCCGTGGGGAGATATGTGAGACCAGAATATGTTCTCACATGAGACATTTTTATTTGTATTATTTATGGTGCCCAGAACGGCTAACAAAGCTATAGTCTGGCTGGCCCCGGGGTTTATGAGGACTTGAACTTTAAGGTCATAATACTATAAATTTAGGTGTGCAAGACTAAAGAGGCTGAGAGGGGCCTTGCTAATATGTGAAATGATGCCATTGGGTTGAAAAGAACCAATGAGCACATAGGGGAAGATGGGCGGAGCTACCCCCCCCCCTCGCCGAAAGAACCACAGCTTGAGTCAGACGAAAGAAATGAGAGTGAAGTGATAGACGAAAAGAGTTCAGTCATAGACGAAACGAGTCGAGTTATGGACGAAATAAAATGGAGATCGGACATGAAAAGGAAATAAATACGAATTTTGACTTAGAGCACGAGTAGAGAAAAATGAAAAACTAACAGATTTGTAAAGGTCCCGTAGATGTTCCAAATTAATGGAGGTAGATCAAATGGCGAGTGCATTAGTAGTACGAGGAGGAAACACACACCACAGAGTTATGGCAGTATAACACTGATGCAAGCGAGATGATGAGCCCAAGACTAAACTGGAAGGTATATGCTCAAAATATCACAGGTTCTAGACACTATCGTAAATCTAATAATTCTGGTCGCATATGTCCCCTCGCTAAAATAATTAAATGAAAATAGATATAAATGAAACTTGATGTTTTTGATAAATTGGTGTTGTTAATAAATGGTATTGTTTAAGTTTAAATGGTGTGATCAATTTAGCATTATATTAATTAATAATTCTTTTCAGGACTTACACAAAAGGTAAAAATAATTGGGGTTTATTGCAGCACAACAACGAGCAATGTACTTTTAATGTTAATTCCACTTTATGAGATTAACGGCCATGTTATTAATGCTTAATAAAAATTAATCATTAATGTTTATTATAAAGTTTAACTTTAAATTCCTTTTCTTTTCCGGTTGCCACAAGAGCATTGCGCGAAATCTAATGGGACCGGCATGCATCTAGCGTATGGAGCTACCAATGGAAAGGGAGAAGCTGCTGTAAAACGACTGGTAAATTTTACAGTAGCTCTTTCGTTTTTATTGGTAGCCATTGATGTATACGGAATCTGCATTACGAATGATGATGGCGAAAAATAGTCAATATCCGGACTACGCAACAGCGCCCTCTAGCACTAAAGGTTTACGTTTGATTACATATATTCATTAATAATAAATGTTTCTTTTAGTGGTCCATCAAAGTTTTTACAGACATTTTCGAATCACCCTGTATGTCTCGAAACTAACCATCTTCTGAGAAAACTGTCATTCAATTATCTACTTATGGAGATGATATCTCTGATATGAAGAAATTAATGCTCTGCAAAATGCTTTTACATTAATGAATGTATCCTGTTAATTGAATACACCCCAATAATAGTCCAATTTATATAAGTTAATTTTAAATTGGCTATATGAACAAATCGTACATCATTTTGTATGACTAATATTCATTCTAATGTCCTTAATGTAAATGCTCAGTCATTGCTAATTATAGTATTAATGAGGTTGATTGCATATGTAATCTGTTCTTGGTTATTAATGAACTTTATTCGGGATCTGAGAAGATATACATATGGAATATGATTAAGTTGCTTAGTTAATCATATTCATTCATTAATTATGTTGTCGTTGGTATTTATATAAATATTTATATAAGCTGAAATTCAATAGAAAGTGTTTGATGATGATTTGGTTATAATAAAATGTTTCCCATAAGTGTTTCTGTTTGGATATAATATGTTTCTTATAAGTTAGGAATTTAATTCTTTACTAAAATCTTCCAAAATTGATTGTATTATAAAGTACAAGTTGCATAAACAAAAATATATAATTCTACCAAATGTACCCAGGCGGTATTCAACTGCAAAATCAGATATAATAACATGCATATGGGGGTAATTATAAACTGTACCACATCTGTAAATATCCTAATAAGTAGTTGCTTTCGCCAAAAGATATTGTTGAACATCTTTCTGTACAAATGTTGTGAAATACAGTTTACATAATTTTTATTCGATTTCACGGGATGATAATTTCGGACGTCTGATGATATCAAACATTACACTAGACTTGTATTGGATAATGTAGCATAGGTTATACGTTTTCAACAAATTATATTCAGCTCTTTTGTGCAGAGATTGCGCAATTTTTGTTCGACCATGCTCAGTATTAAAATCGGTAATTAAAATATTAAACAATAGCACATACGAAATTTCATATCAGTTGGTTATATATTTGACGAACTATCGACGGACACAAAAGACAAAGAAACGGGAAGACAGACGAAAGTTTATTAAACTTATTCAGTCCAAGTATAAAATATAACCAGGTATATAAGAACCTGATTTGCTTTGCTCTTATTAAATTAAGAAATCAACCTGACTTCTCGGAGAAAATCTAACTATTTTATGAATACAGTCAAGTTTGTGAAAACAAAAAGATACGTGATTCAAAAATGAAGTACAAAGCAAAATGTTAGGGAGATAAATGTTGTTGTTGAGACCCAGACCGTCCGACCTACCAGAAAGGTGTAAGGTAACTGTATGGACGGCCGGGAAGTGCCACCCAATTTAGACCGGAACCCAGTGGGGGAGGCATCCACAGGGACCGTACCCTCCTTCCCCTACCACCAACCTCTCGGAAGGACTTACGGACCCACATGTTTAACGTGATCGTACTCCGCATGAACACGGCGGCATTTGTGGTAGCGTGCAAATCTAGCGCGCAAACCACGGGGATACCGCACCCGAGATGGCCAACAGCACGCGGTGTTCCGAGGTGGTCACCCACCAAGTACTAACCGCGCCCGATGCTGCTTGACTTCGGTGATCTAACGAGAACCGGTGTTTTCAGCACGGTACGGCCGTTGGCCCAGGGAGATAAATGTATCATAACTTAACTTAACCTATTAAATTTGGATTATCATTAAGAAAATATGAATTAGGTCTACATATCTACAAGTATGAACTTGAAAGTATAGCTTGCTCGTACTTTTCGGAATAGTTGTTACCTGCGTTTTGAAAGTGCCTCTACAAGGCAATTGTGTAAAATCACACGTTTGTTCATAAAAGTAATGATTAACAATTAGTGAAATCTTAAATAAAATAAAATGTATGTTTTCGGAAATAATAGAAAAATGAGAGATTATGTGCAGAAAAGTGCATTGTGAATTGAACTATGTCATAATTATATATTTAAATTATTATCTTTATTAGTATAAATATATAGTATTAAATGCTTATAAATTTATATTTCATAATATAAAATGTGAAATTCAGACTGTTGTTTCTATTTCAGGTACTGTTAGACATCCAAACCCTGTTAATCGTCAGCCATTCTGTTTCTCTGTCACGTTGAAGACTGCCGTTAAGGTATGGTCGAAATCTGCTGTCGTTTATCTTCCACAATAGTGTTTGGACCCATACTGAATCCTTACTGTTCAAGATCATATGACTCGGCATTTTATCAACATTCACCCGTGTTTCCACATCCTTTGTAATGGCTAACGGTTTTCATCTCAAACACTACATTGCTTTAGCAGCGTTAGTAAGGACAGGAAACTTTAGCGTGGACTTCTTAAATGTCGACATGGATAATGAAAACTTCACGCAGTTCCAAAAGGAATCTTTAATTCCCCAAGATGAAATCACAAGTATACCCGCCGTCAAAGCATTTTTTTATTGCTTGTACATCACCATTTTTGCTACAGGAATTTGCGGGAATGTTTTGGTATGCTATGTTGTATTCAGAAATAAATCCATGCATACAGTCACTAACATCTTCATTGCTAATTTGGCTCTTTCCGACATACTCCTCTGTACATTTGCTGTACCATTTACTCCTCTCTATCTCTTCATGCATGAATGGGTATTTGGAGCAGTTTTATGCCACCTTGTCCCGTTTGCTCAAGGTGTTAGTGTCTATATTTCAGCATTTACTCTGATGTCTATTGCCATTGATCGCTTCTTCGTCATTATTCATCCATTCAAGCCAAGGTTGCAACTCAAATACAGCCTACTTATAATTGTGTTTATATGGGCAACAGCAGGACTGCTTACCTTGCCTTACGGAATATTTATTGATTTGGTTCCTGGAAGAGATAATCGACCTTATTGTGATGAACGGTGGCCTCATGATGCTTTCCGTAAGGCATTTGGATTTACAACATCTGTCATGCAGTTTGTAATACCTTTCGTGATCATCACCTACTGCTATTTTCGTGTCTGCTGCAAGTTAAGGGATCGTGCCAGATACAAACCAGGAGCAAATTCTCAGAGGAAAATAGAGCAAGAATGGGAAAGGACACGTAGATTAAATCGAATGTTGATATCTATGGTTCTTATATTTGGGTTTTCCTGGCTACCTCTTAATGTTCACAATCTTGTAGTTGATTTTTACATTCCTGCAAGCAGCTGGGAATACTTGAATGGGTTTTTCTTCCTGTCGCATGCAGTAGCGATGAGTTCTACTTGCTATAACCCATTTCTCTACGCTTGGTTAAATGAAAACTTCCGGAAAGAGTTCAAGACAGTGTTGCCCTTCCTAAATGAATCACGAATGTGCCAAATGTGTGATGCAGCAAGAGCTAGAGATAATGAGCTTGATCCAGAACCACCACAGCCTGGATGTTCTAACCAAGATGTAAAGCCCAATCTTGAACCTCCTGCACAACGTGAAAGAGCTACTTCAGTAAAATATTTCCCAGAAACTGACTCGGTAAGGATGCAGGTAAACCCTAAAGAAGTTATCACAGCAGTATAAGATCCAATTTATTGATGTCATAAATGTGTGGATGTTGTAAAAGTGGATCGTAAAACTTTTTTCGATAATACATTAATGTTTCATTCATTTTTAATGTCCAGACTTAGACTATGTGAACTATAAATAATGAAACCGGTATTCAAAACATTTTGGTGCCATGAATATTTATATAAAGAAAATGGAGTGAAGAAAAATATATTTCAAACTGAAGACGTTTATACTGTAAGTAATATAATTTCATTAATTCATATTTCTTTTTATCATAAACAACGAAGTACTGTACTTCTGTTTTTATAGTAAATCTGTATGTAATTCATAATTTATCAATAATTCACATACATAAGAAAAGAACTGTAGTTTCATGGTAAGTAAACTAAATAATATTTTGTTTGATTTCAAGGTTACTTTACCTTTCCAAACAGGTAAGGGAAAAATTGCTCAACCCCTATAGTTGCGAAATCTATCCATCTGTCTAAGCAGTTAAAAATATTTATATTTACACTTTTATCCAAATTCCACATAGTAGCACATGTGAGAAAATGTTCTGGAGTTAATTTATAGAGAATACATGGATACATCTTTTGAAATTTGATTGCATAAACGGAATTTACTCACATAGTCATTTTATATCGTTAATTTTCTTAAATTTAGTTCTGTGATATATACTTTATAACTGCATAATAATATAGTTGAAATAACCGTAATACTAATTTATAACTAACTGTGATCAAACTGATTATGTTCTGCTGTCGTAATTCTATGAATTAATTAGAACATTCCGTAAAATACAGAACATAGCGCAGAATATCAGGAATTATTGTATTCTATAGAATAGATACGTAACTGTTATATTGTTTTTAAAACAAACAAAATATTTTCTTATCTGAAAAATATTTAAACATTTGAATTATATGATATATAAATTTATTTTGAACCTAAATTTAGTTTTAAATAAATTGGAAAAAATAGACGTTCTGATAAGAAGGTTTTTATTCTTATTTAGAATCTTTTAAATATAAATAATTCTAGCAAAATTTCGATTTGAAGTAATCTGAAACAATTTTGAATTAATTTAAATAATTTTAATTAAATTCAAAGATTTGATCAACGACAGTATATTTTACGTTTGAATTTTGAATTTTGTTAAATAAATTGAGATGGTTATAAAAATGTAAGTTAAAATTGCTTTTGAATATGAATTAATGTTTTCAAGTTTTAGTAATTCATAAAAAGAAATAATTAAATTAAAAACATTTTATACATTGAATTAAAGACAATTAATTTCGCCCAATGGCCCTTAATTTATTGAATCTGAAGATGAACAGTTTTCATCTTTTTTCTTAATGAATATACAGGGTTTCCCACAAAAAATCATCAGCAGGAGATTTTTTAACCCTTTCGTTGTAGATCCATGGTTCCAATTGCAAACATCCTTTAATAAGGGAGTTATGAAATAGTAACTTTTTACAAAAATATGTTCCGCCATATTATTGTAGAAAGTTAAGAAAATTAACTTTTGTACAGCCCCTCCATCGAAAAAAGTCAAATTATAAATATTTTACCCATACTGCATTTAGTATAACTAAAATAATGTGACTATAATACGATCCGTCGTAGATACGATCTGTCGTACGATTGGCGTAGTTGTCATTAATTAAAATTTTCATTGGAAAATAAGGGGTCATCCACAAAAATTAAATTCCGTTGCAATTTGTTACTAAAACTTTTACCACTTCTTCCAATTTATTTTATGCAGATAAAGCTATTATACCATTATATGTTGATTCATAGTTTATATGTAAGCATTGGAGTAACTCTGTTACCTAACCAGAGCTGAATGATAGCTCTGTTCAGTAATGCCGAACTCTGTGAGATGATTTCGATTTGCAGCTAATGTAACCGATCTCCTGGTGATAAAGTTAAGGAATACTATCGTCATTTTTATCTGTCGTTTTTGCCATTCCTTCTTGAGTTTTTAATCTGCAGCTGGTATGTCAATTGCAAATAACAGATTCGTTTCATCGTCGATACGACTCATCGGGAAGGCGACAAGTATAAATGGGGAGGGGGCGCGGCAGTTGCATTCGGTAGACCCGGATTCGATTCCTTCCGCTGCCAGAAAACTGCCGCCGTGTTCACGCGGAGTACGATCACGTTAAACATGTGGGTCCGGAAGTCCTCAGGTGTGCGGAACTAAACCTGTAAACCGAGAGATAGGCCAGGTCCGCACCGCTGTCTCCAACTGCAAGTACAAACGGGGAAAGTGATGAAATACTTATTTTAGCCATTTTCTCGTCTAATCCATATGCAAGTGTCTTGGCCGTGAGTACTGAGCAACATCTTCCTCGGTCTATCCGAACACGCCACCTGCTATACCGCATGTAAGAGTTCTTATAGATTCTTGTATATAAGGACTCTCATTCTGGTGGGAAAAGTGCAATGATAAATATGCTTTAGAAACTTATTGAGTCTACTGAAAATAGTGGTTTTAAATGATCCTAGTTAATTTTAAAACTTGAAAGGCATGCTTATTTTTCATAGATTTTGTCAGAAAATAATTGACAGGCCAGCAAAATCAGAATAATCTGTTTTATTTAACCTCTTTGAGTGTTAAAATAACTTTTAACCAGTATCATCTACCTGTCTTTAATAATTTCAAAAACAAACCAGGGAAAAATTGTTTTAAAACCCCAGTAAATGATTTTTGTGAAACCATTCAAATTGTGAACTGCCTCAGGATTCATGAATTTTGTTGATTAATAAGGGATTGAAAAGTCAGGAGAAAGTGGTGTAAGTCAGAAAGTTTGTCAATTTATTTAGTCCTATATGTGAACTTTTAAGAACCACTTATTTCTTTCATTTGACTAGCTGAAGCAATGGTAACATTTTTGTAATTTGACTGTTTTCGCTTGAGGGGCTGTATCAAACGTTAATTTCTCAACCTTTTACAAAAATATGGTATATCATTTAACTTACTGTTTCATAACTTCCTACCTTATTAAAGCATTTTTGCAATTGGAACTCTGGGTCTAAAACCAACGGTTTTAAAAATCTTCCACTGTTCACTTTTTGTAGGATACCATGTATACTACATGCTGTTGCACGTAAAGCTCAGTTTCACAGAGGTTTTTCACAATAGTCCAAATTGCAATATTTTTTTAATGAAACACAAATCATGACAGTCAAAATTAAAAAAAAATAAGAAGTACATTACTACAGTAGCAATACAAAATCATGCAGTCCCATATTGATTAAAACGACTATAAGTGATAGAGTACTGGCCCCACATTCCCTTAAATAAATTAGAGTTGAGGCATTGGTTCTATTTAATACGGACCCAAAGTGTAGCATATATCGAATTCATGCTAGCTAAAAAGCTATGCACCCTAGCTAAAAGGATAGCTAAATATCTGATAATTGTCAACCTTTTGTTTTTGAGCTTTAAAATAATAGTAAAATGTAAGACCGATGTTTTTGCAGTATCTGTTTAGAAAACAGTACATTCTACATATTTTTCAACAAAACAGTGTTTCTCAATAATATTAGATGCATGGCAGGAGAGACGACATATCCTAATTTACAATATAAAGAGATCTTGCAAAATAATTAAATTTTTTTATTTCAACATATAGGACGTACAAAGAAGCACAGATTTTAGCCTGAGCACTTTCGATAACCGGACCTTTAATGTCTGTTCTACTGGGTTGTCCAGAAGCTACCTTCGTTTTCTTTTTCATTAAAATATAATACGAATTTTTTATACGAAGAAATAACTTTGATCAGCAATGTATTAACCATTTTGTTCAATAACCATTTGTCATCTTCCAGGCAATTTCGCGATTCCACTTTTAAAGAACTTTTGATCTATTTCTGCAAAAAAAATTCCAAGTCGAATTTGACACTGTTATCTGAAATGAATGTTTTCGCTAACACGAAACAAATGATAGTCTGATGGTCCAATGTCAGGGCTATATGGTGGATGTGATAACACCTTCCAACCAAGAGCCAATGGTTTTTGACAAGTGGGTAAATATGTACGTGCTTTGGCATTGATGATGGAGAGCAATGCCTTTAAAATTTGCCTTTTCAAATGGCCATCAATGGTTGTTTTGGATTAATTTAGACTTTTAGCAAGCTCACGTTGTTATGTGACGGTCAGCTTCACTCAGTGTTATTAATTTGTCATCATCGATTTCAGTTGGTGTAGTGTACTAGAACGTGGTGCATCTTGACCTGAAAATTTACCAGAACGAAATTTTGCAAACCAATTCTGCCATGTGCGATCTGTCAGTGCATCATCACCATACACAGCACAATAATTTTTATGTGCATTTGCAGCTCTTTTACCTTTGATGAGATAAAAAGTAAAATGCGGCGCAAACGTTGATTTTTGTCTTCCATCCTTCAACATAAAATGCCTTCGTAAGCCTTCAAAGGTTTTGTAAGTTTTACTTAAAACGCACGCTGATATGCCAGTTGCCAGAATGCATTCTCAAAAAATTATTTTTAATACCATTAAAATCATATTTCGGCTAGTACAACCACTTAACGGAAAAACCGAACGTAGTTTCCGGACAACCCAATATTAAATGTTTCAGTGATGAAACGAATTTTATCTTTTGCCCGGGACATGATGCTTAGAGTGGGTCGATTAGTATTATTTTTATTTTCCTTATATACATAGTATAATGCCAAAGGAAAGTATTGTGATGGGGTCGAAAATTGGAATTCGAGTTTACAACGGGGGAGCACATTTCAAGCATCCCTGAACACGAATCAGACGTTTTTGAGGTGATGTCTGTGTGAAAGAATGTGTGTATGTGTATGTGTCAGTGAGTCTGTGGAGAGGATATCTCACGAACGAATGAGACGAGTCGAACAAAACTTACAATACGTGACAAAAGCAAGTACAAAATTTACAATACGTAAATACTGGAAACCTATGGTCTTAAGACACGATCGAATGTTCAGAACCCCCACAAAATTTTCGAGTGAAATTTCGAAAAAATCATAAAAAAAAAATCAAACCTTTGCATAAAGTTACGCTAATGGTCACTTCTTATGTAATTTTTCATTAGAAAACGATTGACATAAACTTTAGAACGCTAGCATGAACAGCACACAAATGTCAGCTAGACACACAAATGCCACGCTAAAAATAGTTTTTTTGGATTCTACAGTGCTCGAAACGTGTATATTCCTAAAAAACTCGAATTGCGATTTTCGACAGGATTCCAGTACTTTCACTACTGTATTGTACGGAACATAAACATTCCACTGCTTAAACTGTTTTCAATGATCATTTCCTCCTCTCAATTTCACAAAACTCTTCTTTCAAAGTGGGACCCGTGGAATATTCCATTTGAATCTTTCTTTATTTATCTCTATCGTGATTAAATTTGTAATTTTGACCCTGTTTAAAACTCCTTCAGCGGTTTGTCTTTGAGAACACAGATCTGAAACTATTATCTACATCCTTATTTGAATATAAAATCACCAATTTACCTGTATCTTGTCATATAATTGTAGTGAAGAGCGTATTACTCTAGGAAGCGCTCACGCTGAAATGTATGTTCTATACGTCCTGTATTTTGGAATAAACTTTTGATTATTTTATACTAGAATCACTTTCAATCGCCGGGTCTAAAAAACTATTCAAAATTAATTAAGAAAAGAAATTGGCATGATTTCGTGTTCTTAAGTACTTGTCTACCGAATTTCATGGCCATACAATGCTTAGATTTCCTTCTGAAGTCTGCGCATGCACGCAAGCACGCACACACACACACACACACACACACACACACACACACACACACACACACACACACAGATAGATAGATAAGGATTGATAGATAGATAGCTGGAGAGAGAGAGAGTGAGAGATATGTCTTCAGTAATTAAGTTAGAAGTTTTCATTATATTAGATGTATAGTTTTGACTTCAGAAGAATGAAAATTTGACATTTCTGTCACTGTCTCCTAAGTTTAATTATCGACAAGAAAGAGCGATCATGCATAAAGCATTAATTATGAAACACTTTCCAACTGAATTGTAATTTTATTTTAACATCTCTAAAATGTGATACATTCAGCGGTGATATATTTTTAATTATCACAATAATACAATAATTTATTTTACTTGGAAATTTAAAATTTTATAAAAAAAGACAATACTATAAAATCGTCTGCTTCTCTATGTAAAATCAATAAATATTTCATTCATGTCACTATATTCCAGACTCAAGAGCAAAATAATTTTGCGTGAAAAAAATCAACAATTCTTATACAACTCATATTACAATCACTTGTTTACATTTTGCATCCATTAAAATTAGGCTTCGTTGTAGAAATAATCAAAGTTTTATGATCATTTAAACTTAAAAATACTGTAATTGCGTTGGCGCAGAATATAGATGCACAGAAAATACGCAAAAATGAAGCGGTTTTAGGACGGATACAATATTAAATATAAATTTACAAGAAATTCAAACATCACGATTTTGACACTAGAAAAGGAATATGGATGTTATATTTAATTTTGAAGTGGGTGACGTGATCTTTTCATATAACACGGGTGTAATTATAATTTAAATTTTTATTTAAAAAACTACTGAACATGTTTTGCTGAATTTTTTATTTATATATTTTATGGGGTAATTTGATTATTTCCTAAAATTTTTGAAGCAGTTGTGAATTTTAACTTCTCTTAAAAAATGTTTGAAAAATTAGGTCCCATTAGGTTTAATGTATTTCACTTTTTCAACCCGGGTACAATCCAAAACTAATTAGGTGATATTATTCTTTTGCATTCCCATATGTCCTACAGCTCGTCTCAACAACATACTAACAATTTAATTTTGATAACGTCATTTTTACGGCAGTTGTCGTGCGAACGGGCAGACAGACAGACAGACAGAATGAATGAACAAAGTCATAAATACTTTTTAACTGTGAAGGAAAGTGTTAAAATCGGTACTAGGGATTATTTTTTTGTCATCAAACTATAGAAAAAATCCCAAGATATCAGGATCACTGTGACCTGAATTCAAACCAACAGTGCGATGTTAATAGGTAAGAAAGTGCTTTCTCGGTAATCCATATTGGAAATTAGGATACCCGTGTAACCGATCTAAGTGTGATGTAATGTAGCAGATCACTTCAACATTTTGTTGAGCAGCTAAGAAGGCAAATTGCTATAAAAATCAATGATTATTTAACCATATTTTGTAAATACAACTTGTATATTAAAGAAAGTAATTCATAATGTGTTATATTTTTGTTTTAGCGCGTTATTGAAGATTATAAATATAGGCGGTAAGTATATATATATATATTTTCTTCTTTTTAGACTGACAGTTTTCAACTGAGAGGTATATAAACTATTTGAACCTTGTATGTTTGCTGGCCCAAAATATTTGATAATCAATGATGAAACTCCATGTCTAAATATATATCAGGTAAGAAAGTTTCGTTTTTTATTATGTTTATCTTTTATGTATAGTCACACCATTTTGCCATGAGGACATAATAGGGAAGTGAAGTTTGTTAAATCTAAAGATGTTTCGCCGAGAAGTTCTTTCATCTCACCGCTGAAAGGGTATGTAAGTTATTTTTTTATCACATATAGTATATTTTCCATCTAACTCTGGACTTGTGGATAGTTAATAAACAGTTGTTGAAATAAATAATGTGATCGATGTATAATGATGTTTAATACTTATGCATTTATAATTTTAAGTTTGTTGGTTTTATGATGCCTAAAATATTTATTTTCTATCATGTTTGTTTGGTCACACAATTTTACTATGAGGATAATGTACGTGAGTGAAGTTTGTTAAAAATATTTTGTCTAGAAATTATTTTATGTCCCCACTAGAAGAGGATCAAAATTATTTTTTTCTATATATAATATGTTTTATTTCTATATCTGGACTTAGATATAAAATAGACAGTAGTTGAAATAAATAATGTAAGTTTAGAATGATAATTTTAAATAGTTATGCATTCACAATTTTAAGTACTTGGTTTCTTATTGACTAAAACGTTTTTCTAACACGTTAAAGTATTTTCTCAATGTTTCTAATATCTATGGTCAAAGACAGGTAAAATAACACTTTTAATAATTTATAACGCAATTTTTTTTTGTAAATAACATCTATCGTTGGGGTATCATTATCTGAAATCGAAGCGCTACAGGAAATGTAAATGTTTTGAATGCATATATCTCTGAACCTAAAATAGGAATATGTAAACAATTTCCACATATTTCGTCAAACATGCTGTACCACTTATTTATCTCTCTCTATATAAAATTTATTTATCTCTCTCTATATTCGTTCCTCGAAATTTTCTGCTCCGTACTATAAGAACTATAACATTCAAAAATATGAAATTTTGTATAATTGTAGAAAAAGGTTTAAGAAATATACTGAAATAAACCGATATACGATATATATTGTAGTTTAAGAAATATTTAATATCAAAGTCAGAAAAAATATTTGAGCTGCAAGTACGCGTGCTGGATAGACTAACAATAGCAAGGCCACGAATTTCTGCAAGCACAAACTAACATAGTTTAATTTTTGTAGACAACAGAGAACTTTTTTTTTTAATTCCGATGTAGTTTTCGAGATATTTTACTTTCTATTTACTTCTGAAGTGAAAAATATTTTTCGTATCGGCATTCCATCGATTTTCTCTCCCTTGTACCACAAAATCTATAACATACAAAAATATGAAATTTAGTTCATTTATAGAGAAATTATATCACAGTAAATAATACTTTGAGATTGTTACAAAAAAGACTGGCTTTAAAAAGCTTGTACGGAAAATCAGAGCCAACATTGGACTTTCGCTACATTGAAGAAAGTGAATGAGATTATTGTGAAAATTCTTTATTTTGAACGAGTACTATATTATTGCCTTAAAAGCTACATAAAATATTAACTTCTCCCAAATTTCAACTAAAGGAATTAGTACTTGAACAAAATTTTCCATTTTACGAGCATAACAAAACTTCTAAGTAATATTTTATTATCAGATGCTTTTAATAAATTCAACTGCCTGCATAAGTAGTTATAACTGACTTTGGGTTTTTATAAGGGATAAAACTGAGGTAGTGCAGGAAATAAAAACGAAAACACCTAATCTTTTCCTAAGGGTAATAAAAAGTAAAGCGTAACAAAATTCAGCGACTGGACATGTAAGGGAACAACGCATGAAATGGGATTTAGCAATTTTCTAATCTCTAAGTATAGGTGTCAATTAAATGGTGCAGTACAGTTAACAAACAGAGTAGTAAAGTTTTATTTCATAATTGTGTATTTTGTTATTATGAATTTCATTGTTTTTTATTATTGCATATTGTGTTGTTTTATTTTAGTATTTCATGTTTTATCATTTTATTTTATTAACTAGTATTTTAGCCTGTCAAAGATAAAAAACTACATTCTTAAAAAAATTAAGTTGCAAATATTTAAATAAGTTTTATTTTGAAATTTTATGCATACATTAATTTAGTTAGTATGTATAAATGAAATTTAATCGGGTACTTTAAATTATTTTATTGATTTCAGCTACGTAAAGATAAATATTTGGAAAATTCAATTTTAAATTATACTTTGTACAAAAATTGCGCAAATGCATGTTTTCGACTTAAAAGCTTCATTTCAGGCCGAACCGGGTCAAGACTCAATGGTCTATAAATTAAAAAGGCCGGGTTCAGGTTCTTCATTTAAAAATTTCATCAGGATCAGGCCGTGTTAGAGCACTGGTGCTGTCGTACCGGGACGATTAAAGTCTGAAATTTTTGTCCATGCAGACCTTTAGATAGGACACCGTTTCCAAGGCTAGGCTATAGCGAGACTCTCTTTATGTAGCCTTTGCGTTTTCCACACAGAGGGAATAGCTGGCCGTTCTTGTTCAGCGATGCGATACTGACATATAACACGTACTATACTGATGTATATACTGATACATACATATACGTACATATACTGATGTATAACACGTTTATATTTTAATATAAAATTCTTAAATAATGCGGGAATTGATTTTTTTTCATTATTTAAAACATTATTTAATATGTTTAATTCTATGACATTTATATATTAATATAATAAAATGTATTATATTAATTTGCGATTAAATGAATCAACTAGCTTGAAATGCATAAAACAGCCTTCTTGGGTGCAGATGTTTTTGAGATATAAGAGGCGATGATTAAAGCAAACGGGTATTTTTTATCTTCTTTGCTTACACGTATGTATAAGGGATAAAAATTTCTGAATATCTCACGAACTCAGTAATATTGCCGGAAAATCGCTTTATCGAAATGAATGGCTTAGTTCTGAAGATATTTATTTCTGTTAAATGCGTGTTTCTAAATTTCCTTTTTACTATATATTAGATATTCATTAATTAATTACATATATAATAAAAATATCTCTGTAACATTGAGTGGGGCTTTCGACGAATTTTTAGTGTTTACTTTTAAAAAAAAGAATGCTTAAAGTCTTTTTACGCTAAATTTTTTTAATGAACTCTTGATTATTTTCACCAATACAATAATTGGTTCTAAAATATTATGCTGGTAAAAATTTTGTGCATGCATAATCTTTTATTAATTAACAATAATATAAATCATATATCCCCTTACTTTTTCACATATTGTCAATCTTAAAAAGAACACTATCTAAAAAATTATATTCGTATTTCAATATATACTAATGTTTCCATCGAGATTTGCAAAATTATGGTACATTAAATTTTTTCTTCCTGTAGTACAATTATCGCCTATTCAGTGATAAAATGAGTGGAACTCAAGTCCTCCAATATTGAATCGTTAGGAGCGAGATTTTACTTACCAAGGTATTTCCCCCCCTTCACCAAAATGAAAAATTTCTATAATTCTATGTAGGCAAATATTCCTAAAATGTAAATCATCTAATAATGCAAGTAAATAATGTAAATGTATATAATCTGCATATTCAGTAAATTTAGAGAATAACCTCCCCCCCCCTCTTCGTGCTCAAATAACTATTAAAAATACTTCAAAGTTTCATTTACTCTTATGAACATTTTAAAAAGATCAAATCATCCTTTAATTTGAATTTCAAATAACTTAAGGTTAAGCACACATTTTTTAACATGCTAATTTAAGTGATCTATAGGTGTGTATAGCAAACAAAGTTCTTAAACAAATGCCTTTTTACTAGTGCTACTTTAATATTTGGGAAAAAATTCAATAAATACATTCTTTTAGAATGTACTACATGGTGAGAACTGAATAAAATTTATTTAGAATTCAATTCGATAAATTATTCATTCTATTCACAAAATACAAATGGAGCATTTGCTGAGATTCGTCACTCTTTCATAATTCGAAGGAGAAAATCGCAAAATAACGCTTGATTTAACGAAATTTATCTTGACCACATATTTTACTTTAATATCGGTCAATAATCCGAAACAAATGTAGTTAATACCATACCATATTGATAGCACTAGGTCATCAAAAACAGCCATTTTTCAGCAAAAATTATTCATTCACACCTCTTTCTATACAGAATTACCAATCTACGAGTAAGCGCTTTCATTGAGACGAATCTTCCAATTGTATACTTTCACTGAGAGCGCTTTATGCTTGGCATTAAACGAGCCGGTTTACCAGAATTAGTAAAATATGCACACACGCATCATTTTTGGCACTAAATTACTTGCTCTGGTATATATTTAGTAGTTTTGATTTAGCGACGCCAATGTAATGTCATATGCTGCTAGTGCAGCTGGCCAAAAGTAGATTAAAGGGCTTCTGTAAAGCATATTTGCTTTGAGGGTCATGTGCTTGCATAGTGGGTTTTGTTTGTATTATAAGCTAAATAAATGAAAAAGTTATTTGGAAAAGTATATTTTTGTTTTTTTGCTTGATTGCTGGAAAAAGTGGTTGCTAAAAATAGTGAATGCTAGCTTCGGACACCGTGGCTAGTATCGTGAATAAATACAACTGCTTCGGTCCAAGTCATATTCATCCGATCATACTTATCAACGAACTCCACTGTAAAAAAGATAGCTGCTTACATTGATGGTTGTGATCGGATACAACTTTCACACATAAATACCTTATGCACATAAATACTCTTGTGCGCTATTTGACGACAATTTTGAATACGTGTCTCTCTTTATTAATTTATGAGCTAAAATGTATTTTTTTTTAATTTTTGTAGCTTGTATTGATAGCATTACAGGTCGCTAAATTTTAGTTGCTAAAAGTGCTCATATAAATGTCTCTCAAGCCGCATTCCAAAACCGTTGTGTGGAAGTTCTGAGATAATTTCTTCAAGAGGCAAGATTTTGAGCGCAAGATTTCGAAACGCAAGATTGTACCCCCATCCTCACTAAGGGTTGGTTTAAACCATGGGTGGGGGAGGGGTGTGCAAAACTGCCAACCCTACAATCGTTCCAAAATGCGTTTAATCCGCTTTTCTCTGTTTTAGTGTTCTAGATTGATTAATAATGCAAAATTTGCCAAATGAGTTGTAATTATCGTAAAGATAGGCAGATTTGTTTTATTGGAAAAATACCTATAAAGCTGGGCAAGGCCCTGAACCCGATTTTGAAATTCGAGTGTGATTCCAGTGTGCTCGAATCCTTGAGTATGATTTACATTTATTATTGCCAAGACACGGCCTTATGAATGTGACGCTGAACAAAACATCAAGGCACGAGGTCATGGTTCAACCCTTAGTCTAGACGATAATGAAATACTATGTTTAGAGGTTTACGTGGTTTTTATATCAAATGACGTTTAATCGGGCAATTCACTTAGAAAATCCTACAAAAAAGGCATTCCGCTTCACAGGATGGCTATATCTTCTGGTATATGAGTAAAATATATCTCCTCTTTACTCCTTAATGTTTATAATGTTTAATTTGTATTTCGAGGGTCGAGTATCGTTACTTATATTCTTAAATATTCTTATGAAATTCTACGTATTCTCATTTTACGTCAAATAAATTTTACTCGACGTGTGACTGATATTGGAGCAACTAGCCAAATATTTTCCTTTGTCTCTCAAACATTCCAGACCTGTCTCATAAAAGTGAGATGGATATCAAACAACTTCTCGCTTTCCCTGAAAATATTCCATTCCTGATCTTTATATTTATTAATATATCAAGCAGCATTTGTGTCACACCTTTCACCAAATTTGATTTTTATTATCATGGTATGAAAAAATAAAGATATGTAATATTATTACATTAAGTACTCATCAGATGTATTTAGTAATGAATATATATGTATACATATCTGTTCATCAAGGTTAGCAACATGAACACACACACTTATATATATACGTATATATATATATATATATATCTATATATATATATATAATTATATAAATAAATAAAAAATAAAAAATAAAGAAATAAGCTAAAAAATTAGAAAAATCAAAAATCGGAAAATAAGATACATTAATATTAATGTTTTGAATTTTATTTTCTCGAAAAGATTGTAGCATTAACCAGTTTAAAACTACGATTTGAGCGTTCTTATAATGGTGTGTAGTGGCATTCTCGTTTATCCATTTCTTTTATGAATCACTTGTTTAGAAAGAATTTTCATCTCAGCTTCAGGTTCATATTCTGTTTTACTTATACGGGTAATTGTCTTGTCTCCTGCTTTGACTCACTGGGCGGGTCTGGGAGTGTCGCTGTGAACCTTCGTACTGCTTCCTAGGTTGAATTTCGTCATGTTCATTCCCATACTTTTACATATTTTTATTCTGTTGAGGTTGATCGCATATACACGTGGTGAAAGAAGAAGGGTTCCTGCCACGTGGTAATACAAATTTTCCTAATGTTTCTTATCTTCATTTTTTCATCTTTTGGTGCCTGTAGTCTGAGTTTGGACATTTATAGTAATGTACTATTGTCCAATCTGAAACAGGCATTTGTTTGGGTTAATTAGAATTAAATACTCAGACCTGAAGGTGAATTTAATTCTTTTTAATCTTCGAATTTGGGCCGGTGCTGATCCATTCTGTTATCGGCATTACGGCAGTGGTTTTGCTGCTATAGTGATATTAATATTTCACGATTACTTGAATTAATTATTTTTATTATTACTTTTTCTAATATATATAAGTAAACTTTCGAGGTTCTTCTTTAGTGCGCCATTTCTTTTTAGAACACTCACCTCGCAAACTTTCATTGCATTATACTTGAATAGAAACACTCGACAAAAGGCCAACTGTAATTAAACATCCGCATTTAACACAAACCACATTTATTTAGACGAAAGCACATAACATAACAACACTTAAACATTTAATTCACTGGTTAACTCTTTAAAATGTTCACGACGCAGGATGCGCCTTGCTTTTCGCCTTCACCACTATATCTTCTCGCTCTTCTCGGCTCTCGCTCTGTTGCTCTGGCAACCCTTAAAATGCTTGCCGGCAGAGTCTTCATCGCTGATTTGGCGATGTGGAAAAAAAAATAACTTGTTGGAGTCTTACTACTCCCCCCTTAAAAAAAAGCACATTCGTCTCTTTAAAGACAATGTTGTTGAAAATAGAGTTCTATGGGCATATACACATTGAAAATACAGTCCTAACAACTTAAAAAGCGCATACTGATGCATTAAATTTTACATTTGTTTAACAACACCATTTTACATCTGATTTAACAACACAATATTACAGTATATTTCAAAACACCTAATATTTTCAAGATAAAAAAATCTAATAGTTTAACAATAATATTTCCTACCGTGTTGCAATAAGAAATGTTATAACTTAAAGAATAGTCACATATATATATCAAAACACAATAACAGTAAAACATTATAACACTTTTCACAGCATTTCAGTCCTCGATTTCTGTAATTCAAGTGATAGTCTTACTGCAAATGAAGAATGAATGTTCTTCCACCCTACCTAATTAGTCAGTCATGGGAATTCTAGACATAGCGTCCGCGTTTCCGTGTAACGCTCCCTTTCGATAACTGATTGTAATATTGTATCGCTGGAGGGCTAAGGCCCACCGAGCCAACTTTGCACTTTGCGGCACTGTATGGGTTAAGTAGGTCAGCGGATTATGATCCGAGATAATTTGTACTTCTGACCCGAAGATCCAAGTCTCATATTTCTTAAGAGCAGCGATGACGCTATATGCTTCCCTTTCAATCGTAGACCAACGAGTCTGACAGGGGGTGAGCTTTTTACTATAGAAGGCGATCGGTTTTTCCTTCTTGGAATCATCTTCTTGCGCCAAACAAGCTCCTACCGCGGTACCGGCCGCGTCGGTATAAAGCTGAAAGGGTTTGTTAAGTTCAGGGGTGTAAAGAACCGCCATTTCAGTTAAACATTGCTTCAACTTTGTAAACGCATCTTCTTCCTTTCTACTCCATGGTATCTTGTTTGGTATTCTTTTCTTGGTTAGATCAGTTAAGGGTATCACTACTGAAGCGAAATTTGGGATATAATCTCGGTAATAGTTAGCTAGTCCTAAAATACCCCTTAATTCCCTCTTATCAATAGGCCGTGCTAATTTTTTCATCGTTTCAACCTTATCTGGGTCAGGAGAATGTCGTCCCGATCCTATAATATGGCCCAAAAATGTCACTTCTTTTTTTCCGAAATCACATTTGTTGAGATTTACAGTTAGTCCAACTTCACGCAATGTTTTGCATAGTATGGAACTTAGTGGTAGTCGTTGTTCTGTTTTCAATGTCGCTGTTTTCCCCTCAATATACTTTCTTACTTCCTTTCGCGTAATGTTAACTCGGTTTGTAGGCACACAATGCAGTTCTCCAAATTCTTTGTATTCGTCGAAAATAAGTCCGATTTGTTCGATACGATTGATGTAGGGTCTCAATTTGTTTACATGTAATTCTCTTCGAGTTCCGCCATCGTATTCGACAACAGCCGAATTTGGCCTTGTAAGCTGAATAACCGTCACTGGACCCATCCAAGTGTTTTGTAACTTATGGCTGGATGAGGGCAATAAAATTAAAACCTTATCCCCGATCTTAAAATGTTTTTCCTTTGATCTCAAATTGTATCTAGAAGCGTAATTTCCCTGAGTTACTTCGGATTTCTCAGTTGCGATCTCATGTCCTTTTTTCAATTTCTCTATTAGATCATGTAGATATTCCTCCACATTTCGGGATGCCTTGGTGGGAATTTTCCTTTCACCGATCCATACATCTTTTAGTAGAGCAAGTGGTCCTGGGGGTAGGCGTCCATATACTAGCTGAAACGGTGATACACCTGTTGTACTATGGGGAACTTCTCTATATGCAAACAGAAGGTAGGGAAGGTGTATATCCCAATTCCGCCCATATTCCTGAATATTTTTGTTCATCATATTTTTCAAATTTCTATTCCATCTCTCCACAGCACCCATGCTTTCGGGATGTCCAGGTGTAGGAAATCTGGGAGATATCCCTAATATACCTAAAAATGCTTCAGTTAATTTTGCTGTAAAATTTGTTCCTTGATCAGTGCAGATCAATTTTGGAAACCCGGTCTGAGTAAAAATTTTCATCAATGCATTGCATGTTGTTTTTGCACCGATTTCTTTAACCGGAATGGCTTCAGCCCATCTTGTACACAGATCTATCGCACATATAATATACTTATGTCCTCGCCCAGAAGGAGGTTCTAACGGGCCAATGCAATCTAAACTCCAAACTTCGAAAGGCGTTTCTGGTCTCGCTATCGGTTGTATGGGAATTCTGTCCCTGTATGTAACAACTCGTCTCATCTGACAAATCTTGCAGCTTTCACAAAATTTGGCCACATCTTGTTTTAGGGTAGGCCAAAAGAATGAAAATTTAATTCTCTGTCTAGTCTTTTGTTCTCCCAAATGGCCAGCTAATGGAATCTCGTGAGCCATTCTAAGAACATCTTGGCGTTTGCAGATCGGCAAAACTACTTGTTTGACTGTCTCACCCGTAATCCATTCAGAATGGACCGAGACTTCGTCAATTATCTCGTATGCATTTTGTCCCTTTCTTGCATAGTCCCAGACTTTTCTCAACGTCTCATCTTCATGTTGCAATTGAATAAACGAGCTCTTTACTTATTTATCCTTACTCGACTTCTGCTCTTGCTTCCCATCACTCTCGACCTGAGTAGCATTCGCAGTACCATGGTCACTGCACGTATTTTCTTCTTGACCATTTTCATTCATTACTTCCTGGTCAGACCCTACTTTCTCCTCCTTTTCGCCAAGATAGGTAGCATTATCGATCATGATATTCTGATCCAATTCATGCAAATGTATATTCTCCCGCAACGACTCATAAGCTGTAGAGCACACTAACATATCACTTGTTAGTTTTTTAGAAACTGCACATATTATGGGGACTATTCCATGTAATTTGTCATCAATTTTCATCGAAATCATCTTCAAAGGAGCGATCTCACTTTCTCCAAAAGCTGAGACAATTTTGATTCTGCCCTCTCCTTCACTATGAACGTCCATTACTAAATCTTCACGTATCACTGAGATTTGTGCCCCCGAATCTACTATGCCTACAAGTGAAGTTTCTCCACATTTTATATGTATGGTATGGAGGGTATCCACATTATTCTTGGTATTATCCTGCACTGACACCGGTACGGTAATTCGTGCTGTCAGAACTTGAGAGTTATTTTCATCCTTAGACTGTATAGTTCGAACATGATTGCTTTGAGCATTAGTGTTGGGTGATTTTCTCTGATTATTCCTTAACGTACAAAATTTTCCAATATGACCCTCAGCTCCACATGAAAAACAAATAGGTTTATAGTTGATTTTAGAAGTGTCATTTCTCCAATTGTAACCTGGTTGGCTCTTGTAACTTTGATGTCCCCTTCCTGGAACATTTCCATTTTTCCAAATTTTTTCGCCAATCCCTCTGATGTTTGGTGGTGCTCCAAATTTTTCCTTTTCCCTAAATTCGCTTTGGTGATATTCAACCTTCTCTTTCCGGACTATACCTGTTGATTTCGTATAGTTTACACGTATACTTTCATATTCATCTAACTTGTCTGCCAACATATTGGGTGCTACAATTTTTAACCATTCATCTAAGAAATGTTCTCGTACCTCCCCAGGTACCCTTTTCTTTAGTTGATCAGTAATCATCAATTTCTTTAGGCTATCAAAATCTCTAATTTCGAGACCATCAATCCACTCTTCAAAGTACTTGGTTAATTCAAATACGAAATCACGCCACGATTTCTCGGGAACTTTCTGTAGCTGCACGAACTTTTTTCGGAAACTTTCTGGATTCATCTTGAATCTCTTTAATAGAATACCCTTAACGTATTCATAATCTTCAAACTTTTCCTCTGACTCCCGTGTGATGAGTTGTATGATCTCAGAAGGCAAAAGTGGCAACAGACTTGACACCCAATCCGTCATGTCTACGTGGGCTCTTTTAGCTTGTCTCTCAAAAAGTGTGAGATATAACATAATGTCATCATTCTTCAAGTCAAATTTTGGCATCAATTTTATCAATTCGAAACTGCTTTTTGATCTTTCACTACTCCCTAAATTTAAGGAAGTAGAATCTTGAGTAACACCCCTTTCGATTCTGAGTTTTTCTAACTCAAATTCCATTTGATCTTTTCTTTCTTTTTCCTCCTTTTCTATTTGATCTTTTCTTTCTTTTTCCTCCTTTTCTATTTGATCTTTTCTTTCTTTTTCCTCCTTTTCTATTTGATCTTTTCTTTCTTTTTCCTCCTTTTCTATTTGATCTTTTCTTTCTTTTTCCTCCTTTTCTATTTGATCTTTTCTTTCTTTAATAATCGTAAAGAGGAGTTCTTTCGTAAATTCTTCGTCGTAATCTTCACTTCCAAGAATTTCTCTACGCAAATCCAAAATTTTAAATTCAGATTTAGTAATTATCCCCAATTCTTCCGCCAAAACCATCAAATCCTCTTTTCTACCTTTCGCAAGAAATGCCATACCTGATCACGAGGGAAGTTAACTGATTTATCTCTAAATTGTTTAAATTTACTAAAAGAAACAGTATTACCAGAAAACTACTTTATCATGAACACTGGCGTATTCAATTATCAAATAACAATATTAACAGAAAACAACTTTATCATGAACACTGGCGTATTCAATCATCAAATAACAGTATTAACAGAAAACCACATTATCGTATCCACTCGTATTATAATGCTGGTGCATTAATTACTTGATACCGGACGTATCTTCATCTATTTACCAGAAACATACAAATTGTTTTTCATTCCAGGAACGATTATTACTTCCGTAATAAACTAATCCTACCGACTACGCCAGTAAACTTTCGAGGTTCTTCTTTAGTGCGCCATTTCTTTTTAGAACACTCACCTCGCAAACTTTCATTGCATTATACTTGAATAGAAACACTCGACAAAAGGCCAACTGTAATTAAACATCCGCATTTAACACAAACCACATTTATTTAGACGAAAGCACATAACATAACAACACTTAAACATTTAATTCACTGGTTAACTCTTTAAAATGTTCACGACGCAGGATGCGCCTTGCTTTTCGCCTTCACCACTATATCTATCTTCTCGCTCTTCTCGGCTCTCGCTCTGTTGCTCTGGCAACCCTTAAAATGCTTGCCGGCAGAGTCTTCATCGCTGATTTGGCGATGTGGAAAAAAAAATAACTTGTTGGAGTCTTACTATATATATATATATATATACATATATATATATATATATATATATATATATATATATATATGTAATATATATATATATATATATATATACATATATATGTATATATATATGTTTATATATATATATATATATATATATATATGTTTATATATATATATATATATATATATATATATATTATATATATATTATATATATACAGGGTGAGTCAAAACTAATGGGCCAAACTTTAAGGGGTGATAAATCACATCTAAACAAGCAATTTTTGCCACACAAAGCAGGGTCGTAACGCAAGAGGTGAACCGCTAGTTGGTAGCTCATGAAATGAGAAAATGATGACTTTTTTGTGGAAAGGGGAAATTCAAAAATGACAGAGTAGGCACGAAGTACGTTTCACTGACAGAAATTGCAGAATGCATGGACAACCCTTTGCTCGGCAAGTCGTTCTTTGGGACACATTTAAGGGATGGGAAAGTGCCCGTGTGCTGCTTTCCGGACGATCTTCAACCTTCTGCAGAATGTACTCTTCAACTTGTGGCGTCCTCACACTCCTGGAAAGTCCTGTATCATGCATGCATGATAGCATTTTTGCAAAATGCTAATAGACTATCCAAAATGTGTAAATGAAACAAGAGGTTTTAGCATTTTTACTAAAGAAATTTTAAACTCAGCTTAAACCCTGGCTAGTTTTGACACAGTCGTCACTGCGTTCAATGTCAGCGACGTCTAGCGGTTCACCTCTTGCATTACGAACCTGCTTTGTATGACAAAACTTGCGTGTTTAGATGTGATTTATCACCTCTTAAAGTTTATTCCATTAGTTCTGACTCACCCTGTATATATATATCCCCCCCCCGGGGCGGGCCACCCAAGATGGTGGTTTCGGATGTTGGCTCTGTAGCCTTGATCCTCCAAACTGGGGGGTAAATTAATCCGGGGGTATTTCAACCTCGCTGCTGATGACTCACGGATGCAACTGCGGAAGTGACGAGGCAGTCCCCGGACTCTTCCAGGTGGCTGGATCACGGGACTGTGGCTATTTATGCCCTGAGCCCAGGTCTGGCCGGTGACCGGAGTCGGGCTCGGCGGGGACCTTCGGTCCCTGCCCGGTGAATGATTCTGCCTGTTTCGCGACCGAGGTTGCGGCTTTGCTGGAATGGAGATGAAGTGGTTGCGCCTCGGTGCCCACTTATAGCTAAAAACCTTTATAGGTTAGCTGGGCCCGCAGGTATGTACTCACCCTGTATATATAGACAAGGTTTCCCAAAAAGATTGACACGCGCTTTAATTCTGTACCTGTTGGAGACAAGTGGGCAATGTAAATTTGCAAACATGTTGAAAGTAATGTAGAAAATAAGACAACGTTAATGAAATAGTCCTCCCATTAATTTTCAAAAAGTTACACTTTTTAAATATTTATACGATCCGTTTAGACAAATTGGGTCAATCAGAATTTTTTTATTTTTAATGCAAAAAGATCATTAAAAAAACAGCATATCTGTAGTTTTAAAATTGAGCGAGCTGTATGTAATTTAAGATTTAACATTGTGAATGCGGACTATATATTAAATTAGAAATATGAATTTGTGACATATAACAAAAAAGATAAAACTGGATAATGGATGATAATACATAGGATACCTAACCACATAGTGAGTACCACATCTTTATATGATTCCTGTCTGTGTAATGCTTTATTTAGATGCATTTGTGATAAAAAATTTTGACACATATTAAAGTATTGTTGATCTAAACAATTTCCATCGTCAATTTGTTTATGATCCCTATTTTCACTGATGAAACAGCCTTTCACATGGTACGGAAAAGTGGCATAAATCAAATTTTTCCTTTATCATAATTCAGTTGATTTTAAAGATACAGATATACAGGTTGTTTTAACTATCTTGTTGCATTAAACATAAAAATGTTCTGATTGACCAAATTTGTCTAAGGGGGTTGTATAAAAATTTAAAAAGTGTAACTTTCTGAAAATTAATGGGAGGACTATTTCATTAACGTAGCCTTACGTCGTCCTTACTTTCAACATGTTTGCACTTTATATTGCCCACTTATCTCCAACAGATATAGAATTAAAGAGATTTTCAAACTTTTTGGGACACCCTGTATATGTGTGTAAGTTAAATATAAGAATTAAAGAAAATAAATAGAAAATATATAGTAAAGGATCCAACACAAACAAAATAATTCACTTGATTATTAGATAAATTTGAAGGGAATTCTTGTCATCAAAATAAAAGAAATAATAAATCTAGAAACAACCCTTATAAATTAAAATTAATTGTGACAAGAAAGATCAATCATGCTTAAAGCATTGCTTATGGAACACTTTCCAACTTCAATGCAATTTTATTTAAACAAGTCTAAAATGCAATACATTCCTCGGTAATATTTTGAAACTTATCACAATACTGCATTAATTTATTATATTTGAAAACTTAAACCTTCATCGAAGAAAATGAACTTCATTCAAATCACGGCATTGAAATATAAATTGCCTGGTTTAAACATCTCTAAAATGTTATACATTCTTCGGTAATAGTTTTAGAATTATCATAATACTACGATAATTTATTATTTTTGAAAACTTCATCGAAAACAACTGAAATTAATTCAAATGACGTCATAGAAAAAATAACACGCCTGGATCTCTCTATAAAAACAGGATTTCATTCATAACTTTCTCCCATTCATTTCATTCATCACAATACTATAATGATTTATTTTTTTTAAACATTTTGTTTAAGACCATGGAGCTACAAAAAATTAAACTCTATGCTTGAAACTTCATCGAAAAAAATCGTCCTTCTCTTTATGAAATCAATTAATATTTCATTCATATCAGCCATGCAGACTCCATGGACTAAATTATTTTGTGTTAAAAAGATACAGGAATTCTAATACAACTCATTCTATATATTTTGCTGTTTACATTTTCATAGGTGAAAAATAGGCTTAGTTGTAGAAATAATCAAATTTAGATGAGCATTTAAACTCAAATATATTGTCATTGCGTTGTTTCAGTATGTAGATGCACAGAATTTAAGCAAAAATAATGTAGTTTTAGGACGGATGCAACACTCAATATGAATTAAAAAGAACTTTAAAAAATCCGATTTTGAAACAAGATGGATGCCATATATCATTTTGAAGTGGGTCATGTGATCGTTTCATGTGATCGTTCATGTGATCGTTCATTAAAAAATGTTTGAAAAATTAGGTCCCATAGGGCTCAATGTATTTCATTTTTTCAACCCGGTTTCAATCCAAAACTAATTGGGTGATATTATTCATTTATATTCTCATAGGTCCTACAGACCGTCTGAACAACATACTAAAATTTCATTTTGATTAAGTCATTTTTACTGCAGCTATCGTGCTAACGGACATACAGACAGACAGACAGAATGAACAAAGTCATAAACACTTTTCAACTTTGTTGTAAAGTGTTAAAAATGATGGTGGTAGAACATGACTTTCCTTGTATAATGCAACGAATTTACATCTTTTATAATGAAAAACTCTGATATGAGCAGCACATGACTTTCGCTACAGACTCAATTTTATTTTCTCTGTATTTCTTCAATATTTATTAAATTGAGTTTGTTTGTACAAAATAACAGGCATAATTATTTGAAATTACACAGAATTTGCTCTTCTAATTCAATTTTTGTTTTCATTTGGTAACTGGATTTATTTTCAAAGACGTCGTTTGTGAGATATCGTATCCACAAACTCTCTCTCTCTCTCTCTCACACACACATATATACACAGACATGACCTCAAAAGCCTTCGATTCCATCTCAAGGATGCTTGATACGTGCTCTTCTGCGAAAATTAGAGTCCGAATTTCGACCCCGTCAGAATACTTTCCCTAGACATTACACTATGTATTCAGGGAAAGTGATAGGTTAAAAAATTTCTAATGTTTCTATCATACATTTGTTCATAAAAGAGCTGTGAGTGCCAGAGAGTTGATAGTTTCGATATGTTTACGATGGCGTAACCCGCGTTGTATTGCCAATAATTCGTGTTTGAAATTTAATGCCATTAAATTAAATTTATTACTGGTATTAAATTTAAGACGGCAACCTTTGTGACTTTATGTAAATATTTATTCCGTATCTAAGGTTTAAATTTTACGACAGATGAATCAAATAGAGTATGTATAAGTCTTTCAAGCTGTCACTTATTTTCTGATAGTTGCACATTTTGATGCCTTAGATTTATTGGAACATAAAATATGTCTGAACTAGACATTTAAAAGCAATGACAGAAATTGGGGAAACCATGGACTTTTTTTTATCTTTAATACTCGCTCCGTAAACAAAATAAGCACTTGTGCGGAATGATGAAAAAAAAGGATGCGTCTACCATATGACTTCCCTACAAATAAGCAAATTTCGATGTTATGTCCTGCCGCAACAACAAAAAAATTTAATCTGATGTAGGCGGCTGCTTTTTCTACATAATGCGATATCGTTACTTCTTTCAGTTCGAAATTATGATGTATACGATTCATAGCAAAATGTTTTTGGCTTTGAATTAACATCACTTGAATAGACATGGACACTCCTGGTAATTTATTTATTATTCCGAGCAGAATGAATTAGTCATATTCACGACACAAAATACTCTTAAAATTGCAATTAAAATTACATTAATATCCTGTGAAATAAATAACTATTGGCGTACTTTTTGGCGTCAAAATATGAAACTACTATCTTACTATAAGCATCTTCTCTCATGATGAAAATGAAATGATTAAAAATAAAGATGCGTCCATCACATGACTTCCCTACAAATAAGCAAATTTCGATGTTATGTTCTGCCGCAACAACAATAAAATTTAATCTGATGTAGGTGGTTGCTTTTTCTACATAATGCAATGTCGTTACTTCTTTCAGTTCGAAATTATGATGTACACGATTCACAGCAAAATGTTTGCGGCTTTGAGCTAACATCACGTGAATAGACATTGAACACTCCTGGTAATTTATTTATTATTCCGAGCAGAATAAATTATTCATATTCACGAACAAAATACTCTTAAAAATGTAATTCAAATTAAATTAATATCCTGTGAAATAAATAACTATTGGCGTACTTTTTGGCGTCAAAATATGAAACTATCTTACTACAAGCATCTTCTCTCATAAATGGAGCACACATGATCCACGAAATGATGTTATAAAATTTATGGCATATGTTATAAAATTTATGCTTTAAAAGTGAGCTGTCGAAAACTCGAATTCGAATTTTCGACCCAGTGACAAAACTTTCCGTGTACATCATACTATATGTATCTAGGGAAAATAATTATGTCTTGCTTATTGATTTACTTTCCTGAAAATTAATAGGCTTATTATTAATGAGTGCAGTGAAGATATCAAATTTTAAGAAGATAGTTTGATTCTTTTGAGAAATATCATGAGCTTTGTGGAAGAAAGTAAAATTCCTGATATTTCTATATGTGCTCCTGATAACTACTATGCTGCTATACATCCATTTATTTCTGGCTAAAAGTACTTGTAAATAAATCATCCATTTGATAAAAGTAAAATCATGAAAATTTTTACAGTATTTTCTTTTTTAAATCAAAATTTATGAAATATATCCAGAACGGCGTATTTTAACATCCTCGAAGTGATGACATTCGTTTATAAGCAAAAATTCACATACAAAATAGTATCTTCTTTAGTATCGTTTAACATAATTATATAAATAACATTTTGTCGATTTTCGAAATAATACACTGATTTTCGAAATTATCTTTAAATGCGCAAAACACTGATTTCTCAACAATTGTCCACTATATATTTTGGGGAGGGGAGGGTGATAGATAGCATCACAACATATAAATACAGACTAAGCAAGGAAGATTAATCATGCATAAAGCATTGATTATGAAACACTTTCCAACTGAAATGCAATTTTATTTAAACTTCTCTAAGATGCGATCAGCACTGATATATTTTAAATTATCACAGCACTATAATAATTTATTGAACTTGGATACTTAAAATTTCATCAAAACAGGCAATGATATAATACCGTCTGCTTCTCTATGTAAAATTATATTCCATTCACATCATTTCTATTCCAAGACTCCAGAGCTAAATAATAAAAAAAATTCAGCAAATATTATGCAACTCATCTTACAATCGTTGATTTTTTTGCATTCTGCATACGTTAAAATAAGGCTTAATCAAAGTTTAGGGATCATTTGAAATAAAAAATATTGCAATTGCGTAGGCACAGAATTTAGATACACATATAATTGACAAAACTAATGCAGTATTAGGACAGATCCAACACGAAATATAAATATATGCATTCCTTGAAAATCGCGATTTTTACTAAGCGAGAAAAAAAAATGGATGCCTTATTGTATTTTGTAATGAGTCATGTGATCCTTTCGATAATATGGGTGTAATTATTATTTCAATTTTTATTTTAAAAACTACGTAATATATTTCGATGAAATTTTTTTACGCAGGCACAGAATTTAGATACACAGATAATTGGCAAAAATAATGCGGTTTTAGGACGGATACAACACTAAATATAAATATAAGCAATCCTTAAAAATCGGGATTTTCACTAAGAGAGAATAAAAATGGATGACTTATTTTATTTTGTAATTAGTCACGTGATCTCTTCATATAATATGGGTGTAATTATTATTTCAATTTTTATTTAAAAAACTACTTAGCATATTTCGATGAAATTGTTTTACACATTTTACTTGATAATTCGAATATTTCCTAAAATTTTCGAAGCAATTTGTAAATTTTAATTCTGCTTAAAAAATGTTTGAAAAGTTTGGTCCCAGAGCGTTCAATGTATTTCGTTTTTTAAATCCAGGAAAAATCCTAAACTAATTGTGTAATATTATACTTTTACATTCTCATATGTCCCATAGCCGTTTTAACAACGTACTAAAATTTCATTTTGATAAAGTCATTTTTAAGGCTGAATTCTGTCTGTGTGTGCGAACTGGCAGACAGACAGAATGAACGAAATCATAAACTCTTTATAACTATGTTGGCAAGTGTTAAAAATCAAATATGACTGTATATGATACAAAACTAATTGTGAAATAATTTCCACTTTCACCAAACACTTTACAACATAGTTGAAAAGTGTTTATGACTTTGTTCATTCTGTCTGTCTGTCTGTCTGCCCGTTAGCACGATAACTGCCGTAAAAATGACTTTATCAAAATGAAAATTTAGTATATTTTTCAGACGGTCTATGGGACCTAAGTAAATAGGACCTATATGGGACCTATCACCTATATAAATGATTAATATCACCCCATTAGTTTTGGATTGAACCCGGGTTGAAAAAATGAAATACATTTAACCCTATGGGACCTAATTTTTCAAACATTTTTTAAACGAATTTAAAATTCACAAATTGCTTCAAAAATGTTAGAAAATATTCAAATTATCCCATAAAATTTATAAAAAAAAATTCAGTAAAATACGTTAGGTAGTTTTCTAGATAAAAATTATTTAATATAAGGAGAAAAACAAATTCAATTAAATTCTGACTCTTGCTATATCCTCCAAAAAGAAAAAAAAAGATATATTATATAATAAATATCTTTCCAAGAGTTTAATTATTTTATATATAAGAGATGTTTCATATTTAAAAAAAATAAATATGGTAGATAACAATTTTTCAAAGTTTTAAATAAAATAAATTATTATAGTATTGTGATGAATGAAACGATTGGAAAAATGTTTATGAATGAAATGCTGCTTTTATATAGAGGCGTTTTATATTTCGATGACGTCATTTGGATAAAGTTCATTTGTTTTCGATGAAGTTTTCAAATATAATAAATTATTGTAGAATTATGATAATTTTAAAATATACCACCGAGGAAGCTATCGCATTTTACAGATTTTAAACCAAGCAATTTACATTCCAATGCCGACATTTGAATGACGTTTATTTTCTTCGATGAAGTTTTCAATTATAATAAATTAATGTAGTATTGTGATAATTTTAAAGATATTACAGAAGAATGTATCGCAGTTTAGAGATGTTTATATAAAATGTCATTGAAGTTGGAAAGTGTTTCATAATCAATGCTTTATGCATGATTGATCTTTCTTGCTATTTATTGAAATTGAGAAACTGAAAAATTATCATAATTGCATAAAAGCTCTTGTGGTTTTATAATGGATCTTTTAACACTTTACAACATAGTTGAAAAGTGTTTATAACTTTGTTCATTTCTGTCTGTCTGTCCGTTAGTACGATAACTGACGTAAAACTGACTTTATCAAAATGAAATTTTAGTATGTTGTTCAGACTGTCTGTGGAACTTATGGGAATATAAATGAATAATATCACCCAATTACTTTTGGATTAAATCGGGATTGAATAAATGAAATACATTGAACCCTACGGGACGTAATTTTTCAAACATTTTTTAAGCGAATTTAAAATTCACAAATTGCTTCGAAAATTTTAGGACATTTACAAATTATCCCATATAAAATATAAAAAAAGTTTCAGCAAAATATATTCGTTAGTTTTTTAAATAAAAATTAAAATAATAATTACACCCATATCATATGAAGAGCTTGACCCACTTCAAAATAAAATATGGCATCTATCTTGTGTCAAAATCGTGATTTTTAAAGTTCTTTTTAATTTATATTTTGTGTTGCATCCGTCCTAAACCTGCTTTATTTTTTATTTTTTTCTGTGCATCTATATACTACGACAACGCAATTGCAATATTTGTGAGTTTAAAGGATCATCAAACTTTGATTATTTCTACAACGAAACCAGATTTTCAAGAATGGTGAATATAAACTGATCAAGATGTAAGATGAGTTGTATAAGAATTGCTGAATTTCTTTAACGCGAAATTATCTAGCTCTGGAATCTGCAAGATAACTGATGTGAATGAAACATTCATTGATTTTACATAGAAAAGTAGACGATTCTATTTTCTTTTTCTATGAAGATTTAAGCCTGGAGTTATACAGTACTTTTACCTCCATGAGTTACCTCCAAGATTTTAAATAAAATAAATTATCGTAGCATTGTGATAATTTGAAAAATATTGCAGCTGAATAAAAGGAATGGTAAAAAGTTTATGAATGATATTTTCACTGCTTTTTATATAGAGATTCTGGTGATTTATATATCGATGACGTTATTTGAATAAAGCTCATTTATTTTTGATGAAGTTTTGAAATATAATAAATTGTAGTGTTGTGATAATTTTAAAAATATCACTGCTGAATGTATCACATTTTAGAGATGTTTAAATAAAATTGCATCGCAGTTGGAAAGTGTTTCATAATCAATGATTTATGCATGATTGATCTTTCTTGCTATTTATTGAAACTGAGAAACTGAAAAATTATCATAATTGCATAAAGCTATATGAAATTATGTTGCGTCAAATAACATCGACGTTATATACAGTATATTGTTAAGAACGTATCCTCTGGAATCGTGTGTGTGCACGCAAGATACAAGAATGAGTCCTAATTTCTGTATAATTAAACACGTTTATTCACAAGCACAAAGTAAACAGGAACAATATACAATCAAGCAAGACTTAAAAGCTCCACTAATTTCACAAAATAAGCGATATTTTTCCTAAAATGCTGACGAAACAGAATTTCATAAAACAGCAGTTACTAGTCTTGAAACAATGACAAAAATCATAATCGAATGTAGCTCGTATCTTGTCAACTGAACTCCCGCTGAGTGATGATCTTTTCATGGGCTCTCTATATAGAAACTTCTAATTATCTAATATCTCGTTGACTGTTAGCTATTTTGTGGTCTTTTTCAAATATTCCGGAAGTCGCCAAATATCGCCAAAATGGAGATAAATAATCAAATCTGGAAACTCTTCTTCTTTCTCGAAATTCTGGAAACCCTATGCCTGCGTCATGATGCTTTCTCCTTCAGGTCTTCGAAGGATACGAAAAGAAAGGCGCCAGTGATGGAATGGGCGCTAGTGAGGGAATTCGCAACAATATGCTTATATGACGTCAATTTTGTACAAAATCATAGCTAAATAAAACAGGAACACAAAATATGTCGGCATTAAATGTGCCCCAACCAGAGTTCCGCTACATGTAAATTCACCTCTAAGTGAATTTGTATATTTCTAAATAAATTGTAAATTCATCTCTGAGTGAATTCGTATATTTCTAAATAAATTGTTTCACAAAGTCTTTGTGTTTCGAAATTGTCTTTTAATAATGTACGAAAAAGACCTTATGGAAACTGAGAATTTTCATTTATTTAATGCATGTTCCAGATACTGTAATTTTGTAGTCGTAAATGAATATACAAATTATGCAACATGTGCAATGCGATATTTATCTTAGGTGAAACAATATATTTTCATTATATGAATAATTTTCCGCGACGAAACAGTTTTATAAAATGCACTGCTTGTAATTATAAGACAGTAAACTTTCAATGGATTCAGAAATATTCTAAAATAAGGCTAGCTTAAAATTAATAATGTGAAATTATTAAGGAATACGTTACTGGTAGTAATTACAAGATTAGAATAGTAGCTGAAAATTATCTATAAATAAACTTAGTGAATTTATAATTGTTTGCTTTAATTATACTTTTACAATATATATTTCATATGCACTACATGAGAATTGGAAATATATTAAACTAATATTTACGCCTGTCAAAGACAGGAAAATGAACGTTAAAAAATGAAGCTGTGACATTTCTTGATGTGAAACATATTAGGGAGTAGAGTAAAACGTAACAAGGATGAAATGAAAGTATGTAACGTAAGTAATATCATATTTTTACGAATACATAACAGAAATAAATTGTTATTATTTGAAGGTTTGTGTCGCTAGACCTAGGCGACAACTTTGGTGATATTGTGCACAAATTTGGATAAATATGTACAATTTGTCGGCTTATATCGAGATTTAGAAACTTTCCCAAAATTCGTAGATTAACTAAGAATTGCACGAGTTACGAGTTTTGTCCGAAAATTTCCACAGATGCCATATAAGTTTAAGGTTTTGCCGTGATAAGAGAAAAAGTATCTGTCGATTTCAATACAGAACCAATGTTTAAATTATCGTCTGCCCGTATATACCCTTTACGCTGTAGTAAAACAATACATGTCAAAAATTGTAAACATTTTAAATATTAAAACTGTAGCATCTGTACATCAACATCTCCGCTATGCGTCAGTATGCTTTTATCTCTTGTGCCGACCGCAACTTCGACCGGTAGAGTGACTGGAAACGTTACATCCAAATATTTCATCGTCGATTACTGCGTCATTTGTGCTCCGATTCAGGGGAAATAAACTGTATTTTATTTATCTATCAAAATTGTATAATTAGAAAAAAAAATAAAGAATTTCGAAATAAATATTTATCGGAATCTAGAAAGATTCCGATAAATATTTATCTTGCACTTGGTACTTTGCACCATCGTCACATACAATACGCATCCATATTCTGCCATTCGAAATAGGTGAAATGAGTTATGTTTTGCATTAATCTATCCCGAGTAAGTGTTAATCGCTATTTTGTTTTAATATGTTTCATTTTGTTTAACAGTGTAAGGCGCTTAGAGTTGAAAATAGTCATTATAAGATAAATTTAGCACAGCTAGACTCTGTCCCGGGGTTTATACTATAACGACCTCTGTACACAAAGCAAGCAGTTGAATCAATTAATTGACCTTTTGAGTGCTGCTCGTACCATTTTACATTTTCACTAGGAGATTTATTGAGCATACTGTTTTTTCACTCACAAGGAAGGTCTCCTGACTGATACCCACCGATTTTGATGAAAAAATTACTGTGAATAGTATTGGTCTGTCATAACACATTGTGTAAGTACCAGCGGCCCTATAGCAATAGAAACGACACAATAAAATATTGGAAAAAATAGTTTTCATCGCCAAATGTAACCCTACTGTAGAAGTCGGCGCCAACGTTGGCGAACAGTATACGTCACATTCCCCGAGTATAAGTACGGAAACAGTGCATCGAGTCGTTTGATTTGCTCCAAGGTTACTCTTTGTTCTTCGATTCGCTTACTGTTCGGTAGTACTGCACATTTCGTATTTCCAGTGACATTTTTTATAGTTTATTTCTCTTTATATTTGTTTGAATTCAAGCTCTTTTGTTACATGATTTTTTTTTCACTATCAAAGGCTGATAGAACAGTGTGTTTAAACTATTTGAATATTTTTTACATTTGCAATTTCGCATTGTTTTTTTTTTTTGTTTTGTTTTACATAATTTTGAACTTCGTTAATTTGAAATGACTAGCATCAACGTATGTAACGTAATATGGATGCTTCGTCAGGAATATACTTAAAATGATTTTCAAATAACTGCTTTCACCCAAGAAGAAAGAGATCTGAAAAGCAGAATCAATGAAGTCATATATGAATATGTTACTTCGATGCAAAGTGCGGGGATTGAGGAAGAATCCTCTGATTATGAGCTTGACGACGAAAGCGATCCAGAATATATTAGTGCTGATGCTAATTTGGGTTCTGATGAAGGTGACGTACAGATACCGAAGATAAGTTTTGAATATAAGGAAGCTACAGTGCAATATTGGAGAAATACAAGTAAACGATCATATCGCCCTCTACGATCTATACAACTTCGCTTTAAATTAGTAAAAAACCTGCGGCAGTTAAAAAATTGGGAAAAACAAATTGGAAATTTGGGTGATCGCGGACACAAATTAAAAGCCATTCAAGATTTTGTATACGAACAATTCCAGAAAACAAGAAAAAAATGCATCGTTGTACATGATTGTGATTTAAAGCGTTGGGCCTGTTCTAAAGCCATTGATTTAGGAATGAAATGCTCGGTATCCCGAAAATAGCTAACCACATTTAAGAAAAAGTACCGTATTGCAGCAAGATTCCCGAGACGACAAAAACCATGTCGCCTCGGGAAACAGTCGAACAGATGGATATAAAAAAACTTTGCACAAGCTTTCATAAACGATGTTACTATTTTTTTCAAACATTCACATTTTAGCGGTTATCAGGTTTTCAACGCCTATCAATCGGGCTTCAATAAGGAAATATATTCTGGATGAATACTCGCGTTTTCGGAAGAAAAAAAAATTAAAATGTTGTCCAATATATACATTCCACAACCCATTCATACACAATAATGCTCATAATTAGTAAAAGTGGCAATCAGTTATCTCCACTACTCATTGTATACCCTGAACCAACGGGAAAGTTTGGTATCAATGTGGAAAGAAACATGTTTCAAGCAAGCAATATTTATACAATTACAACCAAATCATGTAAAATGGGATCGCAAGAGTTGCGTACGTGGTTGACTTAAATTTTTTTCAAAATCACTCTACAAGAGACAGTACTTTTGGTAGATTCTTGGTCTGCATTTAGAAACCAAGATTTAATTAATACGTAATTGCATTCCATCTGATAAAGATATGCATTTACTTAACATTCCTCCTAAAACTACAGCTCTCATCCAATCCCCAGATAAGTACGGGTTTCGATTATGGAAGAACTTTGTAAGAAAATTTTCAGATGTGGTTATGATTAAGCAAATCAACATTCATTTATACAAAATAGACAGTATTTTTAAATTACAAGCGATTACGCACAATAAATTTTCTTCTCCACGTTTTATTGATATGTGGAAATATTCTTGGTATTCCTGTGGATACACAGATTTACACCCAGGTGAATTTTAAATTCCGGTTGATTTTGTTTTTCATACATCAGATTCTTTTCATTGCTCTTTGGTCAATTTTTCTTTCCAAAGGTTTGCAAAATGTAGTTGGTGTTGCACATATTTCTGTTTCGAACATTTCTTTACTATTCCTTACCTCTGCAATACATTTATTCCATAAAATAATAAGCCTGTTAACGTTGCATTAATTTAGGTCGAAGTGGCACCAAATTGGATTTGTCCTACAGATTAATTTATAACAAGTTTATAAAAAGTGAGACTTCAAAAGCTGATGAGTTGTATTAGTAGGTACTGTCTTGTTAGTGTTCACTGTTTAGAATTACTATTGATTTTGTTAAAAACTGCACAAGGGATTTCCTCCTGCTGGGAGAAGTGCCCAAGAGAGGATAAAGCGGGACTTTCTAAAGATATTCGCATTAACGTTATATGTGGAGAACACCACTCAAATCTCTATGCTGCCTGATGAATCGAACCCGAGAACTCAAAATCTTCTAGTGGTATCTTACAAATGCGACGTTCGTATGGTCAGGATCTAGGCATTAACTGAATTTTTATAGTATTACATCTTCAGAGGTTTTCAGCTTTCACGATTGTCAAAACAGTAATCACAATGAATAATCGCCAAATCAGGATAACGTATAGATTCTGGTAACCCAGAACCAATTTTCAATAATTTATTGTGTCGTTTCTATTGCTATAGGGCCGCTGGTACTTGCACAATGTGTTGTGACAGACCAATAATATTCACAGTAATTTTTTTCATTAAAATCGGTGGGGGGTCGGTCAGGAGACCTTCCTTGTCAGATAAACTTGGTCTATTTACGCAGTTCACCTTACTGAATGGGCAATTTTCTTGTTATTCATCTGCAGAATAATCAGACGATATTGTTTACAATGTTTTGATTACTTCGCTATTATTTAACAAGAACGATCAATCCTGCATAAAGTATTATGAAACACTTTCCGACTGAAATGCAAAATGCGATGCATTCAGGGGTGATATTTCTTTAATCATCACAGAACTACGATAATGTATTTTACTTGAATACTTAAAACTTCATCGAAACAAATGAACTTTATTCAAATGACGTCACCGAAATACATTTCATCTGGTTATCTGTGTAACAGCAGTGAATATTTCATTCATACACTTTTATTCCAGACTCCAGAGAATCTATCGTGAGTGAAAAAAATTCAGCAATTCTTATACAACTCATCTTTACAATCACTTATTTACATTCTGCATCCATTAAAATTGGGCTCCGTTGTAGAAATAATGAAAGTTTGATGGTCATTTAAAATAAAATATATTGTAATTGTGTTAGCGCGGAATATAGATGCACACAAAGTACGCAAAAATAAAGAGGTTTTAGGACGAATGCAACACTAAACATAAATTTAAAAGAACTTTAAAAATTCCGATTTTTACTCTTGGATAAAATATGGATGCCATATTTTATTTTGAATGTGTCACGTGATATCTTCATATTATATAGGTGTAATTATTACTTTCACTTTTATTTAAAAAACTACCGAACATATTGTGAGACCAAAAATAGATCTCACACTTTGATGAGACAAGTTTATAAGTGTAATTTACTGTGTACAAAGCGGCAAACAATAATGCCAGTCTGGATGGCGCCAAGATTTACAACACATGAACCAAAAGATCACAAAATCACAAATTTAGGAGTGTCAAGACAGAGGGGGCCCAGCGGGCCCTTACGAGGAAGCCAAGTAGCGACATTGGTTAAGAGATTAACCAATGGAGAAAGGCCTGTTACGTCACACTGAATGCTGCAAATGAAAACAAAGGGGGAGTGACTCTCCCAAGTCAAAAAGAGTGCCACAACCTGTGACTTGACAAGGACACTTGAGGACACTTAGGCAGATAACTTGGATCATGACTTGAGTACACTTGTTCAGATATGACTTAGAATCTTGAAGAAATGACTTAGCAATTAAAATAAGAACGATGCCTAAAACGACAAAGAAATGACTTGTGAGATTTTCGAGGAAGTACTTGTGTGAGAATTTTCCTTATATGTTCCAGAATAATGGATAGACCTGTTTGATATGTGCAGTGCAATCAGAGGCAAGCATTATGGTCTATGGTGAAAGCTCAAGTTGGAGGTATGTGTCCATCTATATAATAAAAGACAATGTCTGTGTGTGTCTTATACACTATACGTTCAGCGACCGCGCATCGGAAAGCTACGAAATTTGGCAATCGGAGACCCGTGGGGCGGGAAGGGGGCACGTGAAAACCGATTTTTAAAATTTGAATTATTTTTTTAGTTATTAAATGTTTTATGCGATTTCGACCGTTTTTTCCCCTTTTTCCCCTTTTTTCTCCACCATCCAGACGTCGTAGAAAAAAAACAAATCACACCACCGGAAAGAGCAGACAATTGCGAGTCAAAATATATCAATTTCAAATCTCAGGGACAAATTCCAATATTTTTTAAAGATTTTAAAACAAAAGTCACTTTCGGCTCAAAAAAACGAACTTTGGTTTTTAAATCCTCACATCGCAAAAAGTGCTAATGATTTCGACTAAAAATTTACATTTCAGAAAGGTCAAAGATCTGGCATTATTACAAGTCCAATCTGGTCAAGAAATAATGAAAATTGCCGCAGGATCGTAATTTTAAAGACGTCATGAATTTAAATTTCTCGGCCTTCCGCTAAAGGAGTTATTCACCGGCGCGTCGTTGAGTTTCTCTCCGTTTCCATGGAGACTGCGCTTCCGGTTTTAAATTAATTAAGAGCTTAGCATATGTATTGTATACAACGGGTGAAATTATTATATTTATATGATATTTTAAATGGATATATTAATTTATGGATATTTTAAATAATTAAATGATTGAATTATGGTGGATTGAATTGTGGTGATGTATTTGAAATAATTATATTTATGGATTGGTGGAACGATATGGATGATTGATGGAACGATGTGGATTTTTTAAATGAATTTTATAATTTATGGATATTTTAAATGGATATTTTAATTTATGGATATATTTTAATTTTATGGATATTTTGAATGATGGAACGAAGGATATTTTAATAGAGCTTAGCATGTGGTCATTATAAAATTTAAATTAGCGCGCGGGAATTGCACTCGGTAGGCCCGGGTTCGATTCCCGTCACTGCCTAAACTGCCACACGGCGGAGTACGATCTGGCTGTTCAGGCGGAGTACGATCACGTTAAACATGTGCGTCCGTAAGTCCTTCCGAGAGGTTGATGGTAGGGGAAGGAGAGTACGGCCCTGTGGATGCCTCCTCCACTGGGTTCCGGTCTAAATTGGGTGAATAAAAAGAATGTTATGGAGATTGTCGCGGAGGACACAGTAGCTCAGTGGTTAGCGCGCGGAAATTGCACTCGGTAGGGTCGGGTTCGATTCCCGCCACTGCCAAAACTGCTGCCGTGTTCACGTGGAGTACGATCACATTAAACATGTGGGTCCGTAAGTCCTTCCGAGAGGTTGGTGGTAAAGGAAGAAGGGTACGGTCCCTGTGGATGCCTCTCCCACTGGGTTCCGGTCTAAATTGGGTGAACAAAAAGAAAGTTATGAGATTGTCGCGGAGGACGCAGTAGCCCAGTGGTTAGCGCGCGGGAATTGCACTCTGTAGGCCCGGCTTGGATTCCCGCCACTGCCAAAACTGCAGTCGTGTTCACGCGGAGTACGATTACGTTAAACATGTGGGTCCGTAAGTCATTCCGAGAGGTTGGTGGTACGGGAAGTAGGGAACGGTCCCTGTGGATGTCTCCCCCACTGGGTTCCGGTCCAAATTGGGTGAATAAAAAGAAAGTTATGGAGATTGTCGCGGAGGGCGCGGTAGACCAGTGGTTAGCGCGCGGGAATTGCACTCGGTAGGCCCGGGTTCGATTCCCGCCACTACCAAAACTGCCGCCGTGTTCACACGGAGTACGATCACGTTAAACATGTAGGAACGTAAGTCCTTCCGAGAGGTTGGTAGTAGGGTATGGAGCGTACTGCCCCTGTGGATGACTCCCCCTTTGGGTTCCGGTCGATATTGGGTGGCACTTCCTGGTCGTTCAAACAGTTACCTTACGCCTTTCTGGTAGGTCGCGCCAGCTAGTTTGCCACGGTCAGAATTTTCAAGGATTGCGAACAGGCTGGTCGCCAAAGGCGGCTAGTCATTAATCAAAGGTCATAGATACAGTTTAAGTAAGTTTAAGATTACTGGTCTCACATAGTCCCTCCACCGCAATAATTAATGAGAAGAATTGTTGTAAGACACTTAATTACTAATATGATAAACGGTTGTAGTTGAATATTTAAGTATTTATGTTTTTTAATAAATATGTTTTTGTTAAAGTTAAATGAATGTAATCCTTTTGGTAGCATATTAATTATTCCTTTACAGGACTCTCGCAGAGGTTAAATAATTAGAGGGTTTAATAGCGGCAAAATAATGCAATGTACAATTTAATTAATGAGTCCATAATGTACGAATTTACGGCCATATTAAGATATTTTATGTTAATGATGATTAATCGAAAAGTTCAACTTTAAGTTTCTTTAAATGTGTGCCACATTTGGTTTCCGTGACGCTTTTGTGTGAGTTCAAAATTTAAAATGAAAATTTTAATAAATAATATTGAGGTTGATAAAAATTATTTAAATAGAGAGATGAATAAATTTAAAGGAGGAGCATGTGATGACCAGATTTTAGCATTGTTTAAATTGAAATATGCACAGTCACTATGGTAATGAAAGAATTTGAATATATTTGAAAAAAATTGAACATAATGTTTGAAAAATTGATTAATGTTAAGAATATTTAGTTTGCATGTTGAAGTGTTTTATGTGCAGTACTTTTAAAGTGTATTTTATGCTGTTAATTTTAAGTAGGATTTTGGAAGGGATAAATTTTGTTTTAAATGCCTCAAAGAACCATTAGAAGCTCTAGACGCCAAAAATCACCGGAAATATCACAAATAGGGATTATTGAAAATCCGAGAGTAAAAATGGAAAATTTTGGATTAATTAATTTATTGCCAGTGTTTAATGGACGTAAAGACGAAGATGTTGAATTTTTTATCAAGCAAGTTGAAAATATTTCAAGAATGGCTGAGTGGTCGGAAGAAAATAAAGTAGTGATTTTGAAAACTATTAAAAGAAATGGCACTTGAATTTTCATAAAAAAAAAATGGAAATGAAAAAAGCAGATAGTATGGAACAAATTAAACAAATGTTAATGAAAAAGTTTAAATCATCACTTACAATGCTACAAAAAAGCAAACAAATTTAAATAAAATTAAAATGACGCCAGGTATGAAGGTAGCTGAGCTGGCATTAGAAATTTCAAATTCGACCGATGAGTTTTGGGGAAACAGTTATGCGAATGATGGAATTCGTGAAATAAAGAACAAATTAATGTTATCAAAATTTATGGAGTCTGTAAGGCAAGGTCTTGCATTTGAAATAAAAAAAAACTTAATATACAGGATTTTTAAGCAGGAGCTCTGCTTTGTGACAGGTAATTAATTGATCGATTGACTTGCAAAAAGATCATTAGAGGAACTGTTCTTTTTTTATCGAGACCGGAAGTTCGTACCGAAAGCGTTCAACAACTTTCTTCGGACGGAGTGAAAAACGATAACGATTGACCCCTTAGATTCATTTTTTAAAACGTTTCTTGCTAATGACAAAATTAAAGCTACGCATCCTCTCAAATCAACTCATTGAAGCATGACTGGGCACCTTCAAGAGGTTTCGCCGTGGACTGCGCTCGTGGTTTGAAATGAAGGCGCGATAACAATGGACTGTAACCAACAAGTATCGTAACCTTTTATTATCCCATTCGGCGTATATATAAACGTCGACTTAAGTATTTTAAATCTAAATATCTGCCCATATTTTCATTCTGCCTAATCGCATTAACTTCTGTATTGTGGAACTCACCAAAGATATTTTCCAGATGCTCCGATTCTACCGTTTTTTTAAAAATCCTGTATATTAAGTTTTTTTTTATTTCAAATGCAAGACCTTGCCTTACAGACTCCATAAATTTTGATAACATTAATTTGTTCTTTATTTCACGAATTCCATCATTCGCATAACTGTTTCCCCAAAACTCATCGGTCGAATTTGAAATTTCTAATGCCAGCTCAGCTACCTTCATACCTGGCGTCATTTTAATTTTATTTAAATTTGTTTGCTTTTTTGTAGCATTGTAAGTGATGATTTAAACTTTTTCATTAACATTTGTTTAATTTGTTCCATACTATCTGCTTTTTTCATTTCCATTTTTTTTTTATGAAAATTCAAGCGCCATTTCTTTTAATAGTTTTCAAAATCACTACTTTATTTTCTTCCGACCACTCAGCCATTCTTGAAATATTTTCAACTTGCTTGATAAAAAATTCAACATCTTCGTCTTTACGTCCATTAAACACTGGCAATAAATTAATTAATCCAAAATTTTCCATTTTTACTCTCGGATTTTCAATAATCCCTATTTGTGATATTTCCGGTGATTTTTGGCGTCTAGAGCTTCTAATGGTTCTTTGAGGCATTTAAAACAAAATTTATCCCTTCCAAAATCCTACTTAAAATTAACAGCATAAAATACACTTTAAAAGTACTGCACATAAAACACTTCAACATGCAAACTAAATATTCTTAACATTAATCAATTTTTCAAACATTATGTTCAATTTTTTTCAAATATATTCAAATTCTTTCATTACCATAGTGACTGTGCATATTTCAATTTAAACAATGCTAAAATCTGGTCATCACATGCTCCTCCTTTAAATTTATTCATCTCTCTATTTAAATAATTTTTATCAACCTCAATATTATTTATTAAAATTTTCATTTTAAATTTTGAACTCACACAAAAGCGTCACGGAAACCAAATGTGGCACACATTTAAAGAAACTTAAAGTTGAACTTTTCGATTAATCATCATTAACATAAAATATCTTAATATGGCCGTAAATTCGTACATTATGGACTCATTAATTAAATTGTACATTGCATTATTTTGCCGCTATTAAACCCTCTAATTATTTAACCTCTGCGAGAGTCCTGTAAAGGAATAATTAATATGCTACCAAAAGGATTACATTCATTTAACTTTAACAAAAACATATTTATTAAAAAACATAAATACTTAAATATTCAACTACAACCGTTTATCATATTAGTAATTAAGTGTCTTACAACAATTCTTCTCATTAATTATTGCGGTGGAGGGACTATGTGAGACCAGTAATCTTAAACTTACTTAAACTGTATCTATGACCTTTGATTAATGACTAGCCGCCTTTGGCGACCAGCCTGTTCGCAATCCTTGAAAATTCTGACCGTGGCAAACTAGCTGGCGCGACCTACCAGAAAGGCGTAAGGTAACTGTTTGAACGACCAGGAAGTGCCACCCAATATCGACCGGAACCCAAAGGGGGAGTCATCCACAGGGGCAGTACGCTCCATACCCTACTACCAACCTCTCGGAAGGACTTACGTTCCTACATGTTTAACGTGATCGTACTCCGTGTGAACACGGCGGCAGTTTTGGTAGTGGCGGGAATCGAACCCGGGCCTACCGAGTGCAATTCCCGCGCGCTAACCACTGGTCTACCGCGCCCTCCGCGACAATCTCCATAACTTTCTTTTTATTCACCCAATTTGGACCGGAACCCAGTGGGGGAGACATCCACAGGGACCGTTCCCTACTTCCCGTACCACCAACCTCTCGGAATGACTTACGGACCCACATGTTTAACGTAATCGTACTCCGCGTGAACACGACTGCAGTTTTGGCAGTGGCGGGAATCCAAGCCGGGCCTACAGAGTGCAATTCCCGCGCGCTAACCACTGGGCTACTGCGTCCTCCGCGACAATCTCATAACTTTCTTTTTGTTCACCCAATTTAGACCGGAACCCAGTGGGAGAGGCATCCACAGGGACCGTACCCTTCTTCCTTTACCACCAACCTCTCGGAAGGACTTACGGACCCACATGTTTAATGTGATCGTACTCCACGTGAACACGGCAGCAGTTTTGGCAGTGGCGGGAATCGAACCCGACCCTACCGAGTGCAATTTCCGCGCGCTAACCACTGAGCTACTGTGTCCTCCGCGACAATCTCCATAACATTCTTTTTATTCACCCAATTTAGACCGGAACCCAGTGGAGGAGGCATCCACAGGGCCGTACTCTCCTTCCCCTACCATCAACCTCTCGGAAGGACTTACGGACGCACATGTTTAACGTGATCGTACTCCGCCTGAACAGCCAGATCGTACTCCGCCGTGTGGCAGTTTAGGCAGTGACGGGAATCGAACCCGGGCCTACCGAGTGCAATTCCCGCGCGCTAATTTAAATTTTATAATGACCACATGCTAAGCTCTATTAAAATATCCTTCGTTCCATCATTCAAAATATCCATAAAATTAAAATATATCCATAAATTAAAATATCCATTTAAAATATCCATAAATTATAAAATTCATTTAAAAAATCCACATCGTTCCATCAATCATCCATATCGTTCCACCAATCCATAAATATAATTATTTCAAATACATCACCACAATTCAATCCACCATAATTCAATCATTTAATTATTTAAAATATCCATAAATTAATATATCCATTTAAAATATCATATAAATATAATAATTTCACCCGTTGTATACAATACATATGCTAAGCTCTTAATTAATTTAAAACCGGAAGCGCAGTCTCCATGGAAACGGAGAGAAACTCAACGACGCGCCGGTGAATAACTCCTTTAGCGGAAGGCCGAGAAATTTAAATTCATGACGTCTTTAAAATTACGATCCTGCGGCAATTTTCATTATTTCTTGACCAGATTGGACTTGTAATAATGCCAGATCTTTGACCTTTCTGAAATGTAAATTTTTAGTCGAAATCATTAGCACTTTTTGCGATGTGAGGATTTAAAAACCAAAGTTCGTTTTTTTGAGCCGAAAGTGACTTTTGTTTTAAAATCTTTAAAAAATATTGGAATTTGTCCCTGAGATTTGAAATTGATATATTTTGACTCGCAATTGTCTGCTCTTTCCGGTGGTGTGATTTGTTTTTTTTCTACGACGTCTGGATGGTGGAGAAAAAAGGGGAAAAAGGGGAAAAAACGGTCGAAATCGCATAAAACATTTAATAACTAAAAAAATAATTCAAATTTTAAAAATCGGTTTTCACGTGCCCCCTTCCCGCCCCACGGGTCTCCGATTGCCAAATTTCGTAGCTTTCCGATGCGCGGTCGCTGAACGTATAGTGTATAAGACACACACAGACATTGTCTTTTATTATATAGATGGACACATACCTCCAACTTGAGCTTTCACCATAGACCATAATGCTTGCCTCTGATTGCACTGCACATATCAAACAGGTCTATCCATTATTCTGGAACATATAAGGAAAATTCTCACACAAGTACTTCCTCGAAAATCTCACAAGTCATTTCTTTGTCGTTTTAGGCATCGTTCTTATTTTAATTGCTAAGTCATTTCTTCAAGATTCTAAGTCATATCTGAACAAGTGTACTCAAGTCATGATCCAAGTTATCTGCCTAAGTGTCCTCAAGTGTCCTTGTCAAGTCACAGGTTGTGGCACTCTTTTTGACTTGGGAGAGTCACTCCCCCTTTGTTTTCATTTGCAGCATTCAGTGTGACGTAACAGGCCTTTCTCCATTGGTTAATCTCTTAACCAATGTCGCTACTTGGCTTCCTCGTAAGGGCCCGCTGGGCCCCCTCTGTCTTGACACTCCTAAATTTGTGATTTTGTGATCTTTTGGTTCATGTGTTGTAAATCTTGGCGCCATCCAGACTGGCATTATTGTTTGCCGCTTTGTACACAGTAAATTACACTTATAAACTTGTCTCATCAAAGTGTGAGATCTATTTTTGGTCTCACAATATGTTCGGTAGTTTTTTAAATAAAAGTGAAAGTAATAATTACACCTATATAATATGAAGATATCACGTGACACATTCAAAATAAAATATGGCATCCATATTTTATCCAAGAGTAAAAATCGGAATTTTTAAAGTTCTTTTAAATTTATGTTTAGTGTTGCATTCGTCCTAAAACCTCTTTATTTTTGCGTACTTTGTGTGCATCTATATTCCGCGCTAACACAATTACAATATATTTTATTTTAAATGACCATCAAACTTTCATTATTTCTACAACGGAGCCCAATTTTAATGGATGCAGAATGTAAATAAGTGATTGTAAAGATGAGTTGTATAAGAATTGCTGAATTTTTTTCACTCACGATAGATTCTCTGGAGTCTGGAATAAAAGTGTATGAATGAAATATTCACTGCTGTTACACAGATAACCAGATGAAATGTATTTCGGTGACGTCATTTGAATAAAGTTCATTTGTTTCGATGAAGTTTTAAGTATTCAAGTAAAATACATTATCGTAGTTCTGTGATGATTAAAGAAATATCACCCCTGAATGCATCGCATTTTGCATTTCAGTCGGAAAGTGTTTCATAATACTTTATGCAGGATTGATCGTTCTTGTTAAATAATAGCGAAGTAATCAAAACATTGTAAACAATATCGTCTGATTATTCTGCAGATGAATAACAAGAAAATTGCCCATTCAGTAAGGTGAACTGCGTAAATAGACCAAGTTTATCTGACAAGGAAGGTCTCCTGACCGACCCCCCACCGATTTTAATGAAAAAAATTACTGTGAATATTATTGGTCTGTCACAACACATTGTGCAAGTACCAGCGGCCCTATAGCAATAGAAACGACACAATAAATTATTGAAAATTGGTTCTGGGTTACCAGAATCTATACGTTATCCTGATTTGGCGATTATTCATTATGATTACTGTTTTGACAATCGTGAAAGCTGAAAACCTCTGAAGATGTAATACTATAAAAATTCGGTTAATGCCTAGATCCTGACCATACGAACGTCGCATTTGTAAGATACCACTAGAAGATTTTGAGTTCTCGGGTTCGATTCATCAGGCAGCATAGAGTTTTGAGTGGTGTTCTCCACATATAACGTTAATGCGAATATCTTTAGAAAGTCCCGCTTTATCCTCTCTTGGGCACTTCTCCCAGCAGGAGGAAATCCCTTGTGCAGTTTTTAACAAAATCAATAGTAATTCTAAACAGTGAACACTAACAAGACAGTACCTACTAATACAACTCATCAGCTTTTGAAGTCTCACTTTTTATAAACTTGTTATAAATTAATCTGTAGGACAAATCCAATTTGGTGCCACTTCGACCTAAATTAATGCAACGTTAACAGGCTTATTATTTTATGGAATAAATGTATTGCAGAGGTAAGGAATAGTAAAGAAATGTTCGAAACAGAAATATGTGCAACACCAACTACATTTTGCAAACCTTTGGAAAGAAAAATTGACCAAAGAGCAATGAAAAGAATCTGATGTATGAAAAACAAAATCAACCGGATTTTAAAATTCACCTGGGTGTAAATCTGTGTATCCACAGGAATACCAAGAATATTTCCACATATCAATAAAACGTGGAGAAAAAATTTATTGTGCGTAATCGCTTGTAATTTAAAAATACTGTCTATTTTGTATAAATGAATGTTGATTTGCTTAATCATAACCACATCTGAAAATTTTCTTACAAAGTTCTTCCATAATCGAAACCCGTACTTATCTGGGGATTGGATGAGAGCTGTAGTTTTAGGAGGAATGTTAAGTAAATGCATATCTTTATCAGATGGAATGCAATTACGTATTAATTAAATCTTGGTTTCTAAATGCAGACCAAGAATCTACCAAAAGTACTGTCTCTTGTGGAGTGATTTTGAAAAAAATTTAAGTCAACCACGTACGCAACTCTTGCGATCCCATTTTACATGATTTGGTTGTAATTGTATAAATATTGCTTGCTTGAAACATGTTTCTTTCCACATTGATACCAAACTTTCCCGTTGGTTCAGGGTATACAATGAGTAGTGGAGATAACAGATTGCCACTTTTACTAATTATGAGCATTATTGTGTATGAATGGGTTGTGGAATGTATATATTGGACAACATTTTAATTTTTTTTTCTTCCGAAAACGCGAGTATTCATCCAGAATATATTTCCTTATTGAAGCCCGATTGATAGGCGTTGAAAACCTGATAACCGCTAAAATGTGAATGTTTGAAAAAAATAGTAACATCGTTTATGAAAGCTTGTGCAAAGTTTTTTTATATCCATCTGTTCGACTGTTTTACTTCACTAATTTCGCAGAATAAGCGATATTATTATTTTCAAAACGTTGACGAAAGTAATTTCACAAATACAACAGCTACTATTCTCAAAACATTGACAAAAAATCGCAGTCTAATGTAGCTCGTGTCACGTCCATTCGTTAATTCACAACTGAACTCCAACGGAGGGATGAGTCTTTTTATAGTCTCTATAGAAAGTTCTGGAAATCTCTCTGTAGAAATCTCCAGAATTATCGAATATATCCTAGACTAATCGTTATTTCGTGAAGTTTCTAGAACATTCCGGAAATCGCTAAATGTTGCCAAATTGGCGATATATCTTCAAATCTGGCAACCATAACGTGACGTCAGGGAAAGTATGTTCGTACAGCTGTCTTCTGATGAAAACAAACCAATGCACCCGCTTGGTCTGCGATAGAAACGAAAGACAAGACAGGGGACGCGAGTGACAGATTATTACATATTCGCAACAATATATAATTGGATTTGGGATCAAACTCTTAGTTTTTGAAGTATGTTGATTATAATTGCGAAATTTTAGGATTTGAACCTGTGTTTTCAAATGTATAGGAAAGCTATAATGTTTAAAATGTCACGATTGTTGCAGCTCAATTTGTTTATATAGTCCTTGATGAAATATTGATGCACAAGCACGATATATTTTGTTTCGTTTAAACAAAATCAGTAAGTTAAATGAACTTAAAGATTCTAAAGATGATTGGTGAGATTTGAATAGATGGAAATATATGTATCCAAGTACAAGTACATATTTATGTGCCGCCAGACAATTTTATATATTGACTTAAATATAAAATCTCTCCAGATGTATTGCATAAGTTTAATATACATCTAAACATTAGTAAAATTGATATTTTGAGGTGAAGTCTATGGTCTGAGTTTTCAGATGAAATTGCGACGAAAACTAAAAGTGCTATCAGTAGGAAGTAAATAGTTAGCGAGTAACTTGTAGTGCTTTGAATGCCTGTAAACAAAACATATGAGCAAAAAAATCGAATAAACTTATTCCAAGGCCTAAGCCGGAGGGCTCGCCAAAAATAAGGCCGATCATTAACGTACGTCTCCGACGGGGGAATAAACTTATTAAACGTTACCAGAGCTTTATTTTACAAAATGGTTCACGCAAAAATTCATGCAAAATCATTTCGGTTCCATCGGACTGGAGCCATCGTCGATTTTTATGACTGCTTTGTCCTGATTCGGTTTCTTTATTACTCCTTAATTCACTCTCGATTCAGTATGGAACAACCTGTTTTGGTGGCATTTATCTGAATACCCTTAGGCCTGCTATTTTGCTTCAAAAATTATTCATAAGGATTCTTTTATATATACCTCGTAAAGCGCATCCTTTTCCTCGATTCTATGATTCAGCCACTTATTCATCTTTATATTTACAAGGCTCCTAATATGTTTTATATTAAAAATAAGAATTTGGGTGGTAGTTAATGTAACTTTGGACTGAGGCGGGGTATTATCAAATATAAACGAGCCAATTCTATTAGGTGTCAGAAATTTTATCTCTTTTTAGTTTCAAGGTTTTAATATTTTCTGCCTCAAACTTAAAAAAATATTTCAAGATTTTGTTTTTCACCAGGGATATTATATACTGGTTATTCACTTATAATTCAGTTGAAATTGAAAAATGTTTTCTTACTGATAGCTAATTATTTACTTACTTTAATTGTCACCCTTACCGTTTTTTAATGTCCATGTTTATCCTTTAAAATTTATGTAGTAATGATTTGTTGCAATTATTCCATCTGTAATTGCATGTATGTCCTTTGATGCTGATGTACTCCTCTCCTTCCATAAGATTAATCTTTTAATAGTGTGTTTCCATAGATTCTGCAATCTCCTTTTTCATTATTTTTAAAGTTATTAATGTTATTATTAAGTTTTAATCATTTATAATTCGAATCAGTTAAAATGTCAAATATTCGTTCACTTCCAGATTACTGCTTAAAAATGCACATGATTTTCATGTTTTTAATTTTCAATGTTAAAATGTTGAATCACCAAATAAAAATCAAGCAATGCAGTCAGACTAAGGCATTATTTTACAGGGTTTTAACTTAGATGATTCCCTCAAAATGAATCAGAGCGTAAGATTCCAGATAGGATGCCAAGAAAATTTTTTTCAGAGAATGATTCAGAAAAGAACTTTTTCCCTATTTTCTCGAAGATAAAAGGAGAATAAGTGATTTAATAGAAAAATATCTTCTGAGCACTTAATGCAAGCACATGAGCTTTTCGTTTGAACAGCACTGACACAAGTGTTTCATTTTGTACCTTTTATACGTCTGATTGTACACGTTATACACAGTTCGACACAGTCTTTGTAGGTAATACAAATTTATATAGGTTTTAATGCAAATTTATATAGACTCTGATGCAAATTATTTTTCTGCCGTATATTTCATCTTGAATGTTCTTAATATCTTTATATACAGGATGTTTCACAAAAAGTGTCTAGAAGGAATATAAAATCAGTGGTTGGTCATAAAAATTAAGTGAAATATGAAAAATAATCAACAAACAAAGGAGAATGTAGCTTTGATAATTGCATTTCCTATAATGTCATAAAATTCCTATAATTTCATAATACTATTCGCAATATTATAATTTCGTAAATACTATCTTACATAATAAAGAACATGTCTATCTGGCTGTGAAGTCAGTGTAGTTTGAAATGTAAGCTTTGTACGGTCATGAAATATGGTACACAGGTGCTTCCAGAACCGGGAAGGTGCACCTTGGTGATTTTTAAAGTTTTGAATTATATTTTTAGTTATTTCATGTTTAGAATTTTCACATTACTTGTGTCCTTATTAACCAATATCATTATAGAATTTCCATCTTGATACCATTGGAACGTTCTTTCTAACTATGAACCGAATCTATAGGGTAATTCCATCATATTTATTTCATTTTTTTAAATACATCAAAATTTGCATTCTTAACATTATCTGATATGTCTGTCGTCTCAACCGAAAATCTAAGATTAGCACAAAACGACATTTATCTTACCATTCTAACAAACAAATGTTGCTTCCATGAGTAATTTTAATTTTTGTAATTTAGGTGATCGCAGATCTTTAGCAAAGTACCCGCACCTTCCACGAATCGCACCTCTTTAACAATAGATTTTGTTGAGCATGGCCGCCTAAGGTTTAGGCCACGCCTTCCCTCCTCACTTTTTCTTTACTTTTAAGAAGAGCTATTTGGAGCGTACAATTTACGGATCGAACCCATTTTAAATTGTGTTCAAATATATTATTTAAGTAGCGGGCGTTTATTTAAAATCAAATAGAAGTGAAAATGATTCTGATGCAAAACAGGCGATTTTGAATTTGAGTGGTATGATATATGTATTTGTATTACTTAAGTAGCGTCCGCTTATTTAGGGCCAGCAGCAAATACATTAAATGGTAGCAAATTCCAATTAGCAGTTATTCTGATTTGTTAATGTCCCCCATATTTTCTTCCATAGGAAGTAAACTATTTATATCTGCAGTAAATGAAAAAGGGTATGTCATAGATTTCAATTATTGATATCTCAGCGAATTTTCCGCCATAAAGTAACGAGTAAATGTGTTTTGTCTTAATTAAGAACAAAAAGCATTTTACTAATTCCCTAGTAGCAATCCAATATTGGACCAATATGAAAAAGTGGACACTTTGACGGAATTGGCCCTATATTGACTTAAAATATTGGGATAATATTAAGCCAATATTGGCGTATCATTGGAAATATTTCCAATGAAACACCAATATTGGTGTAATATTGTAATAAAAACATTTAGTCAATATTGGAGGCCAATGTAACTCCAATATTTGCTCAATATTGGGAATACTGGGATTATATTGGAAATATTTCCAATGTAATGCCAAGATATACAATATTGGTTCAATATTAGACCAATATCAAATGCTACTAGGGTTGACAATTTTTGATTGAAGGTCGTATAAGAAATTAAATTTTGAATTTTTATAATATGATATATTCAGGGGAGCGCAATTATCATAAATAAATTCTTCTATGTTTGCTGATCATTTTTCACTTCATTTCTTCAACTAACCGTTGACTTTGCATTCATTTTAAACACACTTCGTGAAAGATTTATTGAAAGTATATTTGTCTGTTTCATAAACAAATCTAAACAAATCCAAGATTTTTGCTGGATTTTTTCAAATTTAAAATGGTTATTTTTATGTTAACAGCTGCTAAGCCTATAAAGTTCTTTCTTTACTTAATTACAGCATTTTACTGTTTAATGTAATGGCAGATATAAGGCATTAAATTTTATTGTACACGTCCAGACTAAATTACACCTTATATATGGGACTACACGTAACTAGCCTGTTGCTCGCACTTAACTGGATATGATCCTAAAGCTATTAAGCCATTGGCTTCCTTCATAACAACACACTTAATTATGATCAGCTCAAGAACTCACACGCCAGAAAGCACCCAATCCAAGTGAACTCTTGAATCACGACACGACTAGCCTCTTTCGTTAAAAAATTAGAACTTGAACACCTTTAATCACCCTTAGAACTCCTCCAAAAGTCACCTTCTTCCCGAAACGTATCCTACTCTAAGAGTAGGAACGTATAAAATGCTGATTAGGCCTGTGATTCGTCTAAATACCTAAACCAGTTAGGATCGTTATCATAAATAACAAATTATAATGAAACTGAGGGAAATAATAATTGAAAGGTTATTTAGACTTCACAAACCCAACCATGTTCTTGAGTTTCTTACCCTAGAACGCTGCCGTTACATTTATAAAAGATCTAATATGGCTTGCACATTATTTTCCCTACATAATGCAATGGATTCAATTTTTTCACAGTGAAATAATGGTGTACAAATGTTTTTAACGTTGAATTGAACATTTGACTTCTTGTCTGGATGACAACATGTAAAACTATTTTGTAATACACTATTGACTTATATTTCGCGAAAAATCTAACTTGACAGTTATTAATATTGATAATATCCGCAATAAGCAACCTAGTCCATACATTAAAGATTTTAATTAATTCATCGAGCTAGCGTCATATCTGTTAATTTAGCTTGACTTTTGCAATTTTGGAGATAGTTCAGTCATTTTGGCACCATTAAAAAAGTCGCTAAGTTGGCGATAGTCTCCAAGTTTCCTGAATTAATGTTAAGAGTCACAGACAGATGGAAAGAAGAACTTTTTGATTTTATAAATAAATGACAATTGGTGAATTGTTCGACATCAAACTACTAAACTATTACACAAAATATATTTTTTCATGAATGGAATAATCTAGATCCACTAGAATGATGTTAACATATTTGTCGCATTATATTGCCTATGAAAAAGTGAACATACTTCACGATAGCTAATCTTTTTTAAATATTATGTCAATTTTTTTATAAATTCATTTTAAATATGTGCAATATCTTGAGAACTGCTGATTTTAACATTGTAAAGCCTGTGTCATTCGTTCTCTAATAAAAACTACATAAGAGTTTATTATTTATGTAACATTATTTAATGTTTTGATTTTGTAATGATTTCTTCAAATTTTCATCCGAAAATTTCTGGGGTCTTCCGAGCATTTTATTACATTTACAACCAATAAGGCTCCATATCCACAGCCGTGCGTGATTTCCTTCGATACGCTCCATTAGTTCGTAATATATCACATCCAAAGTCTCACGGACACGCACATACTAACATCATACACATTAACATATACACACGCACTAACATACAAACACACATATACACTAACATAAACACACACATACACTAACTTACAAACACACACATACACTAACATACAAACACACACACACTAATATATAAACTAGCAAACATACACACAGACATCACTTCAAAAACAGTCCATTCGATTTCAGGAATGCTTGAAATGTGCTCTTCCGTCAAAAACTTGAATTCGAAGTTTCAGCCCCGTCACAATCTTCCATCGATACATTATACAGGGTGTTTCTAATGTCGCGCAACCCACATTTCGGTTGATATCTCTTATAAATATAAAGACAGATGTTTGAAATTCGCTCTATTTATACATCATATAATGCACAATAGATGGCGTTGTTAGTACAGAGTCAGTTCACATAGTTCTGAAATGGCGCTCAGTTTACCGGAGGGTGTATTTATTGTGGAGCATTATTTGAAGCCTAATTCTTACAAAACTGTTCGTTCAGCGTTTCGTAAACATTATGAAACACGAAATGTGCCGAATAAATCATCGAGACTTCGTGTAGTCAAAAAATGCAGGGAAACTGGTTCTGTTAATGACCGACGACGAAGTGGTAGGCCTAATCTGAGTGCGCATGAAATGTCCGAGATTGAAGCAAGCCTACAGAGAAGCCCCAGAAAAAGTCTTCGTAGGTTATCATCGCAGACAGGTGTGTCACTCGATTCATGTCAAAGGGTTGCCAAAAAATTGAAATTTCATCCGTGTAAGGTGCGGGTTGTGCAGGAACTTAAGGAACCAGACAAAGAAAAACGAGTACGTTATTGCTTGTGGTTTCAAGAACATATTCAAACTGAGATAAACATTCAGGACCTGACTTTTTTCAGCGATGAAGCCTGGTTTCATCTTAGCGGATACGTTAATAATCAGAACACTCGTCATTGGTGAGTAGAAAATCCACATTTACTGCACAAAGAGCCATTGCATTCCGCAAAGTTTGGTGTGCGATTTTACGGAGCTGAATAATCGGTCCCATTTCCTTTGAGAACACTGTGAACTCTGATGTTTACATTACCATTTTTAAGGAATTTTTTGAGCAGTTAACGGACGAAGAATGCCAGTTTGGATATTTTCAACAAGACGGTGCCACCACACACACCTCAAGAAAATCCCTTGCAGTCGTTGAATCGGTGTTTGGTGATAGGGTCATTTCACGTGGACTATGGCCATACAGATCCCCTGATTTAACTGCCCCTGATTTCTTTCTATGGTCTTATCTCAAAGAACATGTATACGCAAACAATCCAAAGACAATCAAAGCCTTAAAGGACAACATCCGCACCCTCACTGCATCCATTCCCACCGATATGCTGCATCGTGTGGCTACAAATACCTTTCGTCGAGTAGAGCTGTGCTCGGCAGCAAATGGTTGTCATTTTCAGCATTTGTTGTAACGCACGATGCTATGCACACATTAAACTATTTACTGTGAATATTTCATATTTTTGTATTGGGAAATATCAAACGAAATGTGGGTTGCGCGACGTTAGAAACACCCTGTACTATGCATGTAGGAAAAAATAAAAACACCAAATTAAAACTTCCATAGAAATAAAATTGTTGACGATTTTCTTCCGAAACCTTATGTAAAGAAAATTGTATCATGACAAGGTATAAAATTAATTTCAGTGTGTAAATGAGTTTATACGGCAGACAATTTTCTTTTAATTTATCCGATTTAAATAATAAAGGAAGTGATAGAAAACTAAATATTAAAAATTAGCGGTATAATATTTTTGTTCCTGTTGTATTAGTTACGACTATAGGATAGAATATTACTGTAATTCTTAATATTTAAGACTTTTATGCCACCTATTTTATTTTGGCAGAAGGTTACTTTAAATTCATGTATTTCCAAATATGTTTAAATGATTGTTGCAACGGGATACAATATGGTACGAGAATAACGTTTGCTCCCATTTTCGTGTCTTTATTTTGGTATATGTTCACCAAATTTAACCCTTTCGCGACGGCGGAAAACATAAATTCTTACAAATTTTTATTTTGATAGAGGAATTTAATAAAATATGTAAATGCATTTTTTAAAGTAATGTGAATGCTCTTAAAATTAACACGCATTTTACATCTTGAGCAAACCCATGTATATTTACCAGTTTTTAATAATATTAATAATTTGAATTATATTTAAAAAATAATATTGTTATAATTATGGAGTTTGTGCAGTTTTAATTTTATTTTGAAAACAGTGAACTATACTGCAGACAAAATAGTGTGTAATTCGTTAGAATTATAAGCCTTAGCGTATTTAATGTTTATAATGTTTGAAATTATCGTCTGTGATTTACATAGTTTTTCAAAGTGTTAAAACTAAAAAAGCTTGCTAAATTATTATCTAATTGCAGTAGAGGTTTCAAAATACAGCAGCAAATGCATAAGAGTGCCTTCTATTACATAGAATAACACGATTTTAATCTCAAACCTGATTTTAGAATTTAATGTGTCTCAGTGTGCCTCACACTCCGCTACTACTTAGCAATTAGGTCTAAAGTCGTTGCTACTTTGTTAATTTGAATAGATGTTGCTACTAAGGAATAATCAGATATGTTAGAAATAATTAGCTCTAACGTTTTTGGTATCACTTGAAAAGCACTTTCTCATACAATGTCTGTGAATTCTATTTAAATATAATATCATTTACTAAAAATTTCCTCTGTTCTCTTTTCAGATAGCGTCGCTTTTGTGATTTCTCTCACTGTTGATCTGTGCATATCTGTGATCTTGAATGTCCATATTGTACTGTACATTTTAAATTCTTTTACTATTCACTGCTCTTCATTTGCTCATATCATTAAATATTTCCAATATTCTGGGGTCAGCAGCAAACTATATACCAATGACGACTATCCTAAAATTGAAATGAACATGCCCCGAAATCTACAACTCTTACTAAAGGTATTTTCTATAACTTGTTCCTGATTTACTTTGGTAATGAGTAGTTTGGCATCGTAAAAGTTCCTGTGAGTATGTGCTCTGTGTAAGCTGGTATTGATGTATCGAGTTTGTGTAAGAGAAATGGATAATAGAAGTTACTTTAAACTTCCTTTATCTATTTGTTCTTCAAAAACACCACGAAAGGTCACCGACTGATGATAAAGTTCAACCAGAGTCTATCTCATTATGAAATCTTGTGAACGAAAACGTTTAAGCTGAGGATGATTGATGTTTAATAACATTTACAACATCATTATTCTAAGGAATCATCAAACTTGATGGTACTGATTTTTGTATCATTTTTGTCTTGCCAAAACTTGGCGAGTATGGTGTTTATGTATTATTATATGTTACATCATTACTGATGATAATGTACCGTGTATATGTGTGTGTGTGGTATATGTATTGTAGTCGAGATCATTTAAAATTCATTTACTCAAGGTGCTAAATAAATGCTTTTATTTTAATAACGCATTAAACCATCAAAATACATCATTTTTACAAATGCCAAAATGCGTGATGTGTAGTTTACACTGAATGCATAAATTTTTTAAACATATCTTACGATATTTATTATTGGGATTGTAAAACATAAAGCAGAGTAGTAGTAAGCTAATAAGATCTAATAAATAGGAGGAAATGTTCAAAATATGGAAAATCTGAAATTTACCATTTCCAAACTGTTTTAAAAATGCTAAACATTAAGGAATTTTGATGATGCTTTATTTTCGAAACATTTCTTTAGTACCTTCTTATTAAAGGCAACTGTAAGTTAAAATATGTACCTTTTCATAAAATCCATAAATTTTTGTTATTATGAAAAAAAATATTCTAAAATAATTTTCACTAAATTTTTATGTCTGTGTTTATAACAGGTCTATATTTCATTGATAAAGTATTCTAACATTAAATTGAGCATTAGCATGACTTGCATTTGATTCCGTGTCTTACTATCGGTGCATCTCTGATTGAGGGATATATAATATAGCAGGTATACCAAATGATACCAAAAAATTAAGTTTGACATTAAACTCAATTTAACAAAAAATAAATTTTCACTACTGTTCACCGTTTTCTTGTATTGTATTATTTCTAATCCATGTTGTATTGCTTTTAAGATTTTTTATTGAATTACTAATAGTTATGCAGTATTTTTTTGAAATTATTTGAATTTATATTCTTTCGTTGCCAAAGCAAAACTATAAATTAAATACAAATGCTTTTAAAGCATACCTTGCTTGAAGATACCAATTTGCTCTCTTATTGGAAATTTAGAAATGTCAAAGACCTTTCCGATTTGTCTGTATTTCAAAATGTACATTTATGTCATTTTATTTAATCGCTGTGATGTGAATCTATAAATCTTGTGTTTTTCTTTTATTTTCCGCTCTTTTGGAAATGCAATATCTATGTCTTTATTAACTTGAATGTTACATTAAAGTATTTTTTTGTTGAAAAACAACCACGTTCACTGGATTATAATATAAATATTTATTAGATATATAAATATGTTAGCATTAAGAAAAACATTTCTAACGTAATAAACTAAACATCTTAATAATACTGTACAATTTTAAAACGTAACATATTTTTGTTTCAAAATATATCACATAAATACATTTAATTGTGATTTGCTTTCAATAAGTCATTCTAGACGCTGATTTATGATGAAATTATTAAATTTATTTTTAAGTTCAGTGAAGTTAATTTAATTTATTTTTAATAATTATTGTCAAACAAATAGAAATATTTATCAAATATATATTTCACATTGTACTTAGAAGCTGCATCATGATAAATTTTTACAAGTAGTAAATTTCAGTCAAAGTACTTCATTCTTTATTCGTTTTCCAGTTTATTTGCTTATAATATATTCTTCAACTGTAATTTTTAACTGGAAGTATATTTTGTATTTTTCTCACTTGCCCAATTGGCATTATTTTGTGGTAATTCGCTATAAATATTTTAACTGTATGGATATTGGCACTTATTATAAGTGGCTCAATGTTGTATTGTGAAAATTTGTACTGCATATTATATTATACTAATGGATACCCATGAAAAGGCATGGAAGAAACTTGTATGTGCTGTATCTTAATTAAATATATTTAATTGTTAACTCCAACTTTAAATATACTTAAATCATGCTTCATAAAGCATTCAAGAGGGATTAGGGTATTAAAATACTTGGTTACTAATCGGACTTATATGGTTTCTCCCTCTCTAAGAGGGGGAGATGACCATGTAGGAGGGATTAGAAGGGATTATACACATTAAATGAGGAGTTTATATTGTTAGTCCCACCTGAGGAGGACTAATCGCACTGGACTCTGGAGATCTAACTCACACTCAAAATTCAATTATTTGACGTTGTGTTTTGGAAATAATACGTTACTTTCTAATTTATATTATGAAAATTTGTGCTGCATATTATACTATATGTGGTGTTTAGCAAGTAACACATTTTTTTTTTCATTTATATTGTGAAACTGTGTACTGCATATTATATTGTACTAGTGGGTACCCATGAAAAGTCATGGAAAAACGTTTATATCTTGTATCTCAATTAAATGTATTTAATTGCTGTATCCCAGTTCAAATATACCTAAACCTTCTCCTCATCTATGAGAGGAAGAAATCATTGAGGAGGGATTAAAAGGGATTAGATGCATTAAGAGCTGAGTTCTTTGTTAGTCCAGACCGGTCGGAGACTAATCCCATTGACCACCTCTGGAGATCTAACTCCCACTCAAAGTTCAATTATTTGATGTTGTGTTTTGGAAATAATATGTTGTTTTCTGATTTATGTCGTGAAAATTTGTACTGCATATTATATCAAATGTGGTGTTTTGGAAATAATAAGTTATTTTGTCTTTATATTGTGAAAGTTTGTACTGCATATAATATTATACTAGTGAGTACTCGTGAAAAGTCATGAAAAAACTTCTGTGCTTTGTATCCCCATTAAATATACTTAATTTTTGTATTCCAGTTTAACTAAATATATAAATCATACCACTGAAAACATTCATGCAGGGTTAGGGTATAATAGTACCTGGTAGCTAATCGGACCTAAATGGTTTCCCTTTCTAAGAGGGAAATAAGCCATTGAGGAGGGATTACACATATAAAGTAGGGAGTTCCTGTGTCAGCCTTAACAAAGGAATTTTGTAAGGACTCACCCCACCTGAAGTAAGCTATCCCCTCTGACCTCTGGGGATGTAACTCACTCTGGGAATCGTATTATTTGGTGTGTTTTTGAAGTAATATGTTATTTCCTTATTTATAATGTGAAAATTTGTACTGCATATTATATTATATTATATGTGGTGTTATAAAAATAATACTTTAATTTCTAATTCATATTGTCTTAAGTTTGTGCAGCACATTATACAATACTTGTGGGTGCCCATGAAAAGTTACTCTTTCTTTATTAGACCTAACCCCGTTTGAAGAAAAATAATACCACTGGCCTCAGGAGATGTAACTCTATGTAAATTCTGTTATTCGTTGTTGTGTTTTGGAAATAATGCGGTATTTTCTCACTTATACTCTGACAATTTGTACTGTATATTATATTATATGTGGTGTTTTGGAAATAATATTTAATTTTCTCATTTATATTGTAAAAGTTTGTGCTGCATATTATATAACTCTAGTGGGTACCCATGAGAAGTTCTTCTTTTGTTAGTCCCAACTCCACCTGAAGTAAACTAATCCCACTGGCTTCTGGAGATCTAACTCTCTTGAAATTCCAATATTTGATGTTGTGTTTTGGAAATAATACTGTATTTTCTCACTTATGCTGTGACAATTTGTACTGCATATTATATTATATGTGGTGTTTTGGAAATAATACTTTATTTTCTCATTTATATTGTGAAAGTTTGTGCTACATATTATATTATACAAGTGGGTATCCATGTAAAATCATGGAGAACGTTTATGTGCTGTAACCCAAATTAATTTACTTAATTGTTGCATCCGAGTTCATTTATACTTAAATCCTACCTCAGAAAACATTCAAGGGGGATTATGGTATTATAGTAACTGGTTGATAATTGGATCTAAATGTGTCCTCCCGCTCTGGAGGTGGAAGTAACCATTGAAGAGGGGATTGGATAGATTAGACACATGAAGTAGGGAGTTACTTTATTGGTTCCCACTTGTTGGAGACTAAATCCAACTGGCCTCTGGAGATCTAACTCACACTCGAAATTTAATTATTTCGAGTTGTGTTTTGGAGATAAAGCGTTATTTTCTCATTTAAATTGTGAAAATGTGGACTGCATATTATATTATATGTGGTGTTTTGAAGTAATACTTTATTTTATCTTTATTGCGAAAATCTGTACTGCATATTATATTATACTAGTGGATACCCGTGAAAAGTCATAACATTTTTTTCTGTGTTGTATCAAATTTAAATATACTTAATTGCTGTATCCCAGTTTAAATATACGTAAACATACCTCAGAAAACATACAAGAATGGTTGGGGTATAATAATACCTGGTTCCTAATCGGACCTAAACGGTTTCCCAAACTACAAGAGGGAGATACCATTGAGGGTAGATTAGACACATAAATTATGAGTTCCTCTGTTAGTCCTAATAAAATAACTTTGTTAGGACTCACCCCACCTGAAATAAGCTCACTCCACTGACCTCTGGGGGTGTAACTCACACTGGGAATTCAATTATTTGATGTTGTGTTTTTGAAGTAATATAATATTTTCTCAGTTATACTTTAAAAATTTGTGCTGCGTATTAGACTATATATGTGGTGTTTTAAAAATAATATGTTATTTTCTCATTTACATTGTGACAGTTTGTGCAGCATATTTTATAATACTAGTGGTTATCCATGAATAGTTATTCTTCCTTTGTTAGACCTTTCCTCTTTCGAAATAAACTAATCCTACTGTCTTCTGAGGATGTCACCCTCTTGAAATTATGTTATTCTAAGTTGTGTTTTGGAAATAATACGTCATTTTCTCAATTTTACTGTGAAAATTTGAACTGCATATTATATTGCATTTGGTGTTTTGGAATTAATACAGTATTTTCTCATTTATGTTGTAAAAGTTTGTGCTGCATATTATTATAAAACTAGTGGGTGTCAGTGAAAATGTTTCCTTTTGCTAGTCCTAATCCCACCTGTAGTAAACTTTTACCACTGGGCTCTGGATATCTAACTCTCTTGAAATTCTATTATTCGATGTTGTGTTTTGGAAATAATGCGGTATTTTCTCAATTATACTGTGAAAATTTGCACTGCATATAATATTAAATTTGTGTTTTGAAATTAGTACGGTATTTTTTCATTTATATTGTGACATTTTGTGCTGCATATTATTATAATACTAGTGGGTGCCAATGAAAATATCTTATTTTGTTAGTTCTAACCCCATCTGTTGTAAACTTATATCACTGGCCTCTGAAGCAGTAGCTCCCTCAAAACTCCATTATTCGATGTTGTATCTGGGAAATAATATGTTATTTTCTCACTTTTACTGTGAAAATTTGTACTGCGTATTATATTATATGTGGTGCTTTGGAAATAATACAGTATTTTCTCATTTATATTGTGAAAGTTTGTGCTGCATATTATATTTTACTGGTGAATACCCATGTAATGTTATGAAGATGTTTTAATGTGCTGTGTCCCAATTAAATTTATTTATATATCCCAATTAAATATACTTAACTGTTGTATTCCAGTTTAAATGTATCTTAATAATACCTAAAAAACTCTCAACGGGGATTAGAGTGATGTTGTACCTGGTTGCTAATCGGATTTAATTTGTTTCTCTCTGACAGAGGAAGAGACCATTGAGGGGGGATTAGACACATGATGTGGTGAGTTTTTTATTAGTCTTCACCTGAGTGAGACTAATCCAACTGACCTTAGGAGATCTAACTCACAATCGAAATTATATTATTTGATGTTGTGATTTGGAAATAATATGTTATTTTTTCATTGATATTGTGATTTTTGGGAAATATTGTGTTGCATATTATATTATACTAGTGGGTACCCATGAAAATTCATGAAAAACATTTATGTATGTTTTCACGAAGAGTGAATATAGGGTCTCTAGGAAAGTCCATATCAGGGGAAATTTCTGGAGAATGAAGAGAGTTATGCTTACTTTTTTAATACATCTGCATAGGAAACTCCTATGGAGCTACCCGGCCAGCAAACTTTGGTGGATGTCCCCTTCTTGTGGGGGAGAGGTGGTTATCTTGTACCTATTTTAAGATAGAGAAAAAGTCAATTACAAAATTGCAGAGCGTTACTGAATTAATATAAAATGTGTTTGTTTGACAGATAATGCTGTAAACAATTGTCTAAAAATATTTTTAAACTTATATTCTTTAAACTGCAAATTTGTCTGGTAACAGTTGTATAAAAGACGTTTAATAAATTTAGTTTTAATGTTAATTGTTTTATTTGACAAACGATTTATCGGTAAATATCATCGTGATCTAAACCGAAAAAATAAGTAAAGTAATCTGAGATTGAAATAACTTTTCATTTGCAGTACTGCATCCTTATGCTACGTGTTTGAGATTTCGTCCTATTTTTATTTCGATTTTATGAGCTATGTTTACTATGTTTTCTAATAAATAATATTACGAAATTATCTTTATTTTTATATCATGTAACTAGAATGCCAGTGCTGCTGAACTATTATACGAATAGTGTATCCCAATGCACGTCATCCCAATCATCTAACGTTACTGTTGTTAGCGTTAATGTTGTTTTATATGGGGGACTTAAAATGTATTCCTTAATTTTAAGACTTCTTTTTAGTTTTTCCCACCGGACAAACACATTCTATACCAATTTGGTAACATTCTACAACTTTGTACTTGACTTTTTTCTCTATCTCTAAACAGGGGTGTAACAGCCCCCGTCACCTATAAGAAGGGAGATCAGTGGCTCAAAGTTGTCTTGTGTAGCGCCGCAGGGGTATCCGATACAGTTGTATGAAATGAATAAAGATAACTTCATTCGTTTTCGAGAATTTTTCCCTGATCCGGACTTTCATACACACCCTGTATACTGAAATCATATCTCAGAAAACAGTCAAGAGGAATTATAGTATTGTTAATCACATCTAAATAGTTTCTCCATCTTTGAGAGAGGGAGAAACCATTGAGACTAGATTAGGAAAGATTGGACACTGGGGAGTTTTTCTTTGATGTTGTATTTTGAAAATAATATATAAAACATAAAATAACAAAAAAATGAAAATAATAAATACATGTTAATAATTATTTTATCATGTATGTCGAAAATTTGTTCTGCATATTATACTATATGTGATGTTTTAGAGATAATGTGCTTTTTTTATCTTTATGAAGCATTTAAAGCTAACTTATTTGTATAAATGGAACTTATTTGTGTAAAGTATGTTATTCTAAGGATATTTATGTTATTACATTTCCAGAATAACTGTTTATTTAAAATATACATGTTTACTGTTTAATACTGTTGAAATTTTCTAGATAAATATATGTATCTATGAATGGTTTATTTTGGTTTAAATGCCACATGTGTGCTAATTTATTTGTACAGTAACCTTCGAATAATTCGATACTTCAGCGGTACCAGGTAACCAAATTTGCCGGATCATTGGATGCCAAACTGAAATGAGGTAGAGACATGAGAAAAATTAATTTAAAACAAAATGATGGAAATAACTTGTTCTATTACAGTAAATGTACCCAATTTCAGTCGAATAGAACCGAAAGCCACTCGAGAAGGGTGCTAAACTACTGGACGCCGGATTAACCGAAGCTTACTGTGCCATGGGAAAAAAATGCAATACAAACAAATTAAAAAATTAAATGAATCAGAACATATGTTAATATTTGAAAAATATAAATTATTCTTTAAGGTTACTTTCATCCCAAGTCGTGAATCTAAGTCATTTGAGTGTATGATATTGTATTTTTTATTTTCTTTTGATACGACTGTTATTTCCACAAATATTTCGCTTTCTGGGGTGATTGTAAGCCAGAAGTTCGTCATAATTAACTAAAGTGTAGCTAAACTGAACGTCCTCGTACCAGAATTTATTTTTAATTAGTTTGTGGACTTTTTTTTAATTTCGCAAGAAAAAATTTGAAAAATACGTATTGTTAGTCCAAATGATCATGATTATAGCATGTTACACTTCATTTGAAAGAGCTTAAAAATCATTCCATTGATACCAAGTTTGACAATGTATCCCCTTGGGGAGGAGTAACTTCACCCATAACCCTTAGGGGGATTAATGACGTCACGAACACAATTCTATCGAAGGTACTCTTTTACTACAATGATTGATACTGTTAATTTTCGTGATCATGGAGCCATAAAAAAGCCCTTTCATGCATAAAGATGTTACATTTTGTCTTATGCTACCATGTTCAGTAAATATAAAATATCAAATACTTTTGAAGCTTTCACCAGAATTTCAAAATAAAAAAAATTATAGTTCTAGATGTTACGTTAATAAATCCGGATATAATCCTTACATAATAATAAAAACGTGTTCAGGAGATCGTAAAACATATATTGGCATCAAAATCTCTAAATTGACATTTTTTTAATACAACTTACTCTATACTGTATTCTACTGAATGAGAAAGTAAAAAAATAGGACTGTTTGATATAATTTGGAATATGAGGTTGGGCGTGTTATTCATAGATTCTAGATTCGGAATATGCAAAATAAATTTACATTTGACACTCTCTTCAAGTAGTTTCTAAAACAACGAAAATATAAAAAAAATTCTCTTAAATTAAGTCGATTGAAGAAAGTACATCAGACAGCAGTATATTGATTATTCGATATAACATTACTGGTAATGCATAGCTTTCATTTGTTTAAAAAAAAACTGTATGTCTCCAAATTCACAGAAGTCACAATTTTGTTCTTTTATCTAAAAATAAAACCCTAATTCTTGAACTAGAATCTCGCATTTTTTAAATTGTGTTAATTATTTGGAAATGTACTTGAAAGGTTCGAAAAAAAAATTAAAGATTAGTTACAAAAAAGAAGTCAATATATTATGCCCATAAGAAGTCACATTTGACGTGTATGAGCGATTTATAACGGCAATTTTAGGGATAAAATCTGGTGTTCTTTTTAAAGCGAATTTTGAAACATACGCACACCATTCGAACATTTAAATTGTTTACTATTTTAATTATTTATAAAAACCTGAAAAAAAGACCCAAAATAACTTTTCCAAACGCTATAAATTTCGATAACTTTTTCTTTGGAATCTCATTTTATTTAAATTTAGCTGGAAACACAACATATTCGAAAATTCAAGAAATGTAACAATATTTTTATATAGATTTTAAAAATCATGTTAAAGGTCACAACTCGAGTTTTTGAGAGATCCACACGTTTTAAGCACTCTAGAACGCAAAAAACAATATTCAGAGTGATGTCTGTGTGTGTGTCTGTCAGTTTGTCTGTCAATCTGTCTGTGAGTCCGTCTGTGCTATGTTGTCAATCCACCCTACTTCAGAAACTAAATGATCAAATTTCATAACATTTAGTAGGCAAGTAGCCTGTAGGTTACCCTGGTGCTGAATAGATTTGGTATGATTCGGAGACCTTTTCTGCAAAATAGTTGAAAAAATCGTCAAAATGTGAAAAAGATTGCATAAATTCAAACTGTATCAGTTAAATTCTTGTTTTCTACGTCATTTCTGACGTCTAAAAATAAGGCAAATCACATTACACTAGGACCAACCGTTCTGAAATATTTGAGTTTATTTTTCTATTTTTTTGCATTTTTTGTAACGTTGCCTTTGAAATTACGTCCAGTCTCTTAATGGGAACGAAAATTGAATTAAAATTGCAAATTCAGTGTAATTTTGAATAATTAATAATGCTATTTTGTGGAATTAAACTCAATGAGTTATGAAAGAAAGAAAGAGACAATAACGTCTGGAGGGAAAGTCATGTGCGTCCCACATTAATTTTTTTATTGTTTGTCGATAAGGTAACTTCAAAGAACGATTTTACAGACAATGTCTAGATATAAAGTGTGAAATTTAGAGATTTTCCAATTTCGAGACATTTAGAGTTACGATTTAAACTTTTTCAATATGCAATTATTTCATTATTATTATTACGAAAATAATTTTGAATCGGATATGAAAATTACTATATCTAAGATTTTATATTTCAATTGGAATTTTATATTCCAATGATCTGAAAATATTCTTCCATTTTATTGTTTGCTGTATCGTGAACTACGGCAATATTTTCAAATACGTTCATCAATTTCATCAAATACGTTCATCATACAATCCAATCAAACAGTTTTTTAACACTGGCTAGAAGGTATGATGTACTATGACGGAATTAAGAATTTTAAAGCATTGTCTCCTATTTAGCGTCATTTTTATCAATTTGGTGACATTGTTATCAATTTGGCGACATTTACGTCAATATGGTTAATTTGTCATTATGGTTCATTACGTCAATATTTATAAAAGTCACCAAGTTTACGACATCCCGCCAAATTTTTCGCCAAACATTTGGCGATATGCCGCCATAATTCGTCTTCAGAATTTCGTCAAGTGTTACAGACGGAGAAATATGTCATTCTTATAGTAGATATTTATATTCTTTCCAATATATTGAATTGTCATCAATTAGTTGTCATTCTCATTGATTTTGCGTCATTTTTATCAATTTAACGACATTTGTATCAATTCGGTGACATTTTTATCAATTTGGCGACATTTTGCCAATTTGACAACGTTAAAAAATCTCACAAAGTTGGCGATATTCATCCAATTTCAACTCCAAAATGTCGCTAAGCGTTACCCAGAGATAGATAGATAAACAGACAGATAAATCAAGGTGTTTATATTATTAATAACCTGCCATAATTCTGAATTTCATTCATTCAGTCTCTATATTTCGGTTAATTAGGGTCGGTGCTCATGTTTCCTTTATCCGGTACTTAAGTGTTTATTTAGAGCGTAGGACGCCAGGCACCTACGCTCTAAATACATTGTTTGCTCATTTGCTTGAAAAGAGGAACATATTAGTTATAGACCGCTAAACTCAGGCACCTTAGTTTAAATGTATTTAGCTGCGTAATCGTTAATGTCCGTTTTTTAAACTATATTTTCCTCAATGCGTACATGACTTTTTCGTAATAGCTGCATAGATCTTTGCTAGAAGAAAATATCTATTTGCTCCCTAGAAAGGGATCAAATACATATTTTCTTCTGATTGCAGTAAAAATAAACATTTTACTTTTGTATATTAAAAATGAACATTTTACTTTTGTATGTTAAAAATGAACATTTTACTTTCAACAATTGCAATGACTTTATCCTGTTCTGAGGGATAAAATTATTATAATTGCTGTAAAACTTTTGATGCAAACTTGATAATAGTAGGTCCTTTTATATATATGATGTTTGTGTTTACGAAAAAAAAATAATTGGCGGATATCTATGCAGCAATATCGCAGAAATTGTGTGCAAAATGAGTAAAATAATTTTTTGAAAAATTGAACATTAAAGTTAACTCAGTGCAAGTCATTTAATGGAAAAATGTTGCATTTTTATTTCCATAGCTTCTGTTTCTGTACGAATGTTTGTATGGGGGTTTGTTTTGAAGTGATATTGAGATACACAGCTTTATTATTAAGTCAAGAAAAATCAAATTTTGTGAAATGCCTATGTTCCCTAAAACATGATATCCTAAGAAATTTTATTAAACTTTTGTATGTAAATGGTTGTCTTGAAATGCTTAATTAGAGGATTATACGGCTCAAAATATTAGATACCTGTTCAAACCGACAGTAAGAAACTCTGTATAATTCCTTCTGTCATTCTTGTATCGGATTTTTTTATATCTGTTTATATATTTACTTACATGGAGTTTCTGAACAACATTTAAATTCATCATATTTAGTACTTTTTTGTATTACTAATATTTGGATTTTTAGCATACAATTTTATTTACTTTTTATTTAACAATCTGTTTAATATTCTATTGCCAAATATGAAGTGCCAAACAACAACCTTGTATTACATTATTTCTTTATAGTAATTGGTGTTTATTTTTATATATTGAAAACAAAATGTACAATATATTATCTTGTAAATCATTCAAATGGAAATGCATTTCATTTTATATTGAATGTATTGCTGATTTTATTGAAAACTATAATTTTTTCTAATAACTAGAAAGAGGAATTATTATACACTCTCAAATTGACTGTTTTTCTCCTAATTTTTTTTAAAAAATTGTAAAATATAGTTAAATAAATAAAATTCTAAACGTTAAAGGATTTTAAAAAGCAAATATTTAATGCTTATATTATAATACAAAAATTGAATTACATTTCTTGAGGGTATCGAAAAAATCTACATACAATATTGTAATTATAACTTCTTCCTTTTGCATATGCAAAATATATTTTTCTTTTGGTTCTACTTTGATATATAAAATTAATCATGTAAAAAATAAAAATCGTTCGAGTTTGATGTAAGGTGTTTTCACGTTTCAATTTATCCCTATTATTATTATCACATCAAAATATTTATATTTTATTGATAGTCAGTTCAATGCAATAATTCTGCTTCTACTGTCGAAGTTTCTCAGCAAAAGTTTAAAAGCATTGCAGCAACGCTGCATGTAAGTATCCAATACCCTCCACATATTCCTTCTCAGAAATTTATATATATTGCTTAAACTCTCTAATCCGCTAATCGTCTTCTGTATAATGAGTTTACCGACGTTAACACCATAGAATAAAAATCGTTGCACAAAAGCAAGAAGTGCTCACCTTGTATACCTTTGGCATTACTGGACTAAGGTTTTACTGTTTTTGCCGCTTTTTATCAAGAGGTAGGCAGTTTGATGATCAAATTTGACAATATTTTTATTAAGACAAAAATTACAAAGGTTTTTGTCACAGTGTTTAAATAATTAATTTTAATTACCGACGGTCCATGGCTATATTTTAGCCCTGCCTATAGTCAACAAAATTCAAGCACTCAGGACTTATGTCCTATGACTATATATGACCTATGTTCTTCTCTACACAGGTCGTTGATATAAGCAAGAAAGAGATTACCCGGCTATCCCTTACCTTCTTTGTACAATCCTGTGTCTATACTGTAAAAATATATGATCTTACTAAAAAATTTCTAGAAAATTGGGATTCCATATAATTTCCTAGTAACATTCCACGGATTTTTCTAATATTTAGTAGTTCTTTATCTAGTAGATACTAGAAAAATACATCGAATGTTATTGGAAAATTATAGGGAATCCCAGTTCCCAGAAATTTTCTGATAATCTCATATTATTGTCAGTGTACCACGTCTGGCGATTACTATGGCCTGTGCTTGGGATTAACATGTCCGTGCTTATGTTCAACGTCCTGTTATTAAAAAAATAATGTTTCGCATTTAACCTAAAGATTTACAGATTTTGAGAAGGCAGACAGGAGTATAATAACATCCCGGACTGTCACAAACGGGAAGAAATTATCTAAAAACTTCAATCGGAAAAATTAAAAAATCCTTGCTTTGTAAAAGAGTTTTGTTGTACACCCGTATAACCACCCGAATAAAACCTAGGATAGTTTTTGAAAATCATCTATAATTAAAACCATTGAACACCTCAGCCAGCTCATAGATGTTTAAAAAACAATGACTATCTATGTCTAACACAAAAATGAAATGTAGGTGAAAGCGACAGAACATTACGTATTGGCGGAACTAGACTATCAGATCCGAATTCGCTTTTTCTGTTGCACAGTTCAATTTTTAGACGTATCCTTAATGGATTTAAGAATTTTATTGGTCAATTTCGGGTCATTTTCTCTATTATTTTCGTTATTCTACGAGAAAGTTTTCGGTAAATCCGAATATATAATCATCAAAGGGGTTTGCTCTTGAATATTTTGAAGTTGGTACAAAAATAACTACGGAGATGGCCCCTTATGCAAATTTTAAATATTGATATTTGCAGAGGACATTAATCCCAATCGATTGATATCGATTTATAAATTGTGCAATTGCGGTTTAGTATTTTATTATTTTTTTTTACAGTTGTGCATGATTATCTCATCCTTTCTTGTTGCTGATAAGCGGCGTAAATCGTAATATACATAAAGTTTTGACATAGAAAAACCTTCACTCAAATATTAAAAAGTGGAGAAATAAATATAGAGCTTTATGTTAAATTTCGGTCAAATGTCTTTCTGAGTAAAATAGAATGATTTGCTTTCGGCAATAAAAGTACTTCATTAATAATAGTTGCTTAAAAGTATCAACCGGTTTCAAAGACATAAAACAGACTCCTCCATCAGGAGAAAGAGACAAAACTGAATCAGTCAAAGGTAAGAAGATGTCTGCTAATAAATATTTGGATCATGTGATCTAGGATAGAAATTAATGCTCTAGAAAATGCAAGGAAATATCTGGAAGGGGTGGAAAAAAAAGAAAAGTAGAAAAATTCCAAGCATTTACACAGCTACTTAAACTATGAACTTAAGCGCCCTATGATAAAATGAATAAAAAAACAACATAGCACAACACTCATAGGCACCATCATATTTTAAGTAATAAAGCTATGAGCAAAAATAATTAAGAAAATTTCCAATGTTTAAGATAATTTGTGGTATAAAGTATATGACAGTAACAAATGGTTTTGGGAGCAAACATCATTAGAAAACCTTCATTATGTTGCTGTAAAAATACCTGTGTGTGAAAGACGATGAAAATTTAGAAATGAAAAATATTTAGGAAAAATGAACAATTTTGGAAAGCTTTAGCTTCTTCAGCAGCCAAATTTAAATAATATGCAATAAATAAACTGATATTCTAAACTGAACAATTCGAAACTATAACTGTTTCAACCTAAGCAATAACATACTATAACAACCTCAACACAAGCAATTCGAAACTATAGCATCATCCTCCTAACCAATATGATACTATAACAACCTCAACGTAAACAATTCGAAAATATAACTGCTTCAGTATAACCAATAACATACTATAACAGCCTCAACATAAGCAATTCGAAGCTATATGATCTTTAGTCTAAATAATAATATTCTAAAAACGTACGCAATTCGAAACTATATCAGCCTCAACGTATGTCATTCGAAACTATAATATATTCAACCTAAATCATAATACCAGTGAATGAGACTGGAATTAATATATATGTAACAAGAAGTGAACGTTAGAAGTCAACGCAACGAAGTTACAACCAGTTACGTTAGATATATGAGCTAATATCTATATATACTAATTATCAAGTGTCCGTCTATCTGTCTGTCACGCCTTTTGGGCACTTAACGAATAGGTAGATACTTGCAATTTGGTACACGGTTCAATCTTTCAATGAATCCCTTTGGAAAAATCGCTAAAAATGTTCATTACAGGGAGTGCTCCACATCAAAACGTATGATAGGATAAATGATAGAAAAGCATAGTTCGCAGTGACATTGGGTAATTTCAAATTTGGTGTATGGGCATATAGTTCAAAAGGAAGAAACTGCGCAATTTCAGCTTTCCGAATTTTGTTACTTTAGGGAGTGCCGCACACCAAAATGTTCGATTTTACAAATAAATAAGGAACACCACCTTTAAAATGTGATAGTGGCTTAAAATTTGGTGTATGGGCCAATTATTTGACAAAAATCTAAAAAAAAATAATTTTTTAAAGATGTTCATTCAATGGTGTGCTGCACACCAAAACGTTCAAAATGCAAAATGATAGATAAACTTGCTTAACTATAAGATAGATACTTTAAATTTGGTGTAAATGTATATATATCGAAAGGACAAAAGTATGCAATTTCAGTTTTCTCATATTTTCTGATTTAGGGGTGCGGCCACACCAAAATGTTCGATTATCCGAATATGTAAGAAACGATTTGCTGTTTGATAAAACCTTCGAAAAAATCGAATTTAAATAAATATGTTCATTAGAAAATGCGATTCCCACCAAAACGTTCAAATCATAAAATGATAGAATAACATATTTCATCATAGAGACTTTAAATTTAGAGTAAGGGTATTTTGAGGAAAATAAAGTGTACAAGTCCTTAGGGGTGCCGAACACCAAAATGTTCGAATTTTCGAACCTCTTCGTTTAAGTGAGATAGGAGTGTCAATTTGGTACATGGGTTAATCGTTTGATAAAACCGAAGAAAAATCAAATATTTCAAAAATTTTCTTAAAGGGGAAGTGGCAGAAGGCTTCACACCAAAATGTTCGAAATGCCAAATGATAGAAAACGTGTTTAGTTATGAGATAGAGATTTGAAAGTTGGTATAATTTCAGATTGATCGTAAAAAGAAAAGTTTATAATTTCAGTTTTACCACATTTTCTAACTTAGGAATGCGCCCACACCAACTGAATACGTGAAAAGCGCATTCTTTTAAGTGCGTTAAATACTTGTAATTTTGTATACCGATCAAATGTTGGATAAAACCCCCGAGAAAAATCGCTTTTTTTAAATATTCATTAGAAGGGGTGCTCTACGCCAAAGATGCTTGAATTGGCAAAATTATAGAGAAACATACTTAACGATGAGAGAGACCTTATATTTGGTGCAACGGTAGACACATTGAGTGGAAGCAAGTGCATAATTCGAGTTTTCTCATATTTACTACTTTAGGGTTGCTGCACTCTAAAATATTCGAATTTCTGAATGAGGGAAAAATCCTTTCGTTTTAAAGAGATTCACACTCTTAATTTAGTATAATCAATCTGTCGAATCGGTCAATCGGTCAATAAAATCGCCGAGAAAAATCGCATATTTCAAAAGTGTTCTGTAGAAGAGTGCTGTGTGCTAAAACGTTGGAAAGGTTAAATAATGGAAAAACATACTTCGCAAAGAGACACAGACTCTAAATTAAGTTTAAGGTAGAGTATTCAAAAGAAAAAATTATACAATTACCGTTTTTCAATATTTGTTATTTTAGGGGTGCCACACAATAAGATTTTCGTTGTGCAACATAAATGAGAAATACCTTCTTTTTAGAGAGATATAGATGTAAAATTTGGCGCACGGCTTAACAATTTAATTAGACACACTGGGAAAAATAGCTTTTCTGAAATATAAATTTGAAGAGGAGAGGGTGGTCAAAACCGAAACGTTCGAAATGTGAACAATAGAATAAGCATTTACAAGTGAGATAGAAACTTGAATTTTGGTAACAGAATATGTGATATGGTAGAAAATATTTAAAAAAAAGTATTGTTTTGCAATATTTTGTATTTTAGAAGTTACACAATCTGAAATGTTCGAATGAATGAGAAATATACTGTTTTAAGTGAAATATATATTTCGAAATTGGATCAAGGATGTACGGTTTAAATTAAAAAGGTTTACTTTAAAACTCGAATGATTTAAAAATCACAATCTTTGAGGTGTGTTTATTATGAGACAGTTGATTTTCAAATGTTATTCGGCTAGTCATTAACTAAAATCAAACATGAATCGGTCAAACTAGTTTATAAATACCAGTGACGAAATGACTAAATAATGTATTAGATTATAACAGAAACTAAATTATAGAAACGGCTTTGAAAATTAGATGAGCTAATTTCATAATATAAAACTACTCTAAAACCAACTGTGTATATAGACTGTAGAGTTAAGAATATATAGCTTTAATTTTGAGCAATCAGTACTATACATCCGTAGCTTATCAGGGGCTTATTATATGAACCGGCGCAAATCTTAAAGAACATTATACATATATAGTATTTTGACACATGAAGCAGATTTAACTGAACTGGACACCGATTAAGTATAAAATACTTTAAAATTAAAATAACTTCGTTAAATACAGCATGTGGTATAGAAATTAACTCTTGTCATGTGACTCTAATCATGCCCTCTAACCATTCTCTAATCATCCTTTAATCGTCCTCTAATCGTCCTCTAATCATGTACTCTGATCATCTCATCATGCAGCAAATAATATAAAAATTAACTCTAATCTTCAATCTAATCATGTTTTTAATTTTTCAGAAACTAAGATCGTTTTTACTCGTATTCTTAATTCCATTTTCGAATTGGGACTTTTTTTAATGTTTCTCTGTTTCTTAGTCAAAATCCCTTTTTAATAATAATTATCTATTCTTCTCTTCTGCTTGGGAATCACTGTTTCACTTTTTCGGTTTTGTCTGAATTTTTCTTATTTTGGAAAATATTCATCCATGACCTGATTTTTAATTTAATTGATCTTCTATGAACAACTGAACAAGTAATTTGAATCTATTGTTGGACGTTCACTTTCCTCTGGTATTTTACCATTCATTAATTATTCTTACTTCTTGTTCCTTCCTCCTGGATCTCTTTTACTCTCAATCTTTCTCTTCTCTCGCTGATGGCAACACCCTTTCCCTGCTTCTGCCAGGCGTGTGAACCTTGTGCTTCCTATGTGTTCTGAAGACGAAGTCTGCTTTTTGTTTTAGAAACTAGTCAATACTATTAACTTTTACATTATATGCTGCTTCTAGTGAAGTTATTTTAATTTTTATCTTTAGAAACAGTTTGAACTGTACATATAAATACTTTGACTAAAATACATCATAAAATCTGATATATTTTCTTAAATAACTATATTGTATTTATTCTTGAAAGTGAAAATTAATATAATATATATTTGCTATTTCTACTGGTAAATTTCTAAACTATGACAGTAACGAAGCATTATCTTGAAGATAGTTTTTGGTCTCATTTCTAATTTTATGTTCGTCAGGAAGTATTTGGAATATAATATATGTTTTGTATGAAATGTATACGTAAAAGTATTTGTAATTCTTGTGAAGGTAGCAATAGATATGCGTGAATAAACGCTTGTTGTAAAGTAGTAAATTTATGTTTTCAGTAGTTATTGTAAGGTTTAGTATATTGTATGTATTGTATTAATGTTGTTTCAATAAAGTGTTGTGTGTACTTATTTGTCCTCTTTTATAACACAAAAGTGAGTAAGAATGTAAAATCTAAAAAAGCATAAAGAAACAAGTATTTTATTACTGGCAAATTTTTGCCATCCTATTGTTTTCCTATTTTTTTAAATCATCTGTTTACTAGGACATGCTACAGATAAATATCAGATTGACTGATATAGATTTAGCATCCAATTTCGGAAGAGGGTTCACTAAGGATTTCATTTCTGGATCTTTTCTATTTCCGGATCAAAAATGCTCATTTTATATGGAATATCCAGATAAAGTATAGGTGATGATTGATATGGATTCAGCATCGTATTCCAAAAGGACTAGGGTCTCACTATGCATTTCCACTTTAGGTTTCGGCGATGTCACTACATTAATTAACAATCTAATAATCACCCCTTTAAAATTAACATTTTTCATGCAAAACTTATTTCTCAGGATTGGCTAAAAATACAGTTTTAATGATGGCTGATATGGTAAAAGCATTAAATTCAGGAGGAGGTGGTTCACTAAAGATTTCCCCCTTCCTGTCATATCTGGTTCAAAAATAATTCTTGAAACATATTTTTCTCATGATTGTCTGTCGAGAGAGCTTAGATGGTGAGTGATAAAGACTCAGCTTCATATGCCAGAGACATTTGTGTGTGCGTTGGGGGGAATTGACACTTAGATAAACATCTCCATAGTTATATATGGCTTTCCGAAAATTTGTATGACTGTACGAAATACGTATGAAAATAAGAATCAAAATGCTTTGAAATACAGTTAAAAATGTTGCGCGCACACCATTTACCACCATATGAAAAATTTTGCATAAATTTTTTGTTTTGCAATTTCAATAATGTCTCCATCTTTTTTGTATATGTGCACTAGGGTGGGAAAAACAATGCAATTATTCTGCGAAATACCTTGCCAGTGAACTCCCCAATGTCGTGGACGTACTGTAGGGTCCTCTTAAAATACAAAAAGAACATCTCAGTAGCTAATACAGCGTGGACTACATGCACCATCTTTTGGTAATCCCAAAATCTTTTGGCATGAAAAGCTCTATAAATGGTTCATTCCACGTCATCCATATCTGATGTAGACCACATGATTTTCCCAATATAATGCAATGAATTTATTTCTTTCACAGGGAAAAAATGATGTATAATATCTACGGCATAATAATAGTTTCATGTTGAATTGTACACCTGAAGAAAAAAAAACCTCAACTCGTATTATTCGAGCCTCGTTCCTTGTAGATAAAATTTATAGATACCATTCGATTTGAAATAACGTCTTCTATTAATTATCGTGCATAAAATTTGCATAAAAGACTGTTTTTATTTTACACTTTGCTATTACACGCTTAAGCTTTGAACTTTCCAATGGCAACACCCAAGTTAGACAACATATTTTAAATCTCGAGCAAAATTTAGCCTCCGATACGATATTTCAAATCATTTTGATGAAGCTTTTCCGAGTTTTGAGCTCTTAATGTAGAATTAGTTTCCCAAACATTTATTCATATCTTCTGTAATAATTATCTTCTCACGCTTATGTTCTGTATTACTTTACTATTAAGCAATCCAAGCATAATTACCCGTTTTATTAATACTTTTTTGCATGAAATTTGAATTTTAAAATCAATATTAAACAAATATTAATACGAATCTAGCTATATTTTGATAGAAATCCATTCACAAAGACGTTTTATATGAATATGCAAATTTTCAGCTGTTTCATACCTGTAGTTCTTTCGTTAAGTTTACATATTCATAATCCCGATGGTTTTGGAGGTTAAATTAGTTACAAGATGACTAATTTGAAAAACTTATATTGATTTTAATTTAATCTTTTTTAATACTAGCAGCATACCCGTTCATCGTACGGAGTATATAATATAAAGAAATTTAAAATTCACAATCATGTGCAAATTCCTATAGTATACTAAATGACATTTTTAATCAAAATCTTCTGTTAAAATATTTAATATAATGCTATTAAAAAGAAGTTTAAGAATCTCAATTCTCGGTATACAAAATTATCTTCTCGGGCAGATCTAAAGAATAAAACATCCTGGCCCCTTATGTAAGCAAATGTACAGAAAATATGGAATTGAATTAATATATGCAAAATAAAATCGTTGAAATTGTATGGGACCCGTACTAAATATATACGCGAATATTAGAAGATATAACATGTATTAGTAGATTACATATTTAAATTGAAAATATCAATAAATCCTTAATCTTTAAACCTGAAGGCAGTAATTTATTCCAATATATGTCAAAATGAAAGTGCTAAAATTATATGCGAAGATATACCCGTACTACTTATAATGTAATAGATTAGAAGATATGTCCGTTTATCAGTAGAAGATTATCCGTATTATAATATGAGTCTCAAATATCTTTGCCAAAATAAAACAGATGACGTAATAAGTTGAAAATATCAATAATACCCTTAATCTTCTTACCAGAAGGCCGTACTTGATTCCAATATATGCCAATCTATGTTTAAAATATATGCCAATATAACTGTACTACTTATACTCTCGTAGATTAGAAGATATATCCGTGCATTACTAGAAGATTCCTCGTACAACGTTTAATATGTGTGTTTTAACAATTTTTCCCGCAACAAAACAATGGCGTTATAACTTTAAAATATCGATAATCTCTGAATCAATAATCCTTGAAAATATCAATAATAATAATGTTTGAACTTGAAGACTGTAATTGATATTATCCAGTCAAAAATGCAATGGCAATGAAACTTATTTTATATACATATCTTCATTATTCAAATCGAAAAAGATTTAATAAAAATCGTCTGCCGCATAAACACATGGAATTTAAATCCGTTGCTAAGCGACATGATATCATTTGCTTCAAATAAATTGGTGGAAAAAATATAGTCTGAATAATGCTATCCTTATGGAAGGTTTGGCGGCATTTCCCTTAATTTAGCGACATTTGAAAAAGTTGCCAAATTTATCGCCAAGTAGGACTGTAGATCTGACAGTCCCACTTGGCGACAGATTGACAAAATATCATAACAATACTATCACCTAACAAAACACAATTCATTTCATTTATTTAGTGCAATTTTATCAATTTCGAGATACTTTTATGGAATTACAAATATTTTTTTCAATTTGGTGACATTTTAAATATTCACTAAATATGTTGCTAAGTGGGACGGTTCGTCTGATAGATAAATGCTAACGAAACATAATTTCAGTACTCTCTTCTAACAAAACAAAACAAATTTCATTGATTTGCGACGTTTTTATCAATTTGGCGACATTTTCGTCAATTTGGCAACTTTTAAGTTGCCAAATTAGTGATATCCCGCCAAACTCGTAGTTCTGAATTTGCAGATCTGAATGAAACACCCTGATCCCATCTGTATATACTAAATGAGAACACTAAAATTGTATTAGAAGATATACCCGTTCTACTCTTTTTCTGCTTCAACAATAGTCTAAATGAATTTATTGGCTAAACACAATATATGATTTTATTAGCGAAACACAATATATAAGCTTGAAAACTCTTTGCCGAAATAAATTAAAGTGATGTACGCAGTCCCCAATTAATATAATTAAAAGAAAAATCAAACTGTTCATTTATAAGATATATTTTTATATCCATTTATTTATTATTCAAATCGAAAAAATAATAATAAATATTAACAAACGCATTTAATTTAACTGCGTTGCCGAGCAACATCAAATATCCTCATAGAATGCTAAAAATTAGTTAACCATTTCGATTTCTTAATACTTTTCATCGTTGAGTAAAAGCTTGTGAAAAATAAACTTTGGTGATAGATTTTCTATTTAAATTCATGTTTTCAAACAATTCATGATTTCAAAAATTGACTATTTAGTGCAAAAATCTGCCACCAAATTCACAGATAAAATTTTAATTCACTTTCATGTTTGAAACAAACGATTTTCAACCTTTTCGTTTGGAGGAACCAGGGAGTTAGATAGTTGAACTCCTAGGAAAAAGTTTCGTTTTCATTAATATCTCAACAATCCCTGGTCTTAGAAACTCGAAACTTGGACTAAATTTAAGTAGGCCTATTTGAAGCCTACCCACAAAATTTTCTTAAATTCGGCTCAGACGTTCTCCCGTGATGATGAGACAAACAAGAGCTTCGTTTGTTACTAATATTTCGAGAACTACTGGTCGTAGAAACTCGAAACATAGACTAAATTTTATATGTCGGGCTATTTCAAGACTACTCACAAAATTTCATCAAATTCGGTTCAGACGTTCTCCTGTGATGATGGGACAAACAGACAGATAGACAGAAAAACAGACATATTTTCAAGTTTATTTATATAGATAACGATCATTTCCTTTTATCCAGTTTAAATAAAACTTTGTGTAAATGTTTAGAAACTATGCAATCTAATCAACGTACGTTCTCCAACTGTAATTCTCCAACTGCAGGAAGGGGAGGAGTGTCGAAATTCATATTGTTATGAACTGTACTCTATAAATCATCTAATGCTGTGTTATTAATTACTATTATTATTAATTAATAGTCCCGCAGATAATACGAGTTTAAATCGGTCTCAAAACTATGTGATATTTTTTGATAATAAAATATTTATAAAGAGATAATAAACGTATAGAAATTTATATTTAAAAATACATAAATGTATAAAAATTGAATAAATAATAAAAATGTGTGGTGCTAATTACTATAAGACATAGCTTTACCTCAAAAAACTAATTTATATATTCGTTATTACAACAGCTTCAGAACTGTTAAACTCCGTTAAAATATCTATTCGATGAACTAATCTCAAGACTTTGACATAATCGAATGTTATTACAATGTGCTGATTCCTTCATTCGTGTAATCTGTCCAATAATTCGATCATTTTAAAATATCATAAGATTATTATTAAAGAGGGTTTAACGTTCACAAAACAAGATGAGTAATCATAATAAACCAATGACCTCTTTCAGTAACATAGCAAATGAACCTATTTATTAGAACAGTTCTGGTTAATCAACGAATTTTCGCCCTTCAAATAAAGGTTTTAAATATAGAGCTAGCTGACCCCTGAAAATTGCACATTTCATAATATTGAATATCGCTGAATATAAAGATCGGAATTGTGAGAAAAATGATATTTAGGCTAATTTAGGAGTCTAAAATTAATTTATAATGTCAAAAAATCGAGTGTCACCATTGGAAATTTCGCAGTTTGTGCTCATTTAGATATGAAGACGGTTCTTTATAGAAATTCTATGCACATAAATTCATGGATAACGTCATTTGTATAAATTTGCTCTATGATGAACGACGCTCGAATAACAGAGGATGAGGCTTTTCCTTGTTTTGATAACGTTGTTGTTGTTGAGACCCAGACCGTCCGACCTACCAGAAAGATTTGTTTTGATTTTGCAGAGTTTTTGTCAATTTGGAAGTTTTATCGAGAATTTTTGATTAAATTTTCTGAACATATTTAGAAACCCATTTAAATTTCCAAAGTTTTGAAAGTTTTATGCAATTTCTCGAATCGTTAGTTAGATTGAAAAAAGAAAAGAAAAAAAAAATCCGCGGAATTCTAGGTTAAGCATTAGATTTGAAAAAAGCGATATGTACATATATATAGTCACATAGAAACATGATATGACAGATAAGAATAATAAAACAATGTATAATATATTATTAAAAAATCTAATGTGTGCAGCACATATGACTTTCGATATATAATGCAATGAATTTACTTCTCTAACAGTGAAAAAATGACGTATAAAGTCCACAGCACAATGTTTTTAACGTTCATTTGTACATTTGACGCTCCGGATGACATGTGTAACTATTTCAAAGCACCCAATTAACTAACATTTCATTTAATTCAAAATTGACAGTTATCAATATTCATATCATCCGAAATAAGTAATGTAGCCCGTACATTAAAATATTTTAATAGTTAATTCATCAATTTGGTGCCAGTTTCGTTAATATAGCTACATTTTTGCAATTTTAAAGATATTTGCATCAATATGGGATGAAATATTGCCAAGTTGGCGATATTTCGACAAATTTATTGCCAAGTGTTACAGACAAACAGAGATAAGATCATTTTTTATATATAAATGACTGTTGGCAAATTGATTGGGTTTAAATACAAAACAATTAAATAAAGTAATTTCTCTCTTGAATCTTGAACTAGATCCACGAAAATGATGTTAATATGTTTATCGCATAATATTGCATATAAAAAGTGAACACATTTCCTAATAATTAATGTTTTCCTTTAAATTTAATTTTCCTTAAGTTTATGTCAATCATTTTCTAATGAAAAATTACATGCGAAATAATTATTTACGTAAATTTAATAAAAGTTCTGACTTTTGGAGAATTTATCAAAATGTGTGCTTTTCCATTTAAAATCAGTAGACTTCTAATATTTCCTGATAGTAATGTTTATACCAAATTTCATTCGAAACGCTCCATTCCTGCTTGAGATACCGTCTCCACACACACACACACACACACAGAGAGAGAGAGAGAGAGAGACATCATCTCATAACCGTTCGATTAATGTTCAGGGATGCTTGAAACGTGCACTTTCGTCGAAAACTCGAATTCGAATTTTCGACTCCGTCACAATATTTTTCTTATACATTGTACTATGTATAATAGGGGAAAATAACGAAAAAGTTTAGAAAAAATTATACTGGTTTTGGATGGGCAGATATGCCAATATAGTGTTGAACTACAGTGTTTCTAGTAGAGTCCCAGTGAAAGGACTATTCAAAACAATAACAGCTTCAATCCAAACAATAAAATTATAACAGTTTCAATGCAAGCAACTAGAAACTATAATAGCTTCATATAAAACAGACATCTGATGTGGGTGCCACATGACTTTCACTATATAATGTACTGAATTCACTTCTTTTACAGTGAAAATTTGATGCATAATTTATTAACATTGGTACATTTGACGTTTTTCGGATAGTAACATGCAGAACTATTTTGGAGTACCCAATTAACTTATGTAGGATAAGTCTACAGTGAAAATTATCAATATTGATAGCATCCGCAATAAGTAATATAGTCCATCTATTAAAATATTTTAATAATTAATTGATCAATTTGGCGTCATGTGCGTCAATTAAGCTTAAATTTTGAAATTGTGACCGTATGTTAGTCAATCTGGGGGCGAACTATCGCCAAGTTCGTGATATTTCGCTAAATGAGTCAGCAAATTCGCCAAAGTTATTGCCAATATTTACAGATAAACTGAGAGAAGCGCATTTCTTGTACTTCCAAAAGTTAAGCATGGACGACAAAAATGGATAAGTAAAGCTTTGATTAACTCAAAATTGTACATGACGGTAGAAAATGTATTTATGCATTAAAGAAAACAAGAATTATGTACAAAGATGAAAAAATATTTACTTTTCGTAAGTTATATTATGACGTCCCATTTGGGTCATTAACAAAATGATGTTTAAAAGCAAACACACCAAACAAATGGTATGGGACCTCCCCGGCTCTTCACACAAACTTTACAACGATTTTCCATGCTTTAAATGAGATGATCAACGAACAATGGCCATTCCTCCAATAGGGCAGTTTCCAACGCTCTGAGGCTGACTGGAGGAAGTAAACGTGCAGAGACAGCACGCCCGAGGACATCTCAAAAGTTTTCAATGGGATGAAGGTCGGGGGAACCCCGGCCACTCCATACGAGAAATGTCCTCCCTTTCCAAGTATCAGTCAACGATGTTAGATCATTGGGGACAGGCATTATGATCCATAAGGAGGAAATCAGAACCAACTGCTACAACGTAGCTTCTCGCAATGGCGTCTAGGACTTCGTCCCGATACCGCGCAATCGTTGCAGAACCACCTTTAAAGACGTGCAGCTCTGGGCGATATCCCATTGAAATTCCCGTCCACACCATGACGCTGCTAGCCCTGAATGCGTGATGTTCGGTGATGTTCTTGGCCTGATTGCGTGAGTCTCGTTCTCTCCAGACCCTTACACGCTTATCATCTGATTCCAGGGCAAACCTGGACTCGTCCTTGAACAGGACGTTGTACTAATCTGAGACAGTCCAATTGACATGTTGACGAAACCAATTTAATCTTGCCCCTCTGGCTTGGACGGTTAGTGGAACACAAAAACGGGATACTCGGGCGTACAGTCCCTTCACGTGGAGCTTTTGGCGCACAGTACTGGCAGATATTGTTTTACTAAATGCCGCTGCAACCATTGATGTAACAGTTGTGGAGGTCGCTCGTCGATTCCGCTTGGCTACTATAGCAATATACCGATCATCAGAGGGAGGTGGTAACCATTGGACGACCGGGCACAGGTCTCTGGACAACTGTTTGACTTGTTTGGAATTGTTTCCATAATCGAGAAATTACCGAGTGATCAACGCCAAAGAAAATAGCGACAGCTTTGATTGACTGTCCTGCTTCAATCCGTCCAATAGCACGCCAGCGCTCACTATCTGTCATTCGTCTTCTTTCAGCCATAGAAACACGAGTATCATCAAAAACAATCCTACAAAAGTTATAAACACTTCGTATCAGCATTTAAATGCACCTTCTCAAACCCTTCAGAATGCTGGCGTCTTCAACGGCTGCCTAATTATCATATATCCGGACAGTCAATCGTGATTGGTTGTAACATACGATGTTTGCATACTGCAATCTATATCCGCAGTAATTTTCAGCCACTCAAATTCAAATGCGCTTTCGAAAAATGAAAATTTGCATTGCGTGCTTAATTTTTGGAAGTGAGTGTATATAAATGACTACTGGTGAATTGTATGCGAAGCTATTACTCAAAGTATCTTCTTTCGTTAATAAAATGTACTATATCCATGAGAATAATGCTAATAAACTTATCGCATAATATTACATATGAAAAGTGAACATATTTCACCATAGTTAATATTTTATTTCATTTTATGTGATTTTCAGCTAAATTTGTAAAATGTGTAATATTTCGAAATGGTTTATGCTAGCCTTTTAAAGTGTGGTTCATTCTTTTTTTAATGAAAAAGTACATAAATGGTATTTTCAAAATTCAATTCGAAATTTTAGGGGTGTTCCAAACATTTTATTGCTTTTGAAATCAATAGCCGTTCCAATATGCACTGATTGAAATGTTCGTACCAAATTTCGTTTGAAACATTACATTCGTTTGGGAGATATCGCATTCACAGACTCACGGAATCACACACACATACATACACCCAGCTACACACAAGCATCACCTCAAAGACAAACGATTCGAGTTCAGCTTCTTCAAACGGGCTCTTCCGTTGAAAATTCAATTTTTCGACTGGCGTCACAATACATTCTTTATACATTATACAGGGTTGATAAAATAAAACTGGTCCGGAAAAGTCTTTTAATGATCTCCTTGCTGTTTAGATTACATTTTCACAAAATTCCGAAAAAACTTTTCCGAAAAAAGTTTTTAAAAAAAGGAAAAATTCCGAAAACAGTTTTATTTTATACCATGTATTTATATATACAGGGTTGCCAAAATAAAACTGGTCCGGAAAAGTTTTTCGGAATTTCGTGAAAACGTAATCTAAACAGCAAGGAGATCATTAGAAGACTTTTCCCGGCTAATTTTATTTTATCAACCCTGTACATTGTATTTAAGGAAAAAAATATTAATTTTCTAGTCTACCTCTTGCTGCCCGAAATTGAAGCAAAGCAGAGAATCTAGGCACATGTAGGACATTTATTTCATAAAAGTAGTAAAAAACCTAAAATGTTAGACCCAAAACATCAAGTTGGAAATGTTTGATTTTTCTCCATAGTACTAATGTTATCTGACCTTTAACCTCAGATATCTCAGTACATAGAACAAAATTTAAAATTAGGACTGATGGGATTAGCATGACCAAACATTAGGATTAGCATGACCAAAGACATGATTAGTTCAATCTATGTACGAAAAGGTATTCTAATCATTTGAGTTTTACTATGCTAACGAAAGTTTTACTATGCCCACAATCAATTTTGAGGACTTTTCTCTCAGAAATCGCTTCGCTTCTAGTATTTGTAGATTTTTAACACTTTACAAAGTTGAAAAGTGTTTATGACTTTGTTCATTCTGTCTGTCTGTCTGTCTGTCTGTCCGTTAGCACGATAACTGCCGTAAAAATGACTTAATCAAAATGAAATTTTAGTATGTTGTTCAGACGATCTGTAGGACCTATGGGAATATAAATGAATAATATCACCCAATTAGTTTTGGATTGAACCCGGGTTGAGAAAATGTAATACATTCAGCCCTATGGGACCTAATTTTTCAAGCATTTTTTAAGCGGATTTTAAATTCACAAATTGCTTCGCAAATTTTAGTTAATATTCAAATTGTTCCATAAAATATATAAAAAAAATTCAGCGAAATATATTCAGTAGTTTTTTAAATAAAAGTTAAAATAATAATTACACCTCTTATATGAAACGATCACGCGACCATGGTATGAAACGATCACATGACCCACTTCAAAATGATATATGGCATCCATCTTGTTTCAAAATCGTGATTTTTTTAAGTTCTTTTTAATTCATATTGAGTGTTGTATCCGTCCTAAAACTACTTTATTTTTGCTTAAATTCTGTACATCTACATACTCAAACGACGCAATGACAATATATTTGAGTTTAAATGCTCATCTAAATTTGATTATTTCTACAACTAAGCCTATTTTTCACCTATGTAAAATGTAAACAGCAAAATATGTAGAATGAGTTGTATTAGAATTCCTGTATTTTTTTAATACAAAATAATTTAGTCCATGGAGTCTGCATGGCTGATATGAATGAAATATTAATTGATTTTATAAAGAGAAGGACGATTTTTTTCGATGAAGTTTTAAACATAGAGTTTAATTATTTGTAATTCCATGGTCTTAAATAAAATGTTTAAATAAAATAAATTATTATAGTATTGTGATGAATGAATGAATGGAAGGAAGTTACGAATGAAATCCTGTTTTTATAGAGAGATCCAGGCGTGTTATTTTTTCTATGACGTCATTTGAATTAATTTCAGTTATTTTCGATGAAGTTTTCAAATATAATAAATTATCGTAGTATTATGATAGTTTTTAAAATATTACCGTGGCATGTATTGCATTTTAGAGATATTTAAACCAGGCAATTTATATTTCAATGCCGTCATTTGTATGAAGTTCATTTATTTCAATGAAGGTTTAAGTTTTCAAATATAATAAATCAATGTAGTATTGTGATAAGTTTTAAAGTATTACCGAGGAATGTATTGCATTTTCGACTTTTTTAAAATAAAATAGCATTGAAGTTGGAAAGTGTTTCATAATCAATGCTTTAAGCATGATTGATCTTTCTTGTTTAAATCTACAATTTATGGAAACGATTTTACCACAAAAATGAAGCGGAAGTGCATTCCCTTTCAAAAATTAGCTAAAATTTTTCAGTTGCTATATACTTAACGCTAATAATTGTTTTATGGTATTTAATACTTTTATATAGTTAAAAGAAAATGATCCCCTGAGGGCAATTTCGTTTTAATTAAACAAGAAAGATCAATCATGCTTAAAGCATTGATTATGAAACACTTTCCAACTTCAATGCAATTTTATTTAAAAAAGTCGAAAATGCAATACATTCCTCGGTAATATTTTAAAACTTATCACAATACTACATTGATTTATTATATTTGAAAACTTAAACCTTCATTGAAAAAAATGAACTTCATTCAAATGACGGCATTGAAATGTAAATTGCTTGGTTTAAATATCTCTAAAATGCAATACATTCCACGGTAATATTTTTAAAGCTATCATAATACTACGATAATTTATTATATTTGAAAACTTCATCGAAAACAACAGAAATAAATTCAAATGACGGCATAGAAAAAATAACACGCCTGGATCTCTCTATAAAAGCAGGATTTCATTCATCAAAATACTATAATAATTTATTTTATTTAAAAATTAAGACCATGGAGCTACAATTCATAAACTCTAAGCTTAAAACTTCATCGACAAAAATCGTCCTTCTGTTTATAAAATCAATTAATATTTCATTCATATCAGCCATGCAGACTCCATGGACTGAATTATTTTGTGTTAAAGAAATACAGTAATTCTAATACAACTCATTCTACATATTTTGCTGTTTACATTTTACATAGGTAAAAAATAGGCTTAGTTGTAGAAATAATTAAATTTGAATGAGTATTTAAACTCAAATATATTGTCATTGTGTTGTTTTAGTATGTAGATGCACAGAATTTAAGCAAAAATAAAGTAGTTTTAGGACGGATACAACACTCAATATGAATTAAAAAGAACTTTAAAAAATCACGATTTTGAAACAAGATGGATGCCATATATCATTTTGAAGTGGGTCATGTGATCGTTTCATATCATGGTCATGTGATCGTTTCATATAAAATGTGTAATTATTATTTTAATTTTTATTTTAAAAACTACTTAATATATTTCGCAGAATTTTTTTTATATATTTTATGGAACAATTTGACTATTACCTAAAATTTTCGAAGCAATTTGTGAATTTTGAATCCGCTTAAAAATGTTTGAAAAATTAGGTCCCATAGGGCTCAATGTATTTCATTTTTTCAACCCCGGTTCAATCCAAAACTAATTGGGTGATATTATTCATTTATATTCCCATAGGTCCTACAGACCGTCTGAACAACATACTAAAATTTCATTTTGATTAAGTCATTTTTACGGCAGTTATCGTGCTAACGGGCAGACAGACAGACAGACAGACAGAATGAACAAAGTCATAAACACTTTTCAACTTTGTTGTAAAGTGTTAAAAAAGTTCATAGGTATGAAGATAGTTATGATTTATTTATGCAGGCGAAGATGATTCATAGCTATGAAAATATTATCAATATTACATAGGATCAATAGTTTAAAGAATTAAGTGCTCTTTAATCCAAAGTTAACTCAAATATTTACCTAAGATAAAGTTCATATTGTTAATTGAATGAATTTCCTATCTATGTCTCTCTTTATGTGATGTTTGCTTACTAAGTTTCTTTCAGGCATATCTGATGGAAAAGAACTTGTACCGAAAACTTTAAGAATAAACAAGCCTAAGGGCTTTTCCGCAAAGTTTAAACGAGGAGATAGTACTACTTTGTTAATTTTGTAAATTTATTTGTAATTTGACATCTAATTTATATTTTTACATACATTGTATATTTAAAGTGAAAATATAGTGATGAAATAAAAAAATGTAAATCTCATATTTTGACATATTTATTTCAAAATTTGTTTTCGAATTTTGAAAGCAAAAGTATTCGACAAATGGATGGCCTTGCCTTAATTAAGACATTTTGAAAATCAATAGGCCTTTGTCTTTTATTATTTGATAAAACCGTATCACATTTCACTCTATTATCTTAATTTGTTTGAAAGATATAATCCTTATACATACATAGACAGACACACGCACACCCCAAATGGACGCATAGACATCATTGAAAGATCCATTGATTCATTTTAGGTATTCTCAAAACTTGTACTTTCATCCAAATCTGAGGATCGAATTTTCCCCATCACAATATTCGTATTTTACATGTACTAAGCACGTATTGTAGGGAAAAGTAAAGTCAGTAAGTATCATTCAACATGGTCAATTTCCACAAGTAGTATATTATGTGACACATCTATTACCATCAGTCTCATGGATTCAACTCATTCCATTTACGACAAAGGACACGGCAGGCAATATATTAAATGCCTTAAGCTGGAGATGTCTTCAGCTCAACGCTATGATACTGGTCTACCGGCATCAAACTCCGGTACTGTCAAGTTGGTGATTTCGCATTAACGATACATTGGTGACCCGGATGTGATGTGATAACGTAGCATGTGCTAAAGCATTTTTGCTATTTACGAAACGTTTTTCCATCTCAGGGCTCCTTTCCAAAACTTTATTTTCCTTCTTTCTTAACCCGGTTAAAAATTTGTTCAAGGATGCTAAAATAACACCAACGTCTGGCATGCATCTGTGATAAAAATTTATCAACCCAAGATATTACCAGACATCATTCCGTAATTTATATTCCAATATCGTTCAAACTCTTTCTTTAAGAGGCGTACACCCCATTCCGTTTACTGTACAGCATGAGAAATTTATTTCTTCAACTCCAAAAATGCATTTCGGCACATTGATCGTTACTCCATATTCCGAATATCGGTAGAAAATATGATCTGAATGATCTCTATATTAATCAAAACTTTTACTAGAAATCAGCATATCGTCGATATAAGGGAAGCAAAATTCTAACCCATGTAAAACTTATATAATAAATTTTTGAAAAGTTTGAGCTGCTCCACATAGACCAAAATTCAGATGCGGAAATTCATATAATCCGAAAGGCGTTGAAATTGCAGTTTTCATTATATCATCCAGATTTGCTCGTATCCGGTGGAATGGTTTTAGCAAATCAATCTTCAAAACTACAATTCTTCCTTTTAGCATTTGAATAAAATCGTATAAGTAGGTCAAATGAATGTAACAACTTTTGTAACTCTATTTAAATGCCGATAATCTCTTGTCGGCCTCCAGTGTGTAGAACATTTAGGAACCATATGGAATGGACTAGACCAATTACTTTTGGAGGATCTGCATATGCCTTTTTCCAGCATGTAAGAAAATTCGTTTTGCGATTTCTAATTTGGCAGGATGCAATATTTGTGGTCTGGCATTTACTGGAAGCCCCGTAGTAAGTATAAAGTCAACTGTATTGTGTTTTGCATTACTCGAAATTTCGGAATTCAGTCGTGCAATTTTCGGATATTTGCTTTACAATGCATGATATACTGACAAATTTCATCGTTTCAACTTCATATCTAACTACTTGTCCTTTACTACTTATTTTTGTGAGTGGATCCAATATAGATTTAGTTTTGATATCAATAAATAATTCAAATTTTTGCAAGAAATCAGCTCCAATTATAGGATTGTTAATATCTGCTGTTATGAATGGCCACTGGAATATTCATTTTAATCATATGTCCAAAGTGCATAGCTTAGATCCATAAGTTTTAATTATTGATCCATTTGCAGCAGTGAGCATAATGCCATTACTATTCACGTTTGACGATAAATATGATTTCGGAATGCAGTAAACGCTGATACCTGTATCAATCAGAAACTTTGACATTGAAATTTTATCTAAAAATGTAATCTTATACTGCGTCTTGTAACCGGTAAACTTCAAATCGCAGTAGTAATCTCGGTTCTATTCGTTTTTTGAATAAAAATTGCATGGAGATATATAAATTTGTTAGCGTTATCATTGAATTTTTAATAATACCAACATAATTCTTTTATACGATATGGAATTCAAGAATTATTTCGATTCCGATTTCGACGAGCAAAATTAGGTATCTTAAAACGCTCGCCAAATATCATTTATTTTACGGTGTAGTAACACCGTGAGCGGTAGCCCAGTGATTAGCTCGCAGGAGTTGCACTCGGTAGGCCAGGGTTCGATTCCTTCCGCTGCCAAAACTGCCGCCGTGTTCACGCGGAGTATTATCATGTTAAGCATGTGGATCCGTAAGTCATTCTGAGAGGTTGGTGGTAGGAGAAGGAAGGTAAGGTCGCTGTGGGTGCCTCTCCCACTGGGTTGCGATTTAAATTGTTTGGCTCTTCCCGGCCATCCAAACAGTTACCTTACACCTTTCTGGTAGGTCGGACGGTCTGGGTCTCAACAACAACTGTATAGTAAACCCTTGAGGTCCGTTGTAGGAGAGCCTAGACATTGAAAATTATAAGTTCTAGTCAGATACCAGACATCGCATTTTCACGTTAATTACTTCACTGTTTCATTGAAATTGCCACCTATGGCCGAAATATTGTACTTACTAATCTTTAACCTTCAAAACAGCGTTTTAGAGCGAACAGGTTGAGAAAAACGCATTAAGCAACGCTTTAGTTCATTCTGAAAGTGTTCGTATAAGTAAGTGATAGCAATAATGGCAATTTAGCATAAGAAAAACGTAAAAAAATTCATAAAAAGTAAATTAATCACAATTTTTTATTAATATGTGCTTTATCTGTATTTTCTAAAATTGAAATAGGAGCTGGGTAGGCTATTTGAGTAAAGTAAATTTGATCGATCTGAAAGGGTAAAGTAAATATCAATGGCATTATGATGTGGATTTTGCAAGTTGTATGAACCAGTTATGTTTCTATGGGCAATGAAATTGCTAAAATCGCCAAATTTCCATTTACGTAACGATCATTAATTGCCAACAACATTGTGAAGTTATTTATATACAGGGCGGCCCAAAAAATTTGAAAAGCGCTTTTATTCTCTATCTGTTGGAGATGAGTGGGAAATGAAAATTTCAAAAATGTTGAAAGGAAGGTAGAAAAAAGACTACGTTAATGAAATAGTCCTCCCATTAATTTCAAAAAGTTACACATTTTAAAATTTTTATACGACATCCTTAGACAAAGTTGGTCAATCAGAAATTTTTTACTTTTAATGCAACAAGATCATTAAAAACAAAAAAGGTCAATCATGCATAAAGCATTGATTATGAAACACTTTCCTACTTCAGTGCAATTTTATTTAAAAATCTCTAAAATGCGATGCATTCCTCGGTAATAATTTCAAAATTATCACAATACTACATTAATTTATTATATTTGAAAACTTCATGGAAAACAAGAAAGGTCAATCATGCTTAAAGCATTGATTATGAAACACTTTCCAACTTCAATGCAATTTTATTTAAAAAAGTCTAAAATGCAATACATTCCTCGGTAATATTTTGAAACTTATCACAATACTGCATTAATATATTATATTTGAAAACTTAAACCTTCATCGAAGAAAATGAACTTCATTCAAATGACGGCATTGAAATATAAATAACCTGGTTTAAACATCTCTAAAATGTTATACATTCCTGGGTAATAGTTTTAGAATTATCATAAAGCTACGATAATTTATTATATTTGAAAACTTCATCGAAAACAACTGAAATTAATTCAAATGACGTCATAAAAAAATAACACGCCTGTATCTCTCTATAAAAACAGGATTTTATTCATAACTTTCTCCCATTCATTTAATTCATCACAATACTATAATAATTTATTTTATTTAAACATTTTGTTTAAGACCATGGAGCTACAAAAAATTAAACTCTATGCTTGAAACTTCATCGAAAAAAATCGTCCTTCTCTTTATGAAATCAATTAATATTCCATTCATATCAGCCATGCAGACTCCACGGACTAAATTATATTGTGTTAAAAAAATACAGGAATTCTAATACAACTCATTCTATATATTTTGCTGTTTACATTTTACATAGGTGAGAAATAGGTTTAGTTGTAGAAATAATCAAATTTAGATGAGCATTTAAACTCAAATATATTGTCATTGCGTTGTTTCAGTATGTAGATGCACAGAATTTAAGCAAAAATAAAGTAGTTTTAGGACGGATACAACACTCAATATGAATTAAAAAGAACTTAAAAAAATCACGATTTTGAAACAAGATGGATGCCATATATCATTTTGAAGTGGGTCATGTGATCGTTTCATATCATGGTCACGTGATCGTTTCATATAAGAGGTGTAATTATTATTTTAATTTTTATTTAAAAAACTACTGAATATATTTCGCTGAATTTTTTTTTTATATATTTTATGGAACAATTTGAATATTACCTAAAATTTTCGAAGCAATTTGTGAATTTTAAATCCGCTTAAAAAATGTTTGAAAAATTAGGTCCCATAGGGTTGAATGTATTTCATTTTTTCGACCCGGGTTCAATACAAAACTAATTGGGTGATATTATTCTTTTATATTCCCATAGCTACTACAGACCGTCTGAACAACATACTAAAATTAACAGCTTTATTTTTAATTAATTTCTGTGCGTGTATATTCTGAAATAGCCCAATTACAATATGTTTGAGTTTAAATGATTAATGCCATCCATCTTGTGTCAAAATCATGATTTTTTTAAAGTTCTTTTTAATTCATATTTAGTGTTGAACCCGTCCTAAAACTGCTTTATTTTTTATATTTTTCTGTGCATCTATATACTGCGACAACGCAATTACAATATGTGAGTTAAATGATCATCAAACTCTGATTATTTTTACAACGAAGCCTGATTTTCACATATGGAGAATGTAAACAGATCAAGATGTAAGATGAGTTGTATAAGAATTGCTGAATTTCTTTAACGCAAAATTATCTAGCTCTGGAGTCTATAATATAGCTGATATGAATGAAACATTCACTGATTTTACATAGAGAAGCAGACGATTCTATTTCCGTTTTCGATGAAGATTTAAGCATGGGGTTAGACAGTACGTTTAGTACCATGATTTTAATTTTTTAAGTAAAATATATTATTGTAGTATTGTGATAATTTTAAAAATATCGCCGTTGAATGAAACGAATGGAAAAAGGTTTATGAATGAAATTTTCACTATAGAGAGCCAGGCTATTTATAATTTTATGACGTTATTTGAATAAAGCTCATTTATTTTTGGTGATGTTTTCAAATATAATAAATTGTAGTATTGTGATAATTTTAAAAATATCACCGCTGAATGTATCGCATTTTAGAGATGTTTAAATAAAATTGTATTGCTGCTGAAAAGTGTTTCATACTCAATGCTTCATGCATGATTGATCTTTCGTGTTTTTAATTATGAAGAAATTATCCCATAGATTCAGCTTAAATATAATTGGAAAGAGCGTTTTTCAGTCTTTTTAACGTGTCAAGATGAAAAATCTCATAATATTTTTGATTGCTGAAAAACCGATCAGTAGGAAAGTCGATCAAAATTGCGATTCAACATTAAGTGACTAAAAAAACATTTTGAAAGAAAATCTCGAGTATTTTACGAAAGCCGACGTATCCTCTATACAAAATTTCATGACTGTTTGATGCTAAGAGTTTCCTTTACAGACGACACAGATGAACAGATAGACACATTTCTTTCTTATTATAAATGAAAATAATATTATCGCAATATATAGAAAAAATTATATGCTTTAAAAATCAGATTTTTCATTATGTGAGAAAATTAAAATTTTAAAGAAACCTGCTACAAAACATTAGAATCCGAAATTTTATTAAACAACAAAAGAACGCTTTCTTAATATATAGTCAACATATGGTTCATTTTCTGTAAACAGGAGTTTTACATGTCCCATGTGTTTTGATACATGTTCGCATGACTTGGGACTGATTTTCGACACTGATCAGTTTTTCTATATTGTAGTGCATATTTGTCACCATTAGCTAAAGAAACAATTTATGTTATTAATATATAAAATTTAATTTTTTTATTAAATATCCTTTCCTGTGTGTCCCAAATGCCAAATCATAAAATCACAACTTCATTTACAAGCCTTCATTTTCTAGATTTCTTTTACTTTGATATGTTATAATAAATTAGACAATTTAAAATACAAACAGTAATAAAAAATTCACTATGTAGTAGAGCAATATTTTAAATTAATTTTTTACAACTGTCCCCTAGCTTTTTTGTCATTCATCTGTATATTTTAACACCTCTTTTTGTACATAGATGTCAATAAAATATAATTTAAGAACTATTATTTTTTACTGAAGTCCATATTCACTATTTTAAGAGTTCCACTATGTACTAGCTATCATTTTGTGCAGGGAAATATTATGAAACTGAACAATTTGGTGTAAGTATTTTTATATTCCTTATCATTCACCTGTCATTAATTATTTTCAGAATAAAAAAGTAAATAATTTTTTTTAACATATATGTTTGCTAAGTTAGTGTAGGAAACTGAATATCAAGTTAGGCTTAAATGCAAATAAAACGTATATGCTCAGAAAATAAAATTACATGATTTGTCATCCCCCTGTCGTCATTCACCTGTCGTATTGGTAGACAAGGCAATGCATCAGAGTAGGTGAATTACATTTAAACTAGATTTTCCTTTTAGAAAATAAAAACAAATAAGAAGTAGTTAGTTCTAATAATAGTATTGCAATTGAAGCAAAACAATTTTTTATTTTTCTAATGATATATATATATATATATATATATATATATATATATATATATATATAATAACAAAGCAGTTGCCTATATTAAGTGTCATTCCCCTATCATGCTGTATTTACTTGTCTTGAAAATAGAAAATTGCATTCTCTATTTAATTTACACAAACTGAAAACTGCTACTGTTTTTTTAACACTTTACAACAAAGTTGAAAAGTGTTTATGACTTTGTTCATTCTGTCTGTCTGTCTGTCTGTCTGTCTGTCCGTTAGCACGATAACTGCCGTAAAAATGACTTAATCAAAATGAAATTTTAGTATGTTGTTCAGACGGTCTGTAGAACCTATGGGAATATAAATGAATAATATCACCCAATTAGTTTTGGATTGAACCGGGGTTGAAAAAATGAAATACATTGAGCCCTATGGGACCTAATTTTTCAAACATTTTTTTAAGCGGATTTAAAATTCACAAATTGCTTTGAAAATTTTATGTAATATTCAAATTGTTCCATAAAATATATAAAAAAATTCAGCGAAATATATTCAGTAGTTTTTTAAGTAAAAATTAAAATAATAATTGCACCTCTTATATGAAACGATCACGTGACCATGATATGAAACGATCACATGACCCACTTCAAAATGATATATGGCATCCATCTTGTTGCAAAATCGTGATTTTTTAAAGTTCTTTTTAATTCATATTGAGTGTTTTATCCGTCCTAAAACTACTCTATTTTTGCTTAAATTCTGTGCATCTACATACAGAAACAACGCAATGACAATATATTTGAGTTTAAATGCTCCTCTAAATTTGATTATTTCTACAACTAAGCCTATTTTTTACCTATGTAAATCCGCTTAAAAAATGTTTGAAAAATTAGGTCCCATAGGGTTGAATGTATTTCATTTTTTCGACCCGGATTCAATACAAAACTAATTGGGTGATATTATTCATTTATATTCCCATAGCTACTACAGACCGTCTGAACAACATACTAAAATTAACAGCTTTATTTTTAATTAATTTCTATGCGTGTATATTCTGAAATAGCGCAATTACAATATGTTTGAGTTTAAATGATTAATGCCATCCATCTTGTGTCAAAATCATGACTTTTTTAAAGTTCTTTTTAATACATATTTAGTGTTGAACCCGTCCTAAAACTACTTTATTTTTGCTTAAATTCTGTGCATCTACATACTGAAACAACGCAATGACAATATATTTGAGTTTAAATGCTCCTCTAAATTTGATTATTTCTATAACTAAGCCTATTTTTCACCTATGTAAAATGTAAACAGCAAAATGTATAGAATGAGTTGTATTAGAATTCCTGTATTTTTTTAACACAAAATGATTTAGTCCATGAAGTCTGCATGGCTGATATGAATGAAATATTAATTGATTTCATAAGAGAAGGACGATTTTTTTCGATGAAGTTTCAAGCATAGAGTTTAATTTTTTGTAGATCCATGGTCTTAAACAAAATGTTCAAATAAAATAAATTATTATAGTATTGTGATGAATTTAATGAATGGGAGAAAGTTATGAATGAAATCCTGTTTTTAGAGAGATATCCAGGCGTGTTATTTTTTCTATGATGTCATTTGAATTAATTTCAGTTGTTTTCGATGAAGTTTTCAAATATAATAAAATATCGTAGTATTATGATAATTCTAAAACTATTACCGAGGAATGTATACCATTTTAGAGATGTTTAAACCAGGCAATTTATATCTCAATGCCGTCATTTGAATGAAGTTCATTTTTTTCGATGAAGGTTTAAGTTTTCAAATATAATAAATTAATGCAGTATTGTGATAAGTTTCAAAATATTACCGAGGAATGTATAGAATTTTAGACTAGTTTAAATAAAATTGCATTGAAGTTGGAAAGTGTTTCATAATCAATGCTTTAAGCATGATTGATCTTTCTTGTTTAATTTAAACCACCCATATATAATGCAGAAAACAGGTTGAAAAATAGAAAAAATATATTGTAACAGGAAAGATGAAAAAACTCGTTTAGAGAAAATTACCCATATATCATTTGCAGATATTAAGAGCACTAATGAACTCAACAAAATGAATAAAATTGGCTGAGATCATCAATCTGCGTTTTGATTCCAGTTGCACATTAAAATATAAACATGAATTCTCGAACGATGTAAAAATGCGGTTTACTTTCAAATATAATTTTATCTATAACAATAAAGGAATATGTCCTTTGGGTCGATTTTCACACAAATCGGTTCCTTATCTACCGAAAATAGTATTATCACAGTGTTTAAATCTTAACACAATTGGAAAGACAGAATTTCTTTTTTTCAGACAAAATTTGTTCTGAAACAATACGATAATTCACGAATGTTTAAAAAAATACATACTTTTCGTGAAGACGTGAGTTTCTCCTGTAACACCATCGGCTAAGATATTTATATTTTATTTAAGTTTATTGTTATAAGCAGGTGCATTGTTAAATCGCTCTTTGGATTTCCGGATTTCGCTGTAAGTTCCAGTGAGATTTCGATCAGAAGTTTGTAAGTTAAATCCCTGGCAAAGGGTACATTTTCTAATTTTAAATAAAGGAAAGTAACTGCTTCGAACCTTTTTTATCTAATCAAATTTTATTCTGAATTCTTTGGAGCCTGCTTAAGTCAATTGCAAGTAAAGAAATAATGTTTTTTTAATTAAATTTCTGATATTTTTTGCTAGCTTAAAATACCATTAATTAATTATCCCTAATTATTTCCTTTGAATATAATTTCCATTACAATCCGAATTAACTACTTACACGATCTTCTAAATGTTTAATAATCCATCCGAGTTCCACCTTTATTAAGGGCACTGCGTTTTCAGACAATATCGAGAAAAAAATTGAAGACATATTTTAATTTCCAAAACTCACCTTCTACAATCAAAAATGTCCCAACAAAAGTTTCAAAGCTATACGTGAATTATTTCCTCTAAAACATAGTCTTTATCAATACAAATAAAATTGAAAATCTGTCTATTTGTCTCATCATCACAGGAGAACGGCTGAACCGAATTTGATGAAATTTTGTGGATAGCCTTGAAATAGCTCCAACGGAAAACGTAAATTTTCCATAGGAGTTCTATTCTCTAACTCTATTTTTTCTTCAAACGAAAAAAGTTGGAAATCGTTTGTTTAAAACGTGAAAGTGAATTAAAACGTTATCTCTGAGTTTGGTGGGAGTTTATTGCGCTAATCAGTCAATTTTGCAAAATCGTAGGTTTGAAACCTGAATTTAAATGGAAACTCTATCACCACTTTCTCAACAATGAAAAGTATTAAAAAATCAAAATGATTATTTAATTATCAGCATTGCATGAGGAAGATTTTATCTTACGCCCTTAATTGCTTTGATCAGCATCGCAATTAAATCAAATATATTTATTAATTTTTATTATTATTTTTGCGATATAAATAATAAAAAATCTGATGTGGACAGCACATGACTTTCCTTATATAAGGCAATGTATTTACTTATTTCACAGTGAAAAAATGATGTATAAGATTGTAAAGAACCTTGTCCCAACCGGGAATAGAACCGTGATCTACGAATTGGCCAGGCGAAGGTCTACCGTTGAGCTACTGGGGACGAAATTTCAAGCACTTATTGTCGAAATCGATGTATAAGTTCCATGACACACTGTATTTAACATTGAACTGTACATATGTGGCTTTTTCGGATGAAAACATGCAAAACTTTTCATACCCAATTAACTTATATTTCGAGAAACTCTAAATTAATAATTATCAACATTCTTTTCATCCTCAATAAGCAATATGGTCCATTTATTAAAATATGTAAATAATAAATTCATCAATTAGACGTTATTTCCATTAACTTGACGTCATTTTTACAATTTTAATGGTATGTTCGTCAATCTGGGGTTATACATTGATAAGTTGGCAATATGTGATTAGATTATTCACTAAATGCTAAATGAGCCGAATGAGAAAATATATTTAGTGTTGTATCAGTCCAAAAACCGTTTTATTTTTGCTTAATTTCTGTGCATGTATATTCTGATATAATGCAATTAGAGTTTAAATTATCAATGCTATCTATCTTGTGCCAAAATCGTGATTTTGGCACAAGACGGGTAGCATTGATAATCTATATTAATTATAATTTATATTAATTTATATTAATTAAAGTTCTTTTTAATTTATATTTAGTGTTGTGTCCGTTCTAAAACCGTTTTATTTTTTCTTAATTTCTGTGCGTCAATATTCTGAAACAACGCAATTACAATATATTTGAGTTTAAATGATCATCAAACTTTGATTATTTCTACAACGAAGCTTAATTTTTACTTATGAAGATTGCAAACAAATCAACCTGTAAGATGAGTTGTTTAAGAATTGCTGCATTTCTTTAACGGAAAATTATTTTGCTCTGGTGTCTGCAATATAGTTGATATGGATGGAACAGTCATTGTTTCTCATAGAGAACAGACGATTTTAAAGCAGACTTTTTCCATGAAGTTTTAATCATAGAGTTAAATGACTTGTAACCTCCATGGTTTTAAGTTTTTAAGTAAAATAAATTATTATAGTATCGTGATGAATGAAAGGAATAGAATGAGAGTTATAAATGAAATATTTACCGCTTCTTCATAGAGAGCCAGCCGATTTATATTTCAATGACGTCATTTAAATAAAGTTAATTTTTTCGATGAAGTTTTCAAATATAATAAGTTATTGTAGTATTGCGATAATTAAAAAAAAATATTACACCCTGAATGTGTCTCGTTTTAGAGATGTTTAAATAAAATTGAATTGCAGTTGGAAAGTGTTTCATAACCAATGCTTTAAGCATGATTGATCTTTCTTGTTTATATATTACGTGAACTTCTAAATCCAACTAGTTTTGCAAATACTATTATTTTTGCTGTCAATTTTTTTCTAGAGATCATGAATATATATATGATCTAGGATTTTAAGTATGGATGTGTAAAATGAACAAAAGTTTAATTTAAAAAATGGTTTTAATGTTTTTAAAGATTTCCTATAGTTTTTTGTTATTTTATTTTTTGTTCCAAAGAGTATTATATAAATAAAAATATTCACCAAATATAAGTATTTACATGTATATGATCAACATTTGAAACAAAAATCCATCTGTGTAAACCTAAATAAATAGGAAAATTAGCGTATTAAAAAACATTTAATTTTTAAAAAGAGGTTAGAAGAGTTAAATCAAATTTTCCATTTGGAAAGAAATGTTCTCTTATTCTTCTTTTACTTATTTGGCATAACATAAAAATAATAAGATTGAGGTAAAATCTTACTTTTAAAGAAAATATATTTTGCAGTGTTGAGTCCCTTTTAAAATAATCAGATATTTATATTGCCTATTACATATCTGCATTTTATTTGTTAAGTCTCCAAATTATTCAGAAATAAAATATTTTACTGTCAAGATTTATTCCAAAAAATCTACATTTTAATAATCTTTAAGAAGTAACTCAAACAATTTCTCATGTTATTGATAACCGCTAGACAGAGCTTTGCTATTTAGTGTACAGAAAATACAAAAATTATGTTAAGCGTGAAAAAATAAAAAAATACACGCATAATACGAAACCTATGAAGGAGACCTCATGTAGTGGCAAATGGGATGTACTCTATATTTTTGACCCAAATATTAAGCATTTTTGCATATTTATTTCGTCCTGGGATACACTTTAAAACATTTGCAAGCATGTTACTAAAAGTTTCAGGGGAATCAGCTGTCGGTAATGAGGAGTAAGGTTCCTGATATTTAGGATAATATATACATAAAAATACAAAAGTAAAGCTTCGGCAGACTGCAATTAGCTGAATATTTCAGAAATGAAGCTGGAAGTATCATAAACGCCTGTAATTGTGGCTTTTCTTATCAGTTTGTCGAAATTATCAACAGAGTAGCTGAAAAAAACAAGCAAAGGTTGCAGAATGTTTTACAGTGTGCAGTCGTGTGAATTTTAGAAAAACCAGAAGTGACTTCGCCAAAACTGGAAGTGGAAATCCTTAGTGAACGATCTAACCCTTTGAAATTCTACGTTGAATCCATATTAATCTCATCTAAGCTCCATGTATAGTTAATCTTGAAAAATAGATATTTAAGAGGAATTCTTTTAACTAGAGGGGAAAAAATTCAAAAGTGAAAAGAACGGAAATGCGAGACCTTCAGAAAACACTCTACCTCCCCCCCCCCGGAATGTAATGTTGGATTATCAGTCATTATCTGAGCTCTATCAGTAGCCAATTTTGAAAAATTCATATTTCAAGAACATTTTTGAATCGGTAATAGAAAAGGAACTGGAAGTGGAAATATTTAGTGACCACCCTCCCCCTCATCCCCATCAAAAGGTTTATGCTGAATCTAAATCAGTCATTATCTGACCTCAATCTTAAACAGATTCTCATAAATGGATGTTGCAAGGAACATGTTTTCTCAGGAACAATAATATGTCAAGAATTTTGCCACTTAATATAAATAAGATAGTGTGAAGCCAAAAATTCAAATTATATTCAACAAATATATGGTTTTATTGCACAATTATATATGAGACGAAGCAAGGATGATTTTTAAACATCTTACGTTATCTGACCAAATTGAAATAATAGTACCAATTTCATCCAATTTTTCTCAATTTGTTTGAGATATTTCGTACGACACACAGGCATCAGTGGAGACAATGGTTGATTTGCAATCACTGTTTCTCAAGACAAATAGATTCATCAGTATATGAGAGCTGGAAGTTTGACCTATCAGAATGCATTTTCTTTACATAATAAAAAATGTCATGAAACAAATATATAAAAACCGGCGAAAATGTTAATCTATAAAAGTAGCTGCTCCACTGACTGCTTGCTATATGTAGGAAAAACAATATAAATGCTATTGCTCATCATTTAGAACCTCGCCCCATCTCCTTGAAGGGGGGGGGGGGATAAATGTTTATAAAATATCTACCGGCTATATCACTCATCTGATATGTAAAAGGAAAGATTCGAACAGATAAGGAATTTTTTTTCAAGCAATAAGGTTGAGTACATGAAATATTCTGACATAAATTTCATTTGTCTACTAAGAAATGTGGAATATAGGAAACAAGAAAGATCAATCATGCATAAAGTATTGATTATGAAACAATTTCCAACTGCAATCCAATTTTATTTAAGCATCTCTAAAATGCGATACATTCAGCAGTAATATTTATAAAATTATCACAATGCAGCATTAATTTATTATATTTGAAAACTTAAAATTCCATCGAAAAAAATGAACTTTATTCAAAAGACGTCATTGAAATATAAATTGCCTGGTTTAAACATCTCCAAAATGCGATACATTCAGCGGTAATATTTTTTAAATTATCACTGTACAACAATAATTTATTATATTTGAAAATTTAAAACTTTATCAAACAAGAAAGATCAATCATGCTTAAAGCATTGATTATGAAACACTTTCCAACTTCAATGCAATTTTATTTAAAAAAGTCGAAAATGCAATACATTTCTCGGTAATATTTTAAAACTTATCACGATACTACATTGATTTATTATATTTGAAAACTTAGACCTTCATTGAAAAAAATGAACTTCATTCAAAAGACGGCATTGAAATATAAATTGCGTGGTTTAAATATCTCTAAAATGCAATACATTCCACGGTAATATTTTTAAATCTATCATAATACTACGATAATTTATTATATTTGAAAACTTCATCGAAAACAACTGAAATTAATTCAAATGACGTCATAGAAAAAATAACACGCCTGGATCTCTCTATAAAAGCAGGATTTCATTCATAACTTTCTCCATTTCATTCATCACAATACTATAATAATTTATTTTATTTAAAAATTAAGACCATGGAGCTACAATTCATAAACTTTATGCTTAAAACTTCATCGAAAAATATCGTCCTTCTGTTTATAAAATCAATTAATATTTCATTCATATCAGCCATGCAGACTCCATGGACTGAATTATTTTGTGTTAAAGAAATACAGTAATTCTAATACAACTCATTCTACATATTTTGCTGTTTACATTTTACATAGGTGAAAAATAGGCTTAATTGTAGAAATAATCAAATTTGAATGAGAATTTAAACTCAAATATATTGTCATTGTGTTGTTTTAGTATGTAGATGCACAGAATTTAAGCAGAAATAAAGTAGTTTTAGGATGGATACAACACTCAATATGAATTAAAAAGAACTTTAAAAAATCACGAATTTGAAACAAGATGGATGCCATATCTCATTTTGAAGTGGGTCATGTGATCGTTTCATATCATGGTCACGTGATCGTTTCATATAAGATGTGTAATTATTATTTTAATTTTTATTTAAAAAACTACTGAATATATTTAGCTGAATTTTTTTTTATATATTTTATGGAACAATTTGAGTATTACCTAAAATTTTCGAAGCAATTTGTGAATTTTAAATCCGCTTAAAAAATGTTAGAAAAATTAGGTCCCATAGGGCTCAATGTATTTCATTTTTTCAACCCGGGTTCAATCCAAAACTAATTGTGTGATATTATCCATTTATATTCCCATAGGTCCTACAGACCGTCTGAACAACATACTAAAATTTCATTTTGATTAAGTCATTTTTACGGCAGTTATCGTGCTAACGGACAGACAGACAGACAGACAGACAGACAGACAGACAGACAGAATGAACAAAGTCATAAACACTTTTCAACTTTGTTGTAAAGTGTTAAAAAACTGAACTTTATTCAGATGACGTCATTAAAATATAAATCGCCTGACGCTCTATGTAAAAGCTGTAAATATTTCATGCATACACTTTTATTCCATTCCTTTCATTCATCACAATACTACAATAATTTATTTTATTTAAAAACCTAAAACCATGGAGATACAAGTAATTTAACTGTATGCTTAAAACTTCATCGAACAAATTGTCTGCTTTTCCATGTAAAATCAATGAATGTTTCATTCATATCAGTTATTTTGCAGACTCCAGAGCTAAATAATTTTGCGTTAAAGAAATTCAGCAATTCTTACACAACACATACTACATCTTTATTTGATTACATTCTCCATAAGTGAAAATTAGGCTTCGTTATAGAAATAATCACGGTTTGATGATCAATTAAACTCAAATGTATTGTAATTACGTTGTTTCAGAACTTAGATGCACAAAATTGAAGTAAAAATAAAGCGGTTTTAGGATAGATACAACAATAAATATAAATAAAAAAGAACTTTAAAAATCATGATTTTGTGACAAGATGGATGCCATATTTTAATTTTAAGTGGGTCACGTGATCTCTTCATATAATATGGATGTAATTATTACTTTTATCTTTATTTTAAAAACTACCGAATATATTTTGCTGAAATTTTTTTCATATTTTTCATGGTATACTTTAAATATTTCCTAAAACTTCTGAAGCACTTTTTGAATTTTAAATTCTCTTAAAAAATGTTTGAAAAATAAGGACCCATAGGGTTCAATGTATTTCATTTTTTCAGTCTAAAACTAATTGGGTGATATTGTTCATTTATATTCCTATAGGTCCCACAGACCGTCTGAACAACATAGTAAAATGTCATTTTGACAAAGTAATTTTTACTGCAGTTATCGTGCTAACGGACAGACAGACAGAATGAACAAAGTCATAAACACTTTTCAACTGTGTTGTAAATCGTTAATAACAGCTTATTTCTGTCTTATCTGTCTGTCTTGACCGATTATAACGGCTCAACAGATTTCGTTATATTCGGTTAATTATAACCAGATTTATGTATTAAAATACACTCTAAGACACAAAAAAAATCGAAGCACCAAGAGTTATCCAAATGAGTCGAAATTTGGTACGAGTAATATGGATGTACAGAAAAAGAAATGATTAGAATTTCAGAACAATTCGTTGATGTATTGCACTGAAATATCTACACAAACTGAGCATGTCAGTATGGCGTTGGTCCACCTCTGGCCTTGATACAAGCTGTTACCCGACGTGGCATTGATGAATAAAGTTGCCGGATGGTGTTTTGTGGGATGTCGTTCCAAATGGCCTCCAATTAACGAGCTAATTCGTCTACATTCTAGGATGGTCGCAGGCGACGCCCCATACCAGCCGAAATATGCTCAATAGGCGAGAGATCTGGGGGATCTGGCTGTCCAAGGAAGTATTGTGCATGCAGACCTGCAATAAAGAGGTATGCCATGTATAGCCTTACATTATCCTGCTGAAAAGTTAGCTTGGGTGTCGCGAAAGGAAAGGCAATAGAGCGGGTCGTAGAATGTCAGCAACGTACCTCTGTCCTGTGATGATACCAAAGATGACTTAAACAAAATGATCCCGCTACCAAACGAAATGACACCCCAGACCATAACTCTTTGTTTCCGGGCCGTGTGGCGTGTGATAGTAAGAGCAGGATACTGACGATGTACGGTCTGTCTCTAGACATGTTTGCACTGGTCGTCAGGACTCCAACGGCCTCCAATTAACGAGCTTTTATTTTCGAAACTGGACTCATCACTGAAGCAATTCGTCCCAATTCGAACAATCAGATCCGGCACCATTGCAATCGCTGTTGACGTTGCATACTGGCCAGTGGTAGGCGGAGTAATAGGCGCCGCTAATATAGGATTCCACTCCCGTTGTCTGACAATCGCTCGATCTTCGCGTTCTGTCGTCACTCCAGGCCGTCCGCTACCCGCGTACCATTTCGACCATTCTGGACCCATTCCTGCTAGCACCATCTAATTGCTGCATCGCTCCTACCCAAATGCCGAGCGATTGTTTGGTGCACCCATCCAGTCTCATGCAGTCCGACCGCACGCCCTCTTTCAAACTCCTTCATATGCTCGTAATGGCCTCGATTTCGCCGGCTATGCATTGTTACAATCAACGAACGTATACGCAATCGAAATCCACTGCAAGTTTTGTTCCTGAAAGCGAGGTTCGGTCCTTATATACACCACCATGGTGCTCACTTTCAATGCGCTGTATTTCCAACTATTCATTCATTGGCTGCAAATTTTTGATCATTTGCATATTCGGTCTACAGGTGCGTGCACAGTTTCATTACTATCGAATTATTTTGCAGGGTGCGTCAACTTTTTTGCCTTAAAGAGTATTTCTGAATTTATAACGCATTTATATATAAAAGCGAATATTCAAAGTTTAATTTCAATCTAAATTTCTAAATAAATATTTAATCCATTTCCAGAAAACTTTTTAATTAATAAAACTCAGTCTACATAGTAACAGATATTAGTTTGAGTCTCATACATCTACTTGCAGAGCAATATGGAATGAAACACCTGTTTTTGTCTTTCTGTAATGACCGTTTATTGCTCATACTTTTCCCATTGCTTTGTTAAATCTAAATTTGAGCAGGTTCATACATAAAAATATTCAAGATTTTGTTCCGAGTTAATTTATGAAATTAAAAACTCGGAAATACGTTTGTATCTAATACATAAAATCGGGTGTTCGCTGCTAACAGTCATATAAGCAGTTCTCACGAGTTACCTTACATGCATGATAAAATAATAAGTATGTCGTTGACTTAAGATTTTATTGCAAGACATTCGTCTCTAAACGAGTAGAGCGATCTTATCTGCATAAAGACTGTTTTAATTACGTCCGGTCTCACGAGGCATTCTCTACTTCTTTTACTGGACTCGCCCGTTTAAGTAATTATCCGTGTCGGTTAAAGAGACTTATTATTTTCCAGTCTAAATACGGGATTGTTTAAAAATATAGCTAGAAGTTGTGTATTTACGGAATATTTAAAATTAACATTGGGCTAAAACTGCCAGAGACAACCGAAGCTGCACTTTATGTTGGTAATATTTTATCTTTTAAAGAATAATAAAACACACATATACATACATACATACATACATACATACATATATATATATATATATATACATATATATATATATATATATATACATATATATATATATATATATATATATATATATATATATATATATATATATATATATATATATAATATAAAAACCAGTAATCAAATTCAAATAGAATTCCTATGCATATCCACAAAAAGCAAAGGCACTACTCAGGAAAAGGCGCCAAGCCGCTCTATACTCCGAAGCAGATAATAATCCAAGAAAAAGAAGATTTAAAAAATATGGGATAACCAAATGCTTTGCATTTAATGGTTGTGTAGGATTGCGACTCCCCCTCCCATTTAAAGCTGCTTTTCTAGCCTAGGCAAACGCTCACGGTATCAATACAAAGCAAAGGTTGGTCCCCAATGCGTGCTAATACGAAGGCACCCGGATACGGAAGAACAAGACCAACCAACAGAAGGAAACAGGACCAAAAGTGAATCCTGCCCAACTCGCTATCTTATATATGTTCATCTTACGCATGCGTGCAATCCTAGCAGGTACGCATAAACTTTATTTACTTGCAGTTTGATGAAATAAACTGTCAAAATCCACATGATCAATGAAAATCGATTTATAATAATCCTTTAAGAAATATAAAGGATAATGTTTATATAAAGCCTCAGTTATGATTTTAATGTTGCTATTATTGCAATCCTTTGTAAACGTATTGTAAATTTGGTTTCTCTTAAAGTGTCCGAGTATGATATTTCTGAAATTATTCTTGGTAAGATTTGTTTTCCAATCGATGAGATGATTGATCTTAATTCTATATAATTCTCTTTTGTCATATAACGTTGTATAATGACCATATAATCCATGTTTTTTTATAGAGATGTTCAGAAAATTTACCGCTTCATTTTCTTCTTGACAATTTTCTATTAATTCCAATTCCGGTGGGTAAAAAGTGAAATCGAAATTGGTGGTGGCTTCATAACACCCCAATAGCACATCGTCAACAAACCGGAAATTGGTATCTCTGACAAAATATGGGTTCCTTTTTCATATGTTGAGAGGTAAATATCAGCCAAGATTGATGAGCAGGCTCCTCCCGTTGGAATTCCCTTTATTTGTCGGTAATAATTTTTTCCGTTATATAGAATATTTTCCTTTAATACTAGTTCAATAAGGTCAAGGTATCTTCGATAAGTAATAAAATCCTTCAAATCAAATTCTTCATGTAATTTTTCCAAGATTGAGTATAAATTAGATAAATCAATGTTGTTAAAAAGGTCGCGGAAATAAAAGCTTTTAAAACATATATTTTTATTACAATGTTTTAAACGATCGATAACTTCTATTCCATTCTTGATCATGACATGATTCTGTTTTTTGGTGTTTTCCATCACAAACTTGAGGATGTTCAATAGTCGTTTATTAGCTATTGTCAGATATGATCCACAGCCAACTGTAACTGTACGGAATTTTACAGGCTCTTTATGCAACTTTGGAATGAGGATTAAATATGGAAATTTAACAGATTTTATTTCATTACCGATTCGTTTGTACATAGATTTAATCCTTTTGGATAGAACATTTCCATTGTTGTTGTGTACTGGGGTGTACATAGTACTGTCTTGGTAGCAGTGGAGAAGTGTATCTATGTAAAACTTTTTGCATGTAAATGCAAAATGTGATACCATCTTGTCAGTATAAGTTATAACAAAATTTTCTTTTATAGTTTGTATAGCTGCAGGTATTGAAAGATTCCTTATTTTGTTATCTTGTTTGTTGTAATAAAACTGAAATTCTTTTGAAAAATTATATTTCCATTCTTGAAAGGCTCTAGCATAGGTAAACTGTGTTTTACTGCTATTTTATAAATGAATTCTTCTAGATCTTGATTGAAATTTTCGACTACTTGGTTATATTCTTGTGATCTGTATTTAGTTCCGAGTTTGAAATTTATATATATATATATGTGTGTGTGTGTGTGTGTGTGTGTGTGTGTGAGTTTGTGTGTTTGTGTGTGTGTGTGTGTGAGTTTGTGTGTTTGTGTGTGTGTGTGTGTGAGTTTGTGTGTTTGTGTGTGTGTGTGTGTGTGTATTAGAAAGTGGACCCGGCATTGCTAGATAAGGTAGGTATTAATTGAATTTATAAATTCGATTTCTCAAAAGTTTATGTAGTCTGCAGCACGGGTATATACGCGAGTGCACACACCGATAAACGGACGTAATATGACTAACATAAACGTCTAAATGCACCGTAGTCCGCTGCGCTCCCGCGCACAACGCCATGCCACTCAGCTTTGTGGGCGCATAGTATGCTCTAGACCTGCTAGGCACATTGACCGCTACTCCCTAATACGAATGTGTATTACGCCCCAAATAAGTTTTTCTGACACGACTGTTACGCTTTTTTAAAAGTTTTTACCTAAAATGGTATTCTTCAAGTAACTCTCGATTCGCGTATGTAATCCGTGTATTCCCGCTCAGCAAGCACATGGGGCATCGATACGCTCTAATACATGCACAGATGATAACTCCACTCCAGTAAATGCCGATACACCCGTTGCTTTATGCTCTCTGGGCCTACATACTTCTAAATAAGAGCTTAAATATGTCTTAGCTTCATTATACGTCCTAAATAGGCAATTTTTGCTAGTATTCTCGCAATCCGTGCAATTTTTTTCTCACATAAAACATAACATAACTTCATACATAAACTCCATGCAGTATTTGTTTGGTTAACGCAACATAATATGACACAGCATATAATGAATCTATTTTTGAGTTTTTTAACCCTTTGCAAAATAAATAAGGTATACTCTTTGTATCTGGATTCTATATTGTATCTTTATATCTTGATTTTCACTACATTTTTGTAAGTCTGTAATAGTAGAATGGGTTGCATATTTATTTTACTGTAATTAAATAATTCTACCGTAACATTTTTAAATGAATAAAATAATGCGTTCATATTTAGCACTAACCAAGACGGTTTAAGCAAAATATAACAGCACAATGTATTGTCACAAAAATTAGAACTTCGCAAAATTCAGCTTATGTATAAAAATAAACTGGCCAACCGGTTTCAAAGACGATTATTTGACTATATATTGCCCTTTGGAGCAACCACCTTCTTCCATTGAAAATCAGTTTTCCCTCCTACATGATCTCCACGTGTAGGGTATCTACTAATGCACATGTGCGGGGGAGGAGTTTTGACCTCGATATTTTGCGGAGTTTCTAGGTTTGTTAGAAATAAACGATACCATAATTTTTTATGTCATTTAAAAACTATAATTAAAAAACGGATGGCTCTAGGAAGAAAATAGTTTTGGAGCAGTGCGTGACAATTAAAGAAGTTGATGTTAAATTATGAAGAACGGATTGTCAGTTAATATTTGCATATCGCAATTTTAAAATCTATCTATTACGTCCTCAAAAGATGAAATGTAGTATATATTTTTTTAAATGCAAGAAAATTCGTCTACTGCTAATACATATTCTGTTTAAAGTTTAATTGAAATAATATGCTTCGATCTTTTCGATGGTTTAAATTGATAACTGCACGATAATATTTCTGATTACTAGGGAACCACTTTGTGTGAAAATTGCTCAAAATAATAATTCAACAGTTAATAACTTAAAAACTAATTTTAATTAAACAATTTTGAATAAGCCAGTGTACCACTGTACTAAATTTCATGGTCGTATGTTGCTTAGATTGTTATCTACAAACCACATAGACAAACATCGTTTTTTATTATTATAAATTAAATATAATATTAATAACAAGTTTTCATATTACTAAACGCAGTGATTTATTACTCTTAGGCTTAAGATCCGATGAAAAGTACAACAGATTTCATGCTGCCAACAAAAATACAAAAATCCTGTTTCTCAACCAAAAACAATCATGTCTACATTTTAAATTAATGAAAGCGTACCAAAGCAATTACTGTTTTGATAAAATGGAACTATTGTGAAGCATAAAAAGAAAGTTGACATATGTAGTTTGAAACTGACATTTTTATCCTTAGATATAAATAGTACAAGAAATGTATTTTTATAAATAGGAATGCTTTACAATAAACATTTATTAGAATATGTTGAATTTGGAGTTCAATTAATTCATATATATTTGATGAATAACGATATAAAACCGCAAGGTATTTATAGAACATTTTTCATATATTATAAAAAAGTATATTAACCCCCTGTGACCAACACCTGAACTTTTCAACAGAATGGCAAACACATACTTTACTAATATATGTAGTATAATGCATAAGGGGAATATTGTGACGGGATCCAGAATAAGAATTCGAATTTTCGACGGGAGAGCACGTTTCAAGCATCCCTGAGCACGAATCGAACGTTTTTGTGGTGATGTCTGTACTTGTCCCAGTGAAACTCATGAGACGATATCTCCCAAAAGAATGGAGCGTTAGAACGAGATTTGGTATAAAAATTACAATCAGTAAGTACTGGAAACCTATTGCTTTTAAACGCAATCGAATATTCCGAAGAATCCAAATTTACGAATGAAAATATGAAAAAAATCATCAAAAATCTAAATTTCCAGTAAAGTTACGTAAATAATAATTTCTTTTCTAATTTCACGTTAAAAAATGATTGACATAAAATTTAGAACGGCAGTATACACCGTTGAGATATTGCACATTTTTCAAATAAATTTATCAAAAATTCACATTAAAATTATTTATTAAATAGTGAAATATGTTTACTTTTCATGTGTAATTCGACGTATTTGTTAACATTATTCTCGTGCATCTAGTTCGCTCCACTCAGGAGAGAAGATATTTTGGATAATAAATTTGTATTTGGAAGCTAATGGTCATTTGTCTATTATTAGAAAAACCTACTTCTCCATCCTTAAAGCTTGGTGAAAGTTTAGCGACAAATGTGACATAATATTGGGGTACATTATGTCATGAGTATAATATTGACGTAACTTGGCTACTTTATTAAATGTTGCCAAATTGACAAAAATGTCTCTATATTGCTAAAAATGTCGCCAAATTGATAAAAATAACGTTAAATTATGAAGATATCGACAAATTAAAGAAAATTCAATATCAAGGAAGAAGAATCTACTATAAGAATAGCCAATTTTCTGGCCGTAACGCTTGGCGACATTTCGGAGGCGAATTTGGCGAAATATCACCAACTTGGTGACATTTTAAAATGTTGCCAATTTGCTTCTTTTTTTTCTCATTTTCCTTGCTTTCACTTGAAATATCTTCGAATCTATGAAAGATAAATATAAATGTCAAACGACAAAATATGTATCAAGAAATCTAGTTTCGAGATCTAAATTTATTTTTCGAAAAAAGCACTTTCAGTTTTCGAGTAATCGCCTTGTCAAGTTAAAGAAGCTTTAAAAATTTGTTTAAGTTTATAATGCTTCTATCTCAAAATCTAAACATGATATTTATGTATTAAAACAGTAACCTAAAATTTGGAGTTCTTTAAAAACCCTAAAAATGTATATTATTAGATTTGTGATAATGCTCCTAATTTTTTAAGTATGCTGGTTATGATTTAGATATATTTTTTATTTTAACTTGGGGTAGGAAAGATGTAATATTTAAAATTTCACGAGTATTGCAGCTCAATGTGTTTATTTACTCCTTGGTAAAATATTGGTGCAAAAACACAAGGTATTGTGTTTTGATTTAAAAGAATTAGAAAGTTAAAGGCACTGTGTATTTTAAAGATGTTTAATGATTAATGAGATTTGAACAGAATAATTGGAAATATACGTAATCAAATACCTATGTATGTGCCACCAAGAAAGTTTATAGAATAACTTGAATCTAAAATTACGACAGATATATTGCAAAAGTTTAATTTATATACCGCCGAGCAAGTTAGCTAAATAATTTGATATTTTAACTTGAAGTCTTTGACCAGAATATCCAGTTGAAATCGGGGCGAAAGCTAAAAGTGCTAGCTATCTATAAATAGTTAGCGAGTAACTTGTAGAGTTCAGAAAGCCTAACGAAATAAATGAGTCTGAAGAAATCGAATAAACTAATTGAACTTTATCACCGCCGACTTTTGATCTACAGGCATGCAAATATAACCAATAAGAAAATTAATTGGGAGAAAAGAGCCTATAAATCATATAAACTTATTGATAATATTAACATTTGCAACCATATTACTGCGTTTCACCCTAAAGGTCTAATGAGCAAAAATAAAATGCGCTTACAAAATCAAAGGATTTGAAGTAAATACGATTCTAACATTAAAAATATGATATTATGAACTATCAATCAAAAAAGTCAAATATGAAAGGCAAATTTCATTTCAAGTAATTTACTTAAAATTTGATTTTTTTAACACTTTACAATATAGTTGAAAAGTGTTTATGACTTTGTTCATTCTGTCTGTCTGTCCGATAGCAAGATAACTGCCGTAAAAATGACTTTATCAAAATGAAATTTTAGTATGTTCAGACGGTCTGTGGGACCTATGGGAATATAAATAAATAATATCACCCAATTAGTTTTTTATTGAATCCGGGTTGAAAAAATGAAATACATTGAACCCTATGGGACCTAATTTTTCAAACATTTTTTAAGCAAATTTAAAATTCACAAATTGCTTCGAAATTTTTAGAAAATATTTACATTATCCCATAAAATATATAAAAAAAATTTCAGTAAAATATATTAAGTAGTTTTTTAATTAAAAATTATTTAATATAAGGAAAAAAACAAATTCAATTAAATTCTGACTTTTCGGATATCCTCCAGAGAAAAAAAGATATATTATATAATAAATATCTTTCCAAGAGTTTAATCATTTTGTATATGGGAGAGGCTTCACATTTTAAAATAAATTTGGTAGATAACAATTTTTCAAATTTTTTTAAAATTTTATATAACGCTTCATGATATACTTATTTGATGGCATTTTTAATACACTTTCCTACGTCCTAGAGAGTTAAAATTTGATACACAGCTTAAATTTGTTGAACATTTTATTCTACAAACGTTTGGTGGATCTTTAAATATAGATCATGCATTTTTTTCGAAATGGCCTGCAAATAATCCTCGTTCACTTCTATAAATCATTGTTGTAATATTGTTAAAAATTCTGATGTGGGCAGCACATGTCTTTCCCTGCAGACTCATATTCACGTTCTCTTTATTTCTTCAATACTAATTTAAGTTTATCTGCACAAATTAACAACCATAAGTATCTTAAATGACATTGAATTTGCACGTTAAACTTAAATTTGGTTCTCATTTGATAGCTGGACTTATTTTCAAATGTGACGAAGCAAAAACGCGAAAAAAGTAGGATATCTCAAGAACGGCTAGTCCTAGAGTAATGGGGTTAGTCTTATCCTTTTTGTTGTCAAAAATCACGTATAAAATAGGAAGTAAATTGATATAATTGAGCACACGTAGTCTTTTATTTTTACATTTAACAATTTTTGCGGGCCATTTCGCAAAAATAGCCCGTTCCTTTTTCCCGAATCGTACTAGAATAGCCTACAAATGATTTCTATACCAAATTTTGTTAAATTTGGTATATAAATCACTTGTAGGTTGTTGAAATATTATACACCAAATTTTGTTAAATTTGTTCCATTAGTTTTTAGCTAGAGTGGATAAAGGCAATTTCTGCCGGCCATTTCGCAAAGAAGGCAGATTATTTTATTACGAATCGTACTATAATCTAATGAACATCAGGATTTCCTACAAAAAACATACCTACCAAATTTTATGAAATTCGGTCCATTAGTTTTTCAATTAGAGTGGATACAATATCCTCACAGCCACACAGACACATACACAGATATACCCTTACACACACAGACGTCTTCCTAAAAATAGTTTTTTTGTGTTCTAGAAGTCCAAAAACGTATAGATCCTTCGAAAATTCGAGTTCCGATCTTCGGCACGATTCCAATACTTTGAATACATACACACACACACATATATTTATTATCTGTGTATCTAAATTCCGTGCCTATGCAATTACAATAGTTGTGATTGTAAATGATCCCTAAACTTTTATTATTTCTTCAACGAAGCCTAATTTTAACTTATGCAGAACGCAAATATCTCAACCGATTGTAAGGTGAGTTACATAAGAATTGCTGAATTTTTTTCACACAAAATTATTTAGCTCAGGAGTCTGAAATACAAGTTATATGAATGAAATATTCATTGATTTTGCATAGAGAATCAGATGATTTATGTTTCGATACAGATTTACATATTTAAGTATAATAAATTACTGTAGTACTGTGATAATGTGAAAGATATCACCACTGAATATATCACATTTTAGAATTTTTTAAATGAAATTGCATTTCAGTTGGAAAGTGTTTCATAATCAATGCTTATGCATGATTGATCTTTCTTGTTAAATATATCATCAAACATCCAATAAACAGGCCTAAATATTTCAAACTACGGAAATAAAGATTAACAAGAAAGATCAATCATGCTTAAAGCATTGATTATGAAACACTTTCCAACTTCAATGCAATTTTATTTAAAAAAGTCGAAAATGCAATACATTCCTCGGTAATATTTTAAAACTTATCACAATACTACATTAATTTATAATATTTGAAAACTTAAACCTTCATTGAAAAAAATGAACTTCATTCAAATGACGGCATTGAAATATAAATAGCCTGGTTTAAACATCTCTAAAATGTTATACATTCCTCGGTAATAGCTTTAGAATTATCATAATGCTACGATAATTTATTATATTTGAAAACTTCATCGAAAACAACTGAAATTCATTCAAATGACGTCATAGAAAAAATAACACGCCTGGATCTCTCTATAAAAACAGGATTTTATTCATAACTTTCTCCCATTGATTTAATTCATCACAATACTATAATAATTTATTTTATTTAAACATTTTGTTTAAGACCATGGAGCTACAAAAAATTAAACTCTATGCTTGAAACTTCATCGAAAAAAATCGTCCTTCTCTTTATGAAATCAATTAATATTCCATTCATATCAGCCATGCAGACTCAATTATTAACTAAATTATTTTGTGTTAAAGAAATACAGCTATTCTAATACAACTCATTCTACATATTTTGCTGTTTACATTTCACATAGGTGAAAAATAGGCTTCGTTGTAGAAATAATCAAATTTGGATGATCATTTAAACTCAAATATATTGTAATTGCGTTGTTTCAGTATGTAGATGCACAGAATTTAAGCAAAAATAAAGTAGTTTTAGGACGGATACAACACTCAATATGAATTAAAAAGAACTTAAAAAATCACGATTTTGAAACAAGATGGATGCCATATATCATTTTGAAGTGGGTCATGTGATCGTTTCATATCATGGTCACGTGATTGTTTCATATAAGATGTGTAATTATTATTTTAATTTTTATATAAGAAACTACTGAATATATATCGTTGAATTTTTTTTTATATATTTTATGGAACAATTTGAATATTACCTTAAATTTTCGGAGCAATTTGTGAATTTTAAATCCGTTAAAAAAATGTTTGAAAAATTAGGTCCCATAGGGCTCAATGTATTTCACTTTTTCAACCCGGGTTCAATCATAAACTAATTGGGTGATATTATTCATTTATATTCCCATAGGACCGTCTGATCAACATACTAAAATTTCATTTTGATTAAGTCATTTTTACGGCAGTTATCGTGCTAACGGACAGACAGAAAGACAGACAGACAGACAGAATGAGCAAAGTCATAAACACTTTTCGACTTTGTTGTAAAGTGTTAAAAAGAAACTGGAATCAAAAATTCCACAAAATAATTTTGGTATACAGATCACACTTGCACATAATCACTGTCCATGACAAAACAAGAAGAATACAAAAATAAATTTAAAAATATTTATGCAACTAGAATTAACTTTTGAAACATTGATGTAAACTTGATTAACACAGCACATTTGCACATAATCACTGTCCATGAAAAAACAAGAAGTACAAAAATTAAATTTTAAAATGGTTATGCAAATAAAATTAAATTTTGAAACATTGAGGTAAACTTCATTAAAAACAAACAGTATAATTTTCATCTAACTCAATTTGGTGCAACTCTTTGAATTCAGGAGATTATTTCATTTTATGAATATAATAGTACCTCTAAACTTGAAATAAAGCTTAAACACGGTAAATCTGATAACGTTTAAAAGTTTTGACGGTTAACAGTATTTTTGTTTGTCTCTGGAAACATCAGAAGGAATATTAAATGCTCTTTGCAGAATTATGAAAAAGTGTCGAAAAAGTTTATAAAAATTGAAAATAAATTTTGATGAATGCGAATCCTTTCTTAATTTCATCACTCCCAATACTGAATGAGAAAAATAACTTTTGTATCTGAAAAAATATTCAATAGTTGTTTCGAAAAGATTTATCGCAATTTTTCTTTTAAAGGGAACAGTAGATTTTTTTTTAAAAGACTCAATTGTAGTCCATTATATATTTATTATAGTTATTTTAAAAAGTTATAGACTTTTGTAGGGAATTTGAAGCTATCAGATAACACAAGATACAGTAATTGATTATCATAGGCTTTTTAATATAATTGTTAGTTGTCAAGTTGATGAATTTCGTTCGGGCGCCATTCTAAATGTCTAATTGTCCCAGACGGAGATAGAACGATGAATCCTTGAATGGTCACTTTGAACCATTGAGTCAAAGGGAAAAGATTCCAATTTTTTGTCAATGTTGACCCTATAATTTCCTCCCTCTGAAGTCAGATGGTACAACTGCCGTTATGAATGACCATCTTTATATTTTCTGCTCTTTTACTTTCCATACAATACATGGTAGTTTAGAGAAATTATTAAAATCGTTTCAAAATTAGAGTTTTCCACGGATCTACACGTTTCAAACACTCTAACAAGAAAATAACCGATTTTCGAATGATGTGTATGTATCTACTGTAACTCTTGATCAAATTTCATAACCTTTTGTAACCTTTTGTTTGTTGGTAACCTTGGTGCTGATTTGATTTTAGTTCGATTCAGAAAAAAAGACCTTGCTATTTTGCAAAATGACCTGCAAAATCATATGTATCTATTCTAGCTGAAAAAGTAATTGATCACATTTCACAAAATTTGGTAGACAAGTCACATATGGGTTAGTCTGGTGCTGTTTAAATTTTGGTGTGATTCAGAAGACTTTGCTAATTTGCAAAATGACCTGCAAAATTATATGTATCTACTTTAGATGAAAAACTAATTGACCAAATTTCACAAAATTTGGTAGACAAGTCACTTATGGGTTAAGCTGGTGCTGATTGGATTTAGGTACAATTCAGAAGAAAATACCTCGCTATTTTGCAAATTAACCTGCATAATTATATATATCTATTCTAGCTGAAAAACTAATTGACCAAATTAAAAAAAAAATTGGTAGAAAGTCACATATGGGTTACGCTGGTCCTGATTAGATTTTGGTACGATTCAGAAGAAAGTCCTTGCTATTTTGCAAAATGACATGCAAAATGATATGTATCTACTCCAGCTGAAAAACCGATTGACCAAATTTCACAAAATTTGGAAGACAAGTCACATATGGGTTACGCTGGTGCTCATTAGATTTTTGTACGATTCAGAAGAACAAACCTTGCTATTTTACAAAATGGCCTGCAAAATTATATGTATATATTTTAGCTAAAAAACTAATTGAAAAAATTTCACAACATTTGGTAGACAAGTCACGTTTGGGTTACGCTGGTGCTGATTAGATTTTGAAACGATTCAGAAGAAAAGGCCTTGTTATTTTGCAAAGTGACATGCAAAATTATATGCATCTAATGTAGCTGAATAACTAATCAGCCAAATTTCACAAAATTTGATAGACAAGTCAAATATGGGTTATGTTGGTGCTGATTAGATTTTGGTATGATTCTGAAGAAAATACCTTGCTATTTTGCAAATTTTCTTCAAAATTATATGTATCTACTCTAGTCGAAAAACTGATTGACCAAATTTCACACAATTTGACAAACAAGTCACGTATGGGCTACGCTGCTGCTGATTAGATTTTGGTACAATTCAGAAGAAAAGACATTGTTATTTTTCAAAATTACCATCGAAATTATATGTATGTACACTAGCTGAAAAACTAATTGACCAAATTTCACAAAATTTGGTAGACAAGTCACATATGGGTTAAGCTGGTGCAGATTAAATTTTGGTGAGATTCAGAAGATCTTGCTATTTTGTAAAATGACCTGCAAAATTATATGCATCTACTCCAGATGAAAAACTAACTGACCAAATTTCACAAAATTTAGTAAACAAGTCATATATGGGTTACGCTGGTGCTGATTAGATTTTGGTATGATTGAGAAGAAAAGACCCTGCTATTTTTCAAAATGACCATCAAAATTATATGTATGCACTCTAGCTGTAAAACTAATTGTCCAAACTTCAAAAAAATTTGGTAGAAAAGTCACATATGAGTTACGCTGGTGCTGATTAGATTTTGGTACGATTCAGAAGAAAAGTCCTTGCTATTCTGCAAAATGTCATGTAAAATTATATGTATCTACTCTAGCTGAGAAACTGATTGAGAAAATTTTAAAAAATTTGGTAGACAAGTCACATATGGGTTACGCTGGTGCTGATTAGATTTTGGTACGATTCAGAAGAAAATGCCTTGGTATTTTTCAAAGTGCCCATTAAAATTATATGTATGTACTCTAGCTGGAAAAGTAATTGACCAAATTTCCCAAAATTTGGTAAACAAGTCACATATGGGTTACGCTGGTGCTGATTAGGTTTTGGTGCGATTCAGAAGAAAAGTCCTTGGTATTTTGCAAATTAACCTTCAAAACTATATGTATCTATTCTAGTTGAAAAACTGATTTACCAAATTTCACAAAATTTGGCAAACAAGTCGTGCTGATTAAATTTTGATAAGATTCAGAAAAAAGAACCTGCATGTTTTGCAACAGCAAAAGTCATCTAAATACAGGGTCTTTCAAAAGTCCGTATATAAACTTTAAAAATTCTATAAAAATCGGAAAATCATCACATTGAGTTACGGTTTGTACCATAAGCATTTCCAGAACGGGGGGTTTTTTGACGTGAAAAAATTTTTTAGTTTCGAGAATCAGCTATAGGTGGCGCTTAACCGAATACATCTTCCAGAAGTATGCAAATGAGACTGTTATAAAAGAGCTGGAGTGCTCTGTAGAGTCTTCATTTGATTCATTAGTAAACAGTAAAAAAGTTTTTGCAAGAATGTTAACTGTGATTGAGAAAACCTTGCTAGTGAAGCTGTGTTATTACATGAGCGGAGGATCAGCATCAGATGCTTTGCGAAAATTCCGATTTAGGAAAAATTTAAAGAAAGGAAATGGTCTTATCACCTGTTCAAAGTTACTTAGGCTTGTCAAGCGATTTGACACGTGCAGTAAGTTATTTTCTTTGTCTTTTCAATGCGTTTAGAGTCACCTATAGGTGATTTTTTTAAACTACAAAATCTTTCACGTCAAAAATAACCCCGTCCTAGCAATGCTTATGGTACAAACCGTACCTCAATGCGATGATTTTTCGATTTTTAATGAATTTTTAAAATTTATACGGACTTTTGAAAGACCCTGTATAAGGTAAAAACTAAATATGGTCACATGTATAGATTAAACGCTTCTTGTAAATGTAATTTTTGACGACGAAAATAATAAGATCAGCCACATTACTCTGCGACTAACCGTTCTCCAGATATTTCTGTGTTTTCGCATTTTTGTAACGTTGTAACGTCGCATTTAAAAATACGTTCCCAATGCCACCCAATGAAACCAAAAATTGAATTAAAACTGAAAATTCGGTGTGCTATTAAATTAGAACCCATGCTATTTTCTACAAATAATTTCAAAGTAATGAAAAGGGAAGGAAAGAAAGAAAAGTAACGTGAATTTGATTCTGTAGGAAAAATTATGTGCTGGCCACATCAGACTTTTACTCTCCCTACAATACATGGAAATATATAGGGGAAATGGATTGGAATCATGTGAAAAATCGCAACTTGACTTTTCGAGAAGTCTACACTTTTTGAGCATTCTAGAACAAGGAAAAACTATCTTTTGCATGACGTATGTGCAATGTATGCATACACAGAAATTTATTGATCATATTTCCTTACTTTTAATAGATACGTCATTTGTGGGTTAACCTACTACTGATTAGATTTTGGTACGATTTGGAAAGAAAGAACCTGCCTTTTTTTGTGAAATGGACAGCAAAATTCGTAGACATCTAAAATAAAAAACTACGAATGCTCAATTGTATCCATTCAATGCTCATTTTATACGTAATTTGTGACGTCGAAAAGAGTAAGACCAACCCCACTACTCTTGGACTAGTTGTTCTCGAGATATTTTATTTTTTTCGCATTTTTGCTACGCCGGTTTTGAAAATACGTTCAGTTACCAAATGAAAACAAAAAGTGATATAAAATTGTGAATTCAGTGTAATTTCAAATGATTTTCGTGTTATTTCCGACATATAAACTCAATTTATAACTAGCCTTATTCTCTATACCGGCGTAACAAAAACGCGAAAAAACTAAAATATCTCGCTAACGGTTATTTCTAGTATAATAGGGATAATTTTATTATTTTGATCGTAAAAATTTCATATAAAAGCTATTTTACCACAGAGCTAGTTGGTATTTTTTGGTTTATAAATATAGTATAAATACAGTATAAATATCGCGCCTTTTCCAGCAGTTTCTTGCCCCACTGTTATACATTTACTTAAATAGAAATTAAGTAGAAGTACTTAAGTTACATTATGTAGAAATTTGTATGATGTGCATATTTCTCCATAAGTTAATATTTCTGCATATTGTTACTTAAATTACATTAAGTAGAAATTGTATATGTTGTGCATATTGTGTCGCAAAATAAAGTTTATTATTATTATTATCATTATAGTATATACTATATAATTTTTTAAGTTCTCAAATTTGTACCTTTTCTCATAAGTGCTCGTGTAGCAAAATAGAATGTGTCCAACACAATGTTTTTTTTTTTTAGAAATTTTGATACAGTGGTGAACAAATAACATAAACACAAACTTAAGCGTCATTATATCTTGCTGAAAGTACATAACCTTATTCCTCTTACACACTAAAATGAGGACTTCCCGACCGTCCAAACAGTTACCTTACACCTTTCTGGTAGGTCGGACGGTCTCTGTTTCAACAACAACAACAACAACACTAAAATGAGGATGCCAATTTCATGGAAATGAATGCTTTCTTAAGAGACAGGCTCTCTATGCAAAAGCAAAATATATCAATAGATATATTTTGCTTTTGCTAATCTTTAGATAAATAAATCAAAAGATATCAATACCGATTCGTGATAACCCTAAATAATGTTCATGTTTACTCGTTGACCATTTATTTCATTTCAAAGAAACCACTCCTTCTAGGCCTAAAGTGAGCCAGATATTTTTTTTTTTTTTGCATACTGTTCCAATTTCATAAAGAAATAGGTTGAGACACAGCGATTATACTGACACAAGTACTAGCTCTCAGAATTATATTCCCTGCAATTAAGCACGTTTTTCTGAAAATCACGTTTGGAAGAAGACACTCCCATTGCATTTTCCTTCTTTCAACCCAGACAGTCCGACCTACCCGAAGGTGTAAGGATTGCCTTGGCAGTGCCAAGCATTTAGACCGGAAATCAATGTAGGCGACATTCACAGGGAAGGTACCATCCTTCCTCTTCTTAGACCAAGACCATCCGACATACCCGAAGGTGTAAGGTATATTTTTGAACTGCCACTCAAATTAGACTGGAAACCAATGGAACGGCATCCATAGGAATCCACTTTCCTTCCCCAGTCATCAGTCTCTCGGAAGGACGTTTGGACCCACAGATATAACGTGCTCGTACTACACATAGACATGATGATAGTTTGGTAGCGACGGGAATCAGAGTCGGGGCCTTCGAGTGAAATGCTCTAAATACTGGGCTATCTCACTCCCAGCGCAATCATTGGCAACTCCGTGCTAGAAAGCAGGTTAACAGGATTATGGATGCTCGTATCTGAACCAGGAATGATATTTAAATCCCCACTCTCAAGGCGTTCTGTGATCAGACTTTTAAGAACAGTTCAAACTGTATATTTAAAATAACAGATGTTTCTTTCTCTAATCACCTATTTGCTACTTAATCTATATAAATAAAAATGAAAATCTGTCTGTCTGTCTGTCTGTCTGTCTGTCTGTCTGTCTGTCTGTCTGTTTGTCACACCATCACGGGAGAACGGCTGAACCGAATTTGATGAAATTTTGTGGGTAGCCCAGAAATAGCCCTACTTAAAATTATATCTGTGTTTTGAGTTTCTACGACCAGTGGTTCTCGAGATATTAGTAAAAAACGAAATTTTCGTTTGTCTCATCGTCACGGAAAAACGGCTGAACCGAATTTAATGAAATTTGGTGAATAGCCTTGAAATATCCACCCATAAATTTGGTCCAAGTTTCGAGTTTCTAAGACCTGGGGTTGTCGAGATATTAATGAAAAACGGAACTTTTTCCTAGGAGTTCTACTCCCTAACTCCGTGGTTTATCCAAACGAAAAGCTTGAAAATCGTTTGAAAGTGAATTAAAATTTAATCTCCGAGTTTGATGGGAGATTTTTTGCGTTAATTAGTCACTTTCTGAAAACATGAATTGTTTGAAACATGATTTAAAGGGGAAATCTATCCCCATGGTTCATGGTTTATTTAAAACAAGCTTTTACGGAACAATGAGAAGTATAGAGAAATCAAAATCGTTATTTAATTTCGCAGTTTATGTTATAAGACATGACATATTTAACATGTTATAAGATTCTATCTTATATCATGTTACTCAGAAACGCAATTAAATTAAATCTGTCTGTTAATTTTAATAATTATTTTTTCGATTTGAATAATAAATAAATGGATATAAAAATATATTTTAGAAAAGAACGATTTGATTTTTCTTATAGCATTTTTGACTGGATAATATCAATTACGGTCTTCAGGTTTAAAAATTATTATTATTTATATTTTCGGGGATTATTGATTCAAGGATTATTGATATTTTCAAGTTATTATGCAATTATTTTATTATGACTAAAATTGTTTAAACTCATATATTGTATGTTGTACGAATCTTACGAAGTCTTATCTGTTGTACGAATCTTACAATCTTATCTGTTGTACGAAGTTCGATTTGAATAATAAATAAATGGATATAAAAATATATTTTAGAAAAGAACGATTTGATTAAAATATTACCGATTTGATTAAAATAAACTCATATATTGTATGTTGTACGAATCTTACGAAGTCTTATCTGTTGTACGAATCTTACAATCTTATCTGTTGTACGAAGTTCGATTTGAATAATAAATAAATGGATATAAAAATTTATTTTAGAAAAGAACGATTTGATTTTTCTTATAGCATTTTTGACTGGATAATATCAATTACGGTCTTCAGGTTTAAAAATTATTATTATTTATATTTTCGGGGATTATTGATTCAAGGATTATTGATATTTTCAAGTTATTATGCAATTATTTTATTATGACAAAAATTGTTTAAACTCATATATTGTATGTTGTACGAATCTTACGAAGTCTTATCTGTTGTACGAATCTTACAATCTTATCTGTTGTACGAAGTTCGATTTGAATAATAAATAAATGGATATAAAAATATATTTTAGAAAAGAACGATTTGATTAAAATATTACCGATTTAATTAAAATAAACTCATATATTGTATGTTGTACGAATCTTACGAAGTCTTATCTGTTGTACGAATCTTACAATCTTATCTGTTGTACGAAGTTCGATTTGAATAATAAATAAATGGATATAAAAATTTATTTTAGAAAAGAACGATTTGATTTTTCTTATAGCATTTTTGACTGGATAATATCAATTACGGTCTTCAGGTTTAAAAATTATTATTATTTATATTTTCGGGGATTATTGATTCAAGGATTATTGATATTTTCAAGTTATTATGCAATTATTTTATTATGACAAAAATTGTTTAAACTCATATATTGTATGTTGTACGAATCTTACGAAGTCTTATCTGTTGTACGAATCTTACAATCTTATCTGTTGTACGAAGTTCGATTTGAATAATAAATAAATGGATATAAAAATATATTTTAGAAAAGAACGATTTGATTAAAATATTACCGATTTGATTAAAATAAACTCATATATTGTATGTTGTACGAATCTTACGAAGTCTTATCTGTTGTACGAATCTTACAATCTTATCTGTTGTACGAAGTTCGATTTGAATAATAAATAAATGGATATAAAAATTTATTTTAGAAAAGAACGATTTGATTTTTCTTATAGCATTTTTGACTGGATAATATCAATTACGGTCTTCAGGTTTAAAAATTATTATTATTTATATTTTCGGGGATTATTGATTCAAGGATTATTGATATTTTCAAGTTATTATGCAATTATTTTATTATGACAAAAATTGTTTAAACTCATATATTGTATGTTGTACGAATCTTCTACAAATACACGTGTATATCTTTTAATCTACGAGAATATAAGTAGTACAGGTATATTGACATATGTTTTGATATATATTGGCATATATTGGAATCAATTACGACCTTCTGGTATAAGGAGTACGGATATTATTGATGTTTTCAATTTATTACGTCATCTCTTTTATTTTGGCAAATATTTTTGAGACGCATATTGTAATACGGGTAATCTTCTACTAACACATTGGCATATTTTCTGATCTGCGACAATATAATTAGTACGGGGTTGCATATATTCATTCAATTCCTATTTTTTCTTCTGTAAATTTGCTTACAAAAGGGGGCAGGATGTTTTATTCTTCAGATCTGATCGTGAAGATAATTTTGCATAGTGAGAACATATATTCTTAAACTTCTCTTTAGGAGCAATAAATTTAATATTTTAACAGAATTTGCACATGATTGCGAACTTTAAGTTTCTTTAAATTATACACTCCGTACGAATAACGGGTGTGCTGTTAGTGGTTAATAAATTTTAACATTTTAGGAGGATATATCATGTTGCTCGGCATCGCAATTAAATTAAATGTGTTTGTTAATGTTTTTATTATTTTTTTTCGATTTAAATAATAAATAAATGGATAAATGGATATAAAAGTATATCTTATGAATGGACGGTTTGATTTTTCTTTTAATTATATTAATTGCTGACTGCGTACATCAATTTCATTTATTTTGGCAAAGAGTTTTCAAGCTTATATCGTATTTAGCTACTAAACTCATATATTGTGTTTAGCCAATAAATTCATATAGCCGATTGTTGAAACAGAAAAAGAGTAGAGCGGGTATATCTTCTAATACAATTGTAGTGTTTTCATTTAGTATATTCAAACGGGATAAGAATGTTTCATTCAGATCTGCAAATTCAAAGCTACGAATTTGGAGGGATATCGCAAATTTGACAACTTTTCTTAAACTTTGCCAAATTGACGGAAATGTCGCCAAATTGATATAAACGACACACAAACAGCTGCCATAAACCTTCGGGTTGGTCGTGTGGCTTGGGTCTTCTACATATAAATGAAATTTTTATTTGTTTTGTTAGAAGAGAGTACTGAAATGATGTTTGGTTAGCATTTCTCTGTCAGACCAACCATCTTACTTAGTAATACATTTAGCGAATTTTTAAAATGTCACCAAATTGATAAAAATGTTTTCAAATCTATAAAAATATCTTGAAATTGATAAAATTGCGCTACATAAATGATATTAATTGTTTTTTGTTAGGGGATAGTATTGTGATGATATTTCGTCAATTTGTCGCAAAGTGGAACTGTCAGTTCTACAGTCCCACTTGGCGATAAATTTGGCGATTTTTTAAAATGTCGCTAATTTGACGAAACTGTCGCCAAATGTTCCATAGAAATATAACTATTTAGACGATATTTTTTCTACCAATTTATTTGAAGCAAATGATATCATGTCGCTTAGCAACGGATTTAAATCCAATGTGTTTATGCGGCAGACGATTTTTATTAAATCCTTTCCGATTTGAATAATGAAGATATGTATATAAAATAAATTTCATTGCCATTTCATTTTGGACTGGATAATATCAATTATACTCTTCAGGTTTAAACATTATTATTATTGATATTTTCCGGAATTATTGATTCAGGGATTATTGATATTTTTAAGTTATTACGCCATTGTTTTATTGCGGCAAAAATTGCTGACACACGCATATTGTACGTTGCACGAGTAATCTTCTAGGAATGCACGGGTATATCTTCTAACCTACGAGAATATAAGTAGTACAGGTATATTGGCATATATTTTGACATATATTGGCATATATATTGGAATCAAGTACAGTCTTCTGGTATGAAGATTAAGGGGATTAATTATATATTCAATTTATTACGTCGTCTGTTGTATTTTACCAAAAAACATTTGTGACTCATATTGCAAAACGGGTAATCGTCTTCTAATAATCGGACATTATAAGTAGTACGTGTATATCTCCCCATATAATTTTAGCACTTTAATTTTGACATATATTGGAATAAATGACTGTCTTCAGATTTAAAGATTACGGGCTCATTGATATTTTCAATTTATACATGTAATCTACTAATACAGGTTATATTTTCTAATATTCGCGCATATAATTAGTACGGGTCCCATACAATTTTAACGCTTTTATTTTGCATATATTGATTCAATTCCATATTTTTTTTTATATTTGCTTACATAAGGGGTCCAAGATGTTTTATTCTTCAGATATGTCCATGAAGATAATTTTATATAGCGAGAACAGAGATTCTTAAACTTCTTTTTAGGAGCATTATATTAAATATTTTAACAGAATATTTTGATTAAACATGTCATTTAGTATACTATAAGAATTTGGGCATGATTATGAATTTCAAGTTTCTTTATATTATATACTCCGTACGAAGAACGGGTATGCTGCTAGTCTATATAAATAAAATTGAAAATCTGTCTGTCTGTCTGTTTGTCCCATCATCACGGGAGAACGGCTGAGCCGAATTTGATGAAATTTCGTGGGTAGCCTAGAAATAGTCCCACTTAAAATTTAGTCCGTGTTTTGAGTTTCTACGACCAGTGGTTCTCGAGATATTAGTAAAAAACGAAATTTTCGTTTGTCTCATCATCACGGGAAAACGGCTGAACCGAATTTAATGAAATTTTGTGGATAGCCTTGAAATAGCCCCCCATAAATTTTGTCCAAGTTTCGAGTTTCTAAGACCAGGGGTTGTCGAGGTATTAATGAAAAACGGAACTTTTTCTTAGGAGATCTGCTCTCCAACTCCGTGGTTTATCCAATCGGAAAGGATGAAAATCGTTTGTTTTAAACGCCAAAATGAAATAAAACTTTATTTCCGAGTTTGGTGCAGGATTTTTGCAATAATTAGTCACTATAGGAGAACATAAATTGTTTGAAACATGAATTTAAATGGAAAAATCTACCTCCATGGTTCATCTCTCACAAGTTTTTACTCAACGATGTAAAAGTATAAAGAAACCAAAATGGCTATTTAATTTCGCATTTTATGAGGAAGATTCTATCTTATATCATGTTGCTCGGCAACGGAATGAAATTAAATGTGTTGTTAATATAAATTATTATTTTCTTTATTTGTATAATAAATAAATGGCTGTAAAAATATATTTTGTAAATGAACGGTTCGAATGTTTTTTTAATTATATATATTGCGGACGGGTGTATGTATCTTCTATATAATACAATTTTACTGTTTTTATTTAGAATATACAAACGGGATCAGGATATTTTATTCTTCAGATCTGCAAATTCAGAGCTACGAATTTAGAGGAATATCTCTAAATAACTTGGTAACTTTTCTTAAACTTTACCAAATTAGTGGAAATGTCTCCAAATTGATAAAAATGACCCAAATCATTCAGAGCTACGAATTTAGAGGAATATTTCTAAATAACTTGGTAACTTTTCTTAAACTTTACCAAATTAGTGGAAATGTCTCCAAATTGATAAAAATGACCCAAATCAATGAAATGAAATTTGTTTTTTAGAATAAAGTACAGAAATGATGTTTCCGTAGCATTTGTCGGTCAGTCCATCCATCCTACTTAGTAACACATTTAAGGAATTTTTTTAATATCATCAAATTGGTAAAAATATTTCTAGAACAATAAAAATATCATGAAATTGATAAAATCGCGCTTAATAAATGAAATTAATTATGTTTTGTTAGGGGATAGTATTGTGATGATGTTTCGTCAATTTGTCGCATAATGGGATTATCAGTTCTACAGTCCCACTTGGCGATAAATTTGGCGATTTTTTAAGTTATAGCTAAATTGACGAAAATGTCGCCAAACCTTTCATGGAGATTGCATTATTCAGATGATATGATTTTCATCAATTTATTTAAAGCAATTGATATCATGTCGCTTAGCAACGGATCCAATATGTTATGCGGCTTATGATTTTTATTAAATCTTTTCCGATTTGAATAGTAAAAATATGTATATAAAATAAATTTCATTGACATTGAATTTTTGACTGGATAATATCAATTACGATCTTCAGGTTTAAACATCATTATTATTGGTATTTTCGGGGACTGTTGATTCAGGGATTACTGATATTTTCAAATTATTATGGAATTATTTTATTATGACGAAAATTGTTGAAACTCATATATAGTACGTTCTACGAGTAATCTTCTACAAATGCAGGGGTATATCTTCCAATCTACGAGAATATAAGTAGTACAGGTATATTGGCATATATTCGAATCAATTACGACCTTCTGGTATTAAGATTACGGGGGTTTTTGATACTTTCAATTTTTTATGTCATCTCTTTTATTTTGGCAAATATTTTTGAGACACATATTGCAATACGGGTAAACTTCTACTAACACACTGGCATATTTTCTAATCTGCGACAATATAAGTAGTACGGGATTGCATATTTTGATTCAATTCCTTTTTTTTTTGTAAATTTGCTTACAAAAGGGGCCAGGATGTTTTATTCTTCAGATCTGCCCGTGAAGATAATTTTGCATAGTGAGAACAGATATTCTTGAACTTCTCTTTATGAGCAATAAATTTATAATTTTAACAGAATTTGCACATGATTGCGAATTATAAATTTCTTTATATTATATACTCCGTACGAAGAACGGGTATGCTGCTAGTCTATATATATAATATTGAAAATATGTCTGTCTGTCTGTCTGTTTGTCCCATCGTCACGAGAGAACGGCTGAACCGAATTTGATTAAATTTGGAGGGTAGCCTGGAAATAGCCCCACTTAAAATTTAGTCTATGTTTGGAGTTTTTACAACCAGTGGTTCTCGAGATATTAGTGAAAAACTAAACTGTCCTTTGTCTCATCATCACGAGAGAACGGTTGAACCGAATTTGATGAAATTTTGTGGATAGCCCTGAAATAGCCCCCCATAAATTTTGTCTAAGTTTCGAGTTTCTAAGACCAAGGGTTATCGATATATTAATGAAAAACGGAGCTTTTTCTTAGGAGTTCTACTCTCTAACTCCGTGGTTTATCCAAACGAAAAGGAAGAAAATCGTTTGTTTAAAACGTCAAAGAGAAATAAAACTTTATTTCTGAGTTTGGTGGAGATTTTTCTAATTAGTCACTATCTGAAAGGATGAATTGTTTGAAACATGAATTTAAATGGAAAAATCTACCTCCATGGCTTATATTTTTCACAAGCTTTCGATGAAAAGTATAAAGAAATCAAAATGGTTATTTAATTTCGCATTTTATGAGGAAGATTCTATCTTATATCATGTTGCTCGGCAACGCAATAAAATTAAATGTGTTTGTTAATTATTATGTTTTTTTCGAGTTGAATAATAAATAAATGGATATAAAAATATATTTTAGAAAAAAATGGTTTGATTTTTTTTTAATTATATTAATTGCGAACTGCGTGCATCACTTTCATTTATTTTGGCAAAGAGGTTTCAAGCTTATATATTGTGTTTAGCTAATAAACTCATATATTCTGTCTACCCAATAAATTCATTTATCCGATTGCTGAAACAGAAAAAAGTAGAACGGGTATATCTTCTAATAATATTTTAGTGTTTTCATTTATTATATACAAACTGGAACAAGATATTTTATTCAGATCTGCAAATTTAGAGCTACGAATTTGGTTGGATATCGCTAACTTGGCAAATTTCTGAAACGTTGCCAAATTGATTGAAATGTCTCCAAATTGATAAAAACGATGTAAATCAATGAAATTTGTTTGAATTGTTTTGCTAGAAGAAAGTACTGAACTGGTGTTTCGTTAGCATTTGTCTATCAGTCCAACCGTCTTACTTAGTAACACATTTTGCGAATTTTAAAATATCACCAAATTGATAAAAATGTTTGTAAATCCATAAAAATATCTTGAAATTGATAAAATTTCGGTAAATAAATGAAATTGTGTTTTTTAGGGGGGTAATATTTTGATGATGGTTCGTCAATTTATCGCCAAGTGGGACTGTCCCACTTGGCGATAAATTAGGCGATTTTTTTAAAATGCCGCCAAACCTTCATTAGAGATCGCATTATTCAGACGATATTTTGACCACCAATTTATATGAAGCAAATCATAACATGTCGCTTAGCAACGGATTTAAATCCAGTGTGTTTATGAGGAAGAATACTTTTATTAAATATTTTCTGATTTTAATAATGAAGATATGTATATAAAATAAATTTTATTGCCATCATATTTTTGACTGGATATCAATTACGATCTTCAGATTTAAACATTAATATTATTGATGTTTTCGGGGATTATTGATTCAGAGATTATTGATATTTTCAATTTCTTATGCCATTGTTTTATTGCGGCAAAAATTGTTGAAACTCATATATTGTACGTTGTACGAGTAATCTTTTAAAAATTCACGACTATATCTTCTAATCTATGAGAATATAAATAGTACAGGTATATTGGCAAATATTTTGGCATATATTGGAATCAAGTACGGCCTTCTGGTATGAAGATTACGGGGATTATTGATATTTTTAAATTAATAATTAATCTGTTTTATTTTGGCAAATATTTTTAAGACTCATATTATAATACGGGTAATCTTTTACTAACATTAGGACATATCTTCTAATCTACGACACGGGTATATGTTCCAATATAATTTTAGCACTTTCATTTCGGCACATATTGGAATCAATTACTGCCTTCTGGTTTAAAGATTACGAATTTATTGATATTTTCAATGTATACATGTAATATACTAATACAGGTTATATCTTCTAATTTTCGCGTATATAAGTAGTACGGGTCCCATACCGTTTTAACCCTCTTATTTTGCATATATTGATTCAATTCCATATTTTTTGTAAATTTGCTTGCAAAAGAAGCCAGGATGTTTTATTCTTCAGATCTCCCCGAGAAAATAATTTTGAATAACGAGAACAGACATTCTTAACTTTATTTTAGGAGCTTTATGTTAAATATTTTAGCAGAATGTATTGATTAAAAATGCCATTTAGAATACTATAGGAATTTGCACATTATTGTGAATTTCAAGCTTCTTTATATTATGTACTCCGTAGGAAGAACGGGTATGCTTGCTAGTTTATATGAATAAAATAGAAAATCTGCCTGTCTGTCTGTCTGTCTGTTTGTCCCGTCATCACGAGAGACAGGCTGAACCGAATTTGATGAAATTTTGTGGGTGGCCTGAAAATAGACCCACTTAAAATTTAGTCTATGTTTAGGGTTTCTATGATCAGTGGTTCTCGAGATATTAGTAAAAAACTGCATTTTCGTTTGTCTCATCATCACGGGAGAACAGCTGAACCGAATTTAATGAAATTTTGTGAATTGCCCTAAAATAGCCTCCCATAAATTTAGCCCAAGTTTTGAGTATCTAAGACTAGGGGTTGTTGAGATATTAATGAAAAACGAAACTTTTTCCTTGGAGTTCTACTCTCTAACTCCGTGGTTTATCCAAACGAAAAGCTTGAACGTCGTTTGAAAGTGAATTAAAACGTTATCTCTGCGTTTGATGGGAGATTTTTTGTGCTAATTAGTCACTTTCTGAAAACATGAATTGTTTGAAACATGATTTGAAACGGAAATCTATCTCCATGGTTTATTTTCACAAGCTTTTACTGAACAATGAAAATATAAAGAAATCAAAATGGCTATTTAATTTTGCAGTTTATGTGGAAGATTCTATCTTAGATCATGTTCAGAAACGCAATTAAATTAAATCTGTCTGTTAATTTTAATTATTTTTTTTTCGATTTGAATAATAAATAAATGGATATAAAATATATTTTAGAAAAGAACGATTTGATTTTTCTTATAGCATTTTTAACTGGATAATATCAACTACGGTCTTCAGGTTTAAACGTTATTATTATTGATGTTTTCGGGAATTATTGATTCAGGGATTATTGATATTTTCATGTTATTATGCAATTGTTTTATTATGACAAAAATTGTTTAAACTCATATATTGTACGTTGCACGAGAAATCTTCTACAAATACACTGGTATATCTTCTAATCTACTAGAATATAAATAGTGCAGGTATATTGGCATATGTTTTGATATATATTGGCATATGTTTTGATATATATTGGCATATATTGGAATCAATTACGACCTTCTGGTATAAAAAGTACGGGGATTCTTGATATTTTCAATTTATTACGTCATCTCTTTTATTTTGGCAAAGATTTTTGAGACTCATATTGTAATACGGGTAATCTTCTACTAACACACTGACATATTTTCTAATCTGCGACAATATAAGTAGTACGGGGATGCATATATTAATTCAATTCTTTTTTTTTGTTTGTAAATTTGCTTACAAAAGGGGCCAGGATGCTTTATTCTTCAGCTCTGCCCCTGAAGATAATTTTGCATAGTGAGAACAGATATTCTTAAACTTCTCTTTAGGAGAAATAAATTTAATATTTTAACAGAATTTGCACATGATTGCGAGTTTCTGTATATTATATACTCCGTACGAAGAACGGGTATGCTGCTAGCAATTAATATAAATTTCTCTTTAATATGCCTTTTTTTATCCTCGATGAATTAAAGATTCATATACAGAATTGTTATGACATTTTTAAACCAAACTAGAAATTTACATCTTTTGGAGGAAAATGAAATTCTAAGTCTTCAACATCGAATATATATAAATATCCTTAAATAAATAAAATGTCGACAATTGCAAGAGCTGAAAGTTGATTAAAAACAACTTTCTTAATTCTGAATTAAACTTAGATCCACTTATTAATTGTATGAAAATATTGAGTAAAATACTTGCATGTTAATCGTATAAAGTTGTTACGTACAAAATATGCATATTTTTTAACACTTTACAACAAAGTTAAAATTGTTTATGACTTTGTTCATTCTGTCTGTCTGTCTGTCTGTCTGTCTGTCCGTTAGCACGATAACTGCCGTAAAAATGACTTAATCAAAATGAAATTTTAGTATGTTGTTCAGACGGTCTGTAGAACCCATGGGAATATAAATGAATAATATAACCCAATTAGTTTCGGATTGAACCCGGGTCGAAAAAATGAAATACATTGAGCCCTATGGGACCTAATTCTTCAAACATTTTTTAAGCGGATTTAAAATTCACAAATTGCTTCGAAAATTTTAGGTAATATTCAAATTGTTCCATAAAATATATAAAAAAAAATTCAGCGAAATATATTCAGTAGTTTTTTAAATAAAAATTAAAATAATAATTACACCTCTTATATGAAACGATCTTATATGAAACCATGATATGAAGCGATAACATGACCCACTTCAAAATGATATATGGCATCCATCTTGTTTCAAAATCGTGATTTTTTTAAGTTATTTTTAATTCATATTGAGTGTTGTATCCGTCCTAAAGCTACTTTATTTTTGCTTAAATTCCGTGCATGTACATACTGAAACAACGCAATGACAATATATTTGAGTTTAAATGCTCATCTAAATTTGATTATTTCTACAACTAAACCTATTTTTCACCTATGTAAAATGTAAACAGCAAAATATATAGAATGAGTTGTAATAGAATTCCTGTATTTTTTTAACACAAAATAATTTAGTCCATGGTGTCTGCATGGCTGATATGAGTGAAATATTAATTGATTTTATAAAGAGAAGGACGATTTTTTTCGATGAAGTTTCAAGCATAGAGTTTAATTTTTTGTAGCTCCATGGTCTTAAACAAAATGTTTAAATAAAATAAATTATTATAGTATTGTGATGAATGAAATGAATGGGAGAAAGTTATGAATGAAATCCTGTTTTTATAGAGAGATCCAGGCGTGTTATTTTTTCTATGACATCATTTGAATTAATTTCAGTTGTTTTCGATGAAGTTTTCAAATATAATAAATTATCGTAGTATTATGATAATTCTAAATCTATTACTGAGCAATGTATAACATTTTAGAGATGTTTAAACCAGGCAATTTATATTTCAATGCCGTCATTTGAATGAAGTTCATTTTTTTCGATGAAGGTTTAAGTTTTCAAATATAATAAATTAATGCAGTATTGTGATAATTTTCAAAATATTACTGAGGAATGTATTGTATTTTAGACTTGTTTAAATAAATCTGCATTGAAGTTGGGAAGTGTTTCATAATCAATGCTTTAAGCATGATTGATCTTTCTTGTTTATATTTTGAGGATAATTAAAAATTACATGTCAGTTTTACTCAATAAATTTTGTTAGAAGGTTGTGTTTAAACCAATGAGACACGATTATTTATACCATTTTATAATTCACGACTGTACTTTAACTTTTAAAATTTTACATTGATATGTTCACGCATCTTATGAATAACATGAAATGGAAAATTACATCGTAACTTACTGACATCGACAGGTACTATATTTGTTTAATATATAATCTAGCGATAAAACTGAATTTCAAGTATAGTTAATGATTGGATTTCTGGGATAGAATTGTTTTATTACTGTCTAAAACTATATTCAGTAAGTATTAAATTAAGCAATTTAGCTATGGAATTCTTTGAACATTTAAGTATATATTTATAAGAAAATTGTAAATTAACAGTACTTAAAATGTAATAAATTAAGATATTAACAACGCTTAATACAAACTCATGAGTAAAATATTTGAAATATTAAGTAAACTATATTTTGAATATATATATTATCACTTACCTCATGTAGTTGACAGATTTATTAGTTAAAAAGAAAATTTGGAATCACAAAGTGATTCTGCGCTGAAAATGATTGAAAATGGAATTGTGATAAAGAATGGTTTGATTCCACCACAAAATGCTTACACATTTTTATATTAAATCATTTTTTAACACACATAGAAAAACTTGTAATTTTCTAAAGCACTATTAATGAAACTCGATAAAATGTTCTAGCATTCAAAAGTTTAAAGCCAAAATGCTTCATTTATGGCATTCCGAAGTTCAAATATTTAAGCAAACGATATTTTACAATTCTTGATTATCAAATTAAAACTAGAAAGATGACGTAATGTCCAAGATTATATTTCATTGGTTAAAAAAATATCGTTTGATTTTCATTTAAAAATGACAATTTAGTATTTAGTTAATTTTTCAATGCCTTACTTAATTTTATAAAGCTTTTATTTAAAATATTTTTACGAATCCAAGGATTCGTAGATTTCTTAAATTCGTAGATTCCTTAAATTCGTGGATTGGGAAATCATAACGAAATCGCATTATAAAGACAAATTCTTAAAGAATTCTGTTACTTATAAGAATAGGTAAAGTATTCTATACTACACAACAATAAATCTCCATAAAGTAATATAGTCATGAATGGAATGATCTTAATTATAAAAACATATTATAGTATAAAAAAGTTTATGTGGGCAACACATGATGTTTCCTACAAATTTAAATTCATTTTTTTATTTTTTTATTTCATGATGCATTAAATTGAGTTTAACTGCAGAAAATAACATGGATACCTTTATAATATTATATCAAATTTTCAATTTTAATCCATGTTCATTTCATTTGGTAACTTACTGCACTTTAAAGTCCAACAGTTCTTCCAAATTAAAAAAGAACTGAAATATCTCAAGAACGGTTAATCTTAGAGCCATGGGATATGTCTTAATCGCTGATTCGTTATGCTGGTTAAAATTACATGAAGAACAAGTACTTATTTAATATATTTCAGCAACTTTAGCCATTTATTAATTATTTTCACGATCTTTGCGAGTTATTTCGGCAATTAAGGTCAGTTATGTTATCTGAATCATCCCAAAAATCAGTAGCAGAATAGCCCTAATCAGTACCAGAATAACCCTCAAGGGACGCAAACACTAAATTTTAAGAAACTAGGGTGCTTTACCCCCAGCTAGCTTCTCTCGCGCAACCTCGCCTCCAATTCGCTGCGTCGGCTTCATATCTGTCTTTCCTAAAAATTCTACTTTCAAAAATCTCTTTCCTTCCCTGCCTATTTTCCGCAGGAGGGAAAAGCAGATGTTTTTCTTAGCCCAGGTAATCTAAAACTGAATTCCTGAATCATGGGCTCGCATCGCGAGCATTTCATGCCAAACTGAAGATTAAATCGTTAAACAGTTAATTTCATTATGTTTCCATATTATTTCTCTATACATGTACCAAATTTCATATTTTTGTATGCCATAGTTTTTACTGTATGGGACAGAGAAATAGCTAGACGTGCCTATACGAAAAAAAAAGTTCACTTCAGAAGTGAATAAAAAGTAAAATATCTCAAAAATTACATCGAAATTAAGCAAGAAAGATCAATCACTCATAAAGCATTGATTATGAAACACTTTCCAACTTCAATGTAATTTTATACAAACATCTCTAAAATCCGATAAATTAATTTTTTGGTAATATTTTTAAAATTATCACAATACTACATTAATTTATTATATTTGAAAACTTAAAATTTCATCCAAAAAATAAACTTCATTCAAATAACTGCATTGAAATATAAATTGCCTGGTTCAAACATCTCAAAACTGCGATACATTCCTCGGTAATATTTTTAAAATTATCACAATATTACAAGAATTTATGATATTTGAAAGCTTCATCTAAAACAAATGAACTTTGTTCAAATGACTTCATCGAAATATAAATCGTCTGGCTCTCTCTATAAAAGCAGCATTTCATTTATAAACGTTTTTCCATTCCTTTCATTCATCGCAATACTATATTAATTTATTTTATTTAAAATCTTAAAACCACGGAAGTACAATTAATTTAACTCTATGCTTAAAACTCCATCGAAAAAATCATCTGGTTCTCTGCGTAAAATCAATGTATGTTTCATGCATATCAGATATATTGCAGACTCCATGAAATAAATAATTTTGCGTTAAAGAAATGCAGCAATTCTTATACAACTCAGTCTACATCTTTTGGCATTTACATTCTCCATAAGTGAAAATTAGGCTTCGTTGTACAAATAATAAAAATCTGATGTTCATTTAAACTCAAATACATTGTAAGTGCGTTATTTCAGTATGCAGATGCACAGAATTTAAGCGAATAAAGCGGTTTTAGGATGGATACAACACTAAATATGAATTAAAAAGAACTTTAAAAATCACGATTTTGACGCAAGATGGATGCCATATTTTGTTTTGAAGTGAGTCACGTGATTTCTTCATATAATGGTCACGTGATTTTTCATTTAATGGCCACATAATTTCTTCATATAAAGGGTGTAATTAATATTTTAAATTTTATTTAAAAAACTACTGAATATATTTTGCTGAATTTTTTTTTATATTTTTTATGGGATAAGTTGAATATTTCCTAAAACGTTCGAAGCTTTTGTGAATTTTAAATGCAATTAAAAGTGTTTGAAAAGTTAGGTCCCATAGGGTTCAATGTATTTCATTTTTTCAACCCAGGTTCAATCCAAAACTAATTGGATGATATTATTCATTTATATTCACCTAGGTCTCACAGACCGTCTGAACAGTATGCTAAAATGTCATTTGATAAAGTGATTTTTACGGCAGTAGTCGTGCTAACGGACAGACAGGCAGACAGACAGACAGACAGACAGACAGACAGAGAGAATGAACAAAGTCATAAGCACTTTTCAACTATGTTGTAAAGTGTTAAAAATGGGCTCCATCCTGCAAAATTTCATCTATGTAGGTACCTGCCTGCAAAAATCCGTGGTCTTGCTATTGTTAGTCTATCCAGGACGCGAACTCGCAAATCAAATATTTTGCCTTTTACCTTGACATTAAATATTTCGTAAGCTACAATATATATCAATTATTTCAGCGTCTTTCCCAAAGCTGTTTCCACCAGTGTACCAAATTTCATTTTTTTATATGCTATAGTTTTTGCGGTACGAAGCAAAGAATATCTAGAAACGAGAAATTTGCAAACAGCGGCGGCGGCGTCAGCTACTTTTTTTTTAATACAGAGAGATTTCATTAAATAATTTTCACATAGTTAAAAGCGTCTGCAGTTCCCAAATTTAGAAAAACATAAATATCTACAAAATATCATCTTAGATTAATGGGGTTGGTTTTATAATTTTTATCGTTAAAATTACATATAAAACATGCATTTCATTGATACGTTTGTAGTATTTTAATTTAGATTTTGATAATTTTTTCAAACCATTTAGCCAAAAAAGGGCAGATTCTTTTTTTTTTCGAATCATACCCAGAAGCACGTTATCTACCAAATTTTGTGAAAATTAGTCATTTAGTTTCTCAGATAGAGTAGTGCAAAGAAAGCAAGTTACTTTTTCCGAATCGTACCAAAATTTAATCAGCACCAGGATAACCCACAAGTGACTTATACACCACATTTTGTAACATTTGGCCTATTAGTGTTATAGCTAGAGTGGATAAATTCAATTTTGGGGGGCCATTTAGCAAAAAAAGTTCATTTATCCTGAAATGTACCAAAATCTAATCAGCACCAAAGTAACCCACAAGTGACTTCCCTATAACATTTTATGAAATTTGGTATATTGTTTGAGTTAGAGTGGATAAATGCATTGCACAGACACACACACATACTCTCTCAGACGCAAACGTGACGCTAATACTTTTTTCGTGTTCTAGACGTCCCAAAACGTGTAGATCCGTCGAGTTGCGATATTCTACATGATTCCAATACTTTCCCTATACATTACTATGTCTTGCTGGGAAAGTAATAATATTATGCTATTACTTGAAGAGTATGGAAATTTATAACAATTTTCTTGCACCATAAATATAATTTTTCTCCGTTATGTAATTTTTTATTTACGGATATAGATTCCACAGAAAGCTGAAATTTTAATATTCTTTATTTGAAAGGTGGAACTAATTGTATAAATGCATTCTTATGAATATCTTATCACTGTGTTAAGTTTTCCGAAGCATAATTTCTTCAAACGTACTTGGCTACTAATGGTTAAATTACACTACTATAATTACTGTAGCAATATTCACTTTTGAGCAGTGCCGCTGACAGAATTTTTCGGGCCATAATGCAGTAAATTTGCAGACCCTCTGCTGTGGCCTATTTTATAAATTATTGGCCTTTCTCAAAACCTGTTTATGTGTCCGGGTTCTCAAGCCTCGAAGACCTCTATGAAATGTATTGAAATATGGAAAAAAATCTGATGTGGGCAGCACATGCTTTTTCCTGCAGACTTAAATTCATTTTATCTTTATTAATTTAATAATTCATTAAATCATTCAATTCAGTTTTACGGCACAAAATAAAACGTATACTTATTGAAAATTACACTGAATTTGCACTTTTAAATCAATTTTTGTTTACATTTGGTAACTGAAATCACTTCCATTTATTTTGGCAGAGAGTTTTCAAATTTATATATTATGTTTAGCCAATAAACTCATATATTATGTTTAGCCAATAAACTCATTTAGCAGATTGTACAGAATAAGAATTGAACGGATATACCTTCTAATACAATTTTAGTGTTTTCCCTTAGTATATGCAAACGGAATCAGGATGTTTTATTCTTTAGATCTGCAAATTCAGATCAACGAATTTGGCGGGATATCGCTAAGTTGGTAAATTTTCTAAAACGTTGCCAAATTGGCAGATTTGTCGCAAAATGATAAAAACGAAGCTAAATCAATGAAATTAATTTTGTTTTGTTTGAAAAGAATACAGGAGTGATATTTCGGTAGCATTTGTCTGTCAGTCCAACCTTCCAACTTATTAACACAATTAGCGAATTTTTTAAATGGCGCCAAACTGATAAAAATGTTTGTAAATCCATAAAAATACATTGAAATGTATAAAATTGCGCTGAACAAACAAAATTAATTGCGTTTTGTCAGGGGATATTATAATGTATTCCAATATATGCCAAAATGAAAGCGCTGAAATTATATAGGGATATATATATATATATATATATATATATATATACCCGTACTACTTATATTGCCGCAGATTAGAAAATATGCTAGTCTGTAAGTAGCAGATTACACGTATTGCAATATGAGTCTCAAAAATCTTTGCAAAATAAAACAGCTGACGTAATAAATTGAAAATATCAATAATCCCCGTAATCTTTATACCAGAAGGTCGTAATTGATTCCAATATATGTCAATATATATCAAAATATATACCATCATACCTGTACTACTTATAATCTCGTAGATTAGAAGATATACATGTGCATTTATAAAAGTGTACTCGTGCAACATATATATACTATATATGAGTTTCAACACTTTTTGTCATAATAAAACAGTGGCATATTAACTGGCAACAGTCCCCGAACAATGGCAACAGTCCCCGAAAAAATGAATAATATTAATATTCAAGTCTTAATAACATAATTGAAATTATCCAGTTAAAAATGCAATGTCAACGAAATTTATTTTATATGCATATCTTTATCATTCAAATCGAAAAAGATTTAATAAAAATCGTATGCCGCATAAATACATTAGATTTACATCCGTTGCTAAACGACATGATATCATTTGCTTCAAATGATTTGATGGAAATCATATCGTCTGAATAATTCTATCTCCATGGAAGGTTTGGCGACATTTTCGTCAATTTAGCGACAATTTAAAAAATCTCCAAATGTATCGCAAAGTGGGACTGTAGAACTGACAGTCCCATTTGGCAACAAATTGACGAAACATCCTCACAATACTATTCCCTAACAAAATATAATTAATTTCATTTATTAACCGCAATTTTATCAATTTCATGATATTTTTATTGATTTTCAAATGTATTACCAAGTAGAATATATGGACTAACTGACAGACAAATGCTACCAAAACTTCGTTTCAGTACTCTCTTCCTTCTAAAAAAACAAATTTAATTTCATTGATTTAGCGTCGTTTCTATCAATTTGGCGACATTTCCATCAATTTGGCGACATTTCCATCAATTTGGCAACGTTTAAATAAGTTGCCAAGTTAGCGATATTCCGCGAAATTCGTAGCTCTGAATTTGCAGATCTGAAGAATAAAACATCCTGATTCTACTCTTTTCTGTTTCAACAATCAGCTAAATGAATTTTTTGGGTAAACACAATATATGAGTTTATCAAATAAACACAATATCTAAGCCTGAAAACTCTTTGCCAAAATAAATGAAAATGATGCATGCAGTCCGCAATTAATATAATTAAAAAAAAATCAAACCGTTAATTTATAAAATATATTTTTACATCCATTTATTTATTATTTAAATAGCAATAGTAATAGTAAATATTAACAAACACATTTAATTTAATTGCGTTGGTGAGCAACATCATATAAGATAGAATCTTCCTCATAAAATGCGAAAAAAATTACCATTTTGATTTCTTTTTACTTTTCATTCTTGAGTTAATGCTTATCAAAAATAAACCACGGAGATATATTTTCCATTTAAATTCATGTTTCAAACAATGAATACTTTCAGATATTGACTAATTACAGCAAAAATCCTCCACCAAACTCAGAAATAAATTTCTAATTCGCTTTGACGTGTTAAACAAACGGTTTTCATCCTTTCCGTTTGGATAAACAACGGAGTTTGAGAGTAGAACTCGTAGGACAAAGTTCCGTTTTTCGTTAATATCTCGACAACTCCTGCTCTTAGAAAGCCAAATTTATGGGGTGCTATTTAAAGGCTACCCACAAAATTTCATTAAATTCGGTGTAGCCGTTCTCTTGTGATGATGAGACAAACGAAAGTTTCGTTTTTTACCGATATCTCGAGAACCACTAGTCATCGAAACTCAATATATAGACTAAATTTTAAATGGGGCTATTTCCAGGCTACCCACAACATTTCATCAGATTTGGTTCAGCCGTTCTCCCGTGATGATGGAACAAACAGACAGACAGATATATTTTCAATTTTATTTATTTAGACTAGCAGCATACCCGTTCTTCGTACGGAGTATATAATATAAAGAAACTTAAAATTTACAGTCATGTGCAAATTCCTATAGTATACTAAATGATATTTTTAATCAAAATATTCTGTTAAAATATTTCATACAATGCTCCCAAAAGGAATTTTAAGAATCTCTGTTCTCGCTATGCAAAATTATCTACACGGGCAGATCTGAAGAACAAAACATCCTGCCCCCTTTTGTAAGAAAATTTACAAAAAAAAATTGAAACAATATATGCAAAATGAAACCATTAAAATTTTATGGGACCCATACTCATTATATACGCGAATATTAGAAGATATAACCTGTATTATTACTTTACATGTATAAATTGAAAATATGAATAAACCTGTAATTGATTCCAATGTATGCCAGAATGAAAGGACTAAAATTACATGGGAATATATGTATATATATATATATCCCCGTACTACTTATATTGTCGCAGATTAGAAAATATGCCAGTGTGTTAGTATAAGATTATCTATATTAAAATATGAGTCTCAAAAATCTTTGTCAAAATAAAAGAGATGACGTAATAAATTGAAAATATCAATAATCCCAGTAATCTTTATACCCGAAGGTCGTAATTGATTCCAATATATGCCAATATATATCAAAACATATGCCAATATACTTATATTCTCATAGATTAGGAGATATACCCGTGCATTTGTAGGAGATTAGTCGTACAACGTACAATATATGAGTTTAAGCAATTGACTTATTAAAACAATGGCATAATAACTTGAAAATATCAATAATTCCTGAATCAATAATCCCCGAAAATATCAATAATAATAATTGTTAAACCTGAAGACCGTAATTGATATTATCCAGTCAAAAATGCAATGTCTATGAATTTTATTTTATATACATATCTTTATTATTCAAATCGGAAAAGATTTAATAAAAATCGTATGCCGCATAACACATTGGATTTACATCCGTTGCTAAACAACGCGATATCATTTTCTTCAAATAAATTGATGGAAATCATATCGTCTGAATGATGCAATCTCCATGGAAAGTTTGGCGACTTTTTCGTCAATTTAGAGATAATTTAAAAAATCGCCAAATTCATCATCAAGTGGGACTGTTGAGTTGATAGTTCCATTTTGCGACAAATTGATAAAACATCATCATATTACTATCGACTAACAAAACACAATTAGTTTAATTTATTAAGCGAATTTTATCAATTTCATGATACTTTTATGGATTTACAGACATTTTTATCAATTTGATGACGTTTTAAAAATTCGCTGAATGTGTTAGTAGGATGTAAAAGTAGGCTAGATGGACTGACCGATAAATGCTACCGAAACATCATTTCAGTACTGTCTTCTAAAAAAAAAAAATAAAATGTCATGGATTTGCGTCGTTTTTATCAATTTGGCGACATTTCCGTCGATTTGGTATAGTTAAAGAAAAGTTGCCAAATTAGTGATATTTCGCCATATTCGTAGCTCTGAATTTGCAGATTTGAAGAATAAAACATCCTGATCCCGTTTGTATATACTAAATGAAAACACTAAAATTGTATTAGAAGATGTACCCGTTCTTAGAAGATGTACTCTTTTTCTGTTTGAACATTCGGTTAATGAATTTTTTGGGTAAACACGATATATGAGTTTTATTAGCTAAGCACAATATAAAATTTTAAAAACTTTTTTCCAAAATTAATGATTTCTTTATACTTTTGTTCAGTAAAAGCTTGTGATAAATAAACCATGGGGAGAGATTTACCATTTAAATCATGTTTCAAGAAATTCATGCTTTCAGAAACTGACTAATTAGCTCAAAAAATCTCCCATCAAACTCAGAGATAAAGTTTTAATCCAGTTTCAAACGATTCTCAAACTTTTAGATTGGATAAACCACGGAGTCAGAGAGTGGATCTGCTAGGAAAAGTTTCGTTTTTCATTAATATCTCGACAACCCCTGGTCTTAGAAACTCGACACTTGGACAATATTTATAGGGGAGGGGGGGGGGGCTATTTCAAGGCTTTTCACAAAATTTCGTATAATTCGGTTCAGCTGTTCTTTCGTAATGATGAGAAAAACGAAAGTTTCGTTTTTTACAAATATCTCGAGAACCACTGGTCGTAGAAACTCCAAACATAAACTAAATTTTAAAAGGAGCTATTTCCAGGCTACCCACAAAATTTCATCAAATTCGATTCAGCCATTCTCCCGTGATGGTAGGACAAACAGGCAGACCGACAGATTTTTAATTTAATTCATATAGATACACTAGCAGCATACCCTTTCTTCGTACGGAGTATATAATATAAAGATACCAATAATTCGCAATCATGTGCAAATTCTGTTAAAATATTAAATTTATTGCTCCTAAAGAGAAATTTAAAAATATCTGTTCTCACTATGCAATCTTCACGTGCAGATCTGAAGAATAAAACATCGTGACCCCTTTTGTAAGTAAATTTACAAAAAAAAAAGAATTGAATCAATATATGCAACCTCGTACTACTTATATTGTCGCAGATTAGAAAATATGCCAGTGTGTTAGTAGAAGATTACCCGTATTACAATATGAGTCTCAAAAATCTTTGCCAAAATAAAAGAGATGGTGTAATAAATTGAAAATATCAATAATTCTCGTACTCTTTATACCAGAAGGTCGTAATTGATTCCAATATATGCCAATATATATCAAAACATATGCTGATATACCTGTACAACTTATATGCTCGTAGTTTAGACGACATACCCTTGTATTTGTAGAAGATTACTCGTACTACGTACAATATATGAGTTTAAACGATTTTTGTCATAATAAAACAATTGCATAATAACTTGAAAATATCAAGAATCCCTGAATTAATAATCCCCGAAAATATCAATAATAATAACGTTTAAGCCTGAAGACCGTAATTGATATAATGCAGTCAAAAATGCTATAAGAATAATCAAATCGTTCTTTTTTAAAATATATTTTTGTACCCATTTATGTATTATTCAAATCGAAAAAATAATTACTAAAATGAACAGACAGATTTAATTTAATTGCGTTTCTGAGCAACATGATATAAGGTAGAATCTTCCTCATAAACTGCGAAATTATATAAGCATTTTGATTTCTTTATACTTTTCATTGTTCAGTAAAAGCTTGTGAAAAATAAACTATGGAGATAGATTTCTCATTTAAATCATGTTTCAAGCATTTCATGTTTTCAGACAGTGACTATTAACGCAAAAAATCTCCCATCGAATTCAGAGATACAGTTTTAATTCACTTTCAAACGATTTTCAAGCTTTTTGTTCGGATAAACCACGGAGTTAGAGAGTAGAACTCCTTGGAAAAAGTTTCGATTTTCATTAATATCTCGATAATCCCTGGTCTTAGATACTCGAAACTTGGGCTAAATTTATTGGGGACTATTTCAAGGCTATCCACAACATTTCATCAAATTCTGTTCCGTTCTTCCGTGATGATGAGACAAACGAAAATCTCGCTTTTTACTAATATCTCGAGAACCACTGATCGTAGAAACTCTAAACATGGACTAAATTTTAAGTGGGACTATTTCCAGACTATCCACAAAATTTCATCAAATGCAGTTCAGCCGTTCTCCCGTGATGACGAGACAGACAGACATATTTTTAATTTTATTTATATAGATATCTTTATTATTCAAATCGGAAAATATTTAATAAAAATCGTATGTCGCATAAACACATTGGATTTAAATCCCATGCTAAGCAACATGATACATTTTGCTTCAAATAAATTAGTGGAAAAAATATCATGTGAACAATACTATCTTCATAGAATGTTTGGCGACATTTTCGCCAATTTAGCGGCATTTTAAAAAATCGTCAAATTTTTCGTCAAGTGGGACTGTAGAACTGACAGTCTCATTTGGCGACAATTTGACGAAACAACATCACAATACTATCTCTTGAAGAACACATTTAATTTCATTTATGAAGGGCAATTTTATCAATTTCATGATATTTTAATTGATTTTCAAATGTATTACTAAGTAGAATGGATGGACTAACTGACAGACAAATGCTACCGAAACATCATTTCCTTACTCTCTTCTAAAAAACAAATTTTATTTAATTGATTTGCTTCGTTTTTATCAATTGGGGACATTTCCGTCAATTTGGCGACGTTTAAGAAAAGTTGCCAAGTTAACGATTTCCTTTAAATTCGTAGCTCCGAATTTGCGGATCAGAAGAATAAAACATCCTGATCCAGTTAGTGCATACTAAATGAACACACTAAAATTCTATTAGAAAATATATCCTTTCTACTATTTTCCTCTTTTAATAATCGGTTAAATGAGTTTAATGGCTAAACGCAATATATGAATTTATTAGCTCAACACAATATCTAAGCTTAAAACCACTTTGCCAAAATAAATGAACGTGATGCACGCAATCTGCAATTCATATAATTGAGAAATATCAAACCGTTCATTTATAAGATATATTTTTATATCCATTTATTTATTATTCAATTCGAAAAAATAATAATGAATATTAACAAACACATTTAATCTAATTGCGTTACTGAACAACATGATATAAGATAGTATCTTCCTCATAAAATGCTAATAATTAAATCACCATTTTGATTTCTTAATACTTTTCATTGTTGAGTAATAGCATGTGAAAATAAACCATGGTGATAGATTTTACATTTAAATTCATGTTTCACACATTAATGTTTTCAAACAATTCATGCTTTCCGAAAGTGACTGATTACCGCAAAAATCTCCCACCAAACTCTGAGATAAAGTTTCAATTCTCTTTCACGTTTTAAACAAACGTTTTCTAACCCTTTTGTTGGGATGAACCACGGAGTTAGAGAGTAGAACTCTTAGAAAAAGTTGCGTTTTGCATTAATATCTCGGCAACCCCTATGGTCTTAGAAACACGACGCTTGGACTAAATTTAAGTGGGGCTATTTTAAGGCTATCCACAAAATTTCATTAAATTCGGTTCAGTCATTCTCCCGTGATGATGAGACTAACGAAAGTTGTGTATTTCACTATTATCTCGAGAACCACTGGTCGTAGAAACTCGAAACGTGGACTAATTTTCAATGGGGTTATTTTAAGGCTATCCACAAAATTTCATCAGATTCGGTTCAACCGTTCTCCCGTGATGATGGGACAGACAGACAGACAGATTTTGCATTTTACTTATATAGATAAAATAAGCTGTTTTTGTGTCTGTGTACCTATGTGCGAATCTGTATATCGTCTATAGCGGAAATTGGAAGCGTCTGACAGCGGAGAAATTTGCTACAGAGATAATCAAACTTTCAATACGAAGTCCTTCGACGAGATTATTTTAAAATTCGATTTAGTTTTAAAGTTATGCATTTTAAAAGCCTAAAATATCCATTTTCAGCCATTTCCTCAAATTAGTTTATCCATCGCAGCTGTTCTTGCTATCTAAACGCAGGTGGTCTTCGAACTATTTCTCAGACTTTTGTCCACACGACTTTGATTGCTCTTTTATTTGCTATTTCCTAAATTCCTGAATTTAAAGGGCATATTTTCATCTTTTGGAATATTTAATTATTTTAATATAAGTGTTCTCTGGTAATTTGATTTCAGTCGCATAAAAACTCGCTGAGATAACAATTATTTTGTTGAATTTTACTTCTGGGGTAAAGGCAATATTTATTTTGTTACTATAAGTGCTTTAATTCATTTATGTTTATTTTAAGCAATCAAAATTTAAACATCTAGATCGATTTTTTATCTTCGCGAATTTAAAATATATATTGTATGTTTTTGTGTTGTCTTGCTAATTGTCGAAGAACCGAATATTTGTACGCATGCGTGGAAAATTGCAGCACGCATATTTAGAGCGTATCAAATGAATTTATTTAAGCTGTGTTAAAGGAGCTTATTTAGGGCGTTGTATAATTAGTATGAATGCGCAATGTAACTGATTTGATTTCAAAATAGATAATGAAGATATTGAGAGGTGTTATTTGCATATGTATTATTGACGCATAGAGCGCTTATTTAGGATCGAGGAAACACCCATAATTTGTTCTGGTAAAACCCTAACTTGAAAAATAAATATTCTTGATGAATGCGAATTTTTTTTTAATTTCATATTACTCAGAAAACTGATAAGAAAAAAAAATATTTTCAATATGAAGATAGTTATTGCAAAATATTTATTGCAATTTTCCTTGTAAAAGAAAAAGAAATTTTACTTTCCCTACAATACACGGTAAGGTAAAAGGAAAGGATAGGAATCGTGTCGGAAATCACAACTCGAGTTTTCAACGGATCTACACGTTTCTATCTCTCTAAAAAACAAAATAAAAGTACTTTTAGCGTGACGTCTGTTTGTCTGTCTATGCAATCTATGTTGTTGTTGTTGAGACCCAGACCGTCCGACCAACCAGAAAGGTGTAAGGTAACTATGCAATCTATGTGTCGATGCTAGTTGAAAAGCTAATGGCCGAATTTCACAAAATGTAGTAGGAAAGTCGCTTATATGTTGTACAGGTGTTGACTAAATATTGGTACAATTTGGAGAAAAAGTTTGTGTCTTTTGCTTGGTAAATTGTAGGTCAAAATCTACAATAAAAGACCAACCACATGTGCTCAATATATCAAATAAATGTTTGTTTTACGCGTAATTTTTAATGACGAAAATAATAAGACCAACTTCATAATTCTAAGACTAACCGTTATCGAGATATTTGGGTTTTTTCGCATTTTTGTCATGTGGCCTTTGAAAATAAACCCAGTCGCCAAATAAAAACGAAAATTAAATGATAACTGAAAATTCAGTGGAATTTCAAATTCTAATCCGTGTTATTTTATGCAATTAAACTCAATTTAATGAATTATGAAAAGAAAGAAAATGGAAATGAAATTGAGTCTGTAGGGAAAGCGTGTGATGCGATGTTAGATTTTTCTTTTAAAAGACTCAATTGCCGTCCTTTATATATTTCCTACAACATTTTTTAATCTTCGCAGAATATTTGAAACTACCAGACAACATAAGATAATACTAAAATTAATCATCGTAGATATTTTTAATAAAGTTGTAAGGGTATTTAGGGATAAAATTGCTGTCATAGCTGTAGCTGGTAGCATACTTGGGCGCAATTCGATTACCATAATTCCAAAATTTGAAAAATGCACACTTTTCATTGAAATCAATCTAATGCAATTTTTTTCAACTAAATACAGGATTTCTGGGAAGCCCTTAAATACCCCAATAATTGTGTAAGGAAAGGGCCATGAGTGTGCATGTTTGGTCTATACAGGGTGTTTCAAAACTAATGGAACAAACTGTAAGGGGTGATGAAAACACAATGAAACAAACACTTCGCGTCAAAGAATACATGGTCGCAAGTTAAGCTGTTAGGTGCTAGAGGGCGCTTTTCACTTCCCCAGACACGCCGTCTTTCGCAACGCAAAAGTCACATAAAAGCGCGTGGTTTTCGCATGCACCGACATTAGCGACTTGAAAACGTTTATGTGGCATAAACACATAAACCCCACTATGGACTGGGGTACCCTGTGGCGCAGGATGATCTTCTACATGACATAGAACCTCTCCTGACATGTCCTGCCAAGGACGTATCCAGAAATTTCATTTCGGAGGGGGGGGGGATCCAAAGTATAGTGAACTTTCAATCCAAACAAAAAGTTTGAAAAAAAACTAACTAAACTTATTGATACTAGCTCAAAATTAACGAGAAAACACGAGAGCACAGGCAAGGACGTATCCAGAAATTTCATTTCGGGGGGTGGGGGGGGGGGGGTCCGGACCCACCGGACCCCCTCTATGAATACGTAATTGTGTCCGGCGTTCTGATACTTCTTCTACGGCCTATATCATGCATAGCGGCAATTAGGGTTCCCGTTTCGACAAGCTGCCAATTGAAGCGATAAAACATTTTGTGATCCTGCACACGCCTGTTCGGGAAGCGCTGCTGTAAATCCTGTTTTTAGGCTTCCATTCCATTACCATTGACTAGACCATAGGTTCCCAAAGTGGTCCAGGTGGACCCCCAGGGGTCCATAGGAGACCACACGGGGGTCCACGTAGACGTGAAAATAAAACAGGGGTTCACAAGTTATAAATGGGGTCCACGAAAAATTTTCTGGTTTTCATAATAAAGAACAAAAATTTGGCTTGGATTTACCTATCAACGTAGGCAGGTAGCATCATTCACTAGGTAGGTATTCAGAAATATTCGAGACTCAGGTTAAACACAGAATTGAATAGAACAATAGATAATAGTACAAGTGTACACACATTAATAAATAGGACACAAGAAAATGTGCTACTTTTTTTTTCTTCTTAACACCCCCAATTTGGGGTGACATTTTTCAGGAGTTTTGGGAATACAGTAGAAATGTAGCAGCAGGGGGTCTACCGAAAATAGTAAAACTTTGAAAGTGATCCACGAGAAAAAAAAGTTTGGGAGCCTCTGGACTAGACCGTAGAAGAAATGCATTCCTCATTCGTATACTGATCCATTCCAAGTCGCTAATAACGGTGCATGCGAAAACTGCCGCTGTTATATGTGTCTTTGCGGTACGAAAGACGGTGTATCTGGGGAAATGGAAACCGCCCTCTAGCGCCTGACCGCTTAACTGGCAACCATGTATTCTTTGAAGAAAAGTCTTTGTTTCGATGTGTTCTATCACCCCTTAATGTGTGGGCGCGGTAGCCCATTGGTTAGCGCGTTGGAGTTGCACTCGGTAGGCCCGGGTTCGATTCCAGCCACTGCCAAAACTGCCGCCGTGTTCATGCGGAGTACGATCACGTTAAACATGTGGGTCCGAAAGTCCTTCCGAGAAGTTGGTGTTAGGGGAAGGAGGGTACGGTCCCTGTGGATGCCTCCCCCACTGGGTTCCGTTCTAAATTGGGTGGCACTTCCCGACCGTCCAAACAGTTACCTTACACCTTTCTGGTAGGTCGGACGGTCTGGGTTTCAACAACAACCCCTTAATGTGTATTTTATTAGTTTTGAAACACCCTGTATATAGTAAATTGTCTTGCAGTACCCCTATCGGAGAAATTACAAGCTAAGATAACGAACTTAACGACAGACGAAGATAGATCAAAGAAACGAATTACAAAGTTGTAGACAATAGTCCAGTAAGTAGGAATTGATATTAAAACTATTACAGAAGGCATGTCTTTGACACAGGGTAAATGCCATCTGTAACAGCTATTGGTAATTATTAGTAGCAATTTACTGTCATATTCAGGAATACTAAAATAAATAGAATCTTCATGCTCAGGAATCAATTATATATTTTGTTCAAAATGCCCTTTGAGTTCGATAAAGAACATTACCGTATAATTTAACAAGCATTGCAAGTGTCGATTTTTACTAATTAGATAATTATCAACATGTTTGTAATTAACAGTTATCATCTATCTTGCTTTGTCACTGAGTGAGTTTATTATACTAATTTACGAAATTTTTCTCTAGGGATGCTGCAACCACTTTTAGTACACAGAGCATGGTGACTTTACATAAATGCTACTTGCATACTTTACCAACCCTCGTTGGCAAACATAAAATAATATCGCCATTTTGGCGCAATTTCTTTTAACTTGTTCTGGAATTACATGGTTGCCAGATTAACATGACGAACTGAAATGCATACAGTAATAAAACACAAATAAATGTAACTACAAGTTTAAATACATAAATTGAATGACAAAATTGACTCAATTCAATAAGACAGTGCGGTCATGGAAGAAGCTCGACATTTTAAAAACCATTTGTTTACTCTTTCTTAATTCTTAATCCAAAGACGTCTGTTTATTTTCAGAAACTTGAATTCAAAATATTCTTTATTTACTCATTACTGCTTTGAATTTCAAAAACATTTATTTTTCGATAATTTGAATTTAGATTGTGCTTACTTTTCAATCATTTAAAATATAAAAACCATTGTTTATCTTTAATTGCTTGAATTTCAAAAAATGTTTTGTTATCAAAGGAAATATTAAATGTTCTCTACAGAATTAAGAAAAAAGTGACGGAAATGTTGATAAAACCCTAAACTCCAAATAAAGTGCTTATGATGAATTATCCTTTATCAATTCTATTACTCGGAATACTGATTGAAAAAAAATACAAGCTTTGTGTGATGGCATCGTCAATAGTTTCCTCCGCGAAAAAATATTACAAATTTTTTTGTCAGGGATTAAGTGATTTTGTTCCTAAAACTTCAGTTGTGGTTTATTATATAACAGTTCGTGGAATTTCGAGAAAAATTTAAAGCCGTCATATAACACAAGATAAGATTTTAATTGATGATCTTACATTTCTATATAATATGCACTGAGCAGACAGACGTTGTAAACAGTGAGTAAGAGCATCAAAATGATCAATCCCTTACACTACTTATAGATAACAGTTTTTATTATAATTTTATGAATATTTTAGTTTCATGAGATTCGTATCAGCATCAAGACAAATGTAAAAATCTAACATTTCGAAAATTCGAATTTGGGGTGATGGTTTGAAAAGAAAATCCAGAAATTCAAAGCCATTTTGCTTAGTTATCGAGCTCTTGTACACTATATAGAATCTTAGTTTGGACGTCAGTCTATCCTTCTCAGCTTTTAGGTTAACGGAAAAATCTAAATTTCAAAAATCTGTATTAGGTGAGACGATACAAAGAGATTTCGTATAGTCGTTTAAAAAAGAAATTTCAAAAAACTTCAGCACTTTGCCTCAATAAAAAAACTAATTTTTAGCACTTTGAAACATAGTTGAAAAGTGTTTATCACTTTGTTCCTTCTGTCTCTGCCTGTCTATTCATTTGCACGATAACTACCGTAAAAATGACTTTATCAAAATGATATTCTAGTATGTTGTTGAGACGGTGTTTGGGGCATATGGTAATATAAATAAATAATATCACCTAGTTTTGGATTGAATACGGGTTGAAAAAATAAAATATATTGAACCCTATGGGACATAATGTTTCAAACATTTTTTAAGCGAATTTAAAATTCACAAATAGCTTCGAAAGTTTTAGGAAAGATTCAAATTATTCCATAGATTAAATAAAAAAAATTCAGAAAAATATTCTCAGTAGTTTTTAAAATAAAAATTAAAATATTAATTACACCCATAATATATGGAGAGATCACGTGACCCACTTCAAAATAAAGCATGGCATCCATCTTGAGTCAAAATCGTAGTTTTTAAAGTTTTTTTTAAATTTATCTTCTGTGTTGCATTCGTCCCAAAACCGCTTTATTTTTACGTAATTTTGTGCATTTATATACTGTGCCAACGTAACTACAATATATTTTATTTTAAATGATCTACAAACTTTGATTTCAAATTTCTCTTGATCATCAAATTTCTAAAACGAAGCCTAATGTTAATAGATGCAGAATGTAAACAAGTGGTTACAAAGATTAGTTCCATAAGAATTGCTGAATTTTTTCACGCAAAATCCTTTAACTTTGGAGTCTGGAATAAAAGTGTATGAATGAAATATTCATTTCTTTTACATAGAGAACAAGACGATTTATAATTTCGATGACGTCATTTGATGAATTTTCATTTTTAACACTTTACAACACAGTTGAAAAGTGGTTATGAATTTGTTCATTATGTCTGTGTGTCTGTCCGTTAGCACGAAAAATGACTTTATCAAAATGACTGCCGTAAAAATGACTTTATCAAAATGACTGCCGTAAAAATGACTTTATCAAAATGACTGCCGTAAAAACGACTTTATCAAAATGAAATTTTAGTATGTTGTTCAGACGATCTGTGGGAACTATGGGACTATAAATGAATAATATCACCCAATTAGTTTTGGATTGAACCCGGGTTGAAAAAATGAAATACATTGAAACCTATGGGGCATAATTTTTCAAACATTTTTTAAGCGGATTCACAAATTGCTTCGAAAGTTTTAAAAAATATTCAAATTATCCCATAAAATATATAAAGAAAAATTCAGCAAAATATATTCAGTAGTTTTTTAAATAAAAATTAGAATAATAATTACACCTTTTATATGAAGCGATCACGTGAGCATTAAATGAAGAGATCACGTGATCCACTTCAAAATTAAATATGGCATCCATTTTGTATCAAAATCGTGATTTTCGAAAGTTCTTTTTAATTCATCCTAAAACCGCTTTATTTTTGCTTAAATTCTGTGTATCTACATACTGAAACAACGCAATTACAATATATTTGAGTTTAAATGATCAACCAAATTTGATTATTTCTACAACGAAGCCTACTTTTCTCTTATGGAAAATGTAAACAGCAAAATATGTAGAATGAGTTGTATAAGAATTGCTGCATTTCTTTAAAGAAAAATTATTTAGCTTTTGGAGTCTGTAATATAGCTGATATGAATGAAATATTCATTGATTTTACAGAGAGGACGATTTTTTCGATGAAGTTTTAAGCATAGAATTTGATTACTTGTATCTCCATGGTCTCAATTTTTTAAATAAAATAAATTATTATAGTATTGTGATGAGTGAAATGAATCGAAAAATGTTTATGAATGAAATGCTGCTTTTATAGAAAGAGACAGGCGTGTTATATTTCGATGACGTCATTTGAATGAATTTCAGTTGTTTTCGATGAAGTTTTTCTAATATAATAAATTATTGTAGTATTATGATAATTTTAAAAATATTGCCGAGGAATATATCGCATTTTAGAGATGTTTAAACCAGGCAATTTATATTTCAATGCCGCCTTTTGAATGAAGTTCATTTCTTTATAGGAAGTTTTAGTTTTCAAATATAATAAATTAATGTAGTATTGTGATAATTTTTTAAATATTACCGAGGAATGTATCGCTTTTTAGAGATGTTTAAATAAAATTGTCTTGAAGTTGGAAAGTGTTTCATAATCAATGCTTTATGCATGATTGATCTTTCTTGTTTTCGATGAAGTTTCTGAAAGTAAACTAAATTATCGTAGTTCTGTGATAATTTAAAAAATATCACGGCTAAATGTATTGCATTTTGCATTTCGGTTGAAAAGTGTTTCATAATCAGTACTTTATGAATAATTGATCTTTCTTGTTTTATCATTTTGCTGCCAACAATTCAGACTGGAATGAAAGAAATAACTTTATAAACATAACTCAATATAATTTTTTTAGTTGTAAAAAATCGTTTCACGATAATTAATTAATTGTGTCGCATTAAAACGATATTCACTAGCCACAAGTAATAAAACTGCAAGGTTATATCATTTCGTGGGAATCGGATAACTTAAATAATTAATTAAGTTTGTAGCTCTTGAAAATGAAATTCAATACATTTTACTATTTAACATGTTAACAGAATAATGAAAATGTGCTCTATTTTTCCGCTTAAATCTTGAAGGATTTCTGATATTCAGAAAAGTCATCAACAGTCTCGATGGAGAGTGCAGGTGTCATATTTAATGACTAGTAGCTATTTCGAATGGCTAGTAACTAATAAAATGATCACTATTAGCCATTCAAAGTGACTAATGAGTAAAAAAGTTTTAAGGGTATTCAAAAGAATTCTTAACACGGTTATATCTGTTAAATTATTATAAAATTTTAAAGTTAAGCTTATAATATTCAACAATCATCAAGACCTCGATACACCTAAAATATTTGTTATTGAAATAACTATGTATGTAATTTTGTAACAATCCTTAACACAGTGCACATGTATAGCGTATTCCAACTTGAAAAAATATTTAGAATATTTTTTTGTCTACGAATTGGTGGCACTTTGTACCGTGATTTTCCCATTTTTTGTTTCTAATTATGCTTATAATACCTAAGAATAATAACCAGGTCATGGCTGATTATAAAATATCTGAATATTTGTAGAAACATTTAAGTTTTGATAACAAAACTTTCAGATGTAAATGTAATTGATACATCAACTTTTGTAATCAATAATCCAGAAGTTGCTTTAAAATCCTTTAATGCCTGTATACCCTTGAGAAGAAGAAAATGAACTATCTACCAAATGAACAATTTTGCGAAGATTACGTGAGAAAGCGTTTAACGGGAGAAAGTGTTTAGCAGGGTTAGTTGCAAAGAGACAAATATTTTATTTCTGAAGAATGGACAATTTCGTATAGATATATGAAAAAATTCTTAAGATACAGAGGCTGTTTACACATTTTTAGAACAAATATGATTGATAACTAATTTAAATATAATTATATATTTTTTAACATGTCACCAAACATATAAGTGCTCTAAAACTAACATAAGTATTAATGATTATGCCATAATTATTAATATTTTTGCTAGTTTAATTCACGGATTTATAAATTTGGAAAGGTATTTACGAGCAAATTTATGGGACCGGATCTTCATCTTATAAAAAATAATCCACCTGACTGCGGTCTCACAAAGGTTGAGAACCATGCTTTACGGTACATGGGGAAATATTATGCAATTAGCTATTCATGCATTTTCTAAAACGAAGAATAAACTTTCCAAAGTAAAGAATAAACTATTATTTAGTTTATTCTTTAATAAACGTTTTCGCACATTTCCTCAACATATGCTACCAAGATCACTAACAATGAAATGAAGAAATAGTTTGCAAATTAAGTGAATATCGCAGAGAGTTCTTAACACAGCAAATTATTTCCTACAATTGGGTGAATAATTAACTAGAAATAGGGCGAAAAAACAAAGGTCTCTCATCCACGAATGTAAATGTCAAGCAGATAAATTTCATTAATAGGATCGATATCTTTATTGCAACAGAAAAACTAGTTTCATAGAATCTTGAAAGTTGGATTTTGTTTTGCTTTTTTTTACGAGCTTATATCATGGACGCAGAATTTTATGTTAATCTGATTAAAAGTATAGATGTTTTCGAAATGTATTCCATACTTTTTTTGGTTTAATTAATATTTGATATCATAGGAATATACTCTTGAGGTTTTCGAAATATATTCAATCCTTTCTTGTTCCAATTATTATTTTAAATGATAGATATGCTTTAATATTTTAAAGGATGGGGAAAATTATTCTACAAACACTTAACTTTAAGAAATCTAATTCGCTAAATTATGAGATGAGTCTTCCTTCGTAAAATATCAGCTATGGCCAGAACATGACTTTATCTACAGACTCAAAATCATCTTCTCCTTTTACTTTCCGTATATGCATAGTATATAATGTATAATGAAAGTATTGTGACGTGGTTGAAAATTCCAATTTGAATTTTAGACGGGAGAGCACGTTTTAAGCATCCCTGAATACGAATCAAACGTTTTTGAAGTGATGTCTGTCTGCGTGTGTGTGTGTGTGTGTGAAAGTGTATGTGTGTGAAAGTGTATGTGTGTGTGTGTGTGGAGACGATATCTCACGAATGAATGGGGCGATTCGAATGAAATTTGGTACAAAAATTACAATCCATGAATACTGGAAGCCTATTGCTTTTAAACGCAATCGGATGTTCAAAACATCACTAAATTTCCGAGTGAAATTTTGAAAAAAATTATCAAATGATCAGAACCTTTAATAGAGTTACGCAAATAGTCAGTTCTTATGTAATTTTTTCTTAGAAAACGATTGACATAAACTTTAGAGCGCTAACATGAACCATTCTCGAGATATTGCAATTTTTTAAATAAATGTATAAAATAATCATAAAAACTTTTTAAAAATATCAACTATTGTACAATATGTTCACTTTTCATATGTAATATCATGCAATAAATTTGGTGATATTATTCTCGTGGATCTAGTTTGTTCCATTCATAAGAAAAGATACTCTGGGTAAAACTTTTGTGTTTGAAAGCCAATAACCATTTATCTGCTATAAGGATAACTTATTTCTCCATCCATAACGCTGCTTGGCGAGATTTTAGCGAAAAATTTGGCGGAATGTCGCCAACTTGACGACTTTTTAAATGTTGCCAAACTAACGAAAATGTTGCTAAATTGATAAAAATGACGCTAAATCAATGAAAACTACGACTGATTGACGAAAATTCTATTTCTTGGAAAGAATACTATAAGAATAACTTATTTTTCCGTCCGTAACGTTTGTCAAAATGTTAGTGTCGGATTTGTCGAAATATCGCCAACTTGCTGTCTTTTTAAATGTTGCCAAATTGACGAAAATTTCACCCAATTGATAAAAATTCGCTAAATTGTTGAAATCGACGCTAAATCTATGAAATGACGGCTAAACGAGTTCAATATCTTGGAAAAAACATAAGAGTAGACTACAAGAATGACCCATTTCTCCGTCCGTCCATCAGTAACTCTTGGCGAGAAATTTAGTGGGACTGCGCAATTTGGCGATTATTTTAAATGCCGTCGAAGTGATAAAAATGTCACCAAATTGTAAAAATGACCCCAAATGGGAAGTAATGTTTTGCAAATTCTAATTTTCGTCACATGACGGGCATACCTTCTAGTGTATAAGAAATGCTTTTCTCTTTTTGTCTGTAACACTGCTGATGCATTAAGCAAACATATATACGTCGACGTCAAATATTACGTATAAAACAAACATTTAATTGATACATTTAGGGAGCTGTAGTCTTTTATTTTAAATGTTGACGAATTTTGGAGACCATGTTGCAAAATATGACATGTTGGTTTTGGGGGGATAGCACCAAAATCAAATCAGTACCAGGGTAATCCACAAGTGACTTATCTATTAATTTTTTTTTAATTTGGTCAATTTGTTATTCAGCTAGTGTGAATACGTACAATTTTTGCTGACTATTTTGTAAAATATAAGAAGGTTTTATGTTTCAAACTCCAATCAGCACTAGAGTTGTTAAAAACCTTGCTCCCCAAACGGAAATCGAACCTTGGATCTCCGAACTGGCCAGCAGGCGCTTTACCTTTCAGTTACTGGGACGAAATTGCAAGGTCTTATCGTCGAAGTCTCTTCAGGTTAACCCACAATCTACTAAATTTTGTGAAATTCAGTCAATCATTTTTTCAGTTAGAGTGTATAGATATGATTTTTACAGACTTTACGGAACACTTGGGATTGATCGGATACCTTTACCATTCATTAAATGTAATTAGGATTTCCAACCATCTCCTTTTCATATGGACATATCCTGTTTTGCATCCAACATTTCAGCCGTGATCCTAGCCTTATTACAAGAAAACGTTTTATGTTTGAAACCCAATTAAAGACGAGTGTTTTTTAAATTCTGAGAAAACATTAGTGAGCAAACTTGGATTTTGTACTAACAGTTTCCGCCTGAAGGGGCGGTCCCCAAATAAGAATCTTGCTGCCATTGCAGATGTTAAATCCATTTACCAGTTTTGTGTTCATGTGCTAGTCATCATGGAAAATCCGTCATCTGCAATGCTAGCAAGAAAACACACTATGTGCCACAACTTAACGAATATCAATGAAATCGCATACAAATTCAGTAATACCACTCACTCGGCTTAAAATCTCTTGAAGATTGATTCTAGGGTTGATTCGGGGCAATAACTCAAATAAAAGATCATAATCACAAAACACGCCTGTAAGTTACAGCGTTTAGACGCCTCAGCTGAAGTTTTAAGAAATTTGAAGCTGGTTGTATGGAAGGATTGAGTTTCCCGGTCTCTACAGATCAAAATGTGGCTTGTTACAAAATAGGGGACCATAGTGTCGGATAATGAATGTTTGATAAATATCAGTACCGGGCGAATTAAGACATTTTGATCGCCATATTGTGCAATTGATTCATCATCGAGTGCGTTTGATACTTGCGGTGAAATTACTTTTAGAAGTTATTTTCGCAATGATAAATATGTGAAATTAAATATTCTATAACCCATTTCTGTAAGAATAAACAACCCATTTTCTGTGCAATCCTTTTATCTTTTTATGCAATTTGAAACTGTTCTTATTGCATGGTTTTATTTAGGTTGGTCAATTTGGGTCAAATCTTTAAATCAAGTTTTGATTCACTTCTAGCGAATATCTTCTCTTATATATATATATATATATATATATATATATATATATATATATACGATATTTTTTATCTAAGTTCGTTAAAAACAATGGATATTATAAAACAAATATTTGAATATTCTATCAAAATGTGCATTTTAACCAAAATTACTGAATCCGTAAATTTTTTAAATATGTCATTATACCTCAACATACCCAAACGTAATATGCTTAGTTTTCATCCCTCAAACTGATATTTCATACAAAAAATGAGTGAATAAAAATGCACACGTCATGAATTATCTTTACTCAGATTTTAGATGAGCATAAATATTTTCATTTCGTGAATGTTATGCTTGTCAAGGAATCGCCCCGTTCGCTGCGAATGGCTGTAAAAATTCCTGATGATACCACCATTTAATTTCAGAAGCTCATTAGCTTTTCGTGTAAAACAAAATTAAAATATTTGCCCCAAGATTACGCAAAAGCAAACTTAATATGTGATTTATGAAGGAGCCCTAACTTGGTGACAAATGTTGGGTGCAATTCGTTTTTGTCGACACTATTAAGCATTTTTCTATTTTTTATACTTGTTTCGTACAGTCAGATGGCTTTCGAAAGATATAGAAATGATATCACCAGAACCGGAAGGAGCCTACTCCTTCCCGTTTTGGAATTTGATACTGAATCTACATCGGTTATAATCTAACCTCTATCTAAAGCCAATCCTGAGAAATAAATGTTTCAAGGAAATATTTTGTATTGGAAATTAAAAAAAATAATCAAGGAATAGAAATCCTTAGTAAACCACCCAACTTCCACTAGTATTCAATGTTGAATCTATATCAGTCATCATCTGAGATTTGTCTATAGCTAAGCTTAAATAAGTTGCAAGAAAATTTTCTGTACCGGACGCGTAGATCCTTAAGTAGCCTCATTATGTTAAGGCTGAATACATATTAGTCATCATCTAAGTTCTATCTATAGCTCTCCAGCAGATCTTGAGAAATAGGTATTTCAAGGAAATAAAATTTTTGCTAACAATATTATCGTTCTTGTGTTTTGTTACGGATAACAAAAAGTCCGAATTTCTTAAATGAATATCATATTAAAAAAAATCTAACAATTCAGTCTGTACTGCTTTTATTTTTTAGAAGTTCTAAAAGTCTCACTGATTTTGATTTCCTTTAGAACAACGGGTTAGCATACTTCAATAGTGCCAATTAATAGAAAGCATGCTATCGTTAAACCCTGCATTCGTAAAAAAAAAAAAAAGCGAAGCCCTGAGCGGTAGTTTTTTGGTGGATTCTCACCTTACATTCCTCTTCGCCATCGGCAAGTTCGTCAATACTCGGCGTCAGAACTTGTGTGTAGAAATGCAATATTAGATTATGCTTAAAGACGAATATCTGACTATCTGTCGACTGTGATTGTTTAGTCGTCCGATACTTTTCCGTACATAAAATGTTTTCTTCTATACCAAGAAGTCTTGAAAAGTCACGTTATCAAACAATTTTGATTTCCTACAACGAAGTTTCTGTAGCCAGGCTTCTTCACCATTGGAATTGCTGTCAGGTCGCTTTATCTCTAGTGGGCTTTTTACGAGGAACACGGTTGGTTAACGCTTCATAGAGAAGCTCATTCTACGCATGAATTGACAGATGCATCGTGCAGAGTAAATCAATATCGTATCTTTTCTTAAGTGAAGAATTAGCCACTTTAAGAAGTATTTGTCGACTGGATTATGTTTTGATCCATGGGTCAATCCATGGGCCTTGATATATTACTGACTATTTTTTAAAATGGACAGATTTGATACCTTTAAAGAAAGCTTCAGCACAAGCTGTATCGGATGCAGTACTGTATGGATTCATCCTAAAATTTGGAACGCCAGTTTGTGTCAGGAGTGATAATGGACCTCAATTTGTCAGTGCAATATTGGCTGAAATGTGTCGCAAGTTAGAAATAAAATATTTAAAAATTGTAAAAATCGTTCACAAGTATATCAAGCAGAACAAATGAACAGAAATAGTGAAAATGATTGCTTCTTATATGAAAGACTGTCACAGAGACTAGGTTTTGTATTTAGAGCACTTTGAATACTCCTTAAGAACAGCAATAAATGATTAAGTCTGGCTGAGATATTTATGAGTAAAAAAATGATCCCATCATTCGAAAGATTATTATATGTGGATGAACAAACAAAAATTATTCCACACAGCATGTTATCCGGCCGTCCAAACTGTTATCTTACACCTTTCTGGTAGGTCGGACGGTCTGGGTCTCAACATAGAATGTTACAAGGTTGCTTGCAGAAGCGCAAACAAACGTTTGAAAAGCTTAACAGACGCAAGCCAAGTAAGCCATTCAAAGACGGAGAGAATTCAAACTGCTGGTAGGTCAAAAGTGTTGAAACTTAAGCACACATTGTCAAATGCAATAAAAACAGTGATTGTGAAGTTTAGTCCAAAGTCCAAGGGACCCTACGTCGTAAGTGAAATTAGAGAAAATAATATCGTGACCGAGAAGAATGGCATTAAAAGTACGGCCAATATTGACCACGTGCAGCCATATTATGACAGAAAAGACTCAGAAATAATCAAAGAATAGTTACATAACCAAAATGATGAGGCAACAGTGTTGAACAGAAATGTAAACCCTCCACCAGTACAAGACATAGATAATGAATCAAAACAGAATAATCACGCCGAAAATGTCGCTCAGAACAATTCATAAACTGTGTATAAATGTGGTGATCAATCGGATGAACAAATTGATAATCAACAACTCTCAACTTCACGGAAACGTCAATACAGCACATCTGAGTAAGGTGAAAGAAAAAGTGCACGATTCAAAAGTTACGAATTGCGGCCAAAATACAGTCGACATAAAAGACCTTTCCGTAATCGAGAATTACCACCTGATACGAGAAGAAAAGCAGGAGTCACACGGTAACTTAATCAGCATAATCCTAAAAAATTTGACAATCAAGATAGGCAACAAAGCATTATTTCTTATAATCAGAAAAGAAAGATTCCAGAACATACTTAATAGACAACGTAACCCTCTTTTACACAACGATAGCTTTGATAACACGGTGGAATAACGGAAGCAAGCGGACTAACACCCCGTCTTCAAAGAGGAGCAAACAATTCCCGCCGAAAAAGACGTCCCGGTAGCTATAAGCCCAATGGTATACCAAGTCAAAAAGCTTCTCTCACATCACACACCAAACGTCGTTTAATCGCCAGTTCTGGTACACTATTTTTGCAACTCCTGCAAAAGCGGAGAGGAAGACGATTGTTTTTAATCCGCGATATTGTTCATGAAGACCGATTAGATACATTTGTATCCCATTATTTAAATCATGTTTTATGTACATTTTGGTTTTAAAGTAATACTATGAAAATACATGTATTTAAGACCTTTTTGTACTGCACACAGATTGTTTGCAATGAGTGTAAGAAATGTTCCATTCACATATATAATTTATTATTTGAATAAAACGTTTATATGCAAGATTTTGGAGTAAATAAATATATGTGTAGGATCCGTATGTTGTTCAATACTTATATTGTACAACAATCAGTGACGAAAATTGAAGATTATTTGAAAGGAGGGAATATTTGTCATTTTAAAAATGCAAAATTTGTGACATTTTCAGGAAATTTGCTTGACATTTTCGATTTGTGGGAGCAATAAATATTACTTTTCTGACATACCTAGTATAATGCATCGTATTTCAAGGTGGACTTTTCAAAGTTTACGGAACACTTGGGATTCCGCGACGTGATAGTTTCATGTAAATTGTCTTAAATTTAAAAACGTGTAAAATTTTGATGCATAATTTGGACAACAGGGGATATTTCTTATTTTGAGGTTCCACCATCAAATTAAATTTCAAAAGGGTTTCGTGACAAAATTAAATTGAAAAACACTGATATACTGTATAGGGAATGTATTATGACGAGATTGAAAACTCGAATTCTACTTTGTGTTTTCGACGGTAGAGCTTGTTTCAAACATCCCTGAAATCGAATCGAATGTTTTTAAATTGATATCTGTGTGTGCGCATGTATATTAATGTATGTAGTATGTGCATGCATATTAGTGTGTGTATGTGTATTAGTGTGTGTGCATGTATATTAGTGTGTGTGTCCTTGAGTCAGTGGATGCATTATCTAACGAACGGATGGAACGTTTCAAGCAAAAAAGATTTCGATTATTACAATCAGTGAATACTGGAAGTCTATTGATTTTATAAGCAATCGAATATTTGGAAACCAGATCCAAATTTTCGAATGAAATTTTGAAAAAAATCATAAAAAATCAGAACCTTTAATATTGTTACATAAAATATCATTTTTTATTTAATTTTTTATTAGAAAATGAATAACATAAACTTTGGGATAATAGCATGAACCATTCTTGATATATTGTACGTTTTTCAAATAAATTTTAAAAAATACATGAAATTAAAACAGTGCTAACTACCGTAATATGTTTCCTTTCCATATACAATATTATGTGACAACGGTGTTAGCATCATTCTGGTAGGTTTTATTCACGAGACACTGTTTCACAATAATTTTGTATTTTGACATCAAACAATTCGTCAAATGTAATTTATTAGTTTGTCTGTCTGTCTGTAATGCTTGTCGATAAATTAACAAAATATCGTCAACTTGACATTTTATTTAAAATGTTTCCAAATTGGCAAAAATGACAGTAAATAAAAATGATGTATATTCAATGTCTTGGAAATGAATATTCAATTGAATAATTCAAATGAATATTCATTGATGGATATTCAATATCTTGGAAAATAAAGTTTAATTTATTTGATAATTCCTGTCCCTTTGCGGAAATTAATATTCTTGATTTAAGATATGTTGAGTTTCGCGGTTATAATCGTTTCAAATACAATATTTGCACAAAATAAAAGTTAATTCGATTAAGCTGTGAAGGACTCAAAGTCATTGATTGATAAAGTCTTTTTGACACTCCCACCCATTTTATTCACCCTCGAGTGAGAAACGAAAATATTAAGCTCTGTTAGGTTCTGTCCCGTTGTCGATACTATAAGCATGGGTGCCCATAGCACTTTTCTAGACGTTAAACTCAATGATATGCACAATATCGACTACCTTGATTCCCACATTTGGGACCTTGAATATCCAGGGGAGTGGAAGTGCCTCCTTTCCCTCCCCTATGGGCGCTCATTGAAAAAACTCCCTGCTTGTACTAGTAACCTCAGGACAGGACTTAACGGAGTTGAGTTTCGATTTCCCCAGGGGTGGAAAAATGGAGTTTTTCCAGACCCCACAAAAGTTTTCGTGAAGTCCAAAGCTTTACACACTTATAGCCACACCGGCCATCCATCTGAGTGCTCTAAATCCTAGGACGAGTCGGATGGTCTGGGCTTTCGACACTTATAGCCACCCCGACCACTCAAATAGCTGCTGTAAGCCCTCTGGGTCAGTGGAATGGTTTGGGTCTGCAACATTCATAGCCACAGAATACTATATTAGTCTGTGCTTATATCCATCTCTCCCGACCACTCAAACAGCTGCCCCTATACGGCTAGTCAAATGATCTGGGTCTTCAACACTTATAGCCATGGGTGCCCATAGGGGCGTTCAAAGTTACAAATGTAGGTATCAAGCTAGTCAATATTGTACTTCTCATCCATGAGTTTACCCTCTGGAAAATGTTCTATGGGCGCCCATAGGGGAGCGCGAGGGGGGACTTTCGCTCCCGCGAACGTTCAAGGTCAGAAATGTAGGTATTAAGTTAATAGATATTTACCTCCCATCCTTGAGTTAGGCCATCTCAGGAATAAGTTTTATGGGCGCCCTTGAATCCTACTCATTCGAAACAAGGTCGACCTCTCCTGCAGTTACCACACTATATTTTGATCGTACTATATTTTGACACACACACACAACCACACTCTTTCTCTCTCTCTCTCTCTCTCTCTCTCTCTCTCTGTGTCTCCCTCCCTCCCTTTCACCCGTATTCTAATCACGTTAATTACATGATGATCTACCTAATTCTAATTTTTTCAGCGCTCCTTCGCGTATCACGCTGGCGATAAAACGAAGTTTGGCGTCTGATTTGAAAGAAGGCTTTCTGGCTTAGTATACCTTTTGGCCTTCCGCGTCCCGGTAACCACAACTTTCCATTCAACAGATTTCCAACAGAGGAGCAGTTTTTATCAGAAAGGATGGGAACAAGTAAACGGTATTGGTAAAACATTCTTCAGGATCAGTGACTTTTCTACAATATTATTAACGTGCAAAGTAGAGCATATTATCAGAACGTTAATGACTTTCTATTTTATTTTAAGAAAGTACAGTCGGAACGGTTACACAAAAGACGGGATGAATTATTTGTCTGAATTGAAAGAACTAACTCCACCATTTTAGTCCAATAACTTAGCTTACAAAGAAAAAGTAAATAATAAGTATCAGAAAAGTGAACTACTGGAAATGCATTAAATTGTTTAAGTATACAAATTGTATATATTATAGATTATGTATTAACAGAACTAACTAACAAATCTAACATATTTTATCGTAAATTTATAGTGACACAACTCTAAATGAGATTTTTACTGTACTATTAAAATTCTAGAGGTCCTGATCAAACAGTAAAAGATTAGTCTACATTTAAATAGCAGCCTCGCAGATTGCGAAGGGCAGGTGGAACTGGCAACCACGTTCTAAAGATGCGAAGTGCGAAGCTCGAGTTGGATCTTGACTTGTGTGGCTGTATCCGACGGTAGAAATAGTGGAAAATGTATATTCTGATTTATTATTTGTAAATAATGATGATTGATGTGTATTTTATGATTTTTATACGGTTAAGAATAAACTGGTTATTTTTATTAAAGTATGCGCCTACGTGTTCATTCTCAAACTTTTACAAATTGTAAAGTGTTTATGACTTTGTTTATTCTGTTTGTCTGTCTGTATGGTTGCACGATAACTGTCCTAAAAATAACTTTATCGAAATGAAATTTTAGTATGTTGTTGAGACGGTCTGTGGAACATATGGGAATGTAAAAGAATAATATCAACCAATTTTGTTTGTATATTATCTTTGTATCTAAATTATGTGCCAACGAAATTATAATTTATTATAATTAAATTAATTATACTTAAAATTGTAATTAAATTATATTTTTGATTTTAAATGATCAGTAAACTTTGATTATTTCTACAACGAAGCCTAATTTTAACGTATGCAGAACGTAAACAGATCAAGAGTTTGTAAGATGAGTTGTATAAGAATTGCTGAATTTCTTTCACGGAAAATTATTTAGCTCTGGAGTCTAGAATAAAAGTGATACGAATGAAATATTCATTGATTTTATATAAAGAAGCAGTCGATTTTTTAGCATTGACATTTTTGAGGTAGTTTTAAGTTTCCAAGTAACATAAATTACTGTAGTACTGTGATAATTTAAAAAATATTACAACTGAATGAATCGTCTTTTGAAGATGTTTAAATAAAATTGCATTTCAGTTGGAAAGTGTTTCATATTCAAAGCTTTATGCATGATAAATATTTTTTTGTATTTGTTTGTGTTTAATTTAAGCAATCCAAAAGTCTAACTCCTTGAATATCGACTTTCTAACTTTGTGAAGTAAAGAGGAGTTTATTTTTTACGTACTACATAGGATATTATTCAGGGAGTATTACACTTGCTGTATATAATTTAGCAATTCTGCTCATGGAAAAAGTTTTTGGTTCAAAACAGTCGATTTAGAAATAAGGTGGTGTTATCGGTATCGGTATTATAAATTCGCGGGTGCGTTGTTAGTAAACCGACAACTTGTTCTAGTAACTTGTTCTAGTAACCGTAAACTTGTTCTAGTCTATAGTAATAAGAGTAGATATTTGTTTGTCTGCATATTTGGTTTTTGTTACGTTGCGGAAAATCGAAGCGGCATACAGTTAAGAAATGTAATGTAAATGTACAATGATACGTCCGGTCCGGTCCGAGGGCACCTTGAAGCGATTATTTTAATATTCAAATTTGTTTTTCAGTTATAAAATGCTAAAGCGCCATTTTGAGCGATTTTCGTGTTTATCGATTCCTCAGCGATCAAAAATATTGTTGCTAAGATTCCATCTTAACACCATCGGAAAGAAAACATTTATTATTCAAAGATTAATTTGAATCCGTAAGATAATTCCCTCATATTTAAAAAAAAAACATTACTTGAAATATGAAAAGTTTAGAGTATTTCATTATGTGTATTGTAACGTCCGATAATTGAAGAGTCCCGCAATTCCATTTTGGTATAAATGTTGTGTGGTATCTTTCGATTCTAATATATATTTTAATTACTGTATTCCGGAGTTTACTATCGATTTTAATGTAAAACGTCACTTAAATTTTCAAAGGTGTGAAGCTGAAGTGCTATTTGAATAATTTTCTACCTGACCAGATTATTCCCCTTTGTTCCATACTAGTCATTGGTAGAGTGGAGGATAGGCGAAGGGATTCCAAAGAATTTGCAAAAATATTCGACAGCGTTTGGCATAAGTTAGAGATTTTTGGCGAGCTAAAGGGAATTTTACGGTAGAGGAACTAGAGGTGACGTTCAGGGAATTGTTAGGATTGCGAGTACTTTCTTTTAGGAAATGTGCTATTAAAGTTTAACGAAATAAATACACCGCGCGAGTTTATTTAGAGTATATAAAAGGAGCTTAATTGAAGAATATCATAGGAGTTTATTTAGGGTGTATCTAAAGGAATTATTAAAAGAATATTAATCTTTTGCTTACGAGTGGGACAGCATCCATCCCAAACGAAGAACGTCTCAAAGAGACAGGTATTTGACATACCCTATCCTAAGCAGTTCTATCCCTATTTGCAGGGTCGCTAATGCCTACAAAGGGCGATCGAACTGTTTAAAGAGAACGTATTTTTAAGAATTAGATCAAGCCCATGTATTTAGGACTAACCGTTCGCGAGATACTTCTATTTCTTAGTATTTTAGTAAAGCAGCCTTTTGAAATACATCCATTCGCAAAAACATCCATTCGCATCCATTCGCAAACTGGAACTGGAGTAAAATTGCACATTCAGTGTAAATTCAAATATTTATCCATGTTATTTCGTGTAATTAAACTAAATTTAATGCATTGTGAAAGAAAGAGGAAATTAATTTGAGTCGGTATTCCCTACAAAAGAATCTGCAGCATATTCTACATGTGCTGTCCGCATGAGATTTTTTAATTTTCAGCGGATTTAGATAGCACCTGCTTTTCAAATACGGGATGCGTTTTCGTTTATGTTCTTCATGTTGCCAAAACAGAGAAATTAATTTTTTCGATCCACTGAGGTTGGAAAACATATCCGGGTTTTCAAAACGAAAGACATGGTTTAAACCAAGAACATAGATTAAACAAAAAAAACTTGGTTTTAACCAAGAACATAGATTAAACAAGAAAACATGGTTTTAACCAAGGTTTGAAATAATGAGGTTTTAAACAACTATATTCTTGCTATAAACCCGATAACTTTTATGCTGGATTTTTCTGTTTTAATGTATATACTGATTAACAATACAAAATTTGCACGATGAATTGTAATTATAGTAAAGACATGCGATTTTAGTTACATATTTGCATCAGCCTGAAAAGTTGGGCTTTCCAACAACTGAATCCGTTTCCTGTAAACCATGGCATTATGATGCATCCTCGCTTGAAATAATGCCTCTCATAGAGCTCTCACAGTGCTGTAAGAGGATTTCTTTAAGCAATACAAACTTCTATTCAAACTAACACCCCCTCACCTTCATATTGAAAACTATAGCTGACCCGAGATTTTTAAATTCATATATGTGATAAGTATGTTGAAATTTGTGAAAACTATTTTTGGCTCAGAGGCTTAAACTCTTAAGGCTGTGAAAGCTACTAAAATTAGCTACTTTTTTCACAGAAACATTTGGGCTGTTGCCCAGTGTAATCGTTAACCACGTTTAAAATGCAATATACTCTAAAACCTTTACAGATCTCACTTTGACGATAAGAGTTTGCACATCCGTCCCAGTAGCTCAATGGTAGACCGTCGGCTGGCCACTATGAAGATCTGTGGTTAGATTCACGGTTGAGGCTTCAAGGATTTTTCCAATGCCGCCCGAACAAATCACCCTTGTATGTTAGTGCAAAGATGTTGGAGGGGTGATATTGAATTTAGTACGACTAGCATGGATTCAGTGGAGTCTAAGATATTAAGCGCTGTTTTCAAATTAGGAGAACAATGACCACGTAGAAAGCTCATCTGGAGGATGAAATAAACATCACGGGACTAACTTGGGGTAAAGATTTTAGGAGGTGGCCAGTCAAATTGTCAATAGCACGTATGTTGTTGTTGTTGTTGTTACTTATTCCCCCGTGATGAAGGAGCGCCTATGCACCACGTCCACCAGATCCCTTGTCCTAAGGCGAAGGGGAGAAATTTGCAACTTCACTTTATATTGAGGCACCCCAAGGACGGAAGTCTGACTTTGCCTCGACAACACAACATCCATGCCCGCTGGCGGGATTCGAACCCACAACCCGGCAATCCAGCGATCAGACGGAAACGCTTGTCCCTGACCGCTCGACCACAGGATCGGCAGTAGCACGTATATCTAATATTATAGAGTGGAGAATGCAGAGTCTATTTCGATGATAAAAAGCTCCAATTCCGTTCTAGTAGCTCAATGGTAGATTGTCGGTTGGTCAATACGATGATCTGTGGTTCGAATCCCTTTTGGTGCATCTAAGTTCTTTACACCATGATAAGCTTACTTACCAAAAATTCCTTTTAAATAACTAATAATAGCTGCTATTTTAATAATATTTAGCAATTTAAGATTCTTTATACCTAACCTAAAATCATGATATTTACTTAAATTATTAGATTTTCCTATTTTTTTGCCCCCTCAGGGGTTCACTTCTTTAGTGAATACGAGTGTTGCAAACCCGAGGTACCTTAGCAATCCTTTTCGTTCCTTATTTCTTTCTCTCTCTTTCATTTTCCTCCTCCTTTTTTTGTCGATCCTCCTTTCCCCTTCTTTTTTTCTTTTGTTCTCCTTTTATGTTTTGTGTTTCTAATCCCTCTCAGCTGCTGGTGTCATCAATGCCGAGCCCTTAGTAAACATCACATCTGCTCTATGGGACCTAGTACCACTCTTCGGCCCCTGCCGCAAGGTACACCGTTTGGGCTCGGGAATGGGTTCATGTGGGTGTGATGCGAAAGGGATAGAGTTGCGTGCACCAGTAGTTTTGCTTTTGAGAAACGTCTGTAGCAAACGGTTCCAGAGGTGAGTCCCTTAGTTGCATTGGTTAGATGGTGGAGAGTGTTTCGTATCGCGAAATCCCCCATGGATCATTGCTGGTCCATGGGCCCTGTGCACCAGGTGCACGTTATGGCCCGCTCTCCTTCATCTAGCTTTGTGAATGACTCTGGCGGTTACACTTGGCACGTTAGAAAAGTGTGGGGAGACGAAGTCTAGCGGGGGCTCCGTTTGAACTGGAATAAATCCGTGGTTTTTCATTTAGTTGTAACAAGCATGGAGAATTATTTTCCACCCTTTAAACCCTTTGTTGGTAAGGGGCACGGTCTGGGTCGCAAAAAAAAAAGCATGGAGAATTCGAGAATGCCTTTTATCTCAGGTTCTTCATGCCTTTCAAGTTCGACCCCAACTATCCCCTTACCCTCCAGGGTGGGACGTTCCAATTGGGCAGACCAGGTAGAGAAGGAGGAGCTTCAAGATCTATGGGACATCATTCCTATGAAAATCAAACATCTTTACCATCAGAGGCAATATATTCCATCCTGAAAAAAGTAGATGGTTCTTTTCGTAATGTTTCACCATTTCTGATACAAAAAAGCATACAAGCAATTGTTGGTGATGTCGTTTCAATAAAAAAAAATTAAGATCAGGAGATTTAATGGTGCAGGTGTCATCCAGTGCACAAGCAAAAAACATCTTGAGTATGAAAACAATGGGAAACTTTGAAGTAAATGCTACCATCTACAGATCCTTAAATTTCTCACGGGGAGTAATCTCAGAACCAGACCTCATTTTTGACTCTGAAGAAGAAATTTTGACAAACCTAAGACAACAGAAAGTATGTGGCGTCCGCCGCATAAATATACGAAGAGCGGGAAAATTTATACCAACAAAACATCTGATATTAACTTTCGAGACACCAATTCTGCCCCAAACATTAAACGTAGCATATTTAAAATGTTCAGTAAGGCCATACATTCCAAACCCCCTAAGATGCTTCACTTGTCAAAGATTTGGACATTCAAAGTTGGCATGTCCTGCAAAAGTGACTTGTGCTAATTATGCAGTGGTTGGGCATGATAGCAGCTCTTGTTTTGAGACAGCAAAATGTAAAAATTGTGAGGGTGAGCACTCATCTTACTCACGATCATGCCCTACGTTTAGGCTTGAAAAAGAAATATTGACCCTTAAAGTAAACAGTATTTCCTCATATCCAGAAGCAAGAAAAATAGTATGTTCCCATACACCTAAAGCTGGTATCTCATATGCTGCTTCCATGAGAAATAGTAAACAAATGATTTCTATTGGTATTCAAACAGAATCAGAAAATCAGCCATTAACATTTCCTGTAACAGAAACATCGATCCCACTTAAAAAATCAGCACCTTCTAACACAAATATAACACCTGCAAAACCTTTAACTAATACTAAACCTAACTTCCATGGAACCACTGAAAACAAAACAATACATGATAAGACAAGCAAAATTAAATATACTAATACTAAAAATGTAAAAGCAAAACATAAATCTTCAAAATTAAAAATATCTAAAGAGGGTCCTACCAGCAAAAGACCCCCTGAAAGAACAGACTTTTTAAAGAAATAATCTAAACATCAGGCATCTGATGATGATGAGGAGGAGGAGGAGGAGGAGGATGATGCTGTACATGGATATGTTTCTGAAGATGAAGAGATGGCGACAGATGAGGCCTTCCAAGAGCAGCTTCCTTCTGTCCCATCGGATTAATTTTTTTATGGCTAATATTATTTCTTGGAATTGTCGAGGTGTTCGCAATAAACTGTATGACATTAAAGCCCTCTTGAATACATACAATCCTGCTTGTATAGCGCTCCAAGAAACTTTCTTAAAATCTTCAGACACAGTTAAAATTCGCCGTTTTAGCACAATCAGGAAAGACTATGATCATGGAGGAGACAAGGTTTCTGGTGGTATTGTCTTGCTTGTGTCTCATAACTACCCATCTACCATTCTTCGCTTAAATACTCAGCTACAAGCTGTGGCTGTCCGAATTCATCTTACCATATTGATTACAGTTTGCAGCATATACTTTCCACCTAATAACCACATTACCAAAATGAACTCAATATCTTGATTAGCCAACTTCCTACTCCATATCTGATCTTGGGTGACTTCAATGGTCATAATCCTCTATGGGGAAGCAAAGACATAAATTGCAGAGGACAGCAAGTTGAGCAGTGTCTTAGTGCTCATAGTCTGTGCCTTTTTAATAATAAGGAATACACTTACTTTCATGAACCTAGCAGGACCTACCACAGTATCGACCTTGCTATATGTACACCAGCCTTATTTCCATTTTGGAACTTCACAGTTGATAATGATCTCCATAAAAGTGATCACTTTCCTATCATCCTGTCTGGCAGTCATGTCAGGTCATCTGTTAAAAAACCATCTCGATACATTTTTTCAAAAGCCAATTGGACACAATATACTCACCTTGCTGAGATTACTACTGGTATTATATAAAACGGAGATATTGACACTGTGGTGGATAGAGTTACTCAACTGCTGATCAAGGCAGCAGATGATGCTATTCCAAAAAGCTCTTTAAAAACAACCAAGTTTCACTTTCCTTGGTGGACTTCTGAATGTATGGTGACCATTAAGCAACAACGTAAGGCTTGGGGTAATTTTGGTGTTATCCTACAATGACCAATTACATACCTTTTAAGCAAGCAAAAGCAATTGCTAGAAGAGTTCGTCGAATGTGTCAACGGGAGTCATGGCAAAAGTATGCATCCGAAATAACTTTCTCTACTCCAAGCAAAATCGTATGGGAAAGGATCACAAAGTGTTCTGGATTATATAGAGAACATCTCATTTCCATTCTAAATAGCAACGGTTCAACTATTAGTTCCTCGTTAGACATTGCTAATGAAATTGCCAAAGAGTTTGCAAGTGTCTCTAATGCAACAAACTACCCTGAACCATTCTCACAAACTCGGGTCGGAAAGTAAACGTATTGTTTTCCTAGAAGCAAATAATCAACAGTACAATTCAGAGTTTACCATGACAGAGTTGATGACAGCTTTATCAAAAATACACAAAACTTGTAGCGGACCAGACGAAATTAATTATCTCATGCTAAAACACCTTTCTCATGACTCCTTGTTGAACCTCCTGCATCTGTTCAACAGAATCTGGTTCGAACATAAATTTCCTAAATCATGGCAAAGAGCTATCACCATTCCCATCATGAAACCAGGTAAGGACCCATTAAGTCCTTTAAGTTATCGACCTATAGCACTTACAAGCTGTGTATGTAAACTGCTTGAAAAAATGGTAAACGCTAGGCTTGTATATTTTTAGAAGACAATAAAAAATTATCGTCACATCAAAGTGGCTTTCGACAAGGTAGATCTACCACCGACAATCTAATTTCCTTAGAATCACAAATTAGGACTGCCTTTCTTAGGCGAAACCATTTAGTTTCCATATTTTTTGATATAGACAAAGCCTATGATCGAACATGGCGCTATGGTACTATTAAGGACCTATTTGATTTTAATTTAAAGGGTAATTTTCCCATTTTTATCCGAAACTTTTTAGATTACAGGACATTCCAAATTCGTATTGGTTCAGTTCTCTCTCACACATATGTACAAGAAGAAGGAGTGCCCCAAGGAAGTGTACTGAGTGTGACATTTTTTAATATCAAAGTTAACAGTATTTTAAACCAATTACCATTGTTAGTTCATAAAACCATGTATGTTGATGATCTGCAAGTTTCCTATCAAGCACATGATATGCGTTCAGTTGAGCGACAATGTCAAGATGCTGTTAATTGTCTTCCGAAGGGCAAACGTAAATGGATTCAGTTTTTCTACTCAAAAGACATGTTGTATTCACTTCACAAGAAAACGTGGCATTCACTTACCCCCAGAAATCTTTATGGGAGACGTTAAGATCACAGCGGATGAAGTAAAATTTCTCGGGGTCTGTTTTGATAAAAAACCCACTTTCTTGCCCCATATCCAAAGACTGCGAACGAAATGTGAGAAAGCTCTGAATATCTTAAAAGTTCTTTCAAATACAAAATGGGGTGCAGATCGGACTTCCATGCTTCGAATCTATAGAGCTGTTATTCGGTCAAAGCTTGACTATGGATGTTCTGTGTACGGAGCAGCACGAGCAACTGTGCTTAAGAAGCTTGATCCAATTCATAATAATGATCTTCGTATTTGTTCTGGTGCCTTCAACACTTCTCCTATTCAAAGCATATACGTTGACTGTAATGCGACATCACTCGAACTCAGGCGAGAACAGCTCTCACTGAATTATCACTTTAGAGTCCTGTCCATGAACTACCATCCTTTGTAAAAGATCATCCTGGATGTGCAGTACGATCGGCTGTATTCAGCCCGACCCTCCTGTATTCCTTCCTTTGGCATGCGAATGCGCAATAGTGTATCATCAACTCCACTAGAAAATCTCACTGTTAGAAAGAAAAAGGCTTGTAAAATACCTCCATGGCAAGTCCCAAATTTCATTTTTCTCAATCCTTTTGATAATTTTTTAAAGAGTAGTACACCTGATTCCATTTATGTTCAACTTTATGCAGAACACAGAGATTTATTTAAGGAGTTCACTCCTATTTTTACAGATGGCTCAAAAACAGCAGCTCATGTCGGATTTGCTTATGTATGTAATGATATAGTGAAGTCTTTTAAGCTTCATACCTCATGTTCCATTTTTACTGCTGAAATCATAGCAATTCACCAATCATTAATTTTCATCTCCCATCAAAGGGTAAAAAAATACATCATATATACAGATTCGTTAAGTTCTGTGCAATTACTTTCATCATCCAAAATGGCCATGCTTCATCCCATTGCCTCAGATATCCTCCAACTTGTGCATCGTCTGAAGGCACGAGGACACCATATTCAATTTTGTTGGTTCCGGGTCATGTTGGTATAAAGGGCAACGAATTAGTTGATACCGCTCAAAAACAGCTGATCATATTCTGAATCATCCCATTTCTTTATCAGATATAAAAAAACTATTAGTAAAATATTATATGATAAATGGCAACATTCATGGAATCAGCAAACTCAAAATAAATTGTATGAGATAAAGCCTTTAATTCAAAAGAGGACTAGTTTTCAGTGTAGGAAACTTGATGTTATATTAACTCGTTTGCGCATTGGTCATACTCGTTTTACTCATAGACACTTACTTTTAGGAGAAATTGAACCCTTTTGTAATAGTTGTCAGACCTCAGCAAGTATCAAACATATTTTAATTGAGTGTTCGAAATATAAACAGTTTCGTTTTAAGCATTTCAAGACTTATACTATACATTTAGCAGAATTGATTGGAGAAAATCCTCATTTGGAGCTTTTCCCATTCCTATTGGACATTGGTTTTTTCCATCATTTTTTACTTCACCTTTTATATCCTTTTAGCCATTTTTCATCTCGTTTACATTGTTGTACATGTGTCATAGTCATGGTTTTTTCACACATTATCACTCTTTTAAATTATACACTTGCTTTAATCCATACTAATTTATGTATCTTGGTACCATATGTCTACAGCCTCTGGCCCTGGAGACCTGCCACGTATGGCTTAAGGCACTTTGATTCCAGGGCCGTGGTACCATATGTCTGGCGCAGCATATCCTCTTTGGATCTTGTGTCATTAAACCATAATCAACCAACCAACCTATTTTTTTGCAACCATCGTCATTTATCGCCCATTCAAGCATTCCTGGAATTTTCAAGATTAGAAAATCTCCTTTTGCGATGGAATGCCGATGCGCGAACCAATCATATAGATATCCATTTGCAAAGCTATTCAATGCAGTATATTGTTGGGTAATGACTCAGTAAGAAAGGGCACAACTGAACGATTCGTCACCATCCACGCATCATGGATTTTCTGTAATTGTCTTTTTCTCAGAATGCTGTATTTCGTTGCTGGTTATTCACTGTAATGGCAATGCGTTATAAGGGTTAAGGTTACTGATTTCAATTTACACAGATTTTCATTTCAGTTGGAACTGTCTTTCAAGAAATATACGCTCTCTATCTGACTCACACCTAAACATGGGTCACATTACCATACAGAGATATCATTCAGAAATTCTGATGTGAGCATCACATGACTCTTCCTACATAATGTCAGTGCTTTGCTTCCTTCAATGCCAAATAATGATAGATCAAATCCACGCACAATATCTTGAAGGTTGAAAAGTACACCGACATGGGACGCTTTCTGCATGACAACATTTAAAATTAATTTAAAGTACCAAATTAACTTATCTTTCAAGTAAATACAACTTGACAATTGGAAATAATATTAATATCTGCTATGCACCATGCTCAATTATATTAAAATAAGTTAATTATAAATTCATCAATTTGGCGTCATTTTAGTAATTTTAGAGTAATTTTTTGTCATTTTTATTCTTTTTTGTTTTGCCGATATTTTCGTCAATTTAGTCCCATATTAAAAACGTCAATCAGTTAGCGATATTTTACGTATATTTGTCACCAGTGTTGTCAAATATTTCGACAAGTGTTGTATATGTGATGATACTGTTGAGAATATGTAAAATGTTTCACTGTGCTCTGACTCGATACAAATAATACATCGTGGATATTTGCTTCTATTCAAGACCATTGCTCCATTCAAAGAGAAATCACCTTTGCAATTACCTATTACGTGAATTTAAAGTTTTCATACTTTGAATTTATGACCACTAATTTGGTTATGGTTACGATGAGCCTCGCAAATTTCACACTTGGAACCCAACTACTTCTAGGGAGCTCGCTCCCTGTAAACTATCTCCAACAACTATCCCATTTTCTTATCTTTTCTGCTACGGTCGTCCATCGTCCAAGATACTTTTTGACTGCAACCTAAGCCATCTATGACTGCACATCCAAACCTAGCATCCATTCATCAACAAGGAATGCTTCGAATTACCAAATAACACCAAAACTTGCACAATAACTATAATTTCAAGGTGGGGACATGTGAGTTTTCTCACAGGTGTCCCGGAACGAAAAAGCCTTGGATACTTGCATATTTTGAATTTCAAAGCGCTATTGGGTGATTTATAGCTGAATTGGTGACTTTTGGCGAGATTTAGAATATAATAAACTTTCTTGAAAAATCGAATATTCTGGTAGATGTGAGCCCTTTCTGGAAGTTTCCACGGAGAGTACATAAAAGAATCATCATCCAGTTGGATCAGTTGATGGGCTACGAGCTATATTTAATTGAGAGATAAGTGAACGCTTTATATAAAGTACCCGCTGTTTTGAAATATTTGAGTATTTAATTGCAATTTTATTGTATCTGACAGTTATTTAGTGATCTTGTAAGATAGTTGTAGCGCCATAAAAATTTGGACTCATTCAGCATATCCAGAAAATTGGACTCATTCTTGTATCATGAGAGTACAACCACGATTGCAGAGGATACATCGTAATATTACTTTCTATTGTTCATTTGTATGCATTTTTTAGGTAGATTCATTTAAATACCTGCAATATCACAAGAAATGTTCAAGTTAATGTCCTAAGACTTATGTCATTCGTTTCAAAATAATAAAATACATACAAATTCATTATTTATATAACTAGTTTCAAATGCCTAATGTTTCTAACTTTTCAATTCTAATGTTTCTAACTTTTTTATGATTACCTTAAAAATTCATTAGGAAATTTGGTGGTCTTTTGAACTTTCAATCGAGTTTAAAATTGATAGGATGTCAATATTCACGAATCGTAATAATCGTACTAAATGATGTTTGAAACGCCCATCCTTCCGTGGGAATTCTCATCCACAGACTCAGCACACTAACTCGCATACACACAAACACATACTCACACGCATGCATACACACAAACACATACTCACACGCATGCATACACAAAAACACATACTCACACGCATGTATACAAACAAACACATACTCACACGCCTACACACAGACATCACTTCAAAATCGTTCAATTCAAGTTCAGATATGCTTCAGGTATGCTTTTCCGACAGAAACCCGAATTCGAAATTTCACCCCCGCCACAATGCCACAATATTTTTCCTATATATATATATATATATACGAAAATTGGGGTATACACCCAATTCTTATACAACTCATCTTACAGCTTAATGCGTTTACATTCTGCATACGTTAAACTAGGCTTCGTTGTAGAAATAATCAAATTTTGATGATCATTTAAACTAAAAAGTATTATATTTGCGTTGTTTTGGAATATAGAAGTACGGCACTTAAGTAAAAATAAAGCGGTTTTAGGACTGATACAACACTAAATATAAATTAAAAAAACTTTAAAATTCACGATTTTGACACAAGATATGCCATATTTTATTTTGAAGTGGATCACGTGATCTCTTCATATAATATGGGTATAATTATTATTTTAATTTATATTTAAAAACTACCGCATATATTTTGCTGAAATTTTTTTTATATTTTTATGGGATAATCTGAATATTTCTTAAAACTTTCGAAGCAATTTGTGACATTTAAATTCGCTTAAAAAATGTTTGAAAAATTAGGACCCATAGGGTTGAATGTATTTCATTTCTTCAACCCTGGTTCAGTCCAAAACTAGTGGAGTGATATTATTCATTGATATTTCCATAGCTCCTACAGACCGTCTGAACAACATACTAAAATTTCATTTTGATAAAGTCATGTATACGGCAGAAGTTATCGTGCGAACGCACAGATAGATAAACAGACAGACAGATTAACAGACAGAATGAAAAAAGTCATAAACACTTTTCAGCTATGTCGTAAAGTTTTAAAAATGGATAGATTTTAGAAGTGATTAATGCCAAAATATGGTTATTTAGCCGCAATCAACGGTAAACGTTCCAAATCAGATGTGTCCCACTGAGGTCTTCAAGAAGAATGGCTCTGGTTCTCACTTCTTGTCGCCAAGATATTTCTCAATGTGATAAAACATGGCGACCCAGCGCCGTGACACCACGAAATTTCATTCTTTCGACCCAGACTGTTCGACCTACTTGAAGGTATAATATATTTGTTTGAATGGCCTGTACAGTGCCACCCAATTTTGACCAGTACCCAGCGGAAACGGCATCCAGAGTGATCCTACCTTCCTTCCTCTACTATCAACCTCTCGGAAGCACTTTTGGACTCACAGATTCAACGTACCAGTGTTCCGTGTTTATATGGGGATAGTTTTAGCAGATCCGGAAATAGAACTCGGGTTCTCCGACTGCCATTCCCGTGCCTCAACCATTAGTTTATTTCGCACCGTGTAACGTCACGACCGAACTTTTCTGATTTCAGGAGCAAAACATGAGGATCTGGTCTTGCTGATTTCAGTAACTCCGAAACGATCTGGTTTCGAGTCGCTCCTATGGAAGTTTTACTTCAAAAATAAAAGTATTTGCGCATAAATCAGAATTTTCTATTTATTTTTTCTAACTTGTAATACAGAATTTTCTATTTACTTTTTATACGTCATTCAGCTGCCTTGTACATTAACTATTTAATATTTAATACTTCGGATTGAATAGTTTGTGTATTTTACTACTTTCGTGAAATAAACGTCTGATCTATCAAGCATGTAAATAGATACCATGCTTCGCTTCAGTTTCGGGTCGCGAGAAACAGCCTCGTATACTCATTGATCATGATATAAAATGCAGAAATATGATACATGGATTTAGACACAAAGTGTATGCATAGATAAAGATAACAACTTGAAAATGTGCATTTAAAAACCATGTAAATTAAATATAGGACTGTGGAAAAAATAGATAAAAATAAATAAATAAAATTATTCATTCAAATATTTATGCAAAAGGATTCAAAAATGGAAAATATGAATTAGCGTCGTAGGCCAAATTTTGTTTAAAGGCGCTACAGACAGTATGAGTTCAGACACAAAGTACAATCAACTTTCTTCGCAGAATGAAGTGCAATTCATTTCAATGGCTACGGCCGTGTTCAGAAGTGACGACCGAAACGATCGGGCGGATGAAAACGTCACAAAATAGTTCATTTCAGGGAATTCAATTGGCTAATACTGACTCAACTATCCGACATGGGCGACCGGGCTTGACTTCTGAACATAGACTTTGACAGAGTTCCACTTAATCCATCCTCGTCTTCTTATAGTGAGAATTGCTAATGATTATTTATTTAGAAAATAGGATGCACATTCTAGTGAAAAAGAAAATTCTTGAAAACATTTGAGAAGATTAGATCGGATAAAGTGCTAAAATCCACTGCTGCAAACTCGGTAATGTGTCTAAACTGAACGTATTCATTTTGAGTAAATACGACACATTCACCGGAGGCAATTTCACCGAAATTGCGGCAGTTCTAAACACCCCCCTAAGAATTGAATTGATAGTGTGGCATCATTTCGATTCGGTTTTAAGATGTTGATCTGACAATCGCATTTAAATACGGAAAATAACTCATTTTGTTTGCTGTTCAACTGTATTCCGGATATATGAACTGAACACGATTTTATTAACTACTAGCAGCACACCCGTTCTTCGTACGGAGTATATAATATAAAGAAACTTATAATTCGCAATCATGTGCAAATTCTATTAAAAAATTAAATTTATTGCTCATAAAGAGAAGTTTAAGAATATCTGTTCTCACTATGCAAAATTATCTTCACAGACAGATCTGAAGAATAAAACATCCTGGCCCCTTTTGTCAGCAACTTTACAGAAACAAAAGGAATTGAATCAATATATGCAACCTCGTACTACTTATATTGCCGCAGATTAGAAAATATGCCAGTGTGTTAGTAGAAGATTACCCGTATTACAATATGAGTCTAAAAAATATTTGCCAAAATAAAAGAGATGACGTATTAAATTGAAAATATCAATAATCCCCGTCATCTTTATACCAGCAGGTCGTAATTGATTCCAATATATGCCAATATATATCAAAATATATGCCAATATACCTGTACCACTTATATTCCCGTCGATTAGAAGATATAGCTGTGCATTTGTAGAAGATTACTCGTACAACGTACTATATATGAGTTTCAGCAATTTTCGTCATAATAAAACAATGGCATAATAACTTGAAAATATCAATAATCCCTGAATCAACAGTCCCCGAAAATATCAATAATAATAATGTTTAAACCTGAAGACCGTAATTGATATTATCCAGTCAAAAATGCAATGCCAATGAAATTTATTTTATATACATATCTTTATTACTCAAATAGGAAAAGATTTAATAAAAATCGTATGGCAAATAACACATTGGATCTGTTGCTAAGCGACATGATATCATTTGCTTCAAATAAATTGATGGATATCATATCGTCTGAATAATGCTATCTCCATATAAGGTTTGGCGACATTTTCGTCAATTTAGCAATAACTTAAAAAATCTCCAAATTTATCGGCAAGTGGGACTATAGAACTGATTGTCCCATTTTGCGACAAATTGACGAAACATCATCACAATACTATCCCCTAACAAAACACAATTAATTTCATTTATTAAGCCAATTTTATCAATTCCATGATATTTTTTTGGATTTTCAAATATTTTTATCAGTTTGGTGATATTAAAAATATTCGTTAAATGTGTTACTAAGTAGGATGGATGGATTGACCGGCAAATGCTACCTAAACATCATTTCAGTACGCTATCCTAAAAAAAACAAATTTATTTTCAATGATTTGCGTCATTTTTATCAATTTGGAGACATTTCCGCTAATTTGGTAAAGTTTGAGAAAAGTTACCAAGTTAGCAATATTCCGCCAAATTCGTAGCTCTGAATTTGCAGATCTGAGGAATAAAAAAAACCTGCTCCCGTTTGTGTATACTAAATGAAAACACTAAAATTGCATATGATACACCCGTTCTACTCTTTTTCTGTTTCAACAATCAGCTAAATGAATTTTTTGGGTAAACACAATATATGAGTTTATTAGCTAAACACAATATATGAGCTTGAAACCTCTTTGCTAAAATAAATGAAAGTGATGTACGCAGTCCGCAATATATATAAATAAAAGAATAATCAAGCCGTTCATTTATAAAATATATTTTTACATCTATTTATTTATTATACAAATAGAAAAAATAATAATAGATATTAACAACACATTTAATTTCATTCCGTTGCCGAGCAACATGATATAAGATTCTTCGCCATAAAATGCGAAATTAAATAGCCATTTTGATTTCTTTATACTTTGCATCGTTGAGTAAAAGATTGTGAAAGAGAGAGAGAGAGTTGAACCATGGAGGTAGATTTTTCCATTTAAATTCATGTTTCAAACAATTTATGTTTTCCTATAGTGACTAATTAATGCAAAAATCCTGCACCAAACTCGGAAATAAAGTTTTATTTCATTTTGGCGTTTTAAACAAACGATTTTCATCCTTTCCGTTTGGATAAACCACGGAGTAGGAGAGTAGATCTCCTAAGAAATGTTCCGTTTTTCATTAATATCTCGACAACCCCTGGTCTTAGAAACTCGAAACTTGGACAAAATTTATGGGGGGCTATTTCAAGGCTATCCGCAAAATTTCATTAAATTCGGTTTAGCCGTTTTCCCGTGATGATGAGACAAACGAAAATTTCGTTTTTTGCTAATATCTCGAGAACCACTGGTCGTAGAAACTCAAAACACGGACTAAATTTTAAGTGGGGCTATTTCTAGGCTACTTACAAAATTTCATCAAATTCGGTTCAGCCGTTCTCCCGTGATGATGGGACAAGCAGACAGACAGACAGACAGACAGACATATTTTCAATTTTATTTATATAGATTCCAGTGTATTTTGGATATCTGTCCTGGACTCAATTTTGTTAGCCGCTCAAGAGTATTCGTGATATCTGCCCTTATTTCAAATATCAAGTATTGTTTCGTCATGGACAACCATTATACCAGTGGTATTGCTGGATATTTTGCTGAAGAAATGGTTTCGAATGTTTTAAGTAGACAGGGCTCTGAATGGACTTTAAAGAGGCCGAATTGTATTCCACTGTTACGAAATATGAGCTTATTAATAATTACATGGGAAATATGTAACGGAGTGATACGCATTTCTCGAATGTTTTCGAGGTTTGTTATAGAATACAGTAAATAAATATGGATAAATGTTAGGATTCAAGCACCTGGTGTAAGAGGAATTACATTATATTGTGAATTATTACAGCTTAGTTTACTATTGTCAGAAAGTAAAACTCGCATAAACGAGCATGTTTTCCTTTTAATGGCCGTAATTGTTAACGTGTGCGGTCTATGCATTCGTACGGAACAACCGGGTTTGATTGCAAATGCCGTTGAAGTCTTGAAAACAGCCTTGATATCTGAAAGTGAAGAAATTGTCACATTGGTAGGAAATCGTCTCCAGTACAAACGTACTATTCCAACTTAACTCCAATGGATCACCTTCCGTTGCCTGAACAACATTGCATTGCAAAGTGCAATTTCGAATCTGTTGTGAAGTAAATGAGAGTTTTCAAGAATATAATGAATCTTTTTAGTTGGATTGAATTTAATGAAACTAGTTCTATTTGTTTTCAATGCAGCTAGTATGAATACAACTGTTTAATATTATAAACCAAATTTTAACTCCATATATATATACTATTGTGAATTTAGCTCTTATATTGTAAAGACGACAAATGTATTTGTAATATTACATGCAGAATTGAAGCTGTTCATATGAAAATGTCATTTTTAATCCGTTGAAGAGGATATTTTTATTTGAGTCTATTTTTATTTTCTCATGTTAAATGAAGGGAAATGGTCACGTACTCATGGGACTTATAGTTTTTAAAAATTTTTCATATTGTATATTGCCTCAGATGCTAAACATAGGAATGATTATGGTTCTTAAAAGTGATAATCATTTGAATTATTGCTAACATTTATCAAAATGCGATAAATCAATTTTAATAAAATACTAGAAATATATCCAGTTCCTTCAGCGATTAAATAAAACATATTTCTTTAGTTTAGTACTTATGGCTGTTAAAAATGAAGGAAACAATTTCTGAGATCAAAATGAGCTACACGTTATGAGCTATTTTCTTTGCATTACATGGGGAAATTGAACAAAATCATATGGAGTGAAAATATGATTTTAATGCAATTTTAATCTTATGTACTGCATTTGGAAATTCATCTTAATATATGTATATCATTTTATTCTGTGAGAATTTGAATAAATTTCAAATACTTCGATTCCTAATTTTAATCATTTCCTAAGTTTTAATCATTTCACATGTTTACACATTTTTGTGTAAAGTTTATGAAAAAATATTCGATTATGCGACTTAATATCGTGTCAAATATTTGAGGTGCAATGTGATTAAATTTTATCATTTCGTGAGTTTTGAAGATATTTAGCCGTTTTAACAAAATTACTACTAAATCTGAAACTGAATTTTAAGAAAAATTCTGTGATCTTAGGAATTTAATGTTGCTGTAATTTGAAAATTGAACAGGTACTGTTCAATGAGCTTTAAATTGCAACATTAAAACAATACCATGCTACTCAGAGTTAACTAACAAAATTTAATAGTTTGTCATTTCTCAGCATTATCGATATTTGATAATTCTGCGGTACATGGTAATGCATAAGGGATATATATAAATGCGGTCGAAAGTTGGAACGATTTTCCGGGGGATTTACACATTGTGCTCTAGAACACTAAGCTACTATTTTAGGGCTACATTTGTGTGGGTTAGTGTTTGCTTTCAGTCTATGCATCTTCTAACTCAAATGCATCTACTATCATCTACTCAAAATTTCCTGGAATTTAGCTGCTACTCACTGTTTTATTACTCTCTTGCGAATTAAGCGACAAGAAAAGAATTTTCAAATGCATACAAAATCTCTGAAATTAAATAATAAATATTCTTAATTGTATTATATAAATTCTCGTTTTATGTAGTACTTTGGATAACAAATCAAATAAAATCAACCTTGTTAAGGGAATATAAATCTATATAAGGGCCCAAAAATGCATTTTCTTATATTTTCTAAAGTATTATTTTTTTAATATACTGCTTAAATTTCTTAAAGATGCGCAGATTGAGAATATATTGGTGCAAACCAGAGCTCCTAGTTGCGCTCTTAAATATTTAAACTCAGTTTTCTAGAAATGAAATTGTGAAAATCAGTATTTGCGATGCCTCCGCCAAGTTTTCACCTATTCGTTTGAAATTTAGAATGAGTTTTCTAGATAACACGTAAATAGGTATTAAGGTGATTCTTGTTGCAGAATTTTTAATGCAAATTTGTCTTAAAAACGAAATTGTATTTTTATCGAAAATACTTTTATTTACTTTTTACGGAGACTTTATTATTGAATATAAGAAAAAATTACTACCATGTTAATTGCGTGTAATACTGCATCTATAAGATATACTATATTTTTGTAATTTCATTTCAATTCCGTAGATGATGCTTCAGTAATTCCAAAGGAAATATATGTGACAACGATCGCTGCCATTTGTCGAAATTGACTTCATTTTCAACAAAATGTCACAATTTGATTTGCTTGATTTTGATTTAAAGGACGCTATAAAATTTAAAACTCCTGTGCAAATTTTACGCAATCCAAGCTCAAAGAAAGATTTCATTTTCAAGCATTCGTGATGTCACTTTATTTCAAGTTAAGATGCTATGAAAATATTCCAGTTTACTTTTTATTTCAATTTTATTGAGACTTGATACCATGTTAAAATACAACATGTCGCCAAATAAAAAAGAAAATCATTTTACAACTACAAGTTGGATATATTTTTAAAGATGTATCCTTTAAATATGTAATTTTGTGAAATACAATTTTATCGCGTTGGGGATTATATGAAGGAAAATGAACGACTCCAGGAAATGTCGCTTGATGCAGATATTAGATTTTACTTTCTTTAATACATAGTGCTGCAGAGAAAAAGTTATGGAATGGAGTCAAATATTGGAATATGGGTTTAATATGCAAATACACGTTTGAATAATAGAGTAAATTAATTACTTTCCTTATATACATAATGTATAAGGAAAGTATTGTGACGGGGTCGAAAATTCGAATTTGAGTTTTCGACGGGAGAGCACGTTTCAAGCATCCCTGATCACGAATCAAACATTTTTGAAGTGCTCTCTGTGTCTGTGTGTGTGTGTGTGTGTAAAAGTACGCGTGTGTGTGTGTGAAAGTACGTGTGTGTGTCAGTGAGTCTGTGGAGCCAACTGCCGAACGAATGGACCGATTCGAACGAAATTTGGTACAAAAATCACAATCAGTAAACACTGGAAGCCTATTGTTTTTATGCGCAATCTCGAATGATAAGAACCGCATAAATTTTCGAGTGAAATTTTGAAAAAATCGTCAAAAAATCAAAACCGCTAATAAAGTTACGCAACTAGACATTTCTTATGTAATTTTTCATTAGAAAATGATTGATATAAATTTTAGAACGCTAACATGAACCTTTCTCGAGATATTGCATATTTTTAAAAAAATTAACAAAAAGTCATAAAATAAAAATATTTTCTATTGAGAAACATGTTCACTTTTCATATGTAATTCCATGCGATACATTGGGTGACATCATTCTCGTGGAACTCTCTCGTTCCATTCATGAAAAAATATACTTTGAGTAATACTTTTGTATTTGAACGCCAATAGTTATTTATCTGCTTAAGGATAACTTATTTCTCCGTCCATAACGATTGGCGAGATTTTGGTGACGAATTTGATGGAATGTCGCCAACTTGGCGACATTTTTAATTGTTGCCAAATTAACAATCTCGCCAAATGGATAAAAATGACGCCAAATCAATGAAACTGACGACTAATTGAAGAAAATTCAATATCTTGGAAAGAATATAAGTATCTACTATATGAATAACATTTTTTTAACTGTTAAAGTAGTAAATTCATTGCATTATATAAGGAAAGTCATGTGTTGCCCACATCAGTTTTTTTTAACGTGACGTCTGTGTGTGCCGGTCACTGACTAACTGCTATACAGTTCTGATAGATCATTTGCTATAACCCAACTGATTTTAATACAGGTTACATATGTGTTACTTATACCACTGAATTAATATAATTAGGATGTGCAGCCATCTTATTTTCATGTGGACACATTATGTTTTGTATCTAACATTTCACCCATGACCGTAGCTGGCAAATGTTCGACAAGCAATCGTTCTTAGTTTGAAATCCAATTAAAAATGAGGGTTTTTCAAAATTCTTAGAAAATATTAGTAAGTTAACTTGGAATTTGCAGTAACAGTATCCGCCCGAAGGGGCGATCTTCAAATAACAATCTTACTGTCATTGTAGATAATAGAGCCATCTACCGGTTTCGTGCCTATGCGCTCCTGATCATGGAAAAGCCTTCACCTGCAATGCTAACAAGAAAACTCGCTATGTACCACAACTTGGCGAACGTTAATGAAATTGCCTAAAAGTTTACTAATACATTCACTCGGATTAGAAGTTCCTACAGATTGATTCTAGGGGTTGATTCGGGGCTGAAACACAGCTTAAAGATCATAATAACAAAATCCACGTATATTTTCGTGTCTCGAAGCATCAGCTGAAGTTTTACGAAATTTGAAGCGTGTCATATGGAAGGAGTGAGTATCTCAGCCTCTATAGATGAAAATGTGATTCGTTCTAAAATACGGGACCATAGTGTCGGGCAGTGGGCGTTTGATAAACAGCAGTAAGAGGAACATTAAGACATTTAGGTCGCCGTATTGTGCAATTGATTCATCATCGAGTGTGTTCCAAACAACGGTAAAATTATTTTTGATTTATTTTCGCAATGATATTATCATTGCGAATATTACGTGAGCATTTTCTAACAGTTTTCTGTTAAATCCGTTGGTTTTTTATATAATTTGAATTTCTTCTTATTGCATGGTTTTATTTAGGTTGGTCTGTTAGGGTCAAATCTTGAAATCAAATTTTGACCCACTTACGAACAGTTTCTCTTGAAATTTTACACACTATACGTATTTCTTCCCGGCCGTCTAAACAGTTACCTTACATATTTTTGGTAGGTCGGACGGTCTTGATCTCAACAACACTATACGTATTTGCGATGTTAATACAATATTTAATTAAATTTTGGTTGAACCACTCCCGGATTTATACTCTGAGCAAAAATCGCATTGTTGTAATATAATTAAAAATAAGTCCAATATTCAGGCACCCTATATATATATATATATATATATATATATATATATATATATATATAATTAGCGACCCCTGCAAATTTACCATAAAATGGTTTGATATGACATATGTTAAACATTGATTATAAAATTACCAGCGTTCGATTTACGACTCTTTCCAAATTATCCCCTTGATTACACTGAGTACGAGCACGTTAAATCTGTAGGTCTGAATGTCCTTCGAAAGTTTGGTGGCAGGGGAAAGTGAGTATGGGCTTCGTGGATGACAACCCCACTGGGTTCCTGTCTAAATCGGGTGACATTGTCCCGGGCATCTAAACAGCTACATTAAACTTTTGAGTATGTCGGGTGGTCTGAGTCAAAAGAAATAAAGCTTACAAAATCTTTCACGGTATTAGTAAAATGCACTAAAAACCAAAAAAAAGAATTTGTTCTTGTGTGATAAACTGAAGTCGCGAGGCGGTCATAAAAGGATTGTATTTGGACATTGACATAATTTAAGGTACAGTAGAGATAATAGCATAGAAAAGTTCAATTCATTTAACTTTGTCTTCGACAGTTTTGAGTTGAACATTCGTGATTCTTATATATGTCATTTATATGTTATCATTTCTATTGCTTTTTTCTGTTAATGCCCAAATATAATTATTTTCTGGGAGTTCCACAATTTTATTTTTAGTCACATATGGCAAAATGTGTTGCGATAGCTAAAAACTATTTTTTTTTTTTGCTTTTAAGTGTGTTTTACTAATTCCATATGACTTTGAATGTCTTTTTGATATATTTTATTTGTAAGCTAGCACGGTACTTAAAACAAGTATTTCCTGTAATTCTAACAAAATTGTTCAGTCCAAGTTTGTTAAAAACAATGTATATTATAAAACAAATATTTCCATGTTTTAACAAAAATGTTTTCTGTAACCCAAATCACTAAATCAGCAAGAGACTTTAAATATGTCTTAAAACAAGTATTTCCTATCTCAACATAACCAAATATATCAACAAAACGAAACGTAATATATTTATTTTTATCCTTAAAATTTATATTTCATAAAAAAAATGAGTGAATGAAAATGCACACGTCCTAAATTATCTTTATTCAGATTTTGGATGAACATAGATATTTTCATTTCGTGAATACTATGCTTGTCAAGAAATCACTCTGTTAGCGACGAATGGCTGTAAAAATTTCCAGTGATGATATATCATAGCTTAATTTCAGAAGTTCATTAAATTTCTGAGGAAAACAAAAATTGAAATATTCACCCCAAGACTACGTAATGACAAACTTAACAAGCAATTTAGGAAGGAGCCTTTACTTGATGACTAATGGTGTGTATAATTTATTTTTTTCTGAACTAATAAACATTTTTTCTATTTCCGATACTTGTTTCTTACAGTCATGGGTTTTCAGAAAATTTGGAAGTGACATCAACAGAACCCAAAATGGAAATTTTTAGTCAATTCCTCTACCTCTTCCCTCTCAGGAATTCAATGCTGATTCCATAAAGGTTACCAACAAAGCTTTATCTAAAGGCAATCCTGAGAAATAAATATTTCAAGGTTGCTTCAAACTTCACAATTATGTTTTGTAGCCCCTTAACAGTGAGTGGACATTTTCGTAACCCCTGTAAAGAATGAAATTTCCGCTATGCCACCGTAGCAAAGTCACCGTTATCGTTTTGGTAAAACAATTTTACCAGTAACGTGAGTTCTGTTAAAGTCATTTTACATTGGCTCATTTCTGTTAGTTATTTTTATTGGCTTAACATTTTGTAGGCCCAGCGCCGTGACACCACAATCTTCTTTCTTTCGACCCAGACTGTGCAACCTACCTGAAGGTCTATGATATCTGTTTGAATGGCATGCACAGTGCCACCCAATTTGGAACAGTATCCAGCGGGAACGGCATCCACAGGGATAGTGCGTTCCTCCCTCAACCACCAACCTCTAGGAAGGTAAGAATTGCTAATGATTATTTATTTAGAAAATAAGAAGTACATTTTATTGTGTAAAAAAAAATCCTTCAAAACGATTGAGAAGATTTGATGGGATAAAGCTAAAATCCACTATTGAAAACTCGGTAATGTGACTAAACTGAACGTATTCATTTATATCCGAATCATCATATCCGAACATCATATTCGAATTGATAGTGTGGCATCATTTCGATTTGGTTTTAAAATTTTGAACTGTCAATCGCATTTAAAGTCGGAAAAGGGGCAACCATATACCTACTGTGAGCAGTGCCGCCGTAAAAAGTCAGTTTCAATCGAAACCTACAAGAAGAAGAAGAAATTCGGAAAATAGCTAATTTTGTTAGCTATTCAACTGTATTCCAGATATCTTAGCTGAACATTATTTTATTATCTATTCCAGTGCATTCTGGATATATGTCCTGAACTCAATTTTGTTAGCCGTTCAAGAGTATTCCTGATATCTGCCCTTAACTCAAATGCCAAGTACTGTTTCGTCATGAGCAACCATCATAACCTCGATATTGCTAAATATTTTGCTGAAGAAATAATTTCGTATGCTTTAAGTAGACAGGGTAATGAATGGACTCTAAATAGCCCGGATCGTATTCCAGTCTTACGAAATAGGAGCTTATTACTAATTGCACAGGAAATATGTGACGCAGTGATATACTTTTCTGAAATATTTCCTTGGTTTATTGTAAGAGACAGTGATCGCATATGGGTAAAGGTTAGAATTCATTCACCTGATGCAAAAAAAATCATATTACAATCTGAATTAGCACAAATTTGGTTGTCTATATGTTCAGACGGTAGAACTTACAAAAACGAGAATATTTTCTTTCTAATATCCGTAATAGCTAACCTGTGCGGTCGATGCGTTCGTACGGAACAACCGACTTGGATTGCAAATGCCGTTGAAGTCTTGATAATAGTCTTGTTTAGTCAAAATGAAGAAATTGTCACAGTGTTGGGAAATCTTCTCCAGTATAAACGTATTATGCTACCTTGACTCCGATTGGTCCCATTCCGATGCTTGAGCAACATTGTATTGCAAAGTGTCATTTGAAATCTGTCGTAAAGTGGATGATGAGTTTTAAAGACTATTATGAATATTTTTAATTGGACTGAATTTAATGAACCTAGTTCTGTTTGTTTTGAAAGCAGCTAGGATAAATATAACTGTTTTATGATATTTTGTGCGAATTTTAATTCCATAAATAGTATCGTGAATTTAGCTCTTATATTATAAAAACGACAAATTTATTTGTAAAATTACATGCAGAATTGAAGCTTTCGTGTGTAAATGTTCCATATATAATCAGCTTACGAAGATATATTCATTTGAGTCGATTTTTATTCTAGATTAAGGAAAATAGTCCCGATATTTTGGCACGTTACTTTTCAGGACTTTTTAATTTTTTAACGATTTATATTATGAAATACAGACGCTAAACAGAGGAATGATTGCTTTTCTTGAAAGTGATAAAGTAATTAGAATTATTTATATCATTTACCAAAATGCCATATATTCATTCTACTAAAATGTTAGAAATATATCGGTTCCTTCAGCGATTAAATAAAAAATTCAATTCTAAAGTTTAGCATTTATGCATATTAAAAATGAAGAAATAAAATCCTGAGATCTAAATGAGCTACAGGTTATGAACTATTTACCATGCATTACATGGGGAAACTGAACAAAAGTAGATGGAATGAAAATATATTCTTAATGCAATATTTACTTTATGTAATGCATTTTGAAATTTTTATTAATATATGTTCTTATGTTACATGTATGAATGTTGTGTATGAATAAATATGTTTATGTATGTATAACTCCTGTAACTCCTGGAATGTTTAGGTTTTATGATTTTTTAGATTGTATATTACCACAGATGCTAAACAGAGGAATGATTCTTAAAAAGTTAAAAAGTAATTGGAATCATTTCTAACATTTATTCTAACATTATCAAAATGATTTATTGCGTTCGTACAGAACAACTGGATTTGATTGCAAATGCCGTTGAAGTCTTGATAATAGTCTTGATTAGTCAAAATGAAGAAATTGTCAAAATATTAGGATTTCTTGTTCAAACCAAACACAGAGTTTTATCTTGACTCCGATTGACCACATTTTGTTGCTTGAACAACATTGCATTGTAAAGTTTAATTTGGAATTTGCCGAAAGTATATGATGGATGATTTTAAGAAGATTATGAATATTTTCAAATTGGACTGAATTTAATGAAACTATTTGCATTTGTTTTCAAAGCATAGGATAATCACAATTGTTTTATGAAGTTTTTGTGCAAATTTTAACCCCATAAATACTATTGTGAATTTAGCTCCTTTATTGTAAAATCATTAAGATTATTTATAAATTTACATGCAGAAGTGAAGTTGTTCATGTGAAAATGTTTCATTTTGAATCGGCTTAATAGAATATTTCTTTTGAGTCGATTGTTTATTTTCACATGATATATTATGGTAAATAATTTCTGCACTCCTGGTGCGTTTAGAGTTTAGGATTTTTCTCGATGTAAATTACCAAGCCCAGATGCTAAACAGAAGAATGATTGTACTTCTTAAAAATAAAGTAATTAGAATTATTTTTGACATTTACCAAAATCCGATATATTTATTCTGCTAAAATGTTAAAAATATGTCGAGTGCCTTCAGTGATTAAATAAAACCCACAAATCTTCACTTTAGTATTTATGCCTATTAAAATTAAAGGGATCCTGAGATCTAAATGAGCTACAGATTAGAGACTATTTTCCTTGCATGAACACGAGGAAACTAAACAAATGTGGATGTAGTGAAAATATTCTCTTAATTCAATTTTAATCTTTTGTAATGCATTTGGAAATTTATCTTAATATATGTGCTTAATTTCATTCTACGCAAATTTGAATATATTTTAATTAAATACCTCGAGATTGCTCTAAAGTGTTATTAATTTCATATATACAAATTTTTGAGCAAAGTTTATGAAAGCAATATTCGATTATGTGACTTACTATCGAGTCAAATATTTAAGGTTAAGCATGGCAAAAGGATTAAATTTTACCATGTTTGTGTTTTGTTACGCAACATAAAAACTCTAGAAGGGCTTTATGGAAATGGTGATAGTATTACCTCACTGTATCACTATGAGATCGGTTGCATTCGTTGTAAATGAAAATCATCTTGCAGAGTTCGACATTACAGAGCAGAGCCATCATTCACATTCTAGTTTGGTAGCAGAATTACGCGAGTACTTAAACTGTGAATCGACATAGTGGCTCTGTATGCAAAAAATAAATTTGAAGATGTGGTAAAAGTTTTAGTAACTATTTGCAAACCAAAGTTAATTTGTGGCTGTCCTTTATTTCTGAATGAAAATTTAGTTACATTTTAGTAAATTTTATTTAAATTTTAGTTTACTGCACCAAATAGGATCGTATTTCAGCAAATTTTTTTCAGTTACACTAAATACGGTAAGGGTATCATTTTTATAATTTTATCGATTTATATAGTAGCTGCATAAAAATTTAATTTTTTTAACATTCTACAAAAATATGGTACATTTAAATAACTATTTCATAACTTCCTACCTCATTTATAGCATTTTTGCAATTGGAATTATGGGTCTAAAATCAACAGTTCAAAACTTAAGCAGTGATATATATATATATATATATATATATATATATATATATATATATATATATATATATATATATATATATATATATATATATATATATATATATATATCACTGCTTAAGTTTGGAAGCTTATTAACTTCCTGTGCGAAGCAATAAAGTTCAAAAATTAGCCCCAAGACAACTTAGAAACAAACTTAATAAGAAATTTATGAATGATCCTTAACATGCTGATAAATATAATTCATTTTTGTCTGAACTATTAAGCATTATTCGCTTTTCCATACTTGTTTCGTACAGTCATTCGGATTTTCGAAAGATCCGGAAGTGACATTCTCAGAACTAAAACCGGAAATATTTAGTGAATCTGCTCTAGAATTTGATGCGGACAACAAACAGATCGTTAGCACCTAATCTCTAAATCCAATTCAGTGAAATAAATGTTTCACAGAAATATTTTGAATCTGAAGTAAAAAAAAATAACCAGGGACTAGAAACCTTTAGTAAATTACCCTACCTCCTCTAGTATTCAATATTGAATCTATATCAGTCATCATTTAAGTTATATTTATATTCAATCTTAAGAAATATGTTCCGAGAAATTTTTTTGAACCGAAAGCAGAAATCAGATACTTCCTTTTAAAATACTGGATTGCATTTTGATTGATTCCATGGACTTCGTAACAGAAGTAACGTTTGGTCAAAGGAACTCGACCGGTACTATCTACAGTATATGGAAAGAACGTATGTTTCAGAATTAGCTAAAAGCAATTCAATTTCTCGTAAAAGGCATTCATTGTCCTCTCTTGCTTATTTGCATAGAACTCAGAGGGATTTTTTTCGAGTTTTTAAAGCATCCTTTGATTGACTTGGCTGATTAGCGACTCACGTTTTGCGTTACCCTGGCAACTTCCGTTAACCTCCGACTTGTCGGTGGGCAGTTACACGCAGGTTTTCTAAACGTACAAGTTTTCTCAACGCTGAAAGACAGGCGCTTATTATCGATGCCAAATATTTTCGTTTGTGAGCAAAGGAAGGATGGTGAAATTGAATTTGTAGAAAGAGACAGAATGTATTGTTTTAGTTCGTAAATCGGGATATAAATTAACATTTAAGTTCTATGAGGTAATTTTAGGGACAGCAAATTGTTCGTAAAATCAATTTGACTGTAATAATAACATAAAACAAAATGCTGACATGGTAAGAAACGTATGAGCCTGCTATTCGATTTACACAGGAAATGGGATGGTTTCGAAAAATAGTTTGACAATTTAGAAGCCCTCTGATGACATAGAAATCTGAATATTTGCACACTTCATCGTTTTCTTTGACCCAGACAATCCAACCTACACGAAGGTGTGTGGTATCTGTTTGGACCGCTGGGAAGTGCCACCCAATTTAGATCGCAATCCAGTAAGTGATGCATCTATAGGCACCATACCTTCCTTCCTCTGCCACTAACCTCTCGGACGGACGTACAGACTCGCATGTTTAACGTGATTGTACTCCGCGTGCACACGTTGACAGTTTGAACAGAAGTGGGAATCGAACTTTGATCGTCCAAGTGCAATCCCCTCTCTCTAACCACTGAGCCATTGCGCCCCGAATATTTGGACACTTATAATATCAATCAGCGAAAGCAGACCTTGTCCGGGGTCAATATTATGGAGTAGCTGAAATAGCGCCCTGCGCTAGTAGCTTAGAAGGCTGAATCTTAGAACGTTTATGTATTAACCACAGGGCTGAGCTTTACGGAGCCGTATTTTTGATTTCTGCCCTGAGGTGGACTAAATGGGATGAAGATGTTAAGTCTTCTAGAGCCTTTCTGTAACCTCCTGGTGACCTAGAAAGCTGAATCTTAACCACAGGACAGACCCTAACAGGGCCAATTTTCGACTGCAAGATTATGTTCGATGCTGTTCATCAAACGTTTTTAAACATAATAATTTGTAAAAATTTGAAACTTAATTTTTTAAGACTGCTAATTTCCATACATTTGCAAAGATTAAATACTAGTCATACATAATAAAAGAGGATGTTTATCTATCTGTGTGATAATGTCGTCTGTAGCAGAAAATTGAAGCTTCGAACAGAGTTGAAATTTACTACAGATATATTTCAGTCTCCCATACGATGCACATTTACGAGATTTTTTAAAAATACACGACTTAGTTTAAAAGTTGTGACGTGTGAAAAAAAGGTGTTAAAGCAGGGGCTGAATAACTCAGTGGTGATAAAGGGATTTCACTGAGAGGACTCGAGTTCGATTCTCTGCTTTGCCCAAAATATCCTCGTGTGTACGCAAAGTACAGTCACGTTAAATCTGTCGGTCCGAAAGTCCTTCAGGAAGGTTAATGATACGGGAAGGAGGGTACTCTCCCTGTAGGAATCTCCTCCACTGGTTTCAAGTCAAAATTGGGTAGCGCTGTCCCTGCCGTCCAAACAAATAACTTACAACTTCGAGTAGGTCGGATGGCCTGGGTAAAAAAAAAGAACTGTTAAAGCCTTGGGCAGAAATAGTCCAATGATGTAAGACCGGGTAATTTACTCGAAGGACGGGAATCGATTCCGGTTATGGTTAACTATCCTCGTGTCTGCGAGGACTACGGGTATGTTAAATCTGTCCTTTAGAGTATGTTAAATCTGTCCTTAAAAAGTCCTTTAGAGGGGTTGTTGGAAGGGAAAGGAAGATATGGTGCCTGTTGCTGTTGAGACCCAGACCGTCCGACCTACCAGGAAGGTGTAAGGTAACTGTTAGATATAGTGCTTATAGATATCACTATCAGTGGGTTACAGTCTCAATTGGGTGGCACTGTCCGGGCCGTCTAAACACATGCCTTACACCATCAGATAGATCGAACAGCCTGGGTCGAAAAAATAGAAAGAAAAACACATAATTTTTAATTCCCGAAATTACCATTTTCCGTAATTTCTTTAAATCAATTTATCTATCGCAGCTGTGCTCGGGTTGCGGACGATATTTCTGTCTTTTGTCATAGAAGAATTTGATGGCTATTTATAAATTCGTGAATTTAAAACATAAAAATTCATATTTTGGAATATATTATTATTTCAATATTTCAGGTGTTGTATGACTATTTGACTTAAATCAGATGAAAAATCGCTGTAATAGCAATTATTTTTTAATTTTACTTTCGGGGTAGAAGAACGCTGTATCGTTTACCCAATTTCATGTGCTTTTATTTCTTTTTGTTTATTTTAAGCAAGTTAAAAGTCTAACTGCTTGAATATCCGATTTCTGACTTTGTGAAGTTAAAAGAAGCTTAATTATGACTTATTAAAGGAAGTTATTTAGGAAGTATTAAGCTCGCTTTGCATAATTGGCATCTTTGCTCATGGAAGGATGGAAGGATTTTGTTGACAACAGGCGATTTAAAAATTAAGAGTTGTTACCTGTATCGGTACTATAAATTTGCGGGCGCTTTGTTAGTAACCCGATTACGCCGAGTAACCTATTCTAGTCTATAATAATAAGAGTAGTTATGTGTTTGTCTGCCTATCTGGTTTTTGTCACATTGCGGAAAATTGAAGCGGCACAGAGTTAAGAAATATGGTACAATAATACTTCAGATACCGAAAACAGATTGAAGTAATTATTTTAATATTCGAATTAGATTTTTAATTAGTAAATGTTAGAGCGCCATTTTGAGGGATTTTCGCACTAATCTGTTCCTTAGCTATCGAAAATATTGTTGTAAATTCCCATCTGGATACCATATGAAAGATCGCCGAACGATCTTCTTATTCAAAGTTTAAATCGAATCCGTAGGATAATTCCTTCATATTTAAATTATGAATATTCATCGATATATGAAAAGTTTATAATATTACATAGGTGTATTGTAACATCCGAAAATTGTAGAATCTTACAATTCCAAATTTTAGTATAAATATTGTGTGGTATCTTCCAATTCTAATATATATTTTTAATTACTATATTTCTGAGTTTTCTATGAATTTTATTATGAAACTTGTCATAAATTTTCAAAACTTTTTTGAAGTGCCATTTGCAAGATTTTATCCCTGATCAGATCGTTCCCTTTGTTCCATACTAGTCATTGGTAGCGTGGAAGATAGTCGAAGATGAAGTTAAAGAATCCGAAATATTTGAATAGTGTTTGGCATAAGTTAAGAGATTTTTGGTTCGCTAAAGATAATTTTATGGAAAAGGAACTGGAGGCGACGCTGAGGTTACTTTTAGGATTGCAAATACTTTCATTTTGGATGTGCGATTAATTTTAGGTAAGTTTAGATAAATAAGTCCCCCCCCACACACACACACTTATTTACGGTGTATCAAAGGAGCTTAAATAGAGCGGATACAGGTCTACCTGTAGCTGCAGCGATGCTAGAACGCAAAGCAGGTGCTGTTTCTTGCCTGTAGCATCTGATCAATAACGCTAAGTAGCGGTCATTGAAAGATGTTATAACTCGAGGACGACCCCAGCCTGGCATTCTGCTTATTATTCCGTTGCTTTAAAATTGGGTCCATAAGCATGAAATCACAGAATGGTGAACTCTCAAGAAGTCAGCAAATTCTCCAACAGATTGGTGGGACAGACTGCCCACTGACCATCATATAAACGCCTCTTTTGGGATATATCGAATGAAATGGCTATTTCGAATTTGCTGATTTACGTACTTTTTTTACTAAGACGCTAATTTACGTACTAGCCAATTGCTATTATGCACGTGTTTCTATATTTACATATTATATTCGAAGTATACAACAATTCGTCCAATAAAATTCATTTGTTCTCTTGTGATCTAAGAATTTGCATTTCATGATTATTTTTTGGAGGGGTGTTTATTATTTATTTGATTTCGAATTTATTTCGTGTCTATGTTTGATGCGGTAATCTGTACATAAGTTATATATTTGTTTAAACCGCAATATGAGGGTTGATTATTTTTATAGTTTGAGTTTTTCAATTTTATGATCGCTATTGGTTTAGTGACTTCTGTTTTAATTGATAGTGGTTGGAGGTGATGGTTTTGATATATCCCAATGGGTTTATTAGTTTTTTATGTGTTTGGTTAGTATTATTGGCTTTTTAATATTTAAATTGAGGTAATTTATGGTTGTCAAGATATTGCTTTTTATTTATGTCAAGTATGTCATTTATTTATGTCCGTGTTTGTTTACGATTGATTATTTGTTTTTCTGCTCGCAAGTGTTGCGGATGATTGTCCTCGCCCGCCATTTTGATGTAATTTTGAAAATTTAATAATAAATGATCTGTGAGTGGGGTGCATTTTAAAAAAAGTATTTTCCCGGCTGTGTATTAAGATACCTTCTGCCTAGTTGACGCACAGTCTGGGCCGAAGAAGGTGAAATTGGCTGGTACATTTTCCTCGTGCTAGACGGCAACTGCATGAAGTGTAATGCAGGTAAAAGCTTTTAGAAGAACGCAATGGTCGTGGCGTAGCCGTGTGGGCACCTATCAAGCGGTTTATTTTCATTTTTTGTAATAAGCGTGCGTATTGTTAAAGAAAAGCATTCTTTCCTTTTAAAGAGCTCTATGTCAATTACGGTCAAATTTTAATCAGATGTTTGCATCTCAAACATCGGTCAATATCCGTCACATTTTCTAGTAAGGAATATATAAAAACTATAAAAAAACAGGCAAGAGATTTCATGAACGCTGCACATCTAATAATTAATTTATTCTCACAAACGTATTTCCGCCTTTCTCTAATAATATTAATTGCCCAGATCGATAAAAATGAAATGCAGAAGTATTTGGAAAATAATGTGCATATCAAAAAAAGTTTCGAACAAAACTAATTATTTGAGATAACACTTAAAATAATTAGCTTCGACAAAGTTGTAAAAATGCACTTTATTTTCACCAAGAAGTAAAAATATCTGGTAATTTCATTAAGACTTTCAACTAAATTGCACTGGTATTGTTAGAAACAAATGGATATTGTGCGAAATATTTTATGGTCTTTGTTGCAACATTAAAGCATCTGTTCAGTTTTTGAATCTTTCTGTGATTCAAAAAAGTTTGATGTAGGCATCGTATGACTTTCTTTATCTAATACAATGAATTTACTTTGTTCACAGTAAAAAAAGCATGTATAAGTTCCACGGCACAATATTTTTAACGTTGAAATGTACAATTGCCGCTTTTCCGGATGTAAATTTCGAAATACCCTATTAACTTATATTTCGCGTAACTCTAAATTGAAAATTATCAATATCCATAGAGTCCAGAATAACTAAGAGTCCATAAATGCATGATTTTAGTAAATAATTCATCAATTTGGCTTTATGTGTTGCAATTTTGACGATGTTTTCGGCAATCTTGGGAAAAATATCGCCAAGTTGGTGATATTTTGTCATATTTGTCACTAAGTTCGCCATATTTATGCAAGCGTTATAGAAAAGCATTGTAGAAAACCGCAATTTGTGAATTTAAATTCACTTAATAAATGTTTGAAAAATTAGGTCCCATAGGGTTCAATATATTTCATTTTTCAATCCGGGTTCAATCCAAAACTAATTGGGTGATATTATTCAATTGCATTCCCATATGACCCACAGACAGTCTGAACAACATACTAAAATTGTATTTTGATAAAGTCATTTTTACGGCAGTTACCGTGCTGACGGACAGACAGACAGAACGAACAAAGTCATAAACACTTTTCAACCATGTTGGAGAATGTTAAAAATGACTGACATTCCGATCATTTGACACCAAATCCTTTAAGTATTGCACACTGCTCGAAAACAAAGATAAAATTCCAGAAGACATTCTTTCATTAATCGTAATTATTATAAGGTATAAATGTATTGCTTCTTTTTGACAAACTTTAAAATTCCTCAAGAGTTCAAGGTCGAAACGCTCTCCTTCGTGCACGCGTATAAACCACGCCAGCCGGGGATTGCGAAATGATGACTCTCTTCCTTGTAAGGCTCCTATATATAGCGTAATAGTATATATAGGGATTCTACTTCCTTGAAATTTCGTAGATAATTTAATATGATGGTCACTCGCACTCACAGGCTCCTAAAAAGGAACTGTTTTCGGAACAAGAAGAAAGAAACTGGATGATACGAGTAAAAGACAAATATCATTCCTATAGGGATATTTTTGATTGCAAGTATTTTCATGTAAAGTATTGTTGATCTTAAGTAAGTTTAACAATCCTCCATTGGAATGAGTCCCGCATGCTTATGTATGGCGAATCAAAAAGGCTTATTTAGGGTGTATGAAAGGATATTATTTAGGGGTTTAAAGGCGTATCTAGGATATTTTAAACGAGCTTATTTAGAACATATCAAAAATGCTAATTTAGGGCACAATCCAGCCGCGCAGAAGTTGAAAATGGTAATTTACGGGATCAGCTTATGTAGAGCGTACCACAGGCGATTTATTGGGCGTATAAAAAGCTTATTTAGGGCGTATCCAAAAGTACGCTCGCACAGAGCGAAATAAGTATCAAAACAGCTTATTTAGGGTGTATTACGTTTACATATAGGGCGAAGGGTGAATTTAGAGCATAGTTCGCAGCCATTTTAGGGCGTAGCTGTCCATTGGCCCAATAATGGGCCCAATGCAAATTGCGAAACCGCACAGCGGGATAAGGCATGTTTAGGCGCTTATTTATGGCGTATTATGGCACCGTAACGAGCTGGGTGGACTTGCACAGATGGCGACTTGCCTTTTGAAAAATTGAATGAATAAATTCCATTTATCCCTTCTTAAAATCCTGGGCAGCGGTGGATACAATTTCTAGTTAACTTCATCACAAACATTATTAATGATTATAAAAATCAATAGGGTTCCAGCATTCACTGATTGTAAGAATTATACCAAATTATTTTCGCATAAGGATTTTTTTTGCCTTCGAAACTGGTCGTAATTTTTGGTTATATGCTGCTTTTAACGAAGTTGTTTTAATTTTATAGTTACTATTATAAAAGGGGCACTATTCAAACCAGACGCTATGTCAATAATACCTCAGACGTAGTCTCATATTTGCATATAGAGGTTACCTATGTCACTATTTAATACATCTAATGGATGAAATGCGTATCTTTAACCAAACATATCACTGCTCCATATTAATTATATGTACCAATAGAAAAGCACACAGTATTCTGCTCTCTAAATGGTTAGGAATTTGCGCAATGGGAGTGTTGCAATCCTATCTGAGAATGTTGACATGCATTTCAAACATATTATTGCAATTTGTTTTTACTTGCAAGATGATTTTATTAATCTTAAACAAAAGAAAAATGTAAATTTAATGTTAGGGACTCCATTGGACGTTCTCATACTTTGCTACTTTCCTAACAATACATGGTAAAAGAATTGGAATCGTGTCGAAATTCGAAACTCGAGTTTTCGACGGATCTATACGTTTCGAGCACTCCAGAACACGAAGAAAAGTATTTTCAGCGTGATCTGAAAAAAAAAAGATTGCATATACTTAAATGCACCAATTAAATGCGTGTTCCTTAGTTTTTGATGACTAAGCGTATAAGACCAACCCCCATTACTTTAGGTCCAAGAGTTTTTGAGAAAATTTAGTTTTTCCGCATTTTTGAAACGCCGTCTTTGAGAATATGAAAACGAAACGAAATAATAGTAGAAACGAAATAAATGAAAACGAAAATTGAAGTAAACAGCAAATTCAAGAGTAATTAAAAAAATGATCTGTGTCTTATAATTCTTTAGTGTAACTGATTATTGATTTGTTCAATTTTCTTTTATTTCTCAATATTTATATTATAAAAATGTGCAAAATTATAAATCCCAACATTTCTAATTTTTTTTAACATCGTTAATGTTTCTAACATGTGGTAGCATTCATCAACAGAAACATAGGTCTAAGTATACCCGTACTTGAAATGACCCCTGCTGAAATTTTAAGTTGTGGATAACAATCTTATTCCATTTCTTTCTAATTTATTCAGTTCATGTCATTAATTCTATATGCCTTATGAATTTGCTTGAAAGTATAAATACACGTGATTTGTGTAACACAAAGTAATTCTTATTTCTATTTTAAATCCATTGTTAAAATATATTATTTATATCCATTTTAATTTTTAGTCCTGAATATTATTTTCGATCGCATTTGTGATAGTTTTTTCCGTCAATTGTAAATTGATTATTTATGGTGTTCATATATGATTAATGTTTCCAATGTTTTGTAGAGAATATTGAATTAATGTATCTCATCCATATTTTCTAATATTTGTTTACTTCATTTTAGGTAAATTTATATTGAATTTTAAATATCAATACAATTATTATTTTCTAAATTAAAATGTGTGTATCTTCGTGTATAAATATTAGTAATTATTTTGAGGTTGCAAATGTTTTTTATGTTTTGAATTTTTAGCTCTATTGTGCATTTAAATCTAATTTTTTTCTGAATTATTCACACACATCAATTTTGCTGCAATTATGCAAATTTACTTATGTAGTTCATTAATAATATAGCTTCTATACATTTGAAGTTAATGACACCCTCAACATAGGAAGATCCGTCTGAATTAATGTCAAGCTCGGTCAGCCTGGACAGTATCTTATTATAGGCATGTTGTATATAGCGATGAATCACGCTTTTCTTTCAGTGCTGATGACTGCCTTATACATGTGTGTAGGAGGACTGGCCAGCGTGGCAGTCTAGGGAGATATCTCATAGAACAGCCGATCTTTTGACGGCTTCATTGCAAGCAAATCTTACGGCTTGCTTGCACGTCGTCGATATTCTGCAGATGATTGATCTCCCTATGGTTTCAAGACGATTGGGTTCTATTTACAAGACAATGCTCGACTATATACTGCATGACTTTGTTAACAATATCTTCGAGAATTGAATACCCTTCCGCACCATGTGGGTCTTCAGACTTATACCCAATTGAATAAGTCTGGGACATCCTTGGACGGCAATTGCTGCCTTCTCAGAATGCCACTGAATTAGCTGACCAGTTGCAACATTTGCGGCAGAATATTCGGCCGAGAGACATAAGCAAATTAATTGATTCTAGGTCGCACCAAATATTGGCTTGTATAGCTGCCAGGGGGGGATTTACGCTTTACTACTATGCCATTTGAATTGAGCCACTCCGTAATTGTGACTCCCCCTACATTCATGTCCTGGGCAAAAATCAAATTCTTGCAATATAATTGAAATTGAGTCCAATATTCAGCCTCGTCTTCATATATATATATATATATATATATATATATATATATATATATATATGTGTTTCAAAACTAATGCAACAAACTTTCAGGGGTAATAGACCACATCGAAACAAACACTTTCATCATAGAATACATGGTCGCAAGCGAAGCGGTTACGCTCTAGGGGGCGCTGGAGGGCTCTTTCAGACCAGCGTATAAATGCGGTGGTTTTCACGTGTGAGGTCATTAACGACTTGGAATGTATCAGTATACCAATGTGGAGAAGGCGGTCATGCATTTTGTCTACGGTCTTGCCAAACGTAATGGCAGGGAAGCGCAAAGACTTTACCGAAGCCGTTTCCCAAAAGGCTTGTTCCCGTTCGCGGAATGTTTTCGCGCTTGCACTATCAACTGTTAGAAAGGGGATCCTTCAGTGTTGCCGTACATTTAATTTGACTAAAGTAAAGCTTTGTTCCGACGTTTCGAGCCAAGCCGACGTGGTTGTCGAGTGGTCAAGGCAAGCGTTTCCGTAGCAATCGCTCGACCGCCACGTTGTGGGTTCGAGCCCCACGTAAGGCATGGATGTTTGTGTTGTGGGCGCAATGTGATCCGCCCCTTCTGGTGCGCCTGGGGCAACGTCAATGGACGGCTAAATGGTTCACACTCTGGCCGCTGTAATAAAGGCGAATGACGAAGGTCAAAGTGCCTGGTCATTAGAAAAAAAAAACGTTTCGTGCCAGTCCTGTGTTTGCATTGCATAAAACTACGTGTGTGTGCAGAAATGGAAAGCGTCCTCTGGCGCTTAACCGTTTCACATGCGACCATGCAGTCTATAATGAAAAGAATTTATTTCGATGTGTTCTATCATCCCTGAAAGTCTATTGCATTAGTTTTGCAACACCCTGTACACACACACACATATATGTATATACAGGGTGGCCATAATTAAAGAAGAGGTGTTTAGAGCCCGACAGTGAGAAAACTGTTGGGCCAAACTCAACCAAATTTGCAGTAAAAACTATTTTGACCATGGAGTTTTGATTTTTAAAAGACAAAATTAGTTCGGAATTTTGCCACTGCGGACCAAAGTGGCGCTGTATGGTCCATTTTGGAGTAAAATAGGCATAAGAAGTACAAAAAGTTAACATTTTACATGCATTTTGAAAAGGAGATCACATTTACATTTCATACGTATTTACTGTTCGACTACAACGAGAAGGCTTTTGGGTCACGTGATTTTGGACGAGTCCATTAGTTGATTTCAATGACAGGTAGAACCGTCCTAAGAAGAACGGGTTTCCAGAACTGGCACCTTTAGTGCGAATTAATGCATAATTTGTGCAGTACGATAAATAGCTTTATATGTATAAGTACATTCAGTGCAAGTGTTGGGATATGGTGGAATAATTTTCTTCATAAAGATTAAAATCATCTATTACAATAATGGTTGTAAATGTTTTATTAAAATTGAAGCGTTCGTGTTGTAATACTTCTCTTGTAACTTAAACTCTTATTTATTGAGAAAGGCACAACGTGACATACACACATCTCTGTATTTTTATCATTATATATTTTACTCTATATATCTTTATATAACGCGTTTAACTTCTATCAAACACAGAGAAAAATTTTCAATCCAAATACTTTTGCTGCCATTGAAAATCATTTCAGTAATATCTATGCATCACATTTTATACAATCACATATTTCATAAAATATTAATATTTGTTCATTTTAAAATAAATTTTAGTAATTTAATTAATTTTAAATATGTTATCTAACCATTATCCTTGTTTGTGTGTCACTATTTGGACAGTTCTGCATTAGAGCTTATATTGCATGGCCATGTCATCGAAGGAATCTATAACACCCCCCCCCCCCTCCCGAGATACAAAATTTAGGAAATTATAAAAATATATAAAACATTTAAAAAATACGATCGCCAAACAGGTTTCTGCGTTCAGCAACCCTTTCCCTGTAATGCACAAATCGTCTGTTTGCCAGCCTTCTTCCCTATATAGCAAAGTGGACTGATCCAAGGTCATCTGCCAACTCATGGTAGCCGGACAGTAGTACATTTTATATTTACATTTTCATTTTTCATTTACATACGTATGACATTAAGTTTTATATTAGCATCATTTGCATGTGTGATTTAATATGTTTTCCTTGCATATATTCCAAAAAGTGCATTCTCTGAGCAGCATTCTCTACTACAGAATGCAGCAGATTTCCATTGATTTGCTTGACGTGCAATGTTATCCGCTCCTTCAAAGTGGCTAAATTACCATATTCCCTTGCTATACCAAGCGCTTTACATAACCCCACAGCCAAAAGCCACAAAGGGTCAGATCAGGCTGGCCACTTCATAGGAAACGTTCGACTAATTATTTGGTTGTTGGTAAAATGCTGTCGTAGGATTTCCTGTACACGCAATCGAATATGAGGGGGTGCTCCATCCTGCATAAATATCGTATGGGAAACAGGATTGATAAAATGTTTGATAAAATGTAAGTTGTTGTTGTTGAAACCCAGACCGTCCGACCTACCAGAAAGGTGTAAGGTAACTGTTTGGACGGTCGGGAAGTGCCACTCAATTTAGACCGGAACCCAGTGGGGGAGGCATCCACAGGGACCGTACCCTCCTTCCCCTACCACCAACCTCTCGGAAGGACTTTCGGACCCACATGTTTAACGTGATCGTACTCCGCATGAACACGGCGGCAGTTTTGGCAGTGGCTGGAATCGAATCCGGGCCTACCGAGTGCAACTCCAGCGCGCTAACCAATGGGCTACCGCGCCCCAATAAAATGTAAGTTGTTGTTGTTGAAACCCAGACCGTCCGACCTACCAGAAAGGTGTAAGGCAACAGTTTGGACGGTCGGGAAGTGCCACCCAATTTAGACCGGAACCCAGTGGGGGAGGCATCCACAAGGACCGTACCCTCTTTCCCCTACCACCAACCTCTCGGAAGGACTTACGGACCCACATGTTTAACGTGATCGTACTCCGCGTGAACACATGTGAATGTAAAATGTGATTTCAATATCAAAATGCATGTAAAATGTTAACTTTCTGGTCTTCCTATGCCTATTTTTCTCCAAAAATGGACCTTACAGCGCCTCTTTGGTCCGCGGTGGCAAAACTTCGAATTGCTTTTTTTTTCATATAAAAATCAAAACTCCATGGTGTAAATAGTATTCACTGTAAATTTGGTAGAGCTTGGCCCAACTGTTTTAACACTATTGGGATCTAAACGCCTCTACTTTAATTATAGCCACCCTGTATATGTCTGTGTGTGTATTATATCCAAAGTTTTCATATATTGCCTATTAGATCACGGGCTATCCAATTCTTAATTACGCAATTTTCTGCAGACATATCGTTTCCAATTAATCCATCCGGTAAATCCAAGTCCTACTGTATTTATAACATGAGCAAGTAAAATAAATGATCTTACCGATTTTTAACGTAATAGTACCTAATTTGGAAATCTGCAGGAAAAGTGTTATAAAAAAATTTACAAGAAAATAATCAGCATATTTAGCAAGGTAGAATATCTCCTATTTGTGGAAAGCAGAAATTTTCAATTAATTTCACTAAGCTTATAACACTAATTGAAAAGGACAGACTTGAATAATTTCGGAATCAGGGAATTTTTTTCACTCAAAATAATCAATCTGCCAGTTCTTTTAATTGAGATTTATGAAATCAGATTTGACAAATTTTCATTAAGTTCTTTTTTCCCATGAAATACAATAACAATCGAATAATGAAATTTCTTTATTTCAGATATGTTTATTCGTTAAATGAATTGAACCACTCATTTTTCGTGAAAACATTTTTATTTCCGAAATAATTAGCCTCTCCTTAGCAGTCTCAAAATAATAATTTTGTTTGAAAATGTTCTGTTTTCATTTTCGTTGTTATAAATTTTCCTATCATGAATTATTTCTTTATTATATAACTAAACAAAGAGTTCTTTATTAAAACATTACAATTTAATTATAATACAGCTATAGCTGGAGGAAATACAAAATATATAAAACTTTGTGAAACGGAAATGTATAAAAAACATGTTACTCCGCGTTGAGTGGACACCTAAAATGTATATTGTCAAAACATATTTATGACTAGCAGTATATCCGTTCTTCGTACTGAGTATATAGTACTATAAAGGAACTTAAAATCCACAATCATGTGCAAATTCCTATAGTATACTAAATGACATTTTTAATCAAAATATTTTATTAAAATATATAACCTAATGCTCCTAAAAAAAGTTTAATAATCTCTGTTCTCGCTATACAAAATTATCTTCATGGACAGATCTAAAGAATAAAACATCCTGGCCCCATGTGTAAGAAAATTTACAAAAAATATGGAATTGAATTCATATATGCAAAATAAAAGCGTTAAAATTGTATGAGACCTGTACTACTTATATAGGCGAATATTAGAAGATATAATCATATTAGTAGTTTACATGTATAAATTAAAATTATCAATAAACCTGTAATCTTTAAACCTGAAGACAGTAATTTATTCCAATATATGACAAAATGAAAGTGCCAAAATTATATGGGAAGATATAACCGTACTACTTATAATGTCGTAGATTCGAAGATATGTCCAAGTATTAGTAGAAGATTACCAGTATTACAATATGAGTCTCAAAAATATTTGCCAAAATAAAACAGAAGACGTAATAAATTGAAAATATCAATAATCCCCGTAATCTTCATACCAGAAGGCAGTACTTGATTCCAATATATGCCAATATATGTCAAAATATATGCCAATATATCTGCACTATTTATATTCTCGTAGATTAGAAGATATACCCGTGCATTTGTAGACGATTACTGTTACAACGCACAATATATGAGTTTCAACAATTATTGCCGCAATAAAACAATTGCATAATAACTTGAAAATATCGATAATCTCTCAATCAATAATTTAGAAAATATCAATAATAATAATGTTTAAACCTGAAGACCGTATTTGATATTAGCCAGATAAAAATGCATTTGCAGTTAAATTTACTTATTTACTTTATATGCATATCTTCATTATTCAAATCGGAAAAGATTTAATAAAAATCGTCTGCAGCATAAAAGTTTGGATTTAAATCTATTGCTAAGCGACATGATATTATTTCCTTCAAATAAATTGGTGGAAAAAATATCGTCTAAATAATGCTATCTCGATGGAAGATTTGGCGACATTTTCGTCAATGTAGCGACATTTTAAAAAATAGTTAAATTTATCGCCAAGTGGGACTGTAGAACTAGCAGTCATCACAATACTAGCTATACCTAAAGAAACATAATTCATTTCATTTATTTAGCGCAATTTTATCAATTTCAAGATATTTTTATGGATTTGAAAACACTTTTATTAATTGGGTGACATTTTAAAAATTCGCTAATTGTGTTCCTAAGTAGGATGGTTGGACTGACAGACAAATGCTAATGAAACATCATTTCAGTGCTCTCTTCGAAGAAAATAAAATGGATTTCATTGATTTGCGTCGCTTTCAACAATTTGGCGACATTTCCGTCAATTTGGCAAAAAAGAAAAGTGACCAAGTTAGCTATATCCCGGCAAATTCGTAACTCTGAATTTGTAGATCTTAATAAAACATTAGTATTTTCATTCTGCCTAATCGCATTAACTTCTGTACTGTTGAACTCGCAAAATATATTTTCAAGATGTTCTGCATATTCCACAGTCTTTTCAAAATCCTGTATATTAAGTTTTTTATTTTGAATGCCAGATCTTGTCTTAAAGCTTCCATAAATTTTGGAAACATTAAATTATCCTTTATTTCTCGAATCCTATCATTCGCACAACTGTTCCCTAAAAATTCATTGGTCGAATTGAAAATTTCCAATGCTAACTCCGATTTTTCATTCTTGGAGTCATTTTAATTTTACTTAAATTTGTCTGCTTTTGCAGTATTGCAAGAGATGTTCTAAATTGTCTCAATAGTATTTGTTTTATTTCTTCAATATTATCTGCTTTTTGCAGTTCCCTTTTCTTTGACAAAAATTCATGAGCTTTATCATTTAACCGAGTTTTCTAAATAACCGCCAAATTTTCCTTCGACCATTCGGTCATCTTTGAAACATTCTCAAATTGTGCGATAAAAAAATTCGACATCCTCGCCTTTACATCCATTAAAAACTGGCAATAAATTTGTCAATTCAAAATTATCCATTTTTACCCATGGATTTTCAATAAGTCCTATTTGCGTTCTCTGAGGTGATTTCTGTCGTGGCATTTAAAACAAAATATATCCCTTCCAAATATCCTAATTAATAGCATAAAATACACAATTCAACAAAATACACATCAAACACTTCTGAATGCAATTTTCTTAATATTATTACTTTTTCAAGCAACTTATTTTCAATTTCTTCAAAGTTGTTCAAATTATTTCATTAGACCTTTAGTGAGTGTGCATATTTTAAGTTAAACAATGCTCAAATCTGGTCATCACACTCTCTTCCATTAAAATTATTTATCTCCTTATTTAAATTATTTTTTATCAACTTCAATAGTATTCATTAAAATTTTCATTTAAATTTTGAACTCACACTAGTGTCACGGAAACTAAATGTGTACCAGTAAAATGACAGACAAGTTACCTTTAAGGAGCACATTTAATTAATCTTAGAACATGGCCGAAATTATCGTAAATCGTGGAATCCATTGCATTGTGCCACTATTAACCGCCTATTTTATCTTTACCGCGAGTTCTGTAAAATAATAATTAACATGCTACTAAATTGCTTGCATCTTTTTAACTTTAAAATAACCGGGGGAGGGGTCTCCCCTGTAAATTATAGGAGCTATATCCGACTCTTTATTTGCAGCCATCACTAAGCTTGCTTTGCAAATTCTGTGTTTGAATTTTTCTTTTTTTATAAAAAGTTTTTGCCTGAAATGGCAACAGGAGGTGAGAAGTCAGGGACCGAACCCCAAGAAGAGGGAACCACTGAATTTTCAGTTCACTTGAAAAAAGCCTTAGCAAGCCAGGACGTGCTTCAAGGACTATTATCAGGCACTAAAGTCTTCAACGACTATAAACAAAAAATGAGAGATGAACTTTCATCCTTATTAAATGTCATTATAGAACAATAAAATTTGATTGCCCAGAGTCAGGGAAGAGGTAAAAAGTTTGAAAGCAGCGGACAAACATACTCTGAAAGTGTATAGCTAAGGAAAATTGCACCTAAAAATAGGTCCAAAAGCCGAAATAGAACAAATCACGTGGTTACTTTTTACCCTAAGGAAGAAAAGATACCAGAGACTACCAAAACGGACATACAAGATTTGGTAGATCCCAAGAAGTTAAAAGTTACTTTTAAAACAGTAAGGAAAATAAGGAAGGGTTGGATATTAATTGAAACCACAGAACCTGAAGATCTTGATAAATTAATAGAAGAGTTTAAATCATTGGACCTATTAAATGGTAAATTTGACATAAGCATACCAAGGAAAAAATGCCACAGTTAATATTGTATAGGTTAGAAGAAGAATACACAGAAGATAGTCTAAGAGAGAAAATAATTTATCAGAACAACGAAATAGAAAATACTGAAGAATTTGAAGTTAAATATAGCTTCAAAGGTAAAAGAGGAACCAATTGGATCTGTGCTATAGATTCAAAGCACTTCAAAGCAATACAAAGAAATAAAAAGATAAATCTTGGATGGGTGAGAATAGACTTTAGAGAATACATTAGAGCAAATATATGCTGCAGGTGCTACAAGTTTGGACATATCGGAAGCTTTTGCACTGCTAAAGAGCAGAATTGTTCGAATTGTGGTGACGCGGGACATAAATTAGACAACTGTAAAAGTGTAAAGAGAAGTGTAGAAATTGTGAAAGCCACAATACTAGATTCGGCACTAAATATAAAACAGGATACAAAGCAATAGATAAAAATTGCCCTATATATAAAAAAGACCTTGATTTTGTGGTTTACAAGATCAATTATGGGGACGAATGAACATGATTCAAAATTGAAGTGTTTATCATTAAACCTTAACCATACTAAAGCAGCAAATTTCAAGTTTTCACAGGATCTTATAAGTGAGAATATAGACATAGGGTTCTTAAAGGAACTCTATTATTCCCATGATAATATAATTGTATTTACCCTTGATTACAATCTCATTTTTATTGAGGATAAACCAATAACTGGATTGGCTCTAAGTACAAAAATGCAGATATACCATGTTGTTCACAGGGGCAGAGACATGGTAAGGGTGCAGATAGAAATAGAAGATGAAGAATATATAATAACTTCATTTTATTGCCCTCCGTCAGAAGACTTAGTTAATAAGTTGAAAAGTCTGGAAACTCTGATCGAAGGAAATATGGAAAACAGCATATAATCTCCCAGGAAAATAAAAAAAAATCTGCCAGGAAATTGCAAAATCTAATATCTGGTGTCCCAGACCTAATGATACCAGAGGAATAGAGTTATTGGAATTCATTGGCAGACTCGATATAAAAGTGGAAAATAATCTTAACAGCCATCCCACACTGACAAACATCAGGGGATCAAGCTGGATCGATCTATGTATGACCAAAAATGTAAATAACAAGATAAACGAATAGAGAATTCATGACCGCATTTCATTAAGTGACCATAATATAGTGGAATTTAGTATAGGAACTAAAGAGAAGATATGTAATAGGCATATAAAATGGAGAATCAGTGATTTGAATTGGTTGAAGGTAAAAGAGGAAATCTACAAACTGGTAGATAAAGCTCGAAAGGTGGAGTTAAATACCAACAATTTAAATGAGTATATCAAAGATATAGAAGGTGAGTTGGTAAAAAAATGTAGAAACTATATTAAAGAGAAGAAAAGCAATAGGACTAATGCAATTTGGTGGACCAATGAATTGACAATAATGAGAAGTCGGGTAAGAGTATTGAGGAGAAAATTCCAGAAAGAGATGGATGAACAATGCAGGATAAGGAAAAATGTCCAGTATAAAATAGACTATATCATCTACAAGAAAAGAATCATAAAAATAAAAACCGAAAGTTTTAAAACATACCTAAGCAAAGTGATTGTAAATAATTAGTTTGGAGTCCATTATAAGTTGATTAAAAACGTAAACAAAAAGAACTTGGTTAATCATTGTGTAGTCAAGAGAGACGGTACACAGACAGAATATTGCAGATTCTATTGGAGAAATCTTAACGTACCACTTCCCTTTAATAAATGTGGATGAATTGCCCAATGAAAATTATAGAGACAAAAATACTATATTACTCACTTTATATGAAATTGAAAAAGTGATCTTTCATTTATATGAAATTGAAAAAGTGATCTTTCATTTATATGAAATTGAAAAAGTGATCTTTCATTTATATGAAATTGAAAAAGTGATCTTTCATTTATATGAAATTGAAAAAGTTTGATGAAGGTAAAGCACCTGGAATCATTAGCTTAACCATGGAAATTATTAGAGAAATATTCTATGTAGATAAAAAGTGGTTTCTGAATATTATGAATTTTTATCTTACCAATGGGATATTCCCAAAACATTGGAAAATTGCCAGGGTAGTACTTATACCTAAAGACGGCAAAAATCTAACTACAGTAGAATCATATCGTCCTATATATGTATTATGCCCATTTAGGGGAAAATACTTGATAAATTATTGACAAAGAGGTTGACGAGCTATCTCGATGAAAAATTGAATGAAAATTAATTCGGTTTTAGTAAAAACCGTAGTACGATTGATATCAAAGCAATTGTAAATCAAATAGAAGACAGTAAAGCAGGACAACTTAGTACTTGCATAATATCAGTGGACATTACCAATGCATTCAATTCAGTGCATTGGGTTGATGTGATTCAACAGCTTGTCAATTTTAGAGTATCTCACAGGATTTTAAACTTAATCAAAAGCTTCTTATAAGACAGATATATAAGAGTAGAAGAAAAAGTTTTATATATGAAGTACAATGTTGGTATACCCCAGGGACCCAGCATTGACCCAATATTGTGGCTGATAATAGCAGATAAAGCCCTGAATATCAAATTTGATAATAAGAAAACTTCTATACAGGCTTTTGCTGATGATATAGCAGTACTAGTAAAAGCCAAGGCATCGTACCTCTTTGCCAGTCTTGGAACACAAGCTATAAATAAAATAATGGAATGGGCAGATGATTACGGACTTACTCTAAATATAGATAAAACCCAATATACTATGATCAGCTCCAAGAAGAAGATAATCCATGTGCTGGGAATAAAGCTGAAAGGGCAAAGAATTAGTTATAAAAAGAGCTAATGTACCTGGGTATCTCAATTGATGAAAAACTGAATTGGATCGCACATTTGAAAGAAATGAGAAACAAAGTTTATAAATTTGACCATAAACTTACTAGGATATCAAGGAAAACTTGGGGACTTCACCCCAAAGTGATGAAAATATATACAAAAGCAATAGAAAAAATGATAACGTATGGTTCGGAAATATGGTATAAAGACCATAGGAGAATTACTGATAACATTATACAGATACAAAGAATGGCATTGCTATCAATTACACAATGTTACAGGACTGTATCAAATGAAGCCATACAGGTCCTGGCAGGATACGAACCACACTGCATATAAAATAAGAAATGAGGTTAAGATGTACAATCTCTTCCATTGGAGTCAAGAGATAAAAATCGATAATGAAGAAATTAAACCTAATGAAATTGAAAACCCCTATTTGTATAACAAATAGCCTTGGGAGGAACAATCCTTACAGTGGAAAATAGGAAGAGGAAATGAATGTGAATGGGAAGAGGAAATGAATGTGTGCCGGAAGTGCATTCATCATATTAATCATGGAGAAATGGCTAACGAATGGCAAGAGAGAATAGACGACAATGGTACAGTCTTCAATGCCGACCTGTACGCAATATGGAATGCGGTGGATTACCTTATAATAGATAAAATCCAAGAAGCGCATATATTTACGGACTCAAGATCTGTTCTCACGTCACTAAGTTCATATAGTGTCAAAAATAAGTGGATTTATAATTTAAAGGGAAATATATTGAATTATGGAGGCAATCCTCCACTGGATTAAAACCCACGTAAATCTTCACGGAAAAGAGATGGCAGACAAACTCGCAAAAGAAACCTTGAGGTTAGAAGAAAAGAGTATTTGGGAAAACCAAAACCCAGATTAAAAATAAAATCAAAGGCAACTGCGTCAAAGAGTGGCAAGATAGATGGGACAAGTTGACAAAGAGAAGACAACTTTTTGGTCATATTCCCAAAGTTTCACTCAAAGCAATAAATGACAATTTCTATTTGAACCAGGTTCTAACAACACATGGTGCATTTAGAACCTATCAACATAGATTTTACAATAAGAGCAACCTTTGTATATGGAGAATAGAAGAAGGTACGGTGGAACACAATATATATAGATGCGAATTGTGGAAAGATATTAGAACCAAATACTTTCCCAAAGATTTCAAACAGGTGCCTTTAATTAATCTTTGCAGAGGCTTAAAGAGTAAGAAAGGAATCGAAAATATTGCTAATAAGGAAACGTTCTCAAGCTAATCTCATGGGATTCGAAAATTTAACAGGTGTTAGAAGAAGTTATAGAAAATTCACACACACACATATTCTGTCCGGCCGTCCAAATGGATGCTCAAGTCCTTGTTGACGAGCCGGACGGCCTGGGTTTTCAACACACACATATTCTGAAAATTAGCTGCTGAATTGCATTAGGAGAGGAGTAGAATAATGTTGAAAATTGAGTCTGGGGTTGCCAGAACCGTACATTTAGCAGCATCAATTAGAGACTTTGCATTCTTGTAAATTGACGAAGACATGTAATGTGTTTATACTATCACAACGCATTTTATGCTGCATTTAGAGGCGTTAATACTTGAAAAATAGCTTCTTTAAAACTACCACTTGGAAAAGAGAAAATGCAGATTACATGATCAGTACTATGGTATATAGTTTATAAGAGATATAATTGATGATAAATAATTGAGGTCGAATGAGAGTAATTTCTTTATAAATTGAAAGTGTTGCAAATATATGAGGCTCATTGAAGGAATGCATAAAATCGAAATATATTTTACACCAGCTACACCGAGCGAATATTTTGGATGCACAGTTTTGTTTCCCCCAATCAAGTACGTTATGTGCCGTAAATATGAACTCAACTGGATTTTCGAAATACACAGGAGGGTTTTCTGTGTATGAGCATGCATGCCATGAATATTTCCACATGTTAACGTAGTGTGGTGAAAAGAACTGGTTGTGTGCAATGGATAGCACTTTAAAGATATTGTCTCGATGAAACAACTCGATTTGTATTTGTGCAGTCATAACTAAATCTGAAAATTTTCGAACGAAATTTTTCCAGACCCGAAAATCGTACCTATCAAGGGATTGTATTAGATGAGTGGTTTTAGGTGGCATGACAAACACATGAGCGATTTTACCCGGTGGCGTAACTAATGTGTGGTGACATTTTCTATTTGAAGGCCACTGCTTGTTTAAAAAATAGATGTAAAAACATTGAGGTATTAAAAAAAAACAATTTCTTGCACAAGAGTTTTGAGCATTAAACAAAACAACAACACAAAATTAGAGCAGATCGCTAATTTGTTTCACTTACATAAAATAATAAAACTGTGAGAAATGCACGATTATACTAAAAATATATATTCAAACTCAATTTCAAATACTTTTAAATGCAAACTATAAAAAAATAACTTTACAACAAATTTCAAGTCATACAGAGAAAACATGGACAGTGCATTTCAGAATTTGGCGTTTTTCTATGTATACTCGCCAAGTAGGGTTGCATTTGGCATTAAAGATGTTGACTTTTATTAATTTTTGCAGCTTTTCCGTTGCAATTCAGCAGCTAATTATTTCACTGTCGATATTTTGAGCCATCTACTAACACCTGTCAAATTTTCGTCGAATTCTATTAGTTTAGCTTGAGAAGTACCTACTCAATAAGGAATTGGAGGACTTGTAAGCATGGCGATTGTATATAATGTATTTTATATACTGTCTTGTTTTTACCCAAATAAATTGGAGGATAATGTAAATGATACCTCGGCAGGATTGTAATAACAATTGTTTATTCTGAGTAAATTGTTCACTTTGTATATATATTTGGTGATATAAAAGTGTAGGATTAAAGAAGTAGTGGAACTCATTGTTTAGAGTGCCAGTTGAAATTGTAAATTACTAAAGTGGAAATAATGTATTGTAAATATTTAGTACATAAAAAATGGTACTTTATACATAGTCTGATGGTTTTAATTGAAGTTGGAAAACTGTGTTTTGAAAATCTTAAAAATGTTTTTAAGATGCTGGAATCTGTATTGGTAAATGTTGAATGTGTAATATATGATGAAGTAAAAAACCAAGTAGAAAAAGGGGAGATAATGCTGGATACACTGTTGTGTAGATTTCAATCTTGATACAGATAAATATGGTTATACATTGTTCTAGCATTACTAAAATGATTGTTTATGAAAATGTGATGGATTTTAAAAAAGTATGTTACTTCTTTTACATTCGCATGCTTGTAACGATTAGAGTTTTCATTTTGTCTTGTCTTTTCACACTCAGCCTTTATATATAGAGAGGTAAAAGGTTCTGTTATTGCTATTATAGTTTGTTAATTCTTGATTAGTTTTTCTAAGTATTGTAAACTTTTGGTTGATTTTTGACCAAGTGCTGTCATGTATTTTTTGTGGTCAACACTGTTGACCTTGTTGTTTTTGTTGATTCCAGCAGTCCTCTCTGCAGATGGCAGGGTTGGCTGCTTTGTTGTTGCGCTTTTTGGCGTCCAGTTGGTTTGGTGCCCCTTTTGGGGGGATTTCTGGCTGGAGGTGTGGGTCCTGTCCTTGTCCTTGCGGGGCTGTGACGTTGCCCGCTTCTCGCTGGGTCCGGTGCTGTGCCGAATGCTCGACAGCTGTCGCGATGGTGGATCGTTGTTTCCCGTATACCTTCGAATTGGGAGGTGGTTGTTATTGATTAACTTTAAAATAAAAATATTTATTAACGACATGGATCAACTAATAACTCAATTGCAACAATGGTTACCATTAATTGTGCCGGAGCGAGAAAGTGTGAGACCATTAAAATGCAGTTATCAAAAGGTTCAATGCCCTGCATACAATAGTAGTGGAGCACATACCTTCTGGTTGTCTTTAGACGTTAATACACAGCTCGTACAGTCGTGCGTATTCCACCAGTGTACGCCATACAATACCAACTCGCAGTGTGGTATGTCGTCTCGTACGGTAGTCGCTCACTGCACACTTGACATTCTCCGTACTCTGGCTGCACTGCCATTCTTGTATTACCCCAACTCTGTTTCTTCAACTTCTCGAACTCTCCAACTACGTTTGCAGATATTCTCTCTTACTTAATCTCTTCTATTCGATATACTCTGTCTACTGAACTTCACATCTTCTTTATACTCCTTTGGTTGTGACTCTTTTGTCTGAGGTCTGACACGCCTTTTTGGCTCTGATTGGGTGACCTAAGGGCACTGAGCCCAGAAATCTTGCATATTGGTCAATATCTTTGACCACTCTTATGGCCTCACCTTATGCTTAGAGTCCTTCGGCCCACCTGTTTTGACGCCCCTAAATTTATGGTTTCAACTGACCTCTCGCTCAGGGTGTTCTAAAAATTGACGTCATTGAGCCTGAAGACAAAATTTGCAAAATGGAGATATAATTTCCTTAATCGAAAATTGTATTTATGAATGAGGATTTAATTAACAAAACTGTAAAATATGGTATAGACTGGATATCGCTTTTAGCAGCCAACAAAATGAGGCAAAAAATTATCATGAATAGCAAGCGCCAAAATTAATAAACTGATAAAATTTACTTACATGGCAAAAAGCAATCCTTAGATGGCAAAAGGCATTACTTAGATGGCAAAAAATTTACTTAAAATTCAATAACGCTAAAATTAAATAAACTGATAAAATTTGCTTAGATGGCAAAAGTTAAGCAAAGTTAACTTGCAGATCATCAAGCTCCGTCCCTGTGACATTTCTTGCAACTGATCATCTTTAAATCAATACCAATTCAAGATTTTGTTAAGTAAATCGACCTGCAAAGTTTGGTGGCGATTGAAATAGAGTTTAAAAGTTAGGGTCTGCATAAGCGAGCCAAACGATTGAGTTGAATACCGATATTCGGGTACTTCATTTGCAAGTTTGTCCAACCGACATTATCAAATAAACATCTTACATAAACCCGTATTAGAAAGTTACTAGCCGAATACCCGTTGAAAATCAACGGTCTCGCAATAAGCAACCCCCGAATAAAGTAAATTTTTTAATAATTCGCGTTTCACATTTATTCAACAAATCGAATATTTTGGTGTGCAGTACCCCCCAAAGAAGAAAATATTGGGAAACTAAATTTGAGCACTTCTTCCTTTCGAATTATCCACCCGCACGACACATTAAAGTCTATCTCATCCCGAGGCACCCCTATATTATTATTTCTCCTTTGGAACTTTTCTCTGTGAAGCACATCCATAAATGGACATTTTTGAAAAACTCTGTTTGTCTTGTGTTTTTTATCAGATGATTGGCCCATATACCAAATATCAAGCCTCTATCACATTTAAAAGGAAGCGTGCCCTATTTATTCGGAAAATCAAACATATTAGTGTGCGCACCCCTTAAAGTAACAAATATAGGAAATCAGAAATTTCATACTTCTTCTTTTCAAACTATCTACCCGTACGCCAAATTTGAAGTCTCTATCCTATCGCGAAGAGAAGCATGCTTTTCTATCACTTAAACTTTCGAACGTTTTTCTGTGTAGCACCCCGTTAAAGAACATTTTTGTCAAATTGTATTCATATTTGGTTTTTTTGTCCACTGGTTAGCACATATACTAAATTTCAAGCCTCTATCACATTGTAAAGGAGGCGTTTTTCATTTCTTCGGCAAATCGAATATTTTAGTGAGCTGCACCCCCTACAATAACAAATGTTGGAAAACTGAAATTGCACACTTTCTTCCTTTCCAACTTTTTACCCGTACACCAAATTTGAAGTCTCTATCTCATCGCGAAGCATGCTTTTCTAGCATATCATCTTTCGAATGTTTTTGTGTGGAGTACCCACCCCCCTTAACTACACGTTTTTGAAAAACTCCATTCTTCTTGTGATTTCTATGAGATGATTCGCCCATATACCAAATATAAAGCCTCTATCACGTTTTTAAAGGAGCGCTCCTCCTTTATTCGGAAAATCGAACATTTTGGTGTGCGACACCCCCTAAAGTAGAAAATATTGGTAAACTGAAATTGTACACTTTCTTCCTTTCAAACTATCTATCCTTACACCAAATTTGATATCTCTATCTCATTCCGAAACATGGCTTTATATCAATTCACTTTTCGAACGTTTTTCTCTGGAGCACCCTCTTAAACGAACATTTTTGAAAAACTATATTCGTCTTGGGTGTTTCCGTCAAATGATTAGCCCATATACCAAATTTCAAGCCTGTATCAAATTTTAAAGGAGCGTTTTCTCATTTACTCTGTAAATCGAACATTTTGGTGTGCGGCACCCCCTTAAGTAGAAAATATTGGGAAATCAGAAATTGCACACTTTCTTCCTTTTGAACGATTTAACCATACACCAAATTTGAAGTCCCTACCTCATCGCAAAGCATGTTTTCCTCTCATTTCACTTTTCGAACGTTTTAGCGTGCGGCACCCCCTGAAGTAGAAAATATTGGATATCTGATATCGCACACTTTCTTTCTTTCAAACGATTTACCCATACACCAAATTTGAAGTCTCTATCTCATCGCAAAGCATGCTTTCTTATCATTTCAATTTTCGAACGTTTTGGCATGCGGCACCCCCTTAAGTAGAGAATACTGGAAATCTGAAATTGTACAATTTCTTCCTTTCGAATGATTTACCAATACACTAAATTTGAAGTCTATATCATATCGCAAAGCATGCTTTCCTAACATTTCACTTTACGAACGTTTTGGTGTGGGGCACCCCCTCTATAGAACGTTATCGAAAACTTCGATTTTTCCAGGGGGTTTTATCGAACGACCAAGTCGTGGTGTACCAAATTGCAAGTCTCTATCTATTCGGGAAGGGCCTAAAAAAAGCGTGACTGACAGACAAACAGACAGACAGACAGACGGACAGACGGACACTTTGCAATTAGTATATACTAGCCGAATACCCGTTGAAAATCAACGGTCTCGCAATAAGCAACTCCTGAATAATGTAAATTTTTGAATAATTCGTGTTTCACATTTATTCAGCAAATAAAATATTTTAGTGTGCAGAAGCCCCTAAAGAAGAAAATATTGGAAAATTTAAGTTGCGCACGTCGTCCTTTCGAATTATCTACCAGTACGCCAAATTAAAGTCTCTATCTCATCCCGAAGCATACTATTTTATCATCTCCCCTTTCGAGCGTTTATCTTTGGAGCACCCCCATAAATGAACATTTTAGAAAAACTCTTTTCGTGTTGTGTTTTTTATCAGATGATTGCCCCATATACGAAATATCAAGCCTCTATCACATTTAAAAGCAAGAGTGTCTTATTTATTCCGAAAATCGAACATATTGGCGTGCAACACCCCCTAAAGTAGCAAATATTGGAAATCTGAAATTTGCACACTTTCTTCCTTTCAAAGAATCTACCAGTACACCAAATTTGATGTCTCTATCCTATTGTGGAGCATGTTTTTCTATCACTTTATATTTCGAACGTTTTTACGTTTTTCTGTGTTGCATCCCCTTAAATGATCATTTTTGAAAAACCGCAATAATCTTAGGGCATTTTTTATCAAATGATTAGCCCATATACTAAATTTCAAGCTTCTATCACACTCTAAAGGAGGCGTTTTTCAGTTGTTCGTGAAATCGAACATTTTAATGTGCGGCACCCCCTACAATAGCAAATGTTTGTAAACTGAAATTGCACACTTTCTCCGTTTCAAACTATATACCCGTATACCAAATTTGAAGTCTCATCGCGAAGTATACTTTTTCTATCATTTCACCCTTCGAATATTTTTCTGTGAAGTACCCACCCCCTTAAATATATATTTTTGAAAAACTTCATTCTTCTTGGATTTTCTGTCAAATGATTCGCCCATATACCAAATATCAAGTCTCTATCACGTTCTAAAAGGGATATTTCTACTTCATTCCGAAAATCGAACATTTTTGTGTGCAACACCCCCTAAAGTATAAAATATTGGAAAACTGAAATTGCACACTTTCTTCCTTCCAAACTATCTACCCGTACACCAAGTTTCAAATCTCTATCTCATCCCGCAGTATGTTTTCTTATCAATTCACCTTTCGAACGTTTTCCTCTAGAGCACCTCCCTTAAACGAACGTTTTTGAAAAACTATATTCGTCTTGGGTGTTTTCATCAAATGATTAGTCCATATACCTAATTTCAAGCCTCTATCAAATTTTAAAGGAGACGTTTCTCATTTATTCGGTACATCGAACATTTTGGTGTGCGGCACCTCCTTAAGTATAGAAAATATTGGTTAACTGATATTGCACACTTTCTTCCTTTCGAACGATTTACCCATACAACAAATTTGAAGAATCTCTCTCATCGCAAAGCATGCTTTCCTATCATTTCACTTTTCGAACGTTTTGGTGTGCGGCACCCCCTTAAGTAGAAAATATTGGAAATCTGAAATTGCACACTTTCTTCTTTTCGAACGGTTTACCCATACTCCAAATTTGAAGTCTCTATCTTATCGCAAAGTATGCTTTCCCATCTTTTCTCCTTTCGAACGTTTTGGTGTGGGGCACGACCGAGCCGCGTACCAAATTGCAAGTCTCTAACTATTCGGGAAGTGCTTGAAAAAAGCGTGACAGACAGACAGGCAGACGTACAGACGGACAGACGGACACTTGGCAATTAGTATATACTAGTCGAATACCCGTTGAAAATCAACGGTCTCGCAATAAGCAACCCCTGATTAATGTAAATTTCTTAATAATTCGCGTTTCACATTTATTCGACAAATCGAATATTTTGGTGTGCAGAACCCCCTAAAAAATATTGGGAATCTAATTTTCCGCATTTCTTCCTTTCGAATTATTTACCCGTACACCACATTAAAGTCTATCTCATCCCGAGGCACCCCTATATTAGTATTTCTCCTTTGGAACTTTGGAACTCTTTTTCGTGTGAAGCACACCCATAAATGAACATTTTTGAAAAACTCTCTTTGTCTTGGGTTTTTTATCAGATGATTGGCCCATATACCGAATATCAAGCCTCTATCACATTTAAAAAGAAGCTTGCTTCATTTATTCGAAAAATAGAACATATTTGTGTGCGGCACCCCTTAATGTAGCAAATATTGGAAATCTGAAATTTCACGCTTTCTTCCTTTCAAACTATCTACCCGTACACCAAATTTGAAGTCTCTATCCTATCGAGAAGCATGTTTTTTCCATCACTTCACCTTTCGAACGTTTTTCTGTGTAGAACCCCGTTAATAAACATTTTTGTCAAACTGTATTCATGTTTGGTTTTTTTGTCAAATGGTTAGCCCATATACTAAATTTCAAACTTCTATCACATTATAAAGGAGACGTTTTTCATTTGTTCGGCAAATCGAACATTTTAGTGATCGGCACCTCCTACAATAGCAAATATTTGAAGACTGAAATTGCACACTTTCTTCCTTTCCAATTTTTTACCCGTACACCAAATTTGAAGTCTCTACTTCATCGTAAAGCATGCTTTTCTAGCATTTCATCTTTCGAATGCTTTTGTGTGGAGTACCTACCCCCTTAACTATACATTTTTTAAAAACTCTATTCTTTTTGTGATTTCTATGAGATGATTCGCCCATATACCAAATATAAAGCCTCTATCACGTTTTCAAAGGAGCGTTTCTGCTTTATTCCGAAAATCAAACATTTTGGTGTGCGGCACCCCGTAAAGTAGAAAATATTGGTAAACTGTAATAGTACACTTACGTCCTTTCAAACTATCTACCCTTACACCAAATTTGATATTTCTATCTCATTCCAAAGCATGGTTTTTTTATCAATTGACCTTTCGAACGTTTTACTCCGGAGCTCCTCCTTAAACGAACATTTTTGAGAAACTGTATTCGTCTTGGGTGTTTTCGTCAAATTATTAGCCCATACACCAAATTTTAAGCCTCTATCAAATTTTAAAGGCGCCTTTTCCCATTTCGGTAAATCGAACGTTTTAGTGTGCGACACCCCCTTAAGTAGAAAATATTGGAAATCTGAAATTGCACACTTTCTTCCTTTCAAACGGTTTACCCATATACCAAATTTGAAGTCCCTATCTTATCTCGCAAAGCAGGCTTTCCTATCATTTCACTTTTCGAGCATTTTGGTGTGCGGCACCCCCTTAAGTAGAAAATATTGGAAATCTGAAATTGCACATTTTCTTCCCTTCAAACGGTTTACCAATACCCTGAATTTGAAGTCTCTATCTCATCGCAAAGTATGCTTTCCCATCTTTTCCCTTTTCGAACGTTTTGGTGTGGGGCACCCCCTCCATAGAACGTTTTCGGAAAATTCGATTTTTCCAGGGGGTTTCATCGAACGATCGAGCCGTGTACCAAATTGCAAGTCTCTATCTATTCGGGAAGTGCCTGAAAAAAGCGTGACAGACAGAGAGACAGACAGACGGACAGACGGACACTTGGCAATTAGTATATACTAGCCGCATACCCGTTGAAAATCAACGGCCCCACATTAAGCAACCCCTGAATAATGTAAATTTTTTACTTATTTATTCGACAAATCGAACATTTAGTTTTGAGGCACCCCCAAAAGTTCAAAATATCGGAAAACTGAAATTGCACATGTTCTTCCTTTCGAACTATCTACCTGTACACCAAATTTGAAGTCTGTATCTTATTTCGAAGCATGTTTTTTTTTATCAATTCACATTTCGAACGTTTTCCTCTGGAAAACCCCCTTAAACGAACATTTTTGAAAAATTATATTCGTTTTGGGTGTTTTCATCAAATGATTAGTCTATATTTAAAATTTTGAGCCTCTATCAAATTTTAAAGGGGCCGTTTCTCATTTATTCGGAAAATCGAACATTTTTGTGCGCGACACCCCCTTAAGTAGGAAATATTGGAAATCTGAAATTACACACTTTCTTCCTTTCCAACGGTTTACCTATATACCAAATTTGAAGTCCCTATCTTATCGTAAAGCAGGCTTTCCTATCACTTCACTTTTCGAACGTTTTGGTGTGCTGCACCCCCCCTTAAGTAGAAAATATTGGAAATCTGAAATTGCACACTTTCTTCCTTTCGAACGATTTACCCATACACCAAATTTGAAGTCTCTATCTCATCGCAAAGCATGCTTTCCCGTCGTTTCACTTTTCGAACGTTTTGGTGTGGGGCACCCCCTCTATAGAACGTTTTCGAAAAATTCGATTTTTCCAGGGGGTTTTATCGAACGACCGAGCCGTGTACCAAATTGCAAGTCTCTATCTATTCGGGAAATGCCTAAAAAAGGCGTGACAGACAGACGGACAGACAGACAGACAGACAGACGGACAGACAGACAGACAGACGGACACTTGGCAATTAGTATATACTAGCCGCATACCCGTTGAAAATCAACGGCCCCACATTAAGCAACCCCTGAATAATGCAAATTTTTTAATAATTCGCGTTTCTTATTTATTCGACAAATCGAACATTTAGTTTTGAGGCACCCCCAAAAGTTCAAAATATCGGAAAAGTGTAATTGCACTTGTTCTTCCCTTCGAACTATCTACCTGTACACCAATTTTGAAGTCTGTATCTTATTTCGAAGCATGTTTTTTTTTATCAATTCACATTTCGAACGTTTTCCTCTGGAGAACCCCCTTAAACGAACATTTTTGAAAAATTATATTCGTTTTGGGTGTTTTCATCAAATGATTAGTCTATATATAAAATTTTGAGCCTCTATCAAATATTAAAGGGGCCGTTTCTCATTTATTCGGAAAATCGAACATTTTCGTGTGCGGCAACCCCTTAAGTAGGAAATATTGGAAATCTGAAATTACACACTTTCTTCCTTTCGAACGGTTTACCTATATACCAAATTTGAAGTCCCTATCTTATCGCAAAGCAGGCTTTCCAATCATTTCGCTTTTCGAACGTTTTGGTGTGCGGCACCCCCTTGAATAGAAAATATTGGAAATCTGAAAATGTACACTTTCTGCCTTTCGAACGATTTACCCATACACCAAATTTGAAGTCTCTACCTCGTCGCAAAGCATGCTCTCCTATCATTTCACTTTTCGAACGTTTTGGTGTGCTGCAACCCCCCTTAAGTAGAAAATATTGGAAATCTGAAATTGCGCACTTTCTTCCTTTCGAACGATTTACCCATACACCAAATTTGAAGTCTCTATCTCATCGCAAAGCATGCTTTCCTGTCATTTCACTTTTCGAACGTTTTGGTGTGGGGCACCCCCTCTATAGAACGTTTTCGAAAAATTCGATTTTTCCAGGGGGTTTTATCGAACGACCGAGCCGTGTACCAAATTGCAAGTCTCTATCTATTCGGGAAGTGCCTAAAAAAGGCGTGACAGACAGACGGACAGACAGACAGACGGACAGACAGACAGACAGACAGACGGACACTTGGCAATTAGTATATATAATAATAATAGATAGATAGCTAGAAAAACAAATAAATAAAATAAATTTTTTACACTGCTTGATATGCATTTTCTCACAAATATGTTTTCTGCATTTATTTAACGATTACTATATGAAACGGTTGTGCAAATATTCGCCAAATGTTTTCTTAAGTAGAAAAATTACAAATGAATAACGTGACCTTAATCTGTATTTTGTATCATAAGGTGTTTAATATTAATAATTTTTTTCTCTTTTTAAAATAAGAACATTCATCTCCTTTTAAAATTAGAAACAATGTGTGAAGAAAGATTGTTTTGTGAAAATGGCATTTAAAATTATTCACTTTAAACCATTTAACGAAATAAAAGCGCAGACCTTCGTTCTAGAATATTTAAAAGGATTTTGTTTTAAGATGCTGATAAAATATCTGTATGTAATATTATATCATAAAAAAATAAATTATAGAACAATATAGTTTTTTAATGTCCTCCCCTGTACAATAGTAAAAAATCTGATGTGGGTAGTACATGACTTTTCTTTCATAATGCAATGAATTTACTCCTTTTGCAGTCAAAAAATAATGTATAAGATACACTGTACTGTGTACTTAACGTTGAATTGTACATTTGGCGCTATTCCCGATAACATATAAAACTATTTCATACCCAATTAGCTTACATTTCGCTCAACTCTAAATAAACAAATATCAATATTGATAACATCCCCAATAAGCGAAATAGTTCCTATATTGAAATATTTTGATAATTAATTCATCAGGCGTCATGTTCATTAATTTAGCGTCATTTTTGCAATTTTGACGAATATTCTTCAATCTAGGGTGCAATATCGCCAATCTAGAGATACGTAGCTAGATTATTCGCCAAGTTCACCAAATGCATCAGCAAATGTTACAGACAAACAGAGAGAAAGGCATTTCTTATATACTAGAAGGTATGCTCGTCATATGACGGAAATAAGAATTTGCGAAACATTACTTCCCATTTGGCGTCATTATAATCACTTTGGCGATATTTTTGTCACTTTGGCAACATTTAAAATAGTCGCCAATTTGGTGAAATCCCGCTAAATTTCTCGCCACGCGTTACGGATGGATGGACGGAGGAATTGGTTATACTTATAGTCTTCTACTCTTATGTCATTTCCAAGATATTGAACTCAATTAGTCGGTTTCATCAATGTCGCTAATTTTTATCAATTGGGTGACATTTTCATCAATTTGGCAACATTTAAAAAGTCAGCAAGTTGGAGATATTCCACTAAATTCGTCACCAAAATTTTGCCAAACGTTACGGACAGAAAATTGATTATTCTTACACTAAATACTTATATTCTTTCCCAGATAATTTTCGTCAATTAATCGTATTTTATTGATTTAGCGTCACTTTTATCAATTTAACAACATTTTCGTTAATTTGGAAGCATTAAAAAAGTCGCCAAGTTGGCGACATTTCGCCAAATTCGTCGCCAAAATCTCGTCAAGCGTTATGTACGGAGAAATAAGTTATTCTTATTGAAGATAAATGGCTATTGGCGTTCAAATATGAAAGTATTATCTAAAGTATCTTTTATTATGAATGAGACGAGCTAAATCAACAGAATGATGTCACCAAATATATTGCATGATATTACATATGAAAAGTGAACATATTTCGCAATAAATAATATATTTTTATGTGATTTTTTGATACATTTATTTGAAAAATGTGCAATATCTCGAGAACGCTTTATGCTAGCATTCTAAAGTTGATGTCAATCGTTTTCTAAGGAAAAATTACATAAGAAATGACTCTTTGCACAACTGTATTAAAGGTCTTGATTTTTTGATGATTTTTTTCAAAATTTCACTCGAAAATTTAAGGGGTTCTGAACATTCATTGCTTTAAAAACAATAGGCTTCCAGTATTCACGGATTATAATTTTTGTACCAAATTTTGTTCGAATCGCTCCATTTGTGTATGGGATATCGTCTCCATAATATCACTGTCACACACACACACACACATACAAACATCACCTCAAAAACGTTTAATTCGTATTCAGGGATGCTTGAAACATGCGCATCAAAACTCGAATTCGAATTTTCGACCCGTCACAATACTTTCCTTATACATTCTACCGGGTGGTCAGAATTAAAACACACCTACTCTGAGCTCTCTATAGATCGAACTACTCAGTGTAAAGGCTCCAAAATTGTTGAACATACTATTCAAGACATTGGTTCCAGAAACACCAGGCGAAAAAAGGACAAAAAAGAAATTAGTTCCAGAAACACGATAGGTGACGCTGTACAATAGAAAATGTGTTGAAAAGACACAAAATACACATTTGTAATACATTTTATTCGAACGTACCAAACATTCATATGACAAGGACCTTATCGATGCAGGGAATGCTGCTCAATGTGGTTCCCTTCTTAAAGATGTAAAATCTGCAGTCTGTGGACAGCTTGTTCAACTGCTTATCGTAATTGGTCGATTGAGATCAAATCCATTTTCGCGAAATCCTTTTCCCCATGCCTTGAATAATAGGTTCAACAATTTTGGAGCCTTTACACTGAGTAGTTCGATCTATAGAGAGCTCAGAGTAGGGGTGTTTTAATTCTGACCACCCGGTACTATATATATAAGGAAAGTAATATACATTGTACTATGTATATAAGTGAAGTAAAAATAAATTTTAATCACACACGAAATTGACACAAATTATGAGTGTAGGCAGATAACATTTTAAAACAAACAAATTTTATCATTATCAAAATTTTATGTTTTGTAAAATTTCTGAAGATATATCAGGGTATAGGCAGATGTATAGTATTGTTTTGAATATATCTACATCTGTAATTTAGTTCAATTTCATGTGTGATTAAAATTCAATTTCTACTCTTCCATGGGCCGCTGTTGTCTAGAGGAGAATATTGTAAATAAGATTTCTCATAATTTATTTTATATTCTCATAATTTATGTTTTTTCTTTTCCAGTTTTCGGTTTTACTTCCTCACCCTCGCTCTTATTTCTTTTTTGGTACAATTAATGGACACATATATGTAGTGATTATTATATATGGATTGACACGTTGGAACTGGGATAGTATTTCATATAATGCATGAAAAGGACAAAGCTATAGTCATAAAGTACGTAAATGACGTAACAATACAACGTAATGGCGCGAATATGTATGGAAATCGGGAGATGAAAATGTGTGCATTGTTTTAGCTCTCTGCGTGCCAATCATGAGTCCATCAAAGATGACATACGTAAATGACGTAACTGCGAAACGCACTGATTTGAAAATTTCATAAATAAAATTGCTATAAGAGATGAAACTATGTGTCGAGTTTCAGCTCTACACGTGCTTTCTCTCAGAGCTGAGAATGAGCCTGTTCAAATATTGAAAGAAGATACAAATAGAAGCAACATGAAGTTAACAAGATTTGGTATAGGTAACCGAATTTTTACACAATTAGAAATGTATATATCCCCTTTCGTAATTATTGAAATACTAAACCGCTTAAATATTAAACGTGCAGAGATAAAATATACCAGTACATAACCTCAAACTCTAGCAAATATTTTCAAATAACTGGTAGAAAATTAAAAAGAAAAAGAAGCATTCTCCTAAATTTCACGATCCTACAACCAACTGATTCTGTTTCAAATATTAGCTTTATGATAGAATTTCATTTAAACTGCTCCAGTTCATTTCGAGTTTATGTTGATACCTGCATTAACCTGGCGACGCAGGAAATGAAAATCTGGCAACGAAAATTTCTATTATAAGTGAGTGGGGTATAATTATTATCGAATATGTGAAATGCCTAATATTTTAATCGAAAATTAGTTGTATAGCTGGAGTTTGTAATTTTTAGTATCGAGGGATATTATCAAATAAGATTGTGTGTATATGATTAAAGTTGGTTTAAAATATTCACAATGCTACTGTGCTGACAAATATTAAATAAAGGTGCGAGTAAATGCAGATAAAGTGAGCAAGCGTGTTATGTAAAGCAGCACAAGAAATATTCATCTTTATTTTCGACTTAATTATTAAGCTCTTTTTTACACTTTTCCACACTTATTTCGCACAGATACATGAATTTTCGGAAAAGTGGAAAAGAAATGGAAGTGCAAATACTTAATGAACTCCCTGAAATTTTATGGTGGATTAATGTCAATCGCCATCTAAGCCCTATCTGCAGAAAAGCTTGAAAAGCGATGCTGCCACACACATAATAGTCTGTGCAACATATATTTACTGCAACACATAGTAGTCTGTGCTGCAACAGATGGGCAAAATAAAATGTGTTCCAACGTGTTGAAACATATGCTCAACACTGTATCATATGCAGCACATGATTCAATTTTGCTTTCCTTCTTTTATAATTCATTAAATTGTGTTAAATAGCACGGGCAATTATATGAAATTTAACTAAATTTTTTGTTTTAATTAAATTTCCGCTTTCATTTGGCGATTGGGCGTATTATCAAAGTAGCAAAAATGCAAAATAACTAAAATATCTCAAAGTTTGTCCTATCGTTATAGTCTTATTCTTTTAGTATTCAAAATTCATGCATAAAAGGAGCATTTAATTGATATATCTGAGCATACCTAGTTTTCTATTTCTAATTTTGGCGATTTTTGCGTATCATTCAGCAAAAAGAGACATATCCTTTTTTTCTTTGAATAGTACTAAAATCTAATCAGCACCAGGGTAACCCACAAGTTACTTATATACCAAATTTTGTGACATTTGGTCAATTAGCTTTTCAGCTTGATTGGATACATATATTGCACGGACAAACAGACACACACACACAGACGTCGTGCTAAAAATAGTTCGGGGATATACAAAATCTTTTTAGGTTTAAGAGCTCTCGAAGAGTGTCGATTCGTCGCAAACTCGAATTGATAGTTTCGAAATGAGTACAACATTTTCCCCTATACATTACCATGTATTGTAAGGAAAGTAACAAGTATACAAAATTATTTTAAGATTTTATTTCTGAGAAAATATGATGCAGATAATTTTTTAAAATGTAAAAGAAACGACACAAAAAGTATCGTCGGACCATAAATAAACAACCGATGTGTGGAAGCACGTGTGGTTGCCCGAACTAAATGCATTCGCTCATTCAATTTTTCGAAAAACAAAAGTCGCCCGTTGCGATTACGTCTCTCTCACCCCACCCCCGCCACGCAGGTGTAATATGTCCTAAATAAGCACCTAAACTCGCCTTCGTCCACTAATACGACCGTATAAGGCAGTACTTTAATTTCACACAATTATAAAACAAATTTGAAACAGTTTTGCTATTCCGATTATCATAATATTGCGTTATTTTTAATACATTTCACATCGAGAATATAAAATAAAAAATAGAATAAAGAATTCAACATTTCGAACATAAATAAACAAACAGTTTTTAAAACCACCGAAACTCACAGGTACAGTGACCGTTTAGAATGGAAAGCAAAAACCATTGTGTGACGTCATGACGTCTGAGAACATCTGGATTACTGAATCGCTCGCGAATGAAATGAGCAAAGAAAAAATCCACCTGCCGTTTATGGTCTAAAATGGGGCTCCACTCGTTTGCTATTATACATTTGAAAATCTTTGAGATGATGTCTTATAAAAGTAATAATTAATTAATGGATGACCCCAGAAAAATAATTTGTGTTTTGGAGTAGTGTATGATATAACTTTATCTATGATTACGAAGATAGGATTTTTAGTTAATATTTCTATATCAAATTTTTTAAATCGATTATCAAACCGAGAAAAGCATATAAGTATGTTTTAAATTCTCGAAAATTCCTCTTTTGGTCGCACGGGTTTCATTTAAAGCCCTTTTTTAAAGAATTCATTTCTATTTTTCTAATGGTGTTTAGTTAGAAACTCTGCAATAATATTTGCAATTTCTACGTAACCGATATATACGAAAATCGATCAAAATGGCGTTTCACTATTGCTGTTGAAAAATGCCGGTCGTTTGGCCGTAAGACAATTACACACCGAGCTCTCCAGTATTTTCCTATCGATGAACTAAGTGTCACTAGTGCAGGGCACTCGTCTAAATATTTTCCAGACATAGGCTGACCTAGGTCACATAAAGTGCAATCCGGGGACGCACCAAGTCCAATTCGATGGAGATGAACCCTAAGATAGTCAGGATCAGTCAGAAATCTGAACCTGACAACTTCTCTTTGAGGAGACAGTGGAATGACTGAAATGTTCTTGCTGATTACGCTCCATGCTTTCCTTTAGGTGCCTCCGGAGATTCTGCCCCAATTTCTTTCTTGAGCTGCAACAGCTGTAGTAGATTTAGCGTTACCCAGGGTGTACCACATGAAAGGAGATTCAATATTAAATAACTGGAAAATAATTTTAAATTTAAAAATAATTTCGATGAAACGTTTCCTCTTGAGAGTACAGTCACCCTTGTATCAAATTTAATGGATGTATGTCGGTTAGAATATCCACTACTATGACACAAATAATCAGCCCCGGCCGCCCAAATTGCTGCTCTCAGTCTTCGGATGAGTCGGTCTTCCTGGACTTTCGACAAATAATCAGCCAAACAAAGAGACAACTTCTCTTGTTATGATGGATTGAACAATTTATTTAATGATACAATTTTTATGTCCAAATCGAACGTATTTGCACAAATTTCTTAACATTTGTTTACTGTAATTGTGAACTAGACTGGAGTTATTAAAATCTTGAGTGATCTGGGAATCTCAAAATATTTCCAAATTCAGTTTATCTTAAACTATATTCTGATGAAAAGTTTATCCCTGTTCGGTTATGACAACGTTTGTTTAAACTTCATACGCTCAACCTGAAGGACTTTCAAATTTACGATTTTATAAAAGGGAAAATATTTTATATTCAAATTATCCTTTCAAGTTAGCCACGACAATGACGTTTTTTTAAATGAAGTTATTGAAGAAACAAGCTTAAAATATTTAAACTATTTCAATCTGTCAAAATGTTTCGGTAAGAGGGGTGAGTATACCTAAGCTGATAGATAGAAATTATGTATTGTCTTTTAGCATATTTAAATATCGAGTCTAGCGCAATTGTGTTGTTTGATAAGCCTAAAACAACTTAAAGTAAAATATATTGAGCAAGGTTGTTTCAGAACTCTTTGTAGAAGATGTGTACTTTAAAGTCATAATTTAAAAACAAATTTGAAATTTTAGGCCCAGATGAAACACGTATTTTAATAAATAACAACACCATTTTTACAGCAGGTAGAACGTAACGGAAGAAAATCAAGGACATTTCCATAGTATAATACTAACAGCGATAAAGTGCCAAACAAGTTCAGAGTGAGCACAAGACGTACAAATTTAAATATGTCCATGGCAAAAGTGTGTAAAAAATTACTTCTTCCAATGTCCTAAGTGGTTGTATGAGTTTCTATGTTTATAGACAGAGAATCTGGACTAACTGTATCCGTATAGTATAGTATAGTAGTGTGTAGAGAGAAAATAGTTGTGACAGGCCAATGTTATTACCCAAAGGGCTTGAAAGCTATTGTGTCCAGGTATTGTATATTATTGATATACGTGCAGGGACAAAATGAATTCGTGAAAGTTAACACAACATAGCAGTTTCCTATTTTACTTACAAGTAAGGGCTAAAAATTATTCATGATATTACAATCCACACTTTTCTTATTTTGATAGCAACAGAGACGGGAAGCTCTTCCAAATGAAGAATTGTAATATAAATTTATCCCTCTTGTTAGATGATATATAAAGGCTATGGAAACGTAAAAATATATAAATGAAAACATAAAAATGATAAATGAAAGCACAAAAGAAAACAATGTTTTAATTTACGTTTGGCTAATTATATTAGATTACTTCTTAAATCATATTAACTTTTCAGATTTTATCTCAGGTACAGATAAGTAAACTATGCAATTCAGGCAAGTTATGAATGGATAATAATATACACAACTTGATTGAATTATTGGGATTAAATTTGAGTACCTTAAAATTAAAGCTGTTTTAAAAATTAAGATTGGATAAATCGTACTATAATAATATTTCGCCATTAATTAATCTCCGTATAATTAGAAATTTATATCAATAAATTAGTAACAGCAAAAAATAATGCCACTGTAAGTTAGCACTTGTGCGAGCCATTTTATAAAATATTATTAATTATTTACAATAATTAATTATTAGTGTACATTGATAATTAAAAGTAATTGATTAATTCATTCAGAACATACATGTAAAAGAGGCCTTAATTATAAATAAACGATCAACCAAATGTATTACTTGCATCGATCATTATAAGAGTTCTTTTAAAGATTTCAAAGCAAGTTTTATTGAATTAGAAGCACAGATTCTAATTGCAGGTTAAAAATGTTTTTTTCCCCTAAAAAACTTAAACCGGAAAAGCACAGATGTGAAACTTTGTAAGGCTACGTTGATTTAAAATGTGAAAATATTAATCCACAGTTATTACTAAATATTATCTAAGCTTTTGCATTTAGACACTAAAAGTAATATCAGCAAGTTGCATCCAAAAGTCTCTTCCGAATCTTAAATACATTTTAATGAATATTTTGATTAATATTGATATATAGTCGATTAGAACAACCTTGTTTATAGCAACAACTTGACTATTACGTCAAAATTTTGAAATTCAGTAGGAAAAACGTTATTTCGCCTTGATTATAACGTCATAAAATTTCCAGATAACTCGGATATTACATCAAAAAAGCTCGCCATTATGTATTCTAATACTAAGGATTTTTATACTTCTTGTATATGTTTCTCCGAATTTTTTTCCTCTCGATAAATGAAAAATAAGCCTTCCGTTCTTGCAAAGGGCCTCAGAGCATTTTTATAATTAATACTGGATGACCTACCAAATCATGTGATAAAGCCAGGAATCCCGGCAACGACCTCTAATTTGTTGTTGTTACCCAGACCGTCCGACCTACCAGAAAGGTGTAAGGTAACTGTTTGGATTCTCTAATTTGTTGTGAATTTTTTCAACATCAAAGGTTTCAACATCTCTCATCCAGCAAAGCAGCAGTCAGGGAAACGTACCTGACAGAATCATTCACCGGGCAAGATCCGAGGAATTACCCATCAAACCCGACCCCAGTCGCCGGCCAGATCTAGGCTCAGGTCATGAATAGACGCAGTCCATGCGATCACAGCCACCTGGAAGAGCCCGAGGGACTAACTGCCTCGAAGCTCGATAGCCGGTTTCCCCGGATTTATTTGCCCCCCAGGTTGGAGAATCAGAGCTACAGAGCTATAATCCGTTCACCACTCAGAGAGTGGGCCGCACCGGAGGGGGGATCAATCTTACAGACTATACAGATATAGTAGAAAATATTAAATTATCACTAGATACTGCTGACGTAGAAGTTGATGCTGAAGAAGATGACGAAAAAGATTAAGTAGAATTAGCATCGAACACAAGATATGCTTTGGAAGCCATTCTTAGAATAGAAAATTTATATGAAGCAAAAGGCGGAGATACAACATTGCTTGCAAGTTTTAAGTGACGATATTAACAAACTTTATATAAACTCAAAAGAAAATTTCTGATTTTTTTCTCCTAAAATATAATGCTTACGAAAATTTATATGGTGATATTTAAACATTTAATTAATTCTAAAGAAAATAATTTTTCAGCGGATATCATTGCAATGTATATGGAAACGAATTGGTGGACTCCCTTGCTAAACGAGGAACACGGATTGGCCAATTATCTAAAGCAGATGTCCCCTACTCTTTGATCACTAGAATCCTAATGTACACTCTCAGGAAGAAATTTAGGAAGAAATTCTATTTTTTGAGATTAGGCGAGGAAATTAGGGAAAAGATATGGAGAGAGAGCTTACTGCTAATACCTTCTTCTCAGCGGAAACATACCGTAGCATTTTTTTGTTTTGCGACTGGCCATAACTGTTTTATTGGTCATTTGTACCGAATTGGAATTTATCATCGAATTGGCTGCAAGATTTGTAACGAATGTTCATTGATGGATAGTGAACACATTCGAATTTGCAGAGCCTAAACTCAGAAAACTGGCTGTTTGATGGCGTTTGAACTCTTTGTGCGGGACTTGAATTATGTCTGTTTCATGTATTGTCCCCAGTTGTTATACTCAATCTTTTGAGTTGTTTTTGTAGTGAAAAGCGTGTGCTAAGTACCACCGCAAAAATAACATGTGATATTTTTTTGTTGTATTTGCTTTTATTTTTACCAAAACATAGAGGATGATAAAACAGAAATATTACATGCACTGATAATGTAAATTACAAAATTTATACCATGTGCCAACATTTTAAAATTGTTTATCGGCTATAACGCCACTCCGTTATAGCATCAATATTCCGACGGTCCCTTGAATGTTATAGTGCCTGCATTTTTTAAAGTAAATTTGATATCATGAATATAAGCTTACTATTTAAATTTTGAAAATATTAAACATAATTAATTTATTAAATGTTACTCAAACTTGCTTGGACTCCAAATTTAATGTTTGCCTTTCACAAAATTTTCAGGTGCAGCAAGAGCAACGAGAAATTTGGTGAGTTTCTGTGAAATTTTTCAATCACTGTTAAATCCTTTCATAGTCCGGGGGCAAAGCCCTATTGAAGAAGAGATATCTATAGAAATACATTTGAAAATCCGTCTGTATGTATGTGTGTGTATTTGTAACATCATCATGGGAGAACTGCTGCACTGAATTTCATAAAACTTTGGGAATAACCTTGAAATAGCCTCACTTAAAATTTAGTCCATGTTTCGAGTTTCTAGGATCAGAGGTTGTCGAGATAATAATAAGAAAACTGCAATTAACTCTTCCATAGATATAGCCTCATGCAGCCGATCTTTGTCTGCCAATTTATTTGAAAAAAATTATATTATGTCGCATAGCAACGGATTTAAATCCAATAAGTTTTTACGTGGGAAGGAAATGTTTTCCCATATATGTTACCAGTAAGTGGTGGACTCAGGACATATCGGCAAAAATTCTTATAATGCAGTTTTTTACGCATTATAAGAATTTCTCAGATAGTCATGCTGAGCTCTTAATGCAAACTAAACTTCGAGCTTTCAATGCTCTTTGTAATTAAAACTTGCATTACAGTCCTGTAATAGCAGCTTCTCTATATATGTATTGGTAAGATTCTGCTCTTTAATACAGATTATAAATTCAACATAGGAAAATACTCTTACTTGTTTTCTTATTTAACCACTGCATGCTCTCACGTTAGATTTAACACTAACAACCATTTTAAACAGAATAAGTTTTCCCCATAAAATGTTATACTGCATCTGTTTCCTTAAGATATGGTATGGGGCGATACAGATTTAATTTCCTACTTTTTGTAAATTTGTTCACAAAAGGGACCAGAATGTTTATTCTTCAGATCTAACTGTAAATATCACAGATATTCTTAGACTTCTATTTAGCAGCGTTAATTAAAATTTTTTCATAGAATATTTTGAATGACAATGCCATTTAATATACTATAGGAATTTGCACGCAATTGTGAATTGTCAGTTTCTTTATAATGTATATTCCGTACGAAGAACGGGTATACTGCTAGTAATCCATATAAATAAAATTGAAAATATGTCTGTTTATTTATGTGTTTATCTCAACATCAAGGAAGATCCGTATACCGAACTTCATGAAAATTTGTGGGCGAACTTGGAATCACGTCATTTGAAATTTATTCTATACTAGCAGTATACCCGTTCTTCGTACGGAGTATATAATATAAAGAAACTTAAAATTCACAATCATGTGCAAATTCCTATAGTATACTAAATTACATTTTTAATCAAAGTGTTCTGCTAAAACATTTAATATAATGCTCCTAAAAGTAAGTTTAAGAATCTCTGTTCTCGCTAAACAAAATTATCTTCACGGGCATATCTGAAGAATAAAATATCCTGGCCCCTTTTGTAAGAAAATTTACAAAATAAAAGGAATTGAATCAACATATGCAAAATGAAAGCATTAAAATTGTATGGGACCCGTACTGCTTATATACGCGAACATTAGAAGATATAACCTGTATTTGTAGATTACATGTATAAATTGAAATTATCAATAAACCCGTAATCTTTAAACCTGAAGGCAGTAATCGATTGCAATATATGCCAAATTGAAAGTGCTAAAATTATATGGGAAGATATACCCGTACTACTTATAATGTCGTAGATTAGAAGATATGTCTGAGTGTTAATAAAAGATCACCCGCATTACAATATGAGTCTCAAAAATTTTTCCCAAAATAAAACAGATGACGTAATACATTGAAAATATCAATATCCCCGTAATATCCATACCAGAAAGCTAGATGTTAATTAAAAACCAGACTAGATGTTAATTAGACCGGTTAGTTAAAACCAGTCTAGATGTTAATAACATCAGACCAGTCTAGATGTTAATTAAAAATGCACAGTTAAACTTTCAATAACCATAGCATTATGCAGACAATACTTTTTCCCATAAATTTATTTGAAACGTATCACATTACTACCTGTACATTAATTTATTAGATTTGAAAACTTCATCGAAAACAACTGAAATTCATTCAAATGACGTCATAGAAAAAATAACACGTCTGGCTCTCTCTATAAAACCAGCATTTCATTCATGAATTCCATTAATTCCATTCATCACAATACTATAATAATTTATTTTATTTAAAAATTAAGACCATGGAGCTACAAGTAATTAAACTCTATGCTTAAAACTTCATCGAAAGAAATCGGCCTTCTCTCTGTAAAATCAATGAATATTTTATTCATATCAGCTATGCAGACTCCATAAGCTAAATAATTTTGCGTTAAAGAAATACAGCAATTCTTATACAACTCATTCTACATATTTTGCTGTTTACATTTTACATAAGTAAAAATAGGCTTCGTTGTAGAAATAATCAAATTTGGATGAGCATTTAAACTCAAATATATTGTAATTGCGTTGTTTCAGTATGTAGATGCACAGAATTTGAGCAAAAATAAATCGGTTTTAGGACGGATACAACACTCAATATGATTTAAAAAGAACTTTAAAATTCACGATTTTGAGACAAGATGGATTCCATATTTCATTTTAAAGTGGGTCACGTGATCTTTTCATATTATGGTCAGGTGATGGCTTCATATAAGAGGTGTAATTATTATTTTAATTTTTATTTAAAAAAACTACTGAATATATTTTGCTGAATTTTTTTTATATATTTTATGGAACAATTTGAATATTACCTAAAATTTTCGAAGCAATTTGTCAATTTTAAATCCGCTTAAAAATGTTTGAAAAATTAGGTCCCATACGGTTCAATGTATGTCATTTTTTCAACCCGGGTTCAATCCAAAACTAATTGGGTGATATTATTCAATTATTCCCACAGGTCCTACAGACCGTCTGAACGACATACTAAAATTTAATTTTGATTAAGTCATTTTTACGGCTGTTATTGTGCTAACGGACAGACAGACAGACAGACAGAATGAACAAAGTCATGAACACTTTTCAACTTTGTTGTAAAGTGTTAAAAATGATGTCATGTCGCTTAACAACGGATTTAAATCAGATGTGTTTATGCCCCAGACGATTTTTACTAAATCATTTTCGATTTAAATAATAAAGAAATTTATATAAAATAAATTTTATCGAAACTGCATTTTTGACTGAATTATATGAATTACGGCATTCAGATTAAAATATTAATGGGAGTATTGATATTTTCAATTTATTACGTCATCTGTTTTATTTTGGAAAAATGGTTGAAACTTTTATATTGTAGTACAGTTAATTTTCTATTAGTACACGGGTATATCTTTTGATCTACGAGAATATAAGTAGTACGGTTATATCCTATACAAATTTAGCGCTTTCATTTTTTAACACTTTACAACAAAGTTGAAAAGTGTTTATGACTTTGTTCATTCTGTCTGTCTGTCTGTCTGTCCATTAGCACGAAAACTGCCGTAAAAATGACTTAATCAAAATGAAATTTTAGTATGTTGTTCAGACGATCTGTAATACCTATGGAAATATAAATGAATAATATCACCGAATTAGTTTTGGATTGAACCCGGGTTGAAAAAATGAAATACATTGAGCCCTATGGGACCTAATTTTTCAAAAATTTCTAAGCGGATTTAATATTCACAAATTGCTTCGAAAATTTTAGGTAATATTCAAATTGTTCCATACAATATATAAAAAAAATTCAGCGAAATATATTCAGTAGTTTTTAAATAAAAATTAAAATAATAATAACACCTCTTATATGAAGCGATCACGCTACCATGATATGAAAAGATCACGTGACCCACTTCAAAATGATATATGGCATCCATCTTGTCTCAAAATCGTGATTTTTAAAGTTCTTTTTAATTCATATTGAGTGTTGTATCCGTCCTAAAACCACTTGGTTTTTGCTTAAATTCTGTGCATCTACATACTGAAACAGCGCAATTACAATATATTTGAGTTTAAATGCTCATCCAAATTTGATTATTTCTACAACGAAGCCTATTTTTCAATTATGTAAAATGTAAACAGCAAAATATGTAGAATGAGTTGAATTAGAATTGCTGTATTCCCTTAACACAAAATCATTTAGTTCATGGAGTCTGCGTAGCTGATATGAATGATTTTCTTATTCATTGATTTTGCAAAGAGCAGGACGATTTTTTTCGATGAAGGTTTACGCATAGAGTTTAATTACTTGTAGCTCCATGGTCTTAATTTTTAAATAAAATAAATTATTATAATATTGTGATGAATGGCATGAATGGGAAATTATTTATGAATGAAATGCTGCTTTTATAGAGAGAGCCTGGCGTGTTATTTTTTCTATGACGTCATTTGAATGAATTTCAGTTGCTTTCGATGAAGTTTTCAAATATAATAAATTATCGTAGTATTATGATAATTCTAAAATTATTACCGAGGAATGTATCACATTTTAGAGATGTTTAAACCAGGCAATTCATATTTCAATGCCGTCATTTGAATGAAGTTCATTTTTTTCGATGAAGGTTTAAGTTTTCAAATATAATAAATTAATGTAGTATTGTGATAAGTTTTAAAATATTACCGAGGAATGTATTGCATTTTAGACATGTTTAAATAAAATTGTATTGAAGGTGGAAAGTGTTTCATAATCAATGCTTTAAGCATAATTGATCTTTTTTGTTGAATATATTGAAATCAATTATGGCTCTCAATTTTAAAGACTGCGGGTATAATTGATATTTTCACATTATTACGTCGCCTGTTTTATTTTGGCAAAAATTTTTTAAGTAGTAAGGGTAATATTCTGCAAATACACCTGTATATCTTCTAAGTTTCGGAAATATAAGTGGTAAGGGTACAATACGTACGGATGCAATACGTACAGTAATACGGGTTCGCATACAATTTTAGAGCTTTTATTTTGTGAGAATTAAAATATATGTTCTCTAAATTTGTTTACAAAATTAACCAGGGTGCTTTATTTTTCACACCTGCCTGTGAAGATAATTTTATATATCAAACCTACAGAGTCTTATACATTTTTTAGAAGAATTAAATTATTAAATATTTTGATAGAATATTTTGAATAACAAAGTCATTTAGAATACAATAGGAATTTACACATAATTGTGAATGTAAAGTTTCTTTATATTATATTTTCCGTATAAAGAAAGTATATACTGCTAATAATCTATATAAATAAAATTGAAAATATGTCTGTGTGTTTATTTGTGGATATATTTGTATGTTTTCTGTCTCATCAACACGGGTTAACGACTGCACTGAATTGGATGGAATTTTTGAGATAGGCTTGATATAGCCCCACTTAAAATTTAGTCCATTTTTTGAGTTTATAAGAACAGGATATATCGAGATAATAATGAACAAGAAAGATTTATCATGCATAAAGCATTAATTATGGAACACTTTCCAACTGTAATTTTATTTAAAAATCTCTAAAATGCGATACATCCAGCGGTGATATTTTTGAAATTATCATAGTACAATAATTGGAAACTTAAAACTTCGTCAAAAAAGACGATCTTATAAAATCGTGTGATTCTCTGTCTAAGTACAATCAATGAATATTTCATTCATGTCATTTATATTCAAGACTCCAGAGCTAAATAATTTCCCTTTAAAAAATTCACCAATTCTTACACAATCTTCTTATACAAATTCTCTTACAATCGCTTGTTTTGTTATTTTTCGCATACGTTAGAATTAGGTTTCGTTGCAGAAATAATCAAATTTAACTGATCATTTAAAATAAAAAATATCGTAATAGCATAAGCACAGAGTTCCTTAGAAACAGAGATAATATGAAAAAATAAAGCGGTTTTAGGAAGGATGCAGCACTAAATATAAATACAGGAAAGATCAATCATGAATGAAGCATTGATTATAAAACACTATCCAACTGTAACTTTTTCAAACATCTCTAAAATACAATATATTCAGCGGCGATATTATTACTTTCCTTATATACATAATGTATAAGGAAAGTATTGTGACGGGGTCGAAAATTCGAATTCGAGTTTTCGACGGGAGAGCACGTTTCAAGCATCCCTGATCACGAATCAAACATTTTTGGAGTGATGTCTGTGTGTGTGTGTGTGTGTGTGTGTGTGTGAAAGTATGTGTGTATGTGTGTGTGTCAGTGAGTCTGTGGAGACGATAACTGACGAACGAATGGACCGATTCGAACCAAATTTGGTACAAAAATCACAATCCATAAACACTGGAAGCCTATTGTTTTTATACGTAATCGAATGTTCAGAACCTCCCTAAATTTTCGAATGAAATTTTGAAAAAATCGTCAAAAAATCAAAACCGCTAATAAAGTTACGGAAATAGACATTTCTTATGTAATTTTTCATTAGAAAACGATTGGCATAAATTTTAGAAGGCTAACATGAACCGTTCTCGAGATATTGTACATTTTTCAAAAAAATTATGAAAAAGTCACATAAAAAAAAATTCCTATTGAGAAACATGTTCACTTTTCATATGTAATACCATGCGATAAATTTGATGACATCATTCTCGTGGATCTAGCTCGTTCCATTCATGAAAAAAGGTACTTTGAGTAATACTTTTGTATTTGAACGCCAATAGTCATTTATCTGCTGTAAGAATAACTTATTTTTCCGTCCATAACGCTTGGCGAAATTTTGGCGACAAATTTGGTTGAATGTCGCCAACTTGACGACTTTTTTAAATGTTGCTACATTAACGAAAAACTCGCCAAATGAATAAAAATGACGCTAAATCAATGAAAATGACGACTAATTGTCGAAAATCCAATATCTTGGAAAGAATATTAGTATCTACTATAAGAAAAACCTATTTTTTTACTGTAAAAGTAGTAAATTCATTACATTATATAAGGAAAGTCATGTGTTGCCCACATCAGATTTTTTTAATTATCATAGAACTAGAATCATTTATTTTACTTGGAAAATTAAAACCATGGGGGGTAAATGTACGTTCTAACTCCACGCTTAAAACTTCATTCAAACTTTATTAAATGACGTCATCCAAATATAAATCGTCTTAGCTGCTTCCCGCCAGCTAAACTACACACTAAATAAGCGTCTAAACACGCGTTAGACTTCTGTGCTGATATGTAGTAAGCCTTGGGCCCCCTCGCTGGACACATCGAACGGTACTCCCTAATATGATAACCCTTTAAATAAACCCGTTTAATACACCCTAAATAATATCCTTTGATACGCCCCACATACGTTAATTTGATACTCCCTAAACAATCTCCTTATGTGTCCTAAATAAATTCGTTCGGTACATTCAAATAGAGGATTCTAAACTTGCTTAAAATAAATAATACGTTTTTAATGAAAATATATATTTACAATCCAAAAGATAAATTCCCTGACAGTTGCCTCCAGTTTCGTTATTGTGAAATTAGCATAAAATTACCTCATCGTAAACTACCTTAATCCTAAAATACCTTTGTCGTAAAATTACCTTAATCTCAGACGTTATCTCAGCTGCCACATGAATGTCAAACGCTGTCAAGTATTCTTGCAGAACCTGTGACGTATCGTTCTGCCTATGCTCCACACTACCAATATGGAACAAAGGCGATAAACCTGCTCAGGGTGAAAAAGTTGCGATTGACACTTCGGCTATTGGAGTAATCATAGAAAATTCAGGAATAGAGTAATTAAAACAGCATTTCTTAGAATACGAATATATCACATAATATTTGTGTCTAATATTGAATGGTGTGGCTCTTTAATTTTCGGATGTTACAATAAATATATGAAATTTCGTAACCTTTTCATATTTTGGCGAGTTTTCAATTTTATTCAGATTCAGTTTTAAACTTGTTGAAAATATCGTTATTCGATCTTTCTGTTGGTATAAAGATGAAAAATCTGCGATAATATTTTTGATCGCTAAGTAAACGATTTGGGTAAAAATTGATTAAAATGGCTTTTCAGCTTTTTATAGTAAAAAAACTAATTTGAATTTTTAAAATATCTTGACGACGCGTTTTTTCTCGGGAGTCGAAGTACCTCTGAATCAAATTTCATGGCTATACGATGCTTAGATTTTCTGCTACAAACAAAAGAAACAGACACACAGATTCCCTTATTATTGTAGAAGATATGGATTCAGCATCAAGTTCCATAAGGGGTTAAAGATTCATTAAGGATTTAATTTCCGGTTTTTACCACGTCCTGCTCAAAAATGTTCTTTGAAATGTTTATATTTTTTTTCAGATTCGGCTCTATAAATAGAACTCAAATGATGGATGAGATGGATTCTGCATTAAATTCTGGGGTGGGGAACACAGAGGGTCTGGCTAAGGATTTTTACCTTCGGTTCTGGAGATATCACTGTAGCGATTAAAGCATTTGCACTTTTCCTGCAACATGTATTTCTAAGGCTTGGCTATAGATAGGTCTCCGATATCGAAATAGGATTATAGACGTTTTGTGTCGCCTGTAAAAGCCTGTAAATTGAAAAAACTCTGGAAGAGGCAATTTCTTTTCAATATCATGTATTTTGAAATATGTTATTTACTTTTCCCTTTTCTAATTTTTTTTCTTTTAATTTTTTTTTATTTAACTCGTTATGACTGACGTGTGGGGGTCTGTCTGTTCCAACTTCTTTGATGGCTTTTTTTTACCGTACTTTTTGACGTCCTAGCTGAAAGTTGGTACACAGCTTAGTCTAGTAGAACATTTTCATCTATTGAAATTTGACGGATTCATAAAATTCGGAATCCGCATTTTTTGTGAAATGACCCATGACCCACAAAAATCTCATTGTTGTAAGATAACTTTATATATATATATATATATATATATATATATATAAAGTATGTATGTATGTATATATGCGTGTGTGTATGTATGTATATATGCGTGTGTGTATGTATATATGCGTGTATGTATGTATGTATATATGCGTGTGTGTATATATGTATATATGCATGTGTGTGTATATGTATGTATATATGCATGTGTGTGTGTATGTATGTATGTATGCATGTGTGTATGTATGGTGAATGAGCATACATTTAAGCGCATGTAATAGGAAAACCCCGCAATAACCCACCATTACCTCTTTGCACGAGTTCAGTAACATAATCATTAAATCAAACACTACACATTAAAATCCACATTTTTAAATTTTAGAATAAATTATTATTTATTCACACCTAGTATTTTTATGATTAAAATTACATCAACTTATTAACAAACGCTTTAAAAGGAGAAAAGCACCGTCTGAGTTCGTTTGAATCTTATTCCAAATATTAACAATTGTGGACCTAGTATATACGAAGTGGCACATATCTCTGTATTTCGGGTCTTTAGCTCAGCATGACTGGAATTTTGCCGCTTCTTTTTCATTCATTTGGAGTCTGATTTGTCTTTTTCTAAAATATTCTCAATACTCAAAATAACCACCACACTGCTTGAAAATAGGACTCTCGCTCCTTACTCTTGAAATAATTTCTTATATTAGGTCTCTCTCTTATCACCTTTTGAATAATCATTTTTATATCACGACTCACTCTCTCTCTCTCTCTCGCTTTATTATAAATTTGTGAATAATTAAAAGACTCTCGCTTTTGGATAATCAATTGAATATATTCGTTGACTTTTTCTCCTTCTGGCCATATAATTTTGCCTGCGGTCTAGATACGCTCTCCTTGCTCTCATTGGATAGTCCTCAGTGCCATGTCGCATCTTTGCATCATTGGCTCTTTCAGTTTCCAATGAAGCTTGGTTTAAATCTCGGCCCTAAAATATTTTTGCACCTACCACACCTGCAATTTATGTGACGTGAATTTATTGTTGTCGTGACCTTCCGGACCAAGACTGTCATAAAACAGTGCTTAAAATTTGATTTTCTATGATTTGTCTGCATTAAAGCTGCTCTTGGCGACTTATGAGTAAAAACTTTTACCTTAAGAATAATATTCCTATATTTCTTATTTCCGATTAATGCGAAGGATTCACATCAATGATTAGAAACTCAGTTTTTTGTTAATATCGACAACCAAATGCGAGAGAACTAACGAGACCAGTAATGTATCACGTACCAACTCGTTTATGGCAAGTTTCATCATGTTCGTCTTAATTCACAATAAGCTGAATCGGCTGAATTGTCCTTGAGTTTACATATAAATATAGAATCGCAAAATACTCCTTTAACAAAGGGTTGCTGAATTGCGAAATATTATCATAGAAAACGCACTTCGCACATATAGTCCTTTGTTCTCATCTTGTATTCAGAAAACCGTAAGTAATCACAATATGCCAAAAGAATCTTGAAGAAATGAAAAATCTTTATCAAATGTCAAACACAGATATTTTCCAAAATCTTTGGCAGAAACTTATGTTCTGTGTTGAAATTCCGTTCACAGAAAGAAAGGTTTTGATTGTGATTGAGAATAGAAATGCATAAATGGTGAGAAAATGTCTTTACAGGCGGTAAGATGTATATGGATAATAAATAAGTAAAAGAGCTAGTGTTTGAATTCATTGTATAATAACGCTATTTAAATCTCAGAATTATTCGACAATTATTAAGATATAATATTTATAAATGTAATTTATGCATTTTACAAATATTTTCTTTTACTGTTAAATTGAAAATAGTGGTTTTATAAAACTTTTGAATTCAAGATTTCGATGGAAATATATGTTCTAAAGCCGCTAGAATTGATTTCTATAACTTCTAGATGGAAGATATTCTGTATACATATACGTATACATATGAAGATTCAAGTGCATCTTCGTCTACATATGTGTACGCAAGTGTCTACTTTTATGGCCTCCCATGATTTTATTTGTAGTCGTATGCGATCAAGAATGCCGGAATAGTTAAAAATTATTTTTTTGCAATTTTGTACATTTTACGAAAACTGTGTAAATGAAAAATATTTTTATTTACAATATTTTATTTTATACTTTTTTGTCTGTTGTGATTTTTAGTAATTGATTTTTCGTCAGACCTATCAAACCTTTTTCTATGATAAATTTAGAGAGATTCACCTAACAGCATTTTCTTTCACAGTGACGTAAGATTTACTCACACCTGTCACACCCTCGACGTCCTGTGACTTTGGTACGTCACTGGACGTCGCAGTACGTCTCGGTTATGTCATATTAAGGTCACAGCGAAGTCATTTTGGTAATTTTCATGCTCGTTTGTGACATCGCATATTAACTTGTTTGTAACGTCATATTGTAATTGCCATTGTAATGTCGTCACATTGTTACGTGTTAATTAAATTGTGGAAACGTCACAGAATATAGTCCCAATGAAGTTACAAAGTTACTAATACGTAACGTCGCATAGAAGTCACAAATATGATGTCACATTGTGACCCAGGTGTCACCTGATTACAACATCACTGTCACACATGTGACGATCTTTGCTGTGAGGATCGTTACATATAAAATCATCAATACATAACTCGCCATGAGCAGTATCACGTGTTAAAAAAATTTTAAGCGAAGTTTCATATCGAACTAACTCATTTTAACTATCTTGTAACAATGAGATTATACATATTCAAAGGCGAGGCGTAATATTGGACTCATTTTTAACTATCTTACGACAATGGAGTTTTTACTGGCCACTAAACGGGAAAGAGGTTAAGAATCAAAGGGAATCAACTGAAATTTAATGAAATATTGTATTATCATTACAAATATGTTTCTGAGTAAAATTTTGAGAAAATTGGCTCAGTAGAAGTGGGTCAAAAATTGATTTTTTAACACTTTACAATATAGTTAAACAGTGTTTGTGACTTTATTCATTCATTCTGTCTGTCTGTCCATTCGCCCGATAACTGCCGTAAAAATGGCTTTATTAAAATGAAATTTTAGTATGTTGTTCAGACGGTGGGACATGTGGGAATATAGATGAATAATATCACCCAATTAGTTTTTAATTGAATCCGGGTTGAAAACATGAGATATATGGAACCCTATGGGATATAATTTTTCAAACACTTTTTAAGCGAATTTAAAATTAATAAATTGCTTAGAAAATTTTAGGACATATTCAAACTATCCCATAAAAAATATAACAACAATTTCAGCAAAATATATTCGGTAGTTTTTAAATAAAAACTAAAATAATAATTACACCTATATTATATGAAGAGATCACGTGACCCACTTCAAAATAAAAAAACTGCATGCATCTTGTGTCAAATCGTGATTTTTAAAGTTCTTTTTAATTTATATTTGTTGTTGTACCCGTTCTAAAACCGCTTTATTTTTGCTTAATTTTTGTGCATCTATATATTGAAGCAACGCAATTACAATATATTTGAGTTTAAATGATCATCAAACTTTGATTATTTCTGTAACTAAGCCTAATTTTAATGTATGCAGAATGTAAGCACATCAAGCTGAACGATGAGTTGTATAAGAATTGTTGAATTTTTTAACGCAAAATTATTTAGCTCTGGAGCCTGAAATAAAGCTGATATGAATGAAATATTCATTGACTTTACATTGAGAAGCAGACGATTTTATAACCGAGTTTGTCGATGAAAGCATAGAGTTAAGTCACTTTTACCTTCCTGTCTTTAAGTTTTTAAGTAAAATAAATTATTGTAGTATTGTGCTGAATGAAAGAAATGGAATGAAATTGTATGAAAGAAGTATTTACTGCTTTTACATAGAAAGCCAGCCGATTTATATTTCAATGACGTCATTTCAATAAGGTTCATTTTTTCCGATGAAGTTTTAAGTTTTCATATGTAATAAATTATTGTAGTATTGTGATAATTTAAAAAATATTACCGCCCATTGTATCATATTTCAGAGATGTTTAAATGAAATTGCATTGCAGTTGGAAAGTGTTTCATAATCAATGTTTTATGCATGATTGATCTATCTTGTTTTTTTTTCTTAGATTTGATACAGAGAAATCAACCTAAAATGTTTAATATAGGCTGCACATGACTTTCTTTATATAAGGCAACGAATTTACTACTTTACAGTAAAAAAATAATGTTTAAGATTCACGGTACTATGTTTTTATGATTGAATTGTCAATTTTCCGGATGACAACCTCTAAAACTATTTCAAAGTACCCAATTAACTTATATTTCGACCAACTCTAAGTAATCAATCAATATTGATAGCATCCTTAATAAGCAATATAGTCCGTATATTGAAATATTTTAATAACTAATTCATCAATTAGACGTCATTTTCATTAATTTAGCTTCAGTTTTGCAATTTTGATGATATTTTTGTCAATTTCGGGGCAAAATATCGTCAAGTTGGCTAAATTATTCCATAAGTTCGCCAAGTGCATACCAAGGGTTACAGATAAACGGAGAGAAGAACTTTTCTTATATACTAGAAGGTATGCTTGTCATATGACGGAAATCAGAATGTTCGAAATATTACTTTCCGTATGGTGACATTTTTATCAATTTGGATATATTTTTGTCATTTTGGCTATATTTTAAATGGTCGCCAAGTTGGCGATGTCCCGTTAAATTTCTCGCCAAGCGTTACGGACAAACGGACGGAAAAGTGGGTTATTCTTATAGTCTACGCTTACGTTCTTTCTAAGATATTGAACTTCCATCAATTAGTAGTCATTTTTATCAATATGGCGATATTTTCGTTAATTTTCAACATTTAAAAATATGGCCGAGTTGGCGACATTCCGCAAAAATCTTCCCAAACGTTATGGACGGAGAAATAAATTATTCTTATAGCAGATAAATAACTATATTGGCGTCCCAATACAAACGTATTACACAATGTATCTTTTCTTATGAATGAAACGAGTTAGATTCACGAGAATGAAGTCACCAAATGTATCGCATGATATTACATATGTAGAGTGAACATATTTTACAATAGTTAATATTTTTTATGTGATATTTTGATAAATTCATTTGAATAATGTGCAATATCTCAAAAAGGTAGATTTCAAAAGTTTGTGTCAATCGTTTCTAATAGATATTATATTAGAAATGACAATTTATGTAACTTTATTAAAGATTTTGATTTTTTGATAGTTTTTTCCAAAATTTCACTCGAAAATTTAGTGGGATTCTAAACATTGGATTGCGTTTCAAAGCAATAAGCTTCCAGTATTTACGGATTGTAATTTTTGTACCAAATTCCGTTCGAATCGCTCTATTTGTTCGTGAGATATCCACAGACTCACTGACACACACACACGCACACACACACACACATAAATATCATCTCAAAAATGTGTGATTCGTGTTCAGGGATTCTTGAAACCTGCTCTCTCAGCGACAACTCGAATTCGACTTTTCGACTCCTTCACAATCATGTCCTTATACACTATACTATGTATATAAGGAAAGTAATAAACAGACTAAAATATTGCAATTTAATTTTTTAGGGTCCAGTTCCCCTGCCTACGACAAGCTTAAATACACTTTTCACATAAAATATTTAATCCTGCAATATGTCTGACGTTATTTTCGTTTGTTAACTTTCTACCATTTTTCAAAAAAATATGAGAGTCTGGCACTGGTCCGCTCACTTAGAAATGCGACAGGTCTTTCACAAGTATTTGTTGATATAATCGTAACAAATTTTATTCAATTTTTACATTCCTTATATACGTAGTATAATGTATAAGGAATGAATTGTGATGGGGTCGAAAATTCGAATTCGAGTTTTCGATGGAGAGTACGTTTCAAGTATGTCTGATCACGAATCGAACATTTTTGAGGTGATGTCTCTGCGTATGTGTGTGTGTGTGTCAGTGAGTCTATGGAGACGATATCTCACTAACAAATGGAGCGATTCGAATGAAATTTGATGCAAAAAGTACAATCCGTGAATACTGGAAGCCTTCAGTTTTTAAACACAATCTCATGTTCAGAACTCCCTAAGTTTTTGAGTGAAATTTTGAAAAATCATCAAAAAGTCAAAACCTTTAATAAAATTACGCAAATAGACTTTTCTGGTGTAATTTTTCCTTAGAAAACGATTGATGCAAACTTTAGAACGCTAGCATAAACCGTTCTTGAGATATGGCACATTTTTCAAAAATTTCAAATAAATTTATCAAAAAATCCTATAAATTAAAAAAATATATATTAACTGTTGAGAAACATGTTCACTTTTCATTTGTAATATCATGCGATACATTGACATCATTCTCGTGGATCTAACTCGTTCCATTCATGAGAAACGATACTTTGAGTAATATTTTTGTATTTGAACGCCAATAGTCATTTATCTGCTCTAAGAATAACTTATTTTTCACTCCATAACGCTTGGCGAGATTTTGGTGACGAATTTGGCGTAATGTCGCCAACTTGACGACTTTTTCTAAATGCTGTCAAAATAACGAAAATCTTTCCAAATGGATAAAAATGAAGCTGAATTAATGAAAATTAGGACTAATTGACGAAAATTGCATATCTTGGAATGAATATAAGTATCTACTATAATAATAACGTATTATTTTTTTTACTGTAAAAGTAGTAAATTCGTTGCATTATATAAAGAAAGTCACGTGCTACTCACATCAGATTTTCTCAATTTCTTAGACAGATGCCGTACCCATACACTCCCAGCCCGACAAATAGATACATCACAGAAAAAGTAGTTGATACGAATTCAAATATGTCTAAAATGTGCAAATTCATCTAATTTTCAGAGTCGACATTTTATCCCCATAACAGTACTCTCTACATATACTATGCATTTATGGAAAGTAAACAATCCGATGTTGGCAGCACTTGACATTCTCTGCATAATGCAATAATTTAACTCATTCTACAGCTAAAATATGAGGTACAGCTTAATGATTAATGTTTTTAACGTTAAACAATATATTAATAATTGGCGCTTTTATGGACGGCAGCACTTAAAAATTTTAACTTATACAATTAACTCAGATTTCTCGCAAATCGAACTTGACAATTGAAAATATTAGTACAATATAGTCTATAATACGCTTAAAGAATAATAATTAATTAATCAAGTTGGCGTTATTTTCATCAATTTAGCTGCAGTTTTGCCAATTTGGCTACATTTTTAACAATTTGCCCTCCTTTTCAAAGAAATCTTAAAATTAGTAATATTTCGTGAAATTAGTAGCTAAGATCGCCAACTTTATCGCTAAGCCTTACAGAAAGACAGACTGATGGAAAAGCTGTTCTATATATAAACTAGATCTGCAAGAATAATATTCAACATATATATCGCATGATGTTGCATACGAAAAGTGAATATGTTATAGGATACTTTTTGATTTTTCATTTTATGTAATTTTTTAGATAGATTTATTTCATAAACGTACAATATCTCGGGAATGGTGTAAAATATCGTTCCAAACTTTATGTCATTCACTTTCTAAAGATTAATTGCGTATAAAATAATTATTTATTTAACGTTATTGAATGTTCTGATTTATTTATGATGTTTTCGAGAATTCTTTCGAAAACAAGAGATCTTCCGAATATTCGATCAGCAGAATTCCGAACAATCCAAATAATCGATCAATATGAATTTAGTAGGGTTCCAGTGTTCATTAACTGTATTTATCGTATAATTTTTCTCGAATCACTCCATTCGTGAGATATCGCATGCGACACACAAATGCACACGAGCAAAACATTCGATTTGAGTTCATGGATGCTTGAAACGTTCTCTTCTGCTGAATATTGAACCAGGTCACAATACTTTCCCTATACATTTTTCTATGTATGCAAGGAACATTAAAATAGTAGTTTTATCTTTCCAGATTTACACAGTTGGATGATTTAGAAAATAGCCTACTACTACCTCTGTTCTTTTAAAGCGTAATACATTTGCTCTAAATTAAATTGGTTGAAAGGAGTTCTTAAGGATTCTGCCCAAAGTAGGACAATTGTCAAGAGAGAAGGATAAATCAGGACTGCAATATGTAGTAGACGCGTATTCATTGAAAAAAATGTCAGTAAACCGATTTCTTTTGAAACCTATCAGAAGGTGATTTAAGTTTGTGAATTTAATTTACAGCTTCAGGTTTAGAAAATATATTTTAAATTTTATGAGTATAGCCCAAGTAGCATTTAATATTTGTCCAATACTGGATCAATATTGTATATCTTGGCATTACATTGGAAATGTCTCCAATGTAATCCCAATATTGGGCAAATATTGAGGTTATATTGGCATCCAATATTGGCTAATATTTTCATTACAATATTACGCTAATTACATTGGAAATAAATTGGAAATATTGGCGTAATATTGTCCCAATATTTTATGTCAATATTGGGCCTATTCGTCAAAATGTCTACTTTTTTCATATTGCTCCAATATTGGAGTCAATAATAATCCAATATTCGATTGCTACTAAGGTCGTTATTTGTACTGGAAAATTTGAATTAGAAACTATACGAGAAAAATTCTTTAAGAAATATAGACCACCAATCTACACTGATGTCCAAAAGCCTCATTACATGCACAAAAACACCGATTTCTCAGCAACTTTTCCATGGAATTGGATGCATGTTTTTGAGGTGATACATAGCATTATAACACATAAATAGAAACTGAAAAATCGAAAATGAGTACATACAATATAAAGCTAATTATGAAACGATTTGCCACTTCCATCAATGTCTGCCCAGCCTCCAAACGCTCGGCACTTCAAAGATGCTCTTCAAATTATACTTCAAATCTATAAAAATCTGTTTAGAGTCGTTAAACTTCGAAATTAAATCCTAAATTGCAAAGTTCGCTGGAGCACATACTTCGTGCCCAGAATTTGCGCCGCTTATTTTTATGTACGTAAAGATAATTTTGGACACCAGTATATATAATTAAAAGTTGATAAAACAGTTGCGTACCACAGATAACCGGCATGTGCGCCACTTCGAATTGCAAAGACTATAATTGACCTAGGATCTCAGTTTTTATTTATTTATTTTCTTTTTGTTGCTAACTACTTAGATGTCTAAAATTTTCATATATTTTTTACAAATTTATAAAACCTCAAAACGCATATACGTACGCCCAGAAATCCGTACGTGGCATAGGTTCTGGCGTTTATTTCCTCATTTATTTAAACTAGTTTTCAGTCTAAGAATTAATTTAAAATATTCGAAATTTAGAAAAATTTAGCTACTAATCTGCATCACTCCTACTCAAATGCCGAGCGTTTGTATCCATCGGTGTATCCATCCGTCGGTGTATCCATCCAGCTTCATGCCTGGTCCGACCGCACGCTCTCTTTCAAACTCCTTCATATGCTCGTAGTGGCTGCGAATTCGCCGGCGAGGCATTGTTACAATCAAGGTACTTAAACGCAATCGAAATGCACTGCACGTTTTGTTCCTGAAAGCGAGGTTCGCTCCTTATATACACCACCATGGTGCTCAGTTTCAATGCGTATATATATATATATATATATATATATATATATATATATATATATATATATATATATATATACAGCAATACATCGCATAGTCCGGGTAATCGGTTCCGCCAATATCCCAGACAGTTTGAAACCGGACTAATCGAAGAACTAAATACATACAAGAAATAATAATTGGTTAAAAAAAATTTTTATCCCTGTTTTTCAATAAATTAAACTCGATTAATAAATTCAAATGCCTTTATTAGAAATAATTTTTAAAAATGCATATTTATCGTAATTCCTTTTTTATTCTCTAAAAATTGTAATATCAAAGTCTGCACAATTTTCTTCTTTGACCTTTTCACATTATGCATTTTTTTGTACCAACGAATTGCTGTGTTTATCGTATCGGCTACGTTTAATATTGGGATCAACTTCCATAATATGCTTCTGTTTCAACCATTCTAATATTTTTTTATAATTCTTCGGCTGTTAATTCTCGTGCAGGCACTTCAAGACAGTCGTCGTTGTCTAAATTTTCTTTCCGTTCTTCATAAGTTCATCAATGGTAATAAGTGTTTCATTATCTAGTTCATTAGTGTTCGGTTCGATGCACTCAATTACGTTGACGGAATCGAACTTTCAAACAAAGTTGCTGTCCAATTTCCACTATGTTATTAGTGACTTCAACTAAATGAGTTTTAAAACCAATATGTGGTATGATATGTTTCCATACTGCCCTCATATTGCTTGCCATTAAATCATGCCATGTTTTGGCTATACTTTCGATACTGTTTCTGATGTTGTAGCTCATCCAAAATTCCATTAAAGTAGACGCATTTTTTTCTGTTGTAGCTTTTATGGCTTGCGAAAAAATACGGAGTGTCGTGACGGAATTCGTCACTCTTATGTAAATTATATAATTATGATACTTTTTAAACTTTTATATTAATATTCAATTAATCTGTGTCCTGGAACCCTCATGTCATTATATATTTTACCATATTTAAATGTATCTAAATCTGTATTGAATTGTGGCCATTTTTATTTCATAATAATTCTTTCACACTCGAGGAACAGCGACCGTTATTCAAGGTCGCACTTGTTTGCGGGTAGAGACAGTTGTCTTTGCTCTTCTTGACTTCACGTGGCAGCTACACGTGCCTTTGAATTTGTCGTTTGAAGGGGCGGATCCCTGGATGAATTTGAATGGAAGTATTTTTGGATTGGCTGGGAAGAGAAGATGTGAGCCCCTTGTGATTTTCGATTGGCCGCGCTCTGGATCCACCTGGAATGTTTAAAATCTGTGTGATTCTTGATTCTGAGCTCTCTCCCTGGAAAACATCTTCGAATCCGCGTCGGCTCGGGACTTAACCCTCAGGTTGAGTTACCCTGCTGTGGGGCTCGGGGGAGACGTCACTGCCGCTACCATCGCCACTACATGACTGGATCCCTGATGATGCCGAGTCTGGATACTGCCTGCCGCCGTTGACCGTCCGGGAACCTCCTGTTCCGGATGCCTGCAGACCGCTGCAGATGGAGTCCGTGATGAAGCCTGAGCCCTGTGCGGGCCGTTGCTCGTACTCTACTTGCCTGCCTGCCGCCTATCCTTGGTCGGGGAAGACTTCTCCCCGAGGAAACTCGGGCTGATGTTTTGACTTCATCTTTTCTGAGTCCTTCCAGATATGGAGGTAAGCGACCCTTTCGGTAATTGGAGGCTGCTGCCTCGTCTGACCTGTGCACCGGCGGACTGATCCTCCAGATGTATTCTCAAGATCTTCTGAGTTAAATTGCTAGTAAATTAACATTTTGAAGTAGAATAATTGAATTGAATTAAATTAATATTTAAGCCTTAAGCGTTCCTCGAGTGTGTATTCTCTCTTTCACCATACCATGTTTATCTGAATAATTGAATATGTGATATTAATATGTAATTCTAGTAAATTTGGATTTAAAGAATTGATTATTTAAATTCCGGCAAAGAGACGATGGTTTTTAATAGAGGTGGTCCAGTGGTTTAGAGCTGATTATAAATCAGCATATGTATTTGATATGCTAACTCCATTCTTAAGTAATTAATAAATTTGGATTTGAATTTAAATTGAGTTTTTATTTGTGTAGAAATTGTGTTGATTTATGTATTTCAGCTTTTGGATGAGTTCTTAAGGTAAAAGTATTTTTCTGTTTATTTTGGGATTTTGTTTGGGTTTTCCGCAGGTCATCAATTGGAATTTTTCCAATTGACGAGAGGTAGGTTTAGAACCTGGGTAGAGAAATTTCCTGAGAAAGTTAGACTTTCTCGGTCAGGCTGGAATCCGTTGCGACTTCTGATGCCCTCGGAATTCCCGTCTTGACAGGAGCAAATAATAGGCCTTAAATGTCGCAATAACACCTTGGTCCATTGATTGGATTAACTATGTCGTATTTGGTGGAAGAAAAGTTATTTCTATATTTTCATTTATATCACAGAGGCCAGTTGGATGATCTGGGGCAGATCAATAAAATCTTAAAATCTAATACATTTTCTCTGCAATAATGTTCTGTTGTAGTGCAAAACTAGTTGGTGTACCAATCTTCAAATAAAGCTTTGGTGACCCATGCTTTCTTATTTGACCACCTCAAGACTGGGAGATTATTTTTTGATACACTTGTAAGAGCTCTGGGATTTTTTGCACGGTACACACGCATTGATTTTACTTTGAAATCCCCTGGTGCATTTCCACCTAATAACAGTGAGAAACTGTCTTTTGAAATTTTATATCCAGGGCACGACTTATCATTGGCTGTTATAAAAGTGCGTAACGTCAACTTTTTCCAGAATAAACCCGTTTCATCAACGTTGAATATTTGTTCATCTTTGTAGCCACTTTTTTGTATGATTTTACTTAATTCCGACTGATATCTTGACACAGCCTTTTTATGTGCAGTGGCAGATTCACCAACAATACGGACATTGTGACTACGTTAAAAAGTTGGTGTTCATTTCTTAAAACGTAAAAAACACCCGCGACATGCCGTAAAATTTTCACTAGTTCCCTCACCTTTGCTTTCTATATCATCAATGGTCTTCAAGACTTATGCTTTAGCTTGAATTTCCATTCGACTCAGTGGAACTCGTTTCCGATTTAAGTCTGCGATCCATATGTATAATAGCCGCCCCATCGTTTCCATTCGAGTGTTTCAAGTTTTAGTCAGAACTTTTGATAAATAATAAGCCGTAGCCATACATTGCGCTTTGTATTGATCTTTCTCTTTGATTAGTTTTCGAACTGGTGACTCGTTCATTCTATTTACACGGCATATATAAGCCGGTCGCCCAAATTGCTGCTCTGCGTCCACGGATGAGCCGGACGGTCTGGGTTTTCGACGGCATATATAAGTAAATGATGCATCTTCTTCATGAAGTTTGATTACATCGAGCTTTTGTTCTAAAGTGAGCCACTTACGATTCTTGGTGATAGAATCACTTTCGCATTTTCTTTTTGCACTCATTATTATTATTATTATTATTATTATTATTATTATTATTATTATTATAATCATTATTTTAAATGAATGGTATTAAAATTTAAGTATCACAAATCGATTTTACTGCAGATTTGCGTATCGAAACCGGATAGACAATCCTTAATTCAACATTAAAGTTCACAAACGATCACTGTTTGCTCATGCTACGTAACATACACATTAAGGACAGCAGTTATGATCGCACTGAACTGCAATCGGAATAGCGTATTTCACATCAATAAGCACATGAAAAAAAAATTTAGTTCAAACTCTCAACACTCGGGGACTGCGGCAAATAAAGCCATGAAGCTGACTTATGCAATGAGGTGATTGCACACATGACTGACCTGCGAGATCCTCAGATCTCACACCCTGTGATTTCTCGTTGTGGGGGATACCTAAAATCACGGGTGTGAGATCAGGGGATCTCACACTGTTACATCACCTCTAACACAATTACATCACCTTATTAGTGTATGGGGCACATTTTACTCAATTGAAATGTTTTTGCGCGAGGGCCGTATTCTGTACCCTTTTTTACGCAACTTTGTAATTTATTATATATGTCTAAGATCAATATTTAAGATATATATATACATATATATATATATATAATATATATATATATATATATATATATATATATATATATATATATATATATATATATATATATATATATATACCGGGTGGTCAGAATTAAAACACCCCTCATCTGAGCTCTCTATACATCGAACTTCACAGTGTAAAGGCTCCAAAATTGTTGAACCTACTATTCAAGACATGGGGAAAGGGATTACGCGAAAAAAAAATTAGTTCCAGAAACACCGATAGGTGGCGCTGTACAACAGAAAATATGCTGCAAAGACACAAAATAATCACAAAAAAAAACCACACATGCGATATGGAATTTTTCCTTTTTAATTTCTTTTGCTGATATGAAAAAAAAGAAGATAAAAATGTGAAGAAACTTAAACTGTCATTGTAACTGCAATTTCGCACTGTAAGCACAAAAATTTGCATAAATCCTTGGTTTGCAGCCACTATGTTCTGGGTATAAAAGGGGATAAAACTGGGAAATTTTCATTCTTATCAGCAATGGCTGTCACACTGCCAGAACGCGCTTTGCTTGTGAAGCTGTTTTATGAAAACAAAGGACATGCTGCAGCTGCGCTTCGAGAGTTTCGTCGACTTAAGAATTTGCGCAGAGGACCATTACTTCCACAAGCTCTCAGGAGAATTATTGCTGGTTTCGAGAAAACTGAACATCTTGGAGTTCATCCGGGTCGAGGACGCAAATTGACTCGTTCAGATGTCGTTGATGATGTTGCCACCGCTATTGTGGAACGATCAATGGATAACGTTATATGCTGTAGTAGTGCACGTGGAGTGTCACGACACTTGGGTGCTCCCTACAGCACAGTGCGGAACGTACTGAGAAGCATAGTGCACTTTTTCCCCTACAAAATTAGTCACAATCACCACTAGCTGACCATCGACATGGAGAAGCGACTGACCTTTATATTGACATTTCTGGCTAGAGTTGAAGTGGATGCATCGTAGCCATGGCAGATTCTATGGAGCGATGAAGCGCATTTCCATCTAAGTGGAACAGTCAACACCCATAACTGTCGCATTTGGGACACGAAAAACCCTCGTACCTTTCAAGAGATTCCACTTCACTCACAGAGAGTTACAGTCTGGTGTGGATTCACAGCCACATTCATTCTTGGACCTTTCTTTTTCGAAGAGGGACCCAATGGCCCTGTGACATGCACCATGACGGCCAGGAGGTACAAAAACATGCTCGAAAATTTTGTTGTACCCCAACTGCAACAGCACCAATGTCTTGATTCAATTACCTTTATGTAAGATGGAGCGCCTCCACACATTGTACTCTGTGTACAGCAGTTTCTTCGGCAACATTTTACTAATGGACATAATAATGGACTGCAATAATGTTACGGGAGAGCACGTTTCAAACATCCCTGATCACGAATCGAACATTTTTTAGGTGACGTGTGTGTGTGTGATTGAAAGTGCGTTTGTGTGTGTGTGTCAGTGAGTCTGTGGAGACGATATCTGGAATGGAGCGATTTGAATGAAATTTGATGAAACAATTACAATCCATGAATACTGGAAGCCTATTGTTTTTAAACACAATCGAATGTTCAGAACCCCCTAAATTCTCGAGTGAAATTTTGAAAAAATCATCAAAAAATCAAAATGTCTATTTTGATTTTTTGATGATTTTTTCAAAATTTCTTATTTTTTCAAAATTATAGACATTTTTTAAGTAATTTTCCTTAGAAAACGATTAACATGAACTTTAGAACGCTAGCAAGAACGGTTTTCGATATATTGCACATTTTTCAAATAAATTTATCAAAAAATCCCACAAATTAAAAGAAATATTAACTGTTGAGAAACATGTTCACTTTTCATATGTCATATCATGCGATAAATTTGGTGACATCATTCTCGTGGATCTAGCTCGTTCCATTCATGAGAAAAGATACTTTGAGTAATACTTTTATATTTGAACGCCAATAGTCATTTATCTGCTATAAGAAAAACTTATTTCTCCATCTACAGCGCTTGGCGAGATTTTGGCGTCGCATTTGGCGGAGTCTCGCCAATTTGGCGACTTTTTAAATGTTGCAAAATTAATGAAAATCTCGCCAAATGGATAAAACATGAGGCTGAATCTGTGAAAATGACGACTAATTGACGAAAATTCAATATCTTGGAAAAAATATAAGTATCTACTATAAGAATAACGTATTTTTTTACTGTAAAAGTTGTAAATTTTTTGCATTATATAAGAAAAGTCATGTGCTGCCAACATCAGATTTTTTTATATATACTGTAGTTTAAGAAATATATAATGTCAAAGACAAAATATTTGAGTTGCGAGTACACGTCCTGGATAGACTAATAATAGCAAGACCACGAATTTTTGCAGGCAGGTATCTACATGGGTGAGTTTTTGCAGGACAGAGATTTTTTTTTTAATTTCGATGTAGTTTTTGAGATATTTTACTTTTTATGCACTTCTGAAGTGACCTTTTTTTTGTATCGTCACATCTAGCGATTTCTCTGTCTCGTACCGTAAGAACTATAGCATACAAAAATATGAAATTTGGTACATTTATAGAGAAATAATAGGATAATACGATGAAATAAACAGTTTATCGATTTAAACTTTAGTTTGGCATGAAATATCTCGCAAAGGAGCTCATAATCAAGGAATTCAGTTTTTGCATTCCTTGGGCTAAAAAAAATCCATGCTTTCCCCTTCTGAGGAAAATAGGCAAGGATAGAAAATATATTTTTGAAAGTAGAATTTTTAGGAAAGATAGATGTGGAGCGAACTCAGAGAGTAGGAGGCGAACCCTCCCGAAGGGGGTTGCCGAGCGGAGCGAGCAGGGGGCAGAGCCCCCTAGTAGCACTAAAAAATACTTCAATTCTTAAGAGACTTACGGAGCCCAGTGGGAATGCAATAGAAATATGTTAAATATTATATGTAATACTTTTTTATATACATATACAATACTGTTTTATATACATACAATACGTTTTTATATGTATATATAATAATGTTTTATATACATATAATACGTATATAGAACCACTCTTTAGATATGGCTGCGAACCCCGGAGCTAATCTAAATAAATTGCAAATTCTTCAAAACCAAGTTTTAAGATTTGTTCCTTACTTGCGCAGTAAATCATAATTCAAGCTATGTAGGATTTTCTTTTTCATGTTAGATCACTCTGGACTCAAACACTATACAAATTTTTAACTGAATGTTTAATTGAAATATTTGATCAACCAAAGAGACTGGTGATTGTGTCTGATTCTACCACCGCAATTCAGGTTATTTCCGCATGTGGGACACCAGATACTGCTATCATTGCAAGGTGTCGGCATCATCTGGAGACTCCAAAGTCTCAGGAGATTGACGTTGTTTTGCAATGATCATCCTCTTCCATTGAGGTATTTACGAAAATGAAATGATGGACTAAATGGCCAGAAAAAAAAGGACACGTATATTTCAAACCTGCCAGCATGATATACCCCTTAGATCTGCTGTTAGAATCTCTCTATTTTAAAAAAAGTAGCTGACGTCGACGCCGCTGTTTTCGCGTTTCTCAAGTTTCGAAAAATTTCGCGTTTCTCAAGTTTCTGTGTGACGTACCGCAAAATCTATAGCATATAAAATTATGAAAGTTGGTACATTTGTAGAAAAATATTAGAAAAATACAGTGATATAAACTGTTTTTCGATTTAAAATTTAGTTTAGGAAATATTTAATGTCAAAGTCAAAGGAAGAGTTTTTAGCTGCGAGTTCGCGTCCTGGGTAGACTAACAATAGGAGGACCTCCAATATTTGTTGACATATATCTACGTATTCGAATTTTTGCGGGACGGAGCCCTTTTTTAAAATTTCGGTTTAGTTAATGAGTTATTCAATTTTTTATGCACTTCTGAAGTGAACATTTTTCTTCTCTACGGGCGAAGAGTTAATTGGTCGAGATGATTGTTAGCTTCTTTCTGATTGGTTTTTGGGAGAAACATTACAAAATGGGCGAGGACTAAGTTCTTGAAGCATTAAAAACTTTAAAAGTATAGATCTTTATTTCTAAAGATGACTACAACGTTGGTAGTGTATTTTAGAAAATGTGAAATGTTGATAATCATATGACTTATCGTTTATTCCGGCAAACAAACAGAGCGTTTCGCCACCATCGTTGTTATCAATATCAAGACGCCATTGTTATATTGCCCAACAATTAAATGCTTTATTGTTGTAAATATCTCTATACTGAAAACGTAACACGTATTATGAAACTGTATTAGGAACAAGCAGCAAAACCTAAAGTTATGAAATTTTGCCGTTTCTTTGTAATACAGTTAGATATCGTTCGTGATAGCATGGGGCAAGAAAGTATTCGTGATGCAGGTTCAGTGAGCGTAAGGAAGTAGAAGACAAAGCATACGAACTCATGAAGTTCTTAGTTGGCAAACGTAGCGATTTAGGGGCTGAGCTTAGTGACATTGTTCGCGACGTTAAGGGAATTGATGAGTGTCAGCTAATTATGAGACGAAGCCCCTACGTGGCCATCACACCTGCGGCGAGTTGCTATTAATGAGTGGCAAAAATGGAGGGTGGAGTCCTGGGATACTGCGAGCGTCAGTGAACGTCAAGGATTTGGAGGCGATATCAGGGATTTGGAGGCTTCGCCTCCAAATCCCTGAACGAGGCTTCGCCTTTGGAGGCGAAGCTTCCCGACTCGTAAATCGAGATATGGGGTTAATCAGCGGTAGCCAATGGAGGCGGAGCCTTGGGATTCCGTGAGGGTACGCGAGTATGGGACTAGTAGGCGATCGTGTAAGCCGTCCGAATGCGCGGCATCCAATGGAGAGCGGAACCCCGAGATTCTGCGAGCGTCAGTGAGCGTCAGCGATTTAGAGGCGAAGCCTTTCGACTCGTGAATCGAGATATGGGGTTAATGAGCGGTGGCCAATGGATGGCAGAACCACGGGATTCTGCGAGCGTCAGTGAGTATCAGAGATTTGGAGGCGAATCCTCCTGAATCGTGAATCGAGATACGGGGTTAATGAGCAGTAGCCAATGGAGGGCGGAGCCTCGGGATTCTGGGAGCGTCAGCGAGTATAGGACATGTAGGCGATCGTGTGAGCCGTCCGAATTACCGGCATCCTATGAAGGGCGGAGCCCCGGGATTCTGCAAGCGTTAGCGAGTATGGGATACGTAAGAGGTCGCATGCACCTTCCAGATTGGAAGAGCTAGTAAAACGAGTTCTAGGACTGGGGAATATCAGTCAACAAGGACGGTACCATTTGAATATTATGCCTGCGTAGTTGGAGGCACGAAAGTGCTAGCGAACCGGTCAGCGAGTAGGAAGCGAAACCTCGAATTCGCGAATCCAGTTAAGGAGGAGAATGAGCGGCAGCCAATGGAGTACGGATCCCCGGGATTCTGCGAACATTATAGTGAGTGCCAGCGATTTGGAGGCGATGCCTTCCGAATCGTGAATCGAGTTACGGGGTTAATGAGCAGTAGCCAATGGTGGGCGGAGCCTCGGGATTCTGCAAGCGTCAGCGAGTATGAGACATGTAAGCGATCGCGTAAGCCGTCCGAATGACCGGCAATCTATGGAGGGCAGATCCCCGGGGTTCCGTGAGCGTTAGAGAGAATCAGCGATTTGGAGGCGAAGCCTTCCGACTCGTAAATAGAGTTACGGGGTTAATGAGCTGCAGCCAATAGAGGGCGGAGCTCTGGGATACTGCGAGCGTCATAGAGCATCGGACACGTAGGCAGACGTATGCGCCGTCCAGATTAGAAGAGAGCGTTTCTAGAGCTTTGATTCAAAGCCAGTTCTAGGGCTGGTGCATGTCAGTTAACAAGGACTGTACACATTTGCGTATTACGCCTGCGTAGCAGGAAGCACGGAAGTGCTCGCGAAGCGAGCTCAGCGAGCGTCATTGAGTAGGAGGAGAAGCCTCCCGACTCACGAAGCGATTTACTGCGATTGGCAAGCGTAGCAAGCAGGGAGCATAGCCCCTTAGTTAAAAAAAAATCTGATGTGGGCAACACATGACTTTCCTTATATAATGCAATGGATTTACTACTTTTACAGTTAAAAAAAATGTTATTCTTATAGCAGATACTTATATTCTTTCCAAGATATTTAATTTTCCTCAATTAGTCGTCATTTTTATTGATTTAGCGTCATTGTTATTCATTTGGCGAGATTTTTGTTAATTTAGCAACAATTAAAAATGTCGCCAGGTTGGCGACATTCCACCAAATTCGTCGCCAAAATCTCGCCAAGCGTTATGGATGGAGAAATAAGTTACTCTTACAGCAGATAGATGACTATTGGCGTTCAAATACAAAAGTATTACTCAACGTATCTTTTTTCATGAATGGAAGGAGCTAGATCCACGAGAATGATGTCACCAAATTTATCGCATGGTATTACATATGAAAAGTGAACATGTTTCTCAATAGGAAATATTTTTTTTTCATTTTATATAGCATTTTGATATTTTTTTTAAATGTACAATATCTCGAAAACGGTTCATGTTAGCGTTCTAAAATTTAGGTCAATCGTTTTCTAATGAAAGGTTACATAAGAAGTGTCTATTTGCGTATCTTTATTAGCGGTTTTGATTTTTTGACGATATTTTCAAAATTTCACTTGAAAATTTAGGGGGTTCTGAACATTCGATTGCGTATAAAAACACTAGGCTTCCAGTGTTTACGGCTTGTGATTTTTGTACCAAATTTCGTTCGAATCGGTTCATTCGTTCGTCAGTTATCGTCTCCACAGACTCACACACACACACACACACAGACACACACACACACACACACACATACTTTCACACACACACACACACACACACACACACACACACACACACACACACACACACACACACACACACACACGCACATCACTTCAAAAATATTCGATTTGTGATCAGGGATGCTTGAAACGTGCTCTCTCGTCGAAAACTCGAATTCGAATTTTCGACCCCGTCACATTATTTTCCTTATACATTATGTATATAAGGAAAGTAATAAAGTAAATATTTGATATGGGAAACACATGACTTTCCTTATATAATTCAATGGATTTAGTCCTTTTACAGTCAAAAAATCATGTATAAGATCCACGGTATTGTGTTTTTAACGTCGAATTTGTGCATTTAGCTATTTTTCGGTACCCAATTAACTTATATTTCACACAACTCTAAATTAACAATTATCAATATTGATAGCATCCTCAATAAGTGATATAGTTCATGTATTAAAATATTTTAAAAATTAATTCATCCATTAGGCATCATTTCCGTTAACTTTGATGATATTTTCTTTAATCTGGGAGAAAATCTCGTCAAGATGGTGATATCTCGTTAGATTATTCACCAAGTCTGCCATATGTATCGCCAAGTATTACAGATAACCAGAGATAAGAGCATTTCATATATTTTAGAAGATACGCTCGTCATACGACGGAAATCAGAATTTTCAAAAGCATTACTTCCCATTTGGCGTCATTTTTTATCAGTTTGACGACATTTTTGTCACTTCGGGCAATATTTAAAAAAGTCGCCAAGTTGGCGACATCCCGATAAATTTCTCACCAAGCGTTAGGGACGGAGAAATGGATTATTCTTATATATTTTATTTCCAAGATATTGAACTTTTATGAATTAGTCGTCATTTTATTGATTCAGCGTCAGTTTCATCAATTTGGCGAGTTTTTATCAATTGGGTGATATTTTCGTCAACTTGGCAACACTTAACAAGTCACAAAGTTGGAGATATTCCGAAAAATTCGTCACTAAAATTTTATCCAAACGTTGCCGACGGAAATATAAGTTATTCTTATAGTACTCGTAGAGATTCTTATATTCTTTCCAAGATATTGAATTTTCGTTAATTTGTCGTCATTATTATCAATTTGGCGAATTTTCGTTAATTTGGCAATATTTAAAAAGGTCGCCAAGTTGTCAACATTCCGCCAAGTCCTTCCGAGAGATTGGAGGTAGGGAAAGGACGGTACGGTCCCTAGGGATGCCTCCCCCACAGGGTTCCGGTCTAAATTGTCTTGCACTTCCCGGCCGTCCAAACGGATTCCTTATACCTTTCTGGTAGGTCGGACGGTATGGGTCGAAGAAGAAGTAAATTATTCTTATAGCAGATAAATGACTATTGGCGCTCAACTACAAAAGTATTACCCAAAGTAATTTTTCTCATGAATCTAGCTAGGTCCACGAGAATATCACCAAATTGAGTGCATGTTATTACATATGAAAAGTGGACATATTTCACAATAGTTAATATTTTTTCTTATTTTATGTAATTTTTTTGATAAATTTATTTGAAAAATGTGCAATATCTCGAGAACGGTTCATCCTATCTTTCAAAAGTTTATGACAATCGTTTTCTAATGTAAAATTACACAAGAAATGACTAGGGCCAACGGCCGTACCGTGCTGAAAACACCGGTTCTCGTTAGATCACCGAAGTCAAGCAGCATCGGGCGCGGTTAGTACTTGGTGGGTGACCACCTCGGAACACCGCGTGCTGTTGGCCATCTCGGGTGCGGTATCCCCGTGGTTTGCGCGCTAGATTTGCACGCTACCACAAATGCCGCCGTGTTCATGCGGAGTACGATCACGTTAAACATGTGGGTCCGTAAGTCCTTCCGAGAGGTTGGTGGTAGGGGAAGGAGGGTACGGTCCCTGTGGATGCCTCCCCCACTGGGTTCCGGTCTAAATTGGGTGGCACTTCCCGGCCGTCCATACAGTTACCTTACACCTTTCTGGTAGGTCGGACGGTCTGGGTCTCAACAACAACAACAACAACAAGAAATGACTATTCGCGTAACTTTATTAAAAGTTTTGATTGTAGTGTTGTACCAAATTGTAGTGGGGTTCTGAATATTCGATTGCGTTTAAAAACAATATGCCTTCAGCATTCACGAATCGTAATTTTTGTGTTAAATTTTGTTCGAATCACTCCATTCATTCGTCAGATATCGTCTCCACAGACTTATTGACACACACACACACACACACACACACACACACATACATACGAACGCACATCATTTCAAAAACATTTGATTCGTGTTCAGGAATGCTTGAAACGTGCTCTCCCCCTTCGAAACCCTACTATCCCCTACTATCTCAAGAATTTTATGCTGAATCTATATGTCATGATCAAAGCTCTATCTACTTCCACTCCTGAGATATAATCGTTTGAAGGAGAATGTTTGAACCGAAAGTTTAAAAACAGAAATAGAAATCCTTAGTAATTTACTCTACCTTCCTTAGAATTTGTTGTTGTATGCATATCAGTTGTCATCTAAGATTTTTCTACAGCCAATATTAAGAATAGATGATTTCAGTAAAATGATAATTTTTGAACCAGAATTGGAAAAAGATCCAGAAGTAGAAATCCTTAGTGAATTGCCCATATATCACCTGGAATTTGATGCTGTATCCATAAAAGTCGCCGCCTAATCTCTATCTATAGCAGATTCTGAGAAATATATGCTTCCAAAAAAATTTAGTAAAAGTGTTTTATAGGAGCATTTTTTGCTACCAGTAATGTATTGTTGCATAAATAAAATAAAACCAGACGGTCATTTAGGATATACTTGTATTTCCTTCTTCGGTGAGTGCAACCCTACAGCTGAAAATCAAAAGAAAGCTTAATCAATGCGTGCATGCAAAAGTGCCAAAATATAGTACCTGCATGCAAAAGTGCCAAAATATAGTAGGTGCATGCAAAAGTGCCAAAATATAGTACCTGCATGCAAACGTGCCAAAATATAGTAGCTGCATGCAAAAGTGCCAAAATATAGTACCTATTGTGGAGGTGCCACCGAGTATGACGAAATGAGGTAAATCCAAAAGTACCAATGAAATACAGAAAATATGAATTCAATATGGGGTGTAGAAAAGGAATGAGACAGAGAAAAAATAAACATTGCCATCTCGTACATGTGAGAAATATGGTGTGATTGAAAAATCTTTAAACCAGATTGCTGGAAATTTATGATATTAAAAGTACTACAAATTCAATTCTAAAACTGAAGAACACATTTGTATAATGAAAACAAAGGAAAAATCAATGATTAGTGCATCAATGATTAATAGTAGACGCTTTATTAATTTCTAGATTTTTGACATAATTTTGATGTTCTCTTAAAATGTGCAATGCATGTAACCATTCTAACTCAAAATCTAATTCACCAAATTTCATAAAACTTGGCAGACAAGCCACTTGTAGATGACCCTGGTTTTGATTAGATTTTGGTAGGATTCAGGATAAATGAATCTGTCTTTTTTTGCGAAAAGTCCCGCAAACACTGACTAGCTCGAGCTGAAGCCTATAACATCGATTTTCACTAAATTTGGTAGATAAATCATTTGTGTGTTACCCTGGTGGTGATTTGATTTTAGTACGACTCGGAAAAAGGAATCTGTCTTTTTTTTGCGAAATGGCCCGGAACAATCGTATTTATCCCCTCTAGCTGACAAACTTATTTACCAAATTACACAAAATTTGGTACATAAGTCGCCTGTGTATCAAATTGAGTCACTTGTATACTGTAGTGCTAGATAGATTTAGATACGAATTAGAAAAAAATAATCAGCTTTTTCTTTTGCGAAATGGCCCGCAAATCCAAAATTATACGATATAAAACAATAAAGATCAATCATGCATAAAGCATTGATTATGAAACACTTTCTAACTTCAATGCCATTTTATTTAAACATCTCTAAAATGCGATATATTCCTCGGCAATATTTTTAAAATTGTCACAATAATGAATTAATGTACCATATTTGAAAACTTAAAACTTCACCGAAAACAAAATGAAATTCATTCAAATAACGGCATTGAAATGTAAATTACCTTTCAAATGTAGAAGATAGTCCAAATGCAGATGTCATAATCGATGACCGGTTTCGCCTTCATTATGCGCTTATTATGCATTTATTATGCGTATTATTAACTTTGCAATTACAGCTTTGTGTAGCAAAGTTAAATTATAAACGGATTTTATGCCGATCAATTGAAAAGGCTGAAATTGTCCGTTCCCATAGAAGCTCTCCAAAAATTTGGCTGTAGCAAGTTTCTTGCTGCCATTGCAGATGTAGGCTATTCCAAGCTGACGAGCGTACTGCTGACGAGCACAAATCTGGTCCATAGATATTGGTGTCTGCAATGGGAATGTCTTCAATATTTTGGATTTTGTTAAACATCTCTTAAATGTGCTTAAAGAACAACCATCAGATGGTGTAAGATCGACAAATAAACTTTTTTTTATTTCCAATGGCAGAGAATAAGCCATACATTATACAAACAGAACAGAATTCATATAACGTGAAAAGTCAATATCTGATCATTTAGTCTCTAGAGTCCCAATACTTCTACACCTCAGAAGCTCCACCCAGCGCCGGGCACCTTCCGATGTGGATCCTGTCCATTTCTTAATTTAACCCACAAAGTGGGAAATTTGGGCTGTAAAAAATACCAACACGATAAAGAGGGCTCGCCAAACAATCGTGACCAATTTCGAGCCTAAAATTGGCCACTGCTTCTTCCCGTGGCTTGTCTGCTATTTTCCTTTCCAAGATATTCCTCCAGCGCTTATTAGAGACACGCATCATAAGTTCTCCTCTTCATTTTTGTTTAAAAAATTTGCGAATATATAGTTTCACAGAATAGACGGAACAATTTTTATATATCTTTTGAAATATTTCTGTACCTTTTTTTTGCAAGTTTATCGGCCTGGTCGTTTCCGTAAAGGCCACAATGTCCGGGGATCCATTGTAAGGCAATCTCTTTACCCCCTAGTCTCAATTTCTCCAAAAGAATTTGGCATTCAAGGATTTCCTCGGAGATTGGACAAGCTCCTGATCCAATACCCTGAAGTGCTGTCCTTGAGTCCGAGAGAATGACCACTCTGCCGTAGCAGAAATTTGGGGCATTAATCTGTCTTAGAGCTACACAAATACCCATCACCTCGCCATCAAAAGCGGTTTTCAGCGTACCGACGGGTATGTAGAGCGAAAACTGGGCGGAAAAAATTCCCGCACCGGCATTTGGTGAGCCCTCAGTAAATGAACCATCCGTGTAGATATGAAACCAGTCCAGTTCTGGGTAAAGTGTATATATAGTTCCAAGAGCCAAAATTTTTAGTCTGAAGGATAGTGTGATGACATGCCGGTTTATCTCAAACCTTCCAAGCATCAAAACAAAAACCTCTAAAATGTAACCTGTACAAATAAACTATTACAGTTCATTTTGAAGAGGTAATTTTCAGCATTGCTTTAAAACAGTTCTAGGCTATTGCGTAAAATTGAACACTAACCGTAAATATTATGGAATATCTATAATACAGTCAATGACTAGTTTACTTTGTGCGACAGTAAGTTGCACAATGAGCACAAAGTTGCACAAAGTAAGTTGCACAAGTAAGTTGTACTAAAACGAACTGTTTCACGAAGCATAATTGTTGCACAAACTGTTGCGCCAAACAAATTTGGCATTGCAACCCCTATCTATTTATAAAATAAAAATGAAACATTTCCCCCATTTCAACGTTTATAAAATTAATAACGAAATAATAGCATAAAAACTAAATGTACATAATGATATTTACCTTACATCTACAATCATAAAATCCAGCAACTGCTTTTGATATAATATTGATTTTTCATCATTCTGTGGTTTTAAAGTTTCAAAGAGCTTTTGAAGTCGATTAAAGAGTCCGTAGAAACATTTCTAATTCTTAAATTTCCGCAGGCGAAAAGGAATTTGAAGATACGGTGCAGTAGCATGTCTTTAATGAAGAGTTTCAAATTAATAACTTTTTTTGAAAACCCTAGACTTTAACGTGTGATACTTGCGAAGTTAAACCTTATATTTATCCATATTAAACGCAGGTAAATTGTAGTCATTATAGCATTAAACATATTCTACTCTGGATATTGTTTGCGAATCTTATGAACTTACTAGAAAATGTAACTGACGTTGCCAAGCATTTAAAGTAAGAATAAATTCCTTTTATTCTTTCAATTTTTTAAAGGGTGTAATTGCGCCCTATTCCCTATCACTTTTTTAAGAAAACCTTTATTTGTAATCACCTTTTTAAGCAAATAAACAAAATAAAAATGCTCATACGTCTTAAGTAAGTTCTATTGAACTGCTGAGTGGACACCCACTTAGCAACTGCATAGGACGCTCATTCATTCCACTTATGCAATCTGGGTACACCTGAAGAGGGAGCGGGCGACGCTTTAAACATGATTCCCCGTTAAGTAGGTTCTTTCTTCGAGAGGGGCTTCATCAAAGCTCACGAGCAGACTCGATTTAAGCGAGTAAATACATCCAAATTTAAACTACAGTTTAGTAGATGAAAGATAGCATATTCATTGAAAATTAAGTTTCAATAGACATATCTTTGAAAAAGGCTGCGAAGTATCTGATTATACGATCACAATTCTCTAACATAAAACAGAAGGCGTTTATCTTCAAAAAAGTTCCTTTACCCAGAGAAATAAAAATAAATAGTTTTATACTGCTTTCAAAATTTTACGTTACATTCAATTCAGAATTTCAGAACACACTTATAATATAGAAAGAATTCGATATTTCAAAATGCTAAAATTTATGTTTGAAATTCACTATACTAGAAAGTCTCAAATTTTATAGCACACAAATTTCAGACCAAGAGTTTGAGATATCGTTCTCAAAATACATGTAAAAGAAAGTGCTCGCATTTCAGCCGAATCGTCAGCGTGATAAAGTGGATTTAAATATAGCAAAACTTCGGCCAAATTTCGACTTTCAAGTTCATGACTTTGAAACTTGTTCAAATGAAAAAATGTCGTATTGGCAATAAAAGTGTCACACTTAGCTACTTCCACATCACTTAGCTACTTTTGTATCAAATTTCGTGACTACCCGAAGCTTATATTAGTTTTGAATCGAATATTCTGCTTATATTTAGTCAAGTGAGTATTAAGGACAATTAATGGTCAGATTGGATCATGGGTTAATTTAGTTAGGGTTAATCTGTCCAAAGGAAATTGTATATCTGCACGGATTACTTTATCACCATTTTAATAGTTTATAAGATTACTTGAAAGTTTTACTTTAAAATCCTCCATGACGGACATTTGTCTATTGACAATATGCACATATATGAGTATTTTCAATTATTTTTTATCTTTATTTTTGCTAACCAAAATTGTACAACTTCAATCATAAGTCATGCAAAATAATTTGCATGAATACTGTGATAAAAAAATTAATTTACAATTAAATGTAGAATTTATTTTCTGCGTTTCATTGATATTTATTACTCCTCTCTAAGGCGTTCCTACACTAGGACACTAGTTCCTACACTAGTGTCTCTGCTACACTAGGTGCTGTAATCTAGTATTCTCAATGGAGCATGTTTAAGCTCTGATGTCCCGCTCATGGTTGCTAATAAAGAATTTGATTGTTCAATAATTTGATTTCCCAATAAAGCTATTTGATTGTTTAGCAACCTTTTTCAATTTTATTTGCATTCAGCCATTATAATAGCTACGCCAAACCATCAGGTTAGTTGGATGGTCTGGATCTGTAATCTTTTTTGCGTCACGCTTTATTTTGTATTTGCTTAATTTATTGTATTGTGCAAACACCTTTTTTGCCCATAAGGTATCTGTACATGTTTAAAACACAATTTTTGGTCAAAATGTCAATTTTGAGATTTTGATGCAATTTTGAAATTCAAACATTTTTTTTAATTCAATATACATTGTGTCTCGAAATTACTTCATCGAAATAACTACGTATATCTAAACAAGCTCTGTCATCACTTTTAAGAACCGGAAGTGTCCTTTGACAAACAAAAATTCTACTGAAATATTTATTTACTTTGGTGTGTTTTTTATAAAGGCATCAAAATAAGATTCTATGTCCAAACATATGTTCAAAACAATGAACAAAAATTAAAGGTTAAGTATTTATTAATGTTTTTAAAATGTATCTGGCAACCTTTTCCTGATTTGTTGCAATAATCCGCCCGTAAAAAAATATTTAAGTTCTAATATGGTGTCCATACTGGTTTATATATGACCCTACTTTTTTTCGTGCGAATTAATTAATTATTATTTAATTTATTATTTTTCTTATATTAATAAGGGTAAAAGTGCACAAACGAAGCGTAAGTGCCAGTTTTATGGTAATCGTTAAACGCTATTTGTGCTTCTTCCGCAATAAAGCAACATAGAATGTTTTTGAGAGTCTTCAGAGAAAAAAACAATTTAGTTTCTGATAGAGAAGGAAGTGCTGCTTATGATGCAGAGGCGACAATTTAGACATGAATTTCAGTAATTTTCAGTGAGAAATGTATTTTAATGTTATTTTTTCTTTTCTTCATAATTTTTTTCATCATTAATCCTTACCCAAAACATTATATATCAAAAAGTTGTTGATGAATAGTCTCAAACTATTCTACCAATAATGTTGCAATATATATGAAGACCTTAAATTATGCATATAGTTATAAATTAATAATTTTATGAGTTTTATATCTGTAAAGACTTTGAACTACAATTTTTATTATCTATTATAAAATACAAATCAAAAACAAAATTTAAGTAAATTCAAAATTCAACCCTCTCCAAAGGTGTACACGTAGTCATTTATTCTTAAGTAAACCAATGACTATGCATTGTTTTGTAACATCTTGTTTCCAATTTTGTACATTGAATTTAGTACAATCGTAAAAAAAGTGTCAACAACCCTTGTAATTACCTTTATTCAAACACAAATTTACATAAGAAGAAAGCAATTTTTAAATTTACACAACCATCATATTCGAACCATTCCTTTTTCCTTCACAATAGACAGTATATGCAAATGTAAAATAATGTGCGGTTTCAAAACTCCACACATTTTGATTTTGATGGACTAGCACGTTTTGCGTATCTCTGAAACAGTATAAACCATTAGATCTATAGTTTGTGCCTTTCAAGGGTAAAATACATCGAAAACTAATTGAACAAGTCAAATAAAAATTTGGTATGGTCAACTTAACTGGTAAAAGTAAAATGTATATTCACAGTGCTATAAATATTTTTTAGCATTTAGTATAAAAAGTAGAAAATATACATATAATAATATTCAGAATTAAAAGCACAATTTGTCGCCAATAGTGGCACACCTTTAAATGAAGGTATGTCCATGAAAAAAATAATAATAGAATTTTAATTATTTACAGCAACACCTTTTTGCTTCAGAGAGACCCAATGTCATGAAATCCGAGATAATGAAGAAACGGCAGACGGACACCCAACTGATGAATTAATTATTAAAATATTTTAATATATGGATTATTTTGCTTATTGTGGATGCTATCGATTTAGATAATTGTATATTTAAAGTTGTGAGAAATATAAGTTAATTAGGAATTTCGAAAAAGTTTTACATGTTGCCATTCGGAAAAACGCCAAATGCTTAATTCAATATAATAAAACATTGTGCCGGGGATTTTATGCAGCATGTTTTCACTGTGAAAGAAGTAAATTAAATGTATTGTATAGGTCATTTTCTGTAAAAGTTAGTTTTACATATCCCAGGTGTTTTAATAAAAGTTTGCATGACACGGAACTGATTTTGGACACTGATCAGTTTTACTATTATGTAGTTCATATTTGGCATCCATTAGCTAAATAAACGTTTTATATTTTTAATATTTAAAAATTTAGTTTTTTTATTAAATTCTATTCCCCTGTGTGTACCAACAGCCATATCATAAAATCACAACTTTATTTACAAGTCGTCATTTTCTAGTTTTATTTTAATTTGACATTTTATATTAAATTAGACAATTTAAAATACAAATAGTAATAAAAAATCCACTATGCATTAGAACAATATTTTAAATTAATTTTTTACAGCTGTCTCCTAGCTTTTTTGTCATTCACCTGTCTTTAAATTTGAACACCTCTTTCTGTACATAGATGACAATAAAATATAATAAAAGTAGTATTCTTTTTTACTAAAGTCCATATTCGCCATTTCAAGAGTTTGACAATGTTTTAACTCTCATTCTGTGCAGGGAAATATTATAAAACTGAACAAATTTGGGTAAATATTTTAATTCCTTATCATTCACCTGTCATTAATTATTCTCAGAATAAAAAAAGTAATTATTTAACATATATGTGTGCCTAGTTAGTGTAGCAAACTGAATATCAAGTTAGGCTTAAATGCAAATAAAACTCATATACTCAGAAAGTAAAATCACATGATCTATTATTCCACTCTCGTCATTCACCTGTCGTCTTGGTAGACAAGTGAATGACATTAGAACAGGTGAATTACATTTAAACTAGATTTTCTTTTTAGAAGATAAAGCAAATAAGAACTTAGTTCTAAATATAAGATTGTAATTGAAGCAAAACATTTTTTTTATTTTTCTAATGATATATATAAATATATATATATATATATATATATATTTGAAATGTAATAATAAGAATTATGTAAAAATAAAAAAAAAATAAAAATACAATTCAAGTAATATTAACATCCCCATAGAAGCAAATTCACGGCCATAATGCCGATAAGAGAAAAGAACAGAACCTTCCCAAATTCGATGATTTTCTGTCTAGTTGTTTTCTACCTTATTTTCTGTCTAGTTGTTTACGAGTTTCTGTGGTAACATTCATTTTTAATTACATATATATATATATATATATATATATAATAAAAATTGATAAAACATTAAAAGATTAAAAGTTCGAGATTTAAAAATTCATAAATAAAATGTGCAATGCAGCATTTTCCTCATTATACGAAATATATTAAAATAAGATATAAATAGGATACAAATGGAATAAAAAATGGATTGGAACGCTAACGGGCAATATGCTAAAGAAACCTAAGAAGGGGGGATTGTGACCACTTAAATTCCCGGTTTAAGCATGCTGCTAGGCCGCGGCACACTCCTGCTATGGCAACAATTCCCGTAGCACTTCTACAATGTATGTACTTTGAAAGATTAGACCTTGATTTTCAAAGGAGTAAAGAAGAAATTATACCTAATTCCCATAGAATGCTGTCATAATCCAAAGAACAATATGGAATAAGAATTCATCCTTCCTCTTCGTTATTTTAAACAGTCATAATTCATACTACGTTTCACATACTCTTATATCAAATCATTACAACATTCAGTTGTTTCTTCTTTCACCATGAGTGAAAGTAGTTGTTATAAAATCTTGATCCAAATTTTTGTTTCTTTTTATTTCCATTTCGTCATTACAAACTTCCATGATGTCATGTACTTGTGAATATTTATTTTTGTAATGGTTATCTAGTTGACGTTTTAAAAAGGCCTTAGGATACTTTTATCGCAATGCTTCCCCTATCACAAACGCATCTCTAGCTATTCTTTCCTTTTCATTGTTGATGATTCGTTGATGTCTTTTTAGATGTTGTATAATAACATTACGGAATATGATGTGATGCATATTGCTATACGAATGCGTCAGATAATTGATCTTTATATCAAAATGTGTTCGTTTGCCATATATTAAATATAATATGATCCTGATCGTTGTATCTAATATTGAGATCTAGGACGTTAACTCCCTTTGGATTACTTTCTATGGTCTCAATTAGTTTTAATTCTTCAGGATAAAATGTAAAGTCGAATTGATATTTGGGGTCTATTGCACCTGTTATAACATCATCAACATATCTCATATATATTAACTCATTATTAATGTGTGACTTTGACTCGTACGAATGTAAGTAAATGTCAGCCAATATCGACGAACATCCACCTCCCATAGGGAATCCATGGATTTGTTTGTAATATCTGAAGCCATTAAACAAAAAAGAAGAAAGATGAAAAAGTCTTTCAGAGAAAATGACCCATATAGGGAAAGTCTATCCACATACGATTTTTATTTATAGCGTTTGAACAGTTAATATGCAGGGACTATTTATCTTAAACATAAACTTTGATAGTAAAAATGTTGAAACATTAAAATAAGGTCTTGCTATACAAGATCTTACGACAATATTTCATAACTGCTAAACTTTCAAATAGAAAATGGCGTAATGCATTGATATATCTTGTACATGTAGAATAACACGGGGATGAAAAAGCATAAATCCTTATTTAATTTCTTCTGCCGCAAATCTTTCCTAAAATATATTGTGTTTACCAACTGAAATCTAAAGGTACAGGATTCTAGTTGATATAAATACTTTTAAAGGAAACATTTGTAAATAAATATTTATTTCCAAAATTTCAAGTGAAAAATATCTTTGTTTTATTCTTTCCAAAAGTATAACATTATGCAGACAATATTTTTTCAGCAAATTTATTAGAAGAAAATTATATTATGTTGCTCAACAACACAATTAAATTAAGTGAATTTATACAGCAGATGATTGTTAATTTTTTTTTCAATTTCAATTTTAAAAATCTGATGTGGGCGGGACATGACTTTTCTCACATATAATGCAATGAATTTACTTCTTTAACGATGAAAATGTGATGAAAAGATCCACGGCACAGTGTTTATACCTTTAAATTGTACATGTCGGGCGGTAAACTGTACATCCGGATGACAACATATAAAACTATTTCGTACTCAATTAACATATATTTCACCCAACTCTAAATTAACAATTATCAATATTGATAGCATCCTCAATAAGAAATATAGTCCATATATTTAAATATTTTAAGAATAAATTCATCAATTAGGTGTCATTTTCATTAACTTGACGTCATTTTTGCAATTTTGACGATATTTTCGTCAATGTGGGGCTAAATTGACGATATTTAGATGAACATTTCTTATATAATAAAATGTATGCTCATCATACGACGGAATTAAAAATTTGTAAAATATTGCATCCTATTTGGCGTAATTTTTAACAATTTGGCGACATTTTTATCAATTTAATAACATTTTCATCAATTTAGCAACAGTTTCGTCAATTTGGCAGCATTTAAAAAGGTCGTCAAGTTGGCGATATGCCGCCAAAATTCGTTGCCAAAATTTTGCCAAGCGTTACAGAGTCTTATGGTATAGTCTTATATCGTTTCCAAAATGATAACTTTTAGTGAATTAGTTGTCATTTTCATTGATTTAGCGTCATTCTTATCAATTTGGCGACATTTACGCCAAGTTGGCGAGATTCTGCTGAATTCGTCGATAAAATTTCGGCAAGCATTATGTTTGGAGAAATATGTTATTCTTATAGCAGATAAACGACTAATGACATCCAAATACAAAACTATTACCCAAAGTATCTTCTCTTATATTACATTCTTATTATTTCCAAGATATTGGATTTTCATTAATTAGTCTTCATTTTCATTGATTTAGCGTCATTTTTATCAATTTGGTGACATTTTTATCAATTTGGCGATATTTTTGTCAATTTGGCAACATTGAAAAAACTCGCCAAGTTGGCTATACTTCGCCAAATTCGACTCCAAGCATTGTTTATGGACAAATAGGTTAGTCTTATGGTAGATAAACGACTAATGAAGTCAAATTACAAACCTAATTCTCAAAGCGTCTTTTCTCGTGAATAGAACGAACTAGATCTACGAGAATGATGATAATAAATTTATCGCCTAATATTACATATAAAAGTAAACAGATTTCACAATAGTTAATATTTTTTTAATTTTATGTTATTTTTTGATAAATTTATTTGAAAAATGTGCAATAACTCGAGAACGGTCCATGATAGCCAATCATTATCATGTCAATCATTTCTAATGAAAAATTACACAAGAAATGATTATTTACGTAACTTTATTGAATGTTTTAATTTTTTGATGATTTTTTAAAATTTCATTTCGAAATTTAGGAAGATTCTGAACATTCGATTCCATGTAAAAACAATAGACTTCCGGTATTCATCGACTGTGATTTTTATACCAAATTTTGTTCGGATCACTTAATTCGTTCGTGAGATATCGTCTCCACAGACTCACTGACACACACATACACACACACACAGAGAGAGAGAGAGAGAGAGATCATCGCAAAAACGTCTGATTCGTGTTCAGGAATGCTTAAAACGTGCTCTCCCGTCTGAAACTCGAATTCAAATTTTCGACCCCTCAACAATACTTTCCTTGTATAATATACTATGTATATAAGGAAAGTAAAAATAGGTAAAAAATTGAATTTCATAAATTAATAGGCAATCTTGACTGGGTTGTATAAATTACGACTTTAGGATTTAAAGATTGCATGATTGGTTGATCGTTTCAACTTCTTACGTCATCTGCTTTATTTTAACAAATACTCTTCAAATTCTTATATTGTGTTTTTAACCAATTGTTGAAACAGGATAAAAATGTTACGTTACTTTTAATACCATTTTAGCGCTCTTACTTTGGCATATATTGATTTAATTTCATATGAAGTTTTCATTTTGCGTCATATTGATCAAGTTTATGACATTTTGTTCATTTGTTTACAAATAGGATTTTTATTTAACACTGTTAAAGTTTATGATTTTTAAAAATTTTTAAAAGTTCATTCGAAAATTGTAGGGAAGAAGTCTTCTGAACATTCGATTGCTTTAAACATCACTAGGGCCCCTGTATGCACTAATTATGAGCCGAAATTTGTTTTGAAACGCTCCATTTGTTCATGAAATGTTCACAAAATTACAGTTCTTCTTCCCTTACACACATACAGGACGACCAGTTCGAAAATGGTCGATTCGAGTTCAATTATGCTTAAAACGTGTTCTTCCGTTCGATTTTCGACCCCGTAACAATACTTTCCCCATACGTTATACTATGTACGTAGGGGAATTATAAATGCAGTTAAAATAATTCTACTTTAACAGTTTATCTTCTTATTATGCAAAACTACATATATTTACAGTTGCAAAAACACACAAAAGCATTATCTATTCATTTAAAAAAATATTAACTATATTTTGATAAGCAAGCCATCCTCCAAAGTATAATTTTCAAAGAGACTTTATTCGTTTTACAAAAGTAATTTTCCAAAGCATTTCATTTTAATTTTCGCAAGTTGTGAGTTTTAATTGGTTAAAACGTTGCTGTGAATTTCTTCGACCGTAATTTGCGGCATAGTATTTGAAATACGGGTATAATATCATTTTCCTTATTTATTTATTTGCATTATTTATACAGGGTCTTTCAGAAAGGACTCCCTAACTTTGAAATGACATAACTGCAAAACAGTGATAGACACAAAGATGAAACAAGTGGTATGTTGCAAAGACAGGTCTGGAATTTTAAATATTCCGGTTTGAAAATTAGTTACAAGATTGGCTAACAGAGGGCGCTGCAAGCACAGTGAGCTTTAAATAGTGCTCAGACGTACAAAACGCTCAGTCTTCATACTCCCCGGATCTGAATCCACGCGACTTGTTCCCTTGGGGCCATTTGAAGGACACTGTTTACAGTAAGAATCCTTAAACGTTGGAACAGTTTGAACAGTTCATCTGTGAGGCATGTGCATCCATTTCAGTAGAGACATTGCAAAAGATGGGTTCAAATTTCGTCCATGGCTTGCGTCATGTTACTGCTACACACGTTGGCCATATCGAATCCATTGTAATGTGATTTGACCCCTGTTTACGAAAAACAATCTCACCCACTATTTAAAGGACATTGCACTGAGAGTACAGCGCCCTCTGTTAGCCGATCTTGCAACTAATTTTGCAAACCGGTGTATTTAAAATTCCAGACCTGTTTATCCAACATACCACGTGTTTGATCTTTCTGTCTATCACAGTTTCGCAGTTATGTCATTTCAAATTTAGGGAGTCCTTTCTGAAAGACCCTGTAACTGCAGGTATTTTTTATCAACTCACTAATAGAAATTAGTTTAGGTTTTAAGATAAGCGCTCCAGAACCTGCTACAATTACAACACGATAACAATTCGTTATAATAGCATTCATACAAATATAAACCAGTCCACCGATTTCAAAAGCATGAAACAAGCTAATTTATCAGGACCGAAGCGTGACCGCACATACTGAAGTCAAACCGTCATCTGAGGTAGAAGCTGAAAGTAGGAAAGGATGCCGTATCCGCCTAGACACGAGGATAGCTCAGCATAACCGGGAATCAACTAGTTTCTTCCGAGTGCAATCACCGGTCTATCTTAATCCACGGCTTTAATAGTTCTTTCTTTCTCTCGATACAGACCATCCAACCTACCCGATGGTGTAAGGTATCTGTTTGAACGACCGGGACAGTACCACACAATTTGGACTGTTACCCAATGGGGCGACGTTCATAGGGACCTCTCCTCCCCGACCACCAACATCTTGAAAAGACTTCCAGAGCCGCATTATTAACGTGCCAGTACTCCGCGTAAACACAGGGGCAGTTTGGGCAGAGTCCGGAATCGAATTCGGATCCTCCGAGTGCAATCCCCCGTGCTCTAATCACTGAACTCTCCCGCCCGATATATAGCCATCTGTGAGATAAAAGAATGGATCTACATTACATTATTGCGCATGTAAGTGTTTTTTATTTTAACACTCTTGAATAGGGCATCCAGTAGCCAATAACCAGTTTGTGTGAAATAAATGGCTTCTGTAAAAGTTTTGTTGTCCATTTTCACTAATTAAACAGTGCCCTATTACTTTCCATAAGCTTTTTTTTGTATATTTAGCTTTGTTGCTGAGTTCGTTATTCTAACGTTCTTTAAACTCTTCTCTACGAGCGCTGAAGTAACTGTTATTCGATCGACAATGGTCACTTTACTACAGAGAGTCATAACGTGTACACTCCTTAACCTCTCCTTACAAAGTTATTGAGATGCTTAAGAAATTTCCTATGAACACTGTATATCTGAAATTTAAAGCTCGATGACTTCTATTTTTCACTTTATTGAAAAATTTGCAAAGTACCGCAAAATACATTACTGATGTATTTTGAATTTAAATAAAATATATTTTTAAGCAGCAAAATACCTTCTTTTCTTTATAAACATTCCCGCATGGCAAGTAAAAACATGAAATATTTAATCATTTTCAATTTATCACTATCACGCCGGCATCATTAATCATGATTTATTTAAAGTCAGTAATTATTTACATCTAATAAGCGTCATCAAACATAAAAAATCCCTGCACTAGAAAGTAAATGTAATATCTTTAATGAATTTCTATTTCACTAATGATCTTGAAGTTTTGATTTTGAAATTCATTGTTATTTTTCATTTTATTTATTTTCATACCATCGAGAAACAATTTAGTTTTGACTTTTCGTACCATGCATAATATGTAGATATTATATAAGAAAAGTAATGGTATCGTGTCTAAAATTGGAATTTGAGTTTTCGACTGATGTACACGTTTTGAGGCCAGCAAAACAAGAAAAAATATTTTTAGGGTGACGTCTGTGTGTCTGTCTGTGTCTGACTGTCTGTGTGACTGTCTGTGCAATGTATCCATCCTAAATATAAGAAGGAATTTGCTAAATTTCACAAAATTTGGTTGATAAGTTGTAAAAATCCTTAAGATGATTTAGAACTTGCAATTTCGTCTCAGTAGCTAAGAGGTAGAGCTTCGGCTGGCCAGTTCGGAGATCCAGGATTCGATTTCCGGTTGGGAAAGCAAAATTTCTTTACAATGGCGCTCGAGCAAATCACCCTGTAGGTTAGTGCAAATATGTCGGAAGTCTGAAAGGGACCCTAGTATGGTACGACTAGTACGGATTCAATGGTCTCTGGAAGATTCAGCGAGGATTTCAATTTCAGAGGATAAAGACCACGCAGGATACTAACCTGGGTAAAATTAGTAGCCGCAGGAGGCTAACATGAGGTATAACTTGCAGGAGGTGGTCAGTCAGATTGTCAGTTACTCGCCAAAATGGCATTAGAGTGTTGCGAATGTGAAGTCCACTTTAACGATAAGAGCTTGCAATTTCGTTCCAGTAACTGAACGGTAGAGCGTCGGCTGCCCAGTTCGAAGATTCAGGGTTCGATTCCCGGTTGGATCACTATGGTTCTTTACAAAGTCCATGGTTTACCTTGGTGTTGAATAGATTTTGGTACAAAAAAAGAGAAATCGCCCACAAAAACTGTCAACATCTAAAATAAAAACTTCATATGCTCAAATGTATTTGTTACATGCTTGTTTTATACGTAATTTTTGACAACAAAAAGATGAGTCACATCCTATAACTCTAGGATTAATCGTTTCCGAGTTGTTTTAGTTTTTTTCCACATTTTTTTAAACTTCGAGTTTGAAAATACGTAGTTGCCGAATCAAATCGAAAACTGAATGAAAACTGCTAATTCAGTGTCATTTCAAATCATTTTTCGCGTCATTTGGTGCAATTGAAGTCACTGTTAGGAATTAAGAAACAAATAAAAGTAAAGTGAATTTGCGTCTGTAGAATAAGTCATTTGCTGCCCACATCAGTTTTTTCATATTACTTTCCGTACACTGTTCAGGGCTCCTAGTGTTTAATT